>OX596381.1:23069828-24312828 GCA_951394425.1 Tipula unca | reverse complement strand
GGATTTCCGGCTGGACTCGGTCAGTCGCGAAAGTTTGTGGTCTGCTCTGGAATATCTAGGAATGCCAAGAAAATTGGTACGACTGTGTAGAATGACAGTGACGCAGTTTTAATGCTGTGTTAAAATTGAGCAAAGGCTATCGACAATTTTTGTAGTTAACTCGAGTGTTGAGCAGGGAGATGCTCTGTCCCCGTTACTCTTTAATCTCTACTTTTCATAAAACTGAAATACCTCAGCGCAACATCTTATATCGACAGTCCAATCAGGTGCTTGCATATATGCAGAAGACATATGCAAGATTCGACTGAATAGCAACGGAGTGATAGAAATACTTGATCCGCTTGAGTTTTCAGCTTCTGTTGAACTCCAGATCAATGAGTTCAAAACAAAATACATGATCTCTGGTTATAGGGGCAATGGCACACTAGGTTTTAGTAGTGGCCACTATACGTTTGAGGGAGTGAGAAGGTTCAATTATTTGGGCCCTCTGATCAATCCTAATAACAGTGCGAGTGAACATATTAAAGCGCGAATAGCAGCTGCGGTATTCGAGCATTACATCCTCTAAGACCACTTCTATAATCTAAACACCTATCAAGTGCCGTGAAGCTGAAGCTTTACAAAGCGTTGATCAGACCCGTTAGTATGTATGGATGTGACAGTTGGGCGCTGACGAATGATTACGAGAGGTGGCTCCTTACAATTGAGAGAAGAATCATGCGAGTGAATAAACGGTCTTGGACTACAAAAAGAGCTTAAGGAGCTGAAATTTGCCTTATCCTAATTTATTATCAAAATCAGTTAAGCTGTATTTTTTAGAACTTAATTCGGATAGATCTCAATCACGAGAAGTGACAACTTCAAGCTTGAGCATACAATTAATAAGACACTTTAGAATATTTTTTTGTTCTGTTGTCTGCAATTTAGGAGCATAGGGCGTCTACTAGGCTGGACCTAGGCTGGCTCTAGCTGGTCTTTCCACTTTACGTTTTCCTTGTGGATTCCACTCTAATGACATCCATCTCCAATTGCGCTTTCGTATTTCGTTCTCAATGGTTCTTTGCTTTGTTTGCCGCAGAAGTTCTATGTTGCTGATGGTGTACGGCCAGAACCATTTTATCAGTCTTCTCAGGCATTTGTTCACAAACACCTGGAGTCCATTCCAGATCTTATGAAGCATTATACTATCTAAGACTATCAGGAACAGTAGTGGAGGTATGCATTCTTGTCTTACTCCTCGTGAGTTTGAAGTATTTGTCACTTTACTTTTCTTTGTGTTGAACCTTGTTTCCGGCATCCCGATACATTTCTTGTATTAGTTCAATTATTTTCTTTGATGTGCCTATTTCCAGATTACGCCTCTGTTACTTGTGCTTTTTGTAAGTTTTCCACTACTTTTCCATACTTCACTGATGCCTAGTATTTCGATGTTATACCGTTTCATTTACTTTTCTATTTGTGCTAAGCTTGATGTATGATAAGCCAATGTTCTATATATTTTGGTAGTTTGTGTTTATGTTTCAAGTGTTCGTTTCTATATCGGTCCATTGAATCAGTTTCCAGGGCTGCTGGATTAGGCATACTAACCTGCCAGGGGGGAGGGGGGGGGGGATTCGTTATTTGTTGTATCTTAAATAGGAAAAGGCTATATACTCCATACTGCTACAGCTGCTCCACAAACAACAGTTTTTTTAGAAGAAGACGTTAAAAAAATTTTATTTTAAAATTTAGAACGACAGTTGTAAGGAGAACGAAAACGAAATTTACTTCTAGAACGGCAAATAGATGTAGAAAAATAGAAGGTGGCGGCAAGAACAGATCTTACCAAAGAAATAAAAAATAACAGACACGAATACAGGGCATGACAAATAATTAAAATATTCTGAATCTCTTATTTTTCTACCTTCACTGATGATGGTGGGTTTGTCGAATCGTATAGTCAGCAGTCTCAGAAACATTAATATCGGCTTCATCAATATCGATATAAAGTTTCTGACAAAGATGTTGTCATACCATGGCGAGTAACATAAATATATTTGCCTTGTAGACAATGGAAACGACCCGTCAATACGCCAATGACGTTTCTACACAATTTCGTGTCGATTTATGTACGGCATTATAATGAACCTTCTTAATGCTGAAATTTCAAAAATGGAGTCATTAGCCAAGGTTGCTGAGGGTAACCACTGTCTCCTATAATTAAAATAAAATTTCACCATTTACCTATGTGGGATAAAATGTCTTGGAAATCGAAATAATTCCTGAAGTTTGGCATCCGAAATACTAAAAGGATTATGTATTATTATCTCGAAGTTCAGGCCGACACCTCAATAATTGCAGCGTTCCTGTTTTTTTTTCTGAAAAAAATTAAAATGACAAAAAAATATTCCATATTTGACATTTTCTCTCGCAGAACTAGTACTAAAAACGATATCTCACAAAGAGAACAAGAATACAAATTTGTGGAATGGAATTATGACCTACAAAACCGGAATTGATGTCCATTCCATACATCTCAGAATTTTTTCCATTTAGTTTGCCACAATAATCCAAAGGATAAAGATTTCGCCGCTCTGTTTAACAATTTTATTAAATTTAAATAATTGTAAGCTTCCTTTATTGTCACTTTAGTTCAGGAAGTATTTGGCAGTTAAATCTCGTCCATGTATTCACTTATGAGGAAGAAAGTTTATTAGTTTTTATTTATGCGAGAGACGCAATGTACAAATTAGAAGAACTTGGAAAAAATGAAAAAAATCAAGTTGTGGGGAAAAGGGAGAGTTGGCACCTTTTTGTGTGCGTCGCATGTATACCATTTCTCCCTACGTGCAATATATTTGTATTTCCGGTTTGATCGTTGCTTTTTCTTTTCTTTTATTTCGGTTCTGTGAGGCAATTCTAATTTTAAATAATTTCCTAATGGAACTGGCAACGATATATAAACGTAAGGCCAACTCAACTCGGGAAATTTCCTAAAAATTGTCATTGAAAATATCTAATGAAAAGAATATAAATGCAGCTGAAAATCTTTTTAAAATATCATCCACAATACTGAGATGACATATTCTAACCCAATTGAATTTTAAATGGTAACCCATATAAAAAAAATTGCAGACGTTTCTCGAATGGCGTACGGGATTGTCAAAAGGTCTAAAATCGAACATTTATTTTGTCTTGATAAAAAAAAAGGAGGGAGAGGATGGTTCTAACTATTCTTGAAACACCACCCAACTTTGATCATGAGGAATTCAGAATGAGTTTCCCAAGCTCGTACAGTTTGAATGAATCCAGACGAGGTCAAAGCGTACTTCGATCTAAGGATCATGTCCCTTAGGTTTTATTACACCTACCTATCAATATTTCTTCTTTTTTTTTTTTGAAGGTGAAAATAAGTCAAAAGAAATTGGGGTTAGTATGCCGCCGGGGTTATTCGTGTACATGGGTTAAAAATCGGCTTACGAGAAACTATTAATTTTAGATGAGCACTCTTTTCATTGCGACAAACGAATTCATTGTTGAATCGAGCTTTCTTCAAATCATTTAAAGCTTATTACTATTCAGCATGTAATTTGGTAGATGCTGTAATGGTTCAGCAACTACGAATAACGGAATATCAGCGTTTGTAGCAACTGGCATATGCCCATTGCCCAATCAATCCGGGCGCTATTCCTGATACCGCTTTCTTATAGAGATTCATCGGGAACAGTAGATATCAAATGCAGACAGCGCATCCACGCAATTAAAAATCTTCGGCCGTTGAACATCTATAGGAACGAGAACTTCAGCTTCGTTATTGAATCAAAGTACTTTTTGCAATTGTGTCATTGGAACAATTTAAAACCCGCTAATGTCCCCTGAATCAAAATTGATCATTTTTGAAAAATGTTTGTCCGTGATAATTTTTTTGCCAACGAAAATGCAAAATCCACTGTTGCATATTATGTGGACAAAAATCACATTTCTTGAATATTTATTCGGTTCTAACAAGATTTTCTTCATTTTTACTCTTTCCACTATATTTGACATCCATGTGTTGAAATATCTAGGTCTGATCGATTATTGGTAAAAATCTACAAAACTCAAGATAATGACATTCATTAAAATTTCATTTCACAAGTATTCGTGGAATTTTGTCAAAATGGACTATAGAATAAAAAGTTTGCGATTTGACTAATCCAGATGCGCTGGATGATGGATATATTTTTTAATAGAAGTAATATCATGTGATATATCAAATGAAACGTAATTTTATAAGGAATCTAATGATAAAGATGATTTGAATAATTTTGTGAATTATTAATTCGGTTTGAATTGCATATATCTATATTTATTGTTTAAATTAAGCTTTTAACGCGATAATATGGATATTGTAGAAGGTACATACATATAGTAAAGATCTAGTAAATTCATTTTAACAGAAAGTAAATATTTCCTGCAGATTCTGAGACATTTGCTGAGAAACGTGCAATTATTCTCTTTGTATACGCGTCGTACAAACATAAATGTTCATCGAGAATTTGTTAACCCATAGAGCTCTTGATCCATAGAGAATTTGTTAACCCCGAGCTCCTGTACCATCTTTCTTATATGCTTATAGAGGATCTGCTTAATGTTATACTTTCAACATAAAGCTGTTTTAGACAGCGGGACTGTACAAAAAACATATAAGTGATCGTATTGAAAACAAATTAGTTATCGTGTGTGCATATAGGGTATCAGTGTATCACTTCAGTTGACACACTCATGGTATATACAGATGAGTGCTTGATTTAAGCTAACTCATGAATTTTCCCAGGAAGTATAGAAGGTTTAAATACAAGTGCTGTTTTGAAAGAAGTTCAGATATTTTCTTCAACGGATCACCTGGTGCCGAGATGCAGGATAATGAATAAAATTTTCCAACGCCTTTGTTGGCGTACATACAAACAATATATCGACTATTTTGTATAAACGTCGTCTGATATAACTACTTTAGATTTGTTTGTATGTGGGGATATTTAAAAAATAAAGTATCCAAATGGATTCATTGAAATATAAATGACGAAGATTACTGAGACTTTGGAATAGTACTGTTGTCAGTGAGAATGAATATATTTTGGGATATAATAAATTTTATTCAAATCATTTTTTATCGTAAATCAGTCACCCTGTACATCTGGCCTACAACAAAGCTAGAAAATTTTGCAAGACATAACCCGATTTTTAAATGCGGACTTATACCGATAATAAGGGGATTGGAAATCTAACTTCTTGGAATATGAGGTGAAAATGCCTAAAATGGTTACAGAATTAGGAAAAATGTTGAAGGGATCATTTCAAACCAAATATGTAAGTGCGTGGTCAATCTAACTATTTGTAGGCGCCCTAGAAGAAATGAATTAGTCTTCCACAATTTACTTGTAAAGTTTTCAGGTTTTTATTAATTCTCAGTTATGCATAATATTGAAAGAAAATATTGCTTAGTTCCATTGACCATATTCAGTTCTACACTCCCACTCCCATAATTTTCATGAAAATTGGTTCAGTCCTTTTGTTAAAATTAATTAAATTGTTTAAAATTAATGATTTTTACTTAAATTAAAATTACAACAAAACATTCAAGCAAAACGAAAACAATTGTATTAGTTAATAATTAGTATTGCACCTACCCCCACTCACCCATCCTCCCACCTCTCGCCCACAATGGTTCGTATGCGGTTCTCTATTGACCTTATTAAGGTTTTGACAAAGACGTGGGGGATCGCACTCCACTTATGTTAGATCATTTCTGGCTCGGACGCTTCGTTTTTGTTCGTCTGAAATCAACCATGAACTGCCGAGTAGTTTGAGCTATGTGACACCAAGCATTGTCATGCATCAATATGAAATCTTTTCCTATATATCCTGCGTATGGCACTGATTCAAGAGAATGTCCTTGATATATCGTTGAGCGGTAAGACGCCCTCTTCGATCTCCACCAGTTATATGCAAACAAGATCTCGTTTTCCCTCAAACGATATGCCAGCCCACACCATACATGAACCGGTGCCTCTCCTCGGAGTGAAGTTGGCTTCCTTTAAGGGGGGCGTCTTTTAATGATTTTGAGTTGTTTTAAGCGTCTTCTTACTGTCCATTAACCAACAGCCTCATCTCGAACTTATCTTACCTCCTGCTGCACAACGACGCCAGTGAACTGGCAATTCCGCAGTAAAGTTACCCTCTCAGATGTACACCGATACCGATGGTATGTCGTCCCCTATTGAAGCTACCAGTTTCCTGAAACCTCCTGGATACTTTTGAGACAGCAGATTTGCTCATGCTTAGCTGACGAGCGACTGCTCGTTGATTGTGTCCTTTTTCTAATAAAACAACAACTTGTGCTGCTTTATCTGTAGTAGTCAATGATTTTGAGGAAACAACGAATAAAACTGGTAGAGATTTGTTAATGTCTGATAAGTGGTTGATGGCAAATATCGGATTATGTTTTCACCGAAATATCGCATTTTGATACAATTGCTTTAAGTTGAAAAGAAATGAAAAAAACAATAGGCATTTTTGTAATGGCGGAGGTTTGAGTCGATTTAGTTGTTCGGGAGTGTATTATTTATTTGTATCTCGGTTATTTTGGTTGAATGAGTAAATATTTGAGTATTTATGTCCAAAATAGGAGCAGCACGGCATTTTATTTCAAATATCATATACTCATGAAACATATCTATATGTAAATTTATTGTTTGCTAGTTTTATAGTTCATCTATTGCTCAATAGATGCTGATTGATTAATAACCAAATGTTTAATTTTTAATGGCTGTAGAGTTTTGTCCTATTTTCCACGTTATTCTAAATTGAATTGAAAAATCTGTTTAATAACAAAATTCGAACACCATACCCTTATACATCAAAGTGTATGTCTCTTACATGCGGCTCATTGATCTATTTCACATTAAATTATCTCTCATACACAAACTATGGTGAATATAAAGTTCGTTGGTTTACATTTTAGGGTGATACACTTTTTTGCATAAGGTCTCAAGGTCGAATTTAGCTGTTTTCCTAGTTTTTATTATCAAGGATGCCATCTATTGACCAGTAGATTAAAAACAACTTAAAATTTCATATAAATAAATACATGTTTCACACTTCTTAAAATTAGTATAGGTACTTTCAAAGTACTTTTCAAATTTACAGAAAATGTTGGTTTTCGACTACGGCCTAAGATTAGGGATCCTTTCAAGGAATTTGTATTAAAAATACATTAATATGTAATTAAAATTCGATGCTGATGACAACATTGAAGCGGTTTTATTGTTTGTCCGCAATTAGTTTTGGTTGATCGCAATTCGATCGTTTAGCAAATGCGCACAATAGACTTATATATCGACAGATGTTAATCTAAAACCAATTAAATGTTTCGAGTTATTAAAAATCGAATTCCGAATTAATGTACCTATTATGTATTATAATACAATTTCAATTCGAATCGTGTTTTCAAAATTGTATATATATTCAATCTACCAGAAAAAAATCGATCAAATTAAAAAAT
Organism: Tipula unca; assembly: GCA_951394425.1. Lineage (NCBI taxonomy): Eukaryota > Metazoa > Arthropoda > Insecta > Diptera > Tipulidae > Tipula > Tipula unca. Next base: position 24,305,306 of record OX596381.1, on the reverse strand, counting down.
ATACAAATCAATTAAAACAACCCAGTATATCGCAACGTAATCATGATAAAATTAACTATATACGAGTATGTATATACACTATATCCTTAACCTTTTTTGAAATACACTTTCAATTTGAACCCGACAAAAAAAAAAAAATCCCAAACCCATAAAAATCCACCTTAGTCATCGTCGTTCCTTTCTTTTAAACTTTTATTACCACAAAAAAAGAAAACAAAAATATAAATTGTAAAGGATCAATTATGGTTTCTTGTGTTGGCATATTTAAAAGAACTTAAAAGGATAACGAAAATAACGGGTGTCTATATATATTCTATACATCAGATCGCGCGGTAATAAGATCATTATCATCAAAGTAAGCAAGCTTTAAAATGGATTTATATATATACAGACGAAGATTACGAGGTAGAAACACAAGGTGTTAACTAATTAGTATGTCCGAGACCTTTTAGACACAACACTCACATACATACGCGTATACCGGCGATTGTAGATTTTACCAATTTGAACAGGTAGATTTCGAAAATTTGACAATCATAATTGAGTATATAAAAGGGAATTGAATTCACCGACGCACACTGTTAATATTGTTTTTATAAGGGATGTTTTAATAACCCCGGCGATAACATAAATACGGAATGTATTTTATAAATTAGTGCGGGAATTAAAAAGACGATAAAATATATCTATAAATAAAATTAGAGAAGCACTGTGCACGGTAGCCCAAACATTTTATGATCGTAAAATATTTGATCAATTTTGGTTGATTTCGTATTGCCGTTTGAGATCCCTACAAAAAATTACGAGACTTGGTTATATTTACTTTGGGTGTGTGTATATAGAGTGTATACAGTTCAAATGATAAGTATAGTTACGTATATATTAAGAATCAAGTGATTTTTTTCGTTCTTAATATGCATGTATTGAGATAAAACGAAATACATCAGAATATAAGAAAGATCAAACGATGCCGACAATTCTCATGAGATTTTTATCCTTTGATTTTTATCTCCGCGTCATATTTTTAGTTATATTGATGTTAAACATATAGTTTAATTGCACTTTTATTGTGGTATATAGTGTTTGGAGATAATTAAATTACTTTAATGTATTATTAACATTCCTCTCCAATATTATTAGTTAGATCGCGCATATACATACATACATACATATATACATATATTGAAATTGTATAAAATATATAAAATAAACTATAAGATGAAATTCGTCTTTAATTTTATATTATAAATTATATCAAAGGTGTGAAGCTGATTTAAAAATTACCATGGTAAATTTTTGATAGTCGCGGAGATAGATTAGAAAAGAATTTAATGTTTATAGTCTATAATTTAATCAAGTTGTCGATTCGCTTGTGATTATATATTTACTGTTTGCGCCGCAACATTATATATGTGGATGGATGTTTTTAATTTTACAGTTTAAATCAAATAAACATTGGATATAGGTACTCGATGATTTAATTAACGATTATTAACAAACAAACTTTTGTGGCTGTCGGTATCCGCAGGCCTGAGCGCTAACCTACAAGTTTTAATAGCATTTGAAATTTGGTTGGAGCAAATTTGTACGAAATTTGATTTTTAAAATTTGTTTTCGTCGCAGGGTAGAAAAGCTGCTAATCTGGTCAAAGATTTCGCCGGCCTGGATATTTCACTATACAGGATATTATTTAGGACTTTATAGATGAGCCAAGTATATGTTCAAATTATTAATTATACCAAATTCCAATTAATCGTTAAACTATTTTTTCTCTGACCGTAGGATATGGAATCTATGAAAATATTTTGAAAATATGATCGGTGATGAGCCGAGTTATAAACAAGAATATGTTCAGGGAAAATCAAATATTTAATAATGCTAATAACACCCCACTATGTGGATAAAACTGATAACCTCGACATACTTGCACGACCAATATTTAATCAAATGATAGTGATAGAAATATTTATAAATTTGTTTCCTGGGAATTCCAGGGAATCTGTGATATCTACCTATATGCCGTTGATGATATTCTTGGTATAATTGAGGAATACTTATTGTGTCAATTGGGTTGACCAATATTGCCTTCAGCCCGCGCAGTTGACATTTAAACCAAACTACAGGATATTGCAAAATAATAATCACTTTATTTGATACACGTAAATATTATTGGTATAGGAGCCACAGTATGGTAACCATTTATAAAAAGTCGACGGGAGAGAAACTAATATCAAAATTTTATTTTGTTCATCAAGTGCGCGGCCAGAAGATAATATACTAAGTACATTCTATCGTTCCCTCTCTGTAGGCCCACAACCTAAAATTTTTGAGTAGCTGAAATGAAAATGTCATCAGCTGTAATTTTATAGTACAATTTTATATCCAATATTTTCCAGAAATGAGTAATCATCTAAGATTAGCCAATTTCCCGTCCTAAACTTATTATGCTTATATGTGGGAAAAGTCTGCGATGGGTTAGGAAAGATTAGGTTAGAGTGGCTGCCAAGTAACCCTTAGACCGGTAATTATCCGTTGTGATATCTTACTTCCATTTTACTTATGCTTATGCCTTCTGTATGCTAACGCCAGACATGAGCAAAGGATGTGATCAAAGTCTCCTTCTCTTCCTCTTCCATGCAGCTTCTGCAGAAATCATTTGCTTTGCCAGACATAGCCACGACCGTTCTATCCACGATGGTTCTTAAAGCACGTCGACGTAGGAAGATTATTGTTTGGAAGCACTTCAAGTTCACCATTGAGTTGCCAAGAGAACTGCCTCTTTATAAGCGCTAATTTAAGCGCTGCAATATGCCTCACCTAGCTTTATTCGGTTGCAGTTGAAGAATTGTACAATGCCTAGCCAGTTAAACTGCCTTGCAGTTCCTCCAGACGTCCAGATGAATTAATCGAGGATCCAGGCAATCCAGATGTTGATATGCTCACTCATCTCAGTTAGAAAACAGTGGCAATCCAACGCCACCCTTGTCACCACAGAAACTGATTCCAACGACTTAATTGCCGCCTGACTTTCTTCATAGATTGCAATATGAATTGTTAATACCACATTATGTTTCAAACAAGTCAGGACCTCCACAATCGCTATCACCTCCGCTTGGTACAAACTGAAGTAGTCAAAAAGACGAATGGAAATATTTATATTTAGTTTATCACAGAAACTGCCGCTCCTATTTTACCGTCTAGCTTGCAGCCATCTATGAAAAACTGTAAAGCTTTGGATTCTGATAGTGACCCGCTCCTCCAAACTTCAATTGAAGGATAAATGTTCCTGAATCTCTTTTTGAAACATAAAATTGGTGTAGTATAGTCGAAAATCGCCGGTTCCTTCCCAAGAAATCTATACTTATCGTCGAGTGGCCTACGTCTGACGACATTTCCACTTTGATACAGCTGATAGCCACGTGAAACAAAACCTCTAAGGCGTGTGTCGGTGTCGTACTCAGCGCTCCGCTTATAAGTATATATAGGACATCCTTTACAACTTCTCGACAATAGTCCTGTATGTTGTTTTCACAAGATCTGGACAACACCCAATCACTCCATACATATAAATATGGGTCTCACAACGTTAGTGAACCAGCTCCGGTTTCAGACTCCACCTTTTCCCAATAACGCTCCTACATGAGTACATAGCTACAGTAGCCTTGTTTAGTCTTTCCAAAGTATTAGACTTCCAGCTAAGTTTAGCTAGCCTTTAAGATAGGAGGATCCACTATACGTTCCATGAGAAGAGAGGAAACAGGACGCCTCATTACGAGGCACCCTCAACCACCCCTCTCCTAATGGTGGATTCCTCTTCCCCAATATTTAGGAGCCCTACCGCATTCAAAACTCTTACGAGAATATTGATTTCTCAATCGTACGTTCTAGGACATGCAGAGCTGTGTCTACCGATTTCCGTTACAATACGCATGTTGAGACAATGCTCAGTCACTGGGTTGATTTTTTTTTATCGAATAAATACATCTATAACCCTTTCGAAGGTTTTCAACAGAAAGGATTGAAGAGTTATAGGTCTCAAGTCCTTTGGGTAGCCATGTGATGTGTTTCCCGCTTTTGGGATAAGGAATAGCCCCTCGAAGATTACCACCAGCTAGGGTAACACCCCTTGAAGGTTACATCCAGCTATTGGACGATAATGCGACAAGTTGTTTTGGACTTCCGCTATGAAATCACTCGACTTGGCCCAGCCGATTTATAGGGTTTGATCTCATAAAATTCGTTTTTGCGCAATGAATGCAATATAAGTAGATACCAGCAGTTGTCATCATTGCTGTATTGAAAAAGTAGGAAAATGCTTAAATTATTATTTCCACGAATGCGGGATCTGATTTTTCCAGATGTACTAGAGTAAACGATTTTATACCGTTTCATACTGAGACTTTGTTATTGTTGATCCAAGGTTCTTGAATTAAAACTACTTCCTCTCCTGATTAAGCCATAACAGTCACGCTTTAGTCAATGCGCGACTGAGGATTAGGCGCGCAGCGACACGACACGTTTAATAAAATAAAAACTAAAAATCGGAATTAAGCCTAACAAACTCGATAACAAATCGTAATTCTTTTTGAAATTAGGCGAAATGTATGTGCCTTGTTCGATCCATTTACTTGTTGCGATGTAATCATTTTCTCTGACGTACCATTTAGAGTAGATTGAGAACATTTAAATTTGCACACTTAACAAGTGTACAAGTCTAGATTTCGATTAAAGATATATGCAATAAAAAATCATCTCAACTTGCTACATCTAGTAGAAGGTTACGATAAGCCACATGCCAAAGTTGAGTGATAAGAAATTTCAACCGAACGAATCAGGTTCATAATTAAATCACAATCTTTAAGCAATCCCGTAGACAATACGGACAATTTGGTTAAAAATTATTCTGGAGAATCGAAGCTGTTGAAAACTCTTCTCAAAATTCGTCTAAATTTTGTCCTACGGATTGTCCAACAATGGTAAACTAAACTTCTGTGGGTGTTATCATGATTGTCATTAATAGTTAAACAAAGCTGTTTTGGTTGAGTTTGATGGAACTTGCTGAGACTACTATATTTGTTGGTTTACCGATATGTAATCGACTTCATAGACAGTCAGCGTCGAAAATATTTGTGAGCATATTATTCCGAAATTCACCAGACACTCATCCAGTATGAACTAAACGTGGTCTTTAATTAAATCTGAAATCATGATCCTACTTTGTGAAGTTCGCATTTGCAATTCAAAAATGCATTGCTGTCTTCGAAAATTGATTTTTGTTAGGGACCAAAATACATTTTTATAGAAAAGAAATCTAATTTTATCTTGAGAAGTTAAGATGATTTTTGAGTAGTTAAGATTTAGTTAGCTAGGATTATTGTAACGAACAAATAGCACAATTGTTAAAACTGTTGCGGATTCAAATACCAATATGGCATGAAGCAAAATTAATTCGTTATCGTTGATTTCGATCATGAGGGGATCTGAACGCATCTAGTGCAGGGTGGCATGGAGCCATACAATGAATAAGATATGGCCAATTAAAAAACCGACCTGTAGCCGATATGAATTTCAGTATAATCCAATGAGCCCTCACTTTTAGTAATTCCTCAGGTTATATATAAAACACATGAGGCGAAAAAAAGGAACGTCTTTTAAATTCATTTACTGTATATAGTTGTCAATTGCCAACCCAAAAAATTAAAATATCCAATACGCAAATCGAGTGCTATACAAATTGTTAAATGAATTACTTCTATTCGACTTTAATTATGTTTAATGTGGTCACCATTTTGTGAAGAAGGATTTTAAAATTAACAAAAATTTATTGTAATAATTTAGCCTTGCAATATCCCATTTACAATTTTGTTGTAACATTCCACCTGATTGATGACCGATGACCCAAACTGATCCAACAAGATCCATTTCACAGGTCTAATGCACAGCAAAAAACAAATAATCATCTCATTTGGCTACTCTGAGGCACAACAGATGAAAACATTCGATAAATACGAATCAAGCCAATAAAGTACTTCATCTTACCAATCTTCTCCGAGCAACAAATGGTGGCCCAGTTTATAGAAATAGTTTCTTTAAATAATTTTGAAATAATGCCGAGTTGAGAGAGGTAGGTCATTCGAGGTAGGAATCAATATTGGTTTGGATCAATCAACGGCTTATACAAGACCTGAACCTTACCCCGGCGTAAACTGGACACGACTTTCTCAATGAATATGGTAAACAATGTGGGCCGGAAACTAAATACCTTCGACATTTTATTCTTCCGGAATTTTTAATTTCAAAAGTTTTCTTGAAAAGATTTACTGAAATTGTTCTATCGTTTATAATATTTTCTTAAGTGCCACAATTTGGGCATGCGGTTGAATATTAAAATGTGCATACGGAACTTAGAAAGAAACGTTCGTAGATTTCTATTTATATAGTTGATCTATTCCTCAATAGATGGCACCTTACTTAATAATGATTTATTTAATTTTAGATAATGTGTTTTTAGTGGGTCTATGTCTATAAATTTTCGTAAAACATCGCTTGATTCAAACTCGAAATCGTTTACGATAAAGGCTATCGCTCTAATATGCGCAACACAAAGCGCTTAATGTACTTATTAAGTAGAATCGCAAATTATAATTTTTTAAATGTACATAAAAACTGCGTGGTTGCGAAATTTCATTCATGTACTACGAATTGTCAGTTAAATGATGAACAATTGTATAATTGTCTATTTCGTACACATCTTAAATTGAATGATAACCTTAATAACTTATAGTAGTGTAATGCTCAAAGTAAACCAAAAAATTGAGAATGAGATTATTTAAAACATATTATGATTCAGTTTGTATGTCTTCTCACGCATTTGAAGACGTGCATTGCCTACAATGTACTTTAATTCAAAAATAATTATTTGGTTATTAGTTTTAAATTTTGTCAATTTAATAAGTGCTAAGAAAAATCTAACAGCGCCGAGTGCAGTTATTCCGACGACGTTAAATACAATTAAAGTATCAGACGCCGACCAGTCGCGCGTTTTAGCAGCCCGACAAACTGGAAACTTGTGCCCCCCGGGTGAAACACTAGACAGGAGAAGAATTTGTCGACCTTGTGTTGGTTGTTAGTTATTATCAACGGTTGACGTTCTTATCAAAAATATTGTTCTTCAAGTATAAAATGTATATATATAGTAACACTAATCATTCAATTATATTTTTTACAAATATTTGTGTTCTTATTTTAGTGCTGCGTATATATAACGATGCCATCAAAGTGTTTATTATTTTGTCTAATCATGACATTAATCTTACTGTGCCGTCAGAGCGTTGCGACCGAATCTGCGCTTGCTGACGTAGTCTTACCAATATCTAAATCTTTGATATGGTACAATACGATTGTGAAATCGATAACAAATCAATTTGTCGCGTCGAAAGAGGTATCCATTTCTGAAGTATGTAAAACACCAATTTACGCTCCGAATAATCCGTGCGAAAAACCAAATCAATTGAGAGATCAGCGGGGACGGTGTCGTGACTATATAAATTGAGAGTCAATACATTTTTTTTATACATTATATTGTGATGTATTTGTAATGTGAAATACAAATTTATGTTGATAAGACTTAAGTGATAAGAGTGGTATTAGTGTTGTTTCATTGATATGAATAAAATCAAAACTTTAAAGCTGTGACCTTCAATTATTGAAGAAAATTCTATTTTTCTTATCGATAATCAGAATTTGTGATTCCTCCTTATCTTTCTATGAATCCAATTTACCCTACACACCGCACGCATTATTCAGATCGTTAAATGTATTTCAATTTTCTTTCATTTCAGCCTCAGCCTATGGTTTTCTGTTTGCGCTTTTAATGTTACAACATTTTGGCAAATCTTCATCCATCACCAGAACGACATCATTATTTATAAAATTGTAGACTGATCCGCCATTTTGTACATTATAATTGTCAATTGACTTGCCATCATCTCCAAAATCATGATATTTAGTTTAGGAACCCAGTATACTTTAGTCCGTTAAAGTGAGCCGATAGTTTTCAAATGAAAAAGGTCGATAAAGAAGATTTCCTGTTTCCTGATGTAAGAGTTCAGATATAGATTGCTTTAGCTTGTTATGCATTAACTATTGTGTCCAAGGTTATGTCTGTTTCAGCCGAAAATTTGTATTATTTTATCCAAATCCCTACATAAAATTTGAGCCAAATAAAATATTCCAGTGGTAATTATTGGTAAAATAGGTCAAACGCCAGATATAACACTTCCATAGAGATTGATTTCGACCGTTGGTTCAGATAACTTTTGGCTATGATTTTTTTTTCGGCTTAAAATTATCGGCTTACTCTAGTAGTGTCTCTCCCACATACCTTAGCTAAACTATATTTGTATATTTGAAAGCTGTTTTCCACAACCCTCCGGACCATCATGAGGATTTATTTCCATAGAGGAGTTGGAGTAAAGCGGCGGGTTGCCTTTGGTTTGTTTATTCTCAAATAAAACATAAAAAAATGTATCGAGTCGCTGTGCTTCCGTCGCTCCCTAGTTGGGCAAGTATAATTATATAGAAAGTTATAACTCGGCAGGAGCGGGAGTATTGTCTTATTATAAAACTTAAATAAACGTGTCTTTAATCTAAATGCTCATGACGCGTTGTTGTATATCCTCTTCTATTTAATTAATGTTACGGTTAACCAGCTGACCGGTTTCATCGGTAGATTATAAAAAGATTAGTTCATTTACTTGTTGTGAGATGGCGCCGCGGACGGTTAGATGTTTCCATATTGAAAAATTAACAAGTTATGTCCACACTTGAATAATGGTTGGATTCTGATGATTTGCCAGACAAATAAAATTCAATTCTGAGTTTCGACGATATATTCTTTAGTTTGCATTTAAATTTGTTTTCACCATAAATAATGTCCAAGATAATTTTTTGAGTGTATCAAATCATCGCTCCATCGATCTATATGCCTGCGCTAATTATCAAATTCAATGGATTTTAAGTTTCCAATAATTATTCCTTAATTTAGCCAATTGGGCGATGAAACCTTCCACCTTCTGTCTTCATCTCGAACTGCTGTTTTCTATTTTGCCAAACCATTTTAATAAATATTTGTATTAGTTTTGAAAAGAAGTCTAACACCCAAACAAATATGATCTCAATTGCTATATGGCCGCGGATTGAGGCTTTGCTCTCTGACATCAAAGTTACGGTTGGTATCAAGTTTGTTTTCAGGACGAGTTTCTGGATAGTTTTATTGGTTGCTTTTGCCATATTATATATTCTAGAATTTGAAAGAAAACTCATTTTTACTAAAAATCGAATTGAACTTGGCTGGTTTAGGCAAATTTTTAAGATTTCTCCAATTTTCTTTCATTTTCAGTTTTTAAAATTTAACCGCAATAATGAAACATTAATGAAACGTGACTCGATTGGAATTTTAAAGTAGTTTTTTTTTAGGTTTGGATTTTAGTTAAAATTTTAAGACTAAATTTTAAGTAATTGTCGATGTGCATCGTACTCGAGAACGATAAAAGTTTATAAACTTAATTTGATATTTTTTCATGCATTATATTATGATTGCCGACTTAGCTATATAGTGATCTACCACGTGCCCAAAAGTATTTTTTTTAATAATAAACCAATTTGAAATGTTAAAAAACAGAAATCATCTGCCAGTCTAATTTGCTCTCAGCTATATATTCCAACCTTCGTGTTTCAAAAAATTGATGCATGTCAGTCTCAATTTTTATAATGTTTCCAATGAAAGTTGGGTTTGGATTTGTTGCCCTCCCCTTGCTGATTGTACATATTTTGTGCTTCAACCTAATTTTAATTATTAAATAAACTACTCAGAAGATAACCTATCAATCATTTAATGAGTGCATTTCTATATAAATTGATGCGCACAATACAATTTCAAAAAGCGATTTTGTCAGCGAGATTAAAACATTATTTTAGTTTAAATATTGTTGCAAATACGAAAACACTAATTTTTAATTAAAATGTATTTTAATTCAAAAATGATTTGGTTAATTTTATCTATAATCGCTTTTAATTTAATAACTTCTTTAAAATTACCAACATCGGGTGCTGTTGTTCCAACAACGATCAATTCAAACGAACGATTTTATTTAATTCCACGATTCAGCCATTCCTATGATATAACAGAAAGACGATCTAGAAATTTATGTGGCAACTATAGAATACTAGAGAGCAGAGGATTTGTCGGTCATTTAGAGCGAGGGATTTGTCAACCTTGTACAAAATTCACATGTGATTTTTAACAAAAAAGTACTCTTTAAATGTTTATATATAAGTTAAATCATTCGTGTTTAGTAAGTTGTTTATAAACTATAGTCCAATTGTTAACAATATTAAATATATTGTTCTTGTTTTAGTGGGACATCGAAACGTTTGTTATGTTCTCCAATTTGTATGATTCCAAAGAGGTCACGAATACAATAAATCTATATACATACATATATGTAACGTTTAATGTGAAATACAAATTGATAAGACTTAATTGATTGATAAGTGCGCAGTATTATTATTATTGTGATAAGCAGAGCGTTCTACTCTTTTCAGCATTGTGTATTAAAAAATTCCACTTCAGGATGACCTATTTAAATTGCGTGAAAGGGTTCAATCACTCGGCGTATAGAAATACGATGATCAGTGCTTAATCGGTTCATCGATAAGCAGTGGCAAAAAATTGCAATTCCAACGATTATTTATTACTTTGGTTTGTTAATTAAGGGCAAATCCGTTTTACTAAACTTAAATCTAAGCTGCATGTCTTATCTCAATTCGATACTCACAAATCTAACCAAAACATATTTTTCTGAGTCTATATATGGAAGCGATTGAGAACTTATTAGTATTTGCTAGAGATTCACCATCTCAAAGAATCGGAATTTACTTGGCACTTAAATGATTCTCCGAAGTCACTTTTTAAATGATAGAATTCCTTTTAATTTGAATTAATCAATGAATTTAAAAATTCAGCAGTCGCCATCTCTTGCACAATATTCGTAACAAAAATCAAAACACGAAAAACTGATCACTAAATTCAAATTTGGAGCTGCTGGTTGTCATGATGTTATGTTATTCACACCCTTCTGATTGTCAAAATAATTTAGTCAGTATAGTTGTCAACCATTAAAAATACAAACTGTCTCACCAATAAACAATTAACTCTGATTGCTATAACGTCTGGTATTTTAAAGCTCTGATGTGCTCGTCAGCAGTGGCCACATACGAGACCGTTTTGCTTGAACTGGTTTTTGCGATTATCATGTATACAGTCGACGTAAGGGTTCTGCACAAAAGGCTTAAATCTGCTAAATCTTTAATTAATCAAGTCTAGTTTTGATTTCAGATTTAAGAACAAACCTTTGGCGTTTTCCACGGCTGTAATCAGAATTTTTTTTTGACAGATTTTAGAGTATGGAATTATTCAGATTTACATCAAATTGAAAATTGACTATGGGACTTATGTGAAAGTACTAAAAGCCTAATTTGGTGTAAATCTTTAATTGGTCAAGTCTAGGCAAAAGATAAACAATCGCTTTAAGTGCCCCACTTTTAGCTTTCCTCGCTGCCTTTTCTTAATCCGGTGTGTATGGTCCCTCCTTTTTTCATTGTGGGTAAAATAGCCATACTGAATCTCCTTCCTCGAAACCTTTATTATTTGTTTGTATGTCATATCGAGCCTTCATCCTGTCACTTGACACTCGTATCTTCTCTTGTACAAACATCTGATCAACATAATTCTTCTCGTCAATATCGCGTTTAACTGTTCAACCGTCTCCGCCTCGTCCTAATCTCGTTACAGAGAGGAAGTAACAGCTGACTCTCCGTAGTCCAACTGCTTCTTTATGCTCCTGCACCTCCTTTTGAACCACAATTTCCTCGTTAACCAATCCTCGATGCACCAGAGATCGCGATCCCACTCGTCTCTATCTTATTTCCCAACAATCTCGTGATATATCACCAGTTTTGTTACCTGTCTAATATCGTATATTCCTAATACTTTGGTTTCCAGTCCTTCCTCCATGACCACTTGATGTTCGCTGCATCGGAGATCGCGATCCTGAATATTGAGACCATGTTCTCGACGAAACTCGGTTTAGACGATAACATTACTGGTGTACGTGTCTTCAGATCCCGTACTCCACCAATGAAAACATGCATCTTAATTCTCTCCATGTAATCGGGAGACGTATTTGGTCGCTCGACCGCTGATTCTTGAATTCCATAAGATATATCTCTCGTTGATGGCCACTTCCAGATGTTCGATCCAAAACCTTCTTTAAATCGTTGTAATTGTATTGATCATGTTCCGGAATGGTCTCTAATGTTTTAGCCGCTTCATTTTTAATGGCTACTAATAACGCTGTTCCACGATTTGCTTCGTTCCAACAATTTTTATTGATAGTTGTTTCTAATTGAAATTTGAATACTGCGAAAGCTTTTTCCCGAAAGCCAAAACTTTCTCCTCTAAATTTTGCAATTTTTCACTTCCTCAAGAACTTTCTGTTCCAACTCTTGGATGTCATTTGTAATTTCTGTTCAACTTGTTAAACCATTGATTGCGTTTACTCTACTTCTCCATGTAGAGTTTTATTCATCTCTCGTGCGTATATTGATTGATCGCTTCTTTTATTTCCTTCATGTCTTGATTTAGCCGGACAGGTGACTGATCCAGTTTCAGACTTGATTGATTACTGGACTGTTCAATTATCTGATTTAATTCTTCAATTGAATTTTCAATTCCCTGTTTCACCATTTCTTGGTTGGATTGTCAAACTAACTTCATTTCTGGTTTCGATTCCAAATTTAACTGTTCCGTTCTCATCATTGCGCAGCCATTAACTGCGCCATATCGGATTTTCCTGATTGTAACGGTGCAAGCGAAACTATCGCCTCTATATTTTCTCCATCCTTTTCTGTTTTGTCCGCCAAAATTGTTTACTCATCGAAATTGTAACTGGCCGGATCAATACCATTATCCTTCACAGATGTTTTACCAGTTAACTAATACTCTAACAACGCAGAAATGGTTCGGTGGTTCAGCCAGATTCTGTTATCTTATTTCTGCCCCCACTGCAGTTGGTTCGCTGCCTTTCGCTTGGTGTATTGGTGCGTGGAACGCTCTCCGCCTGCTCACAGGGCATAGACTAATCTACAATTTATTCAGTTCATATATATATACCAGAAGTTAATATTAATGACACATTGCTGCCAGAATTCTGCTTCGATATATCTTTCTCAAGAATGCAATGACTGGGCGGCTCTGTCACTCGTGTTTTTCGCCGACGGGTCTCACTCTAATTTTGGTGCAGGTTTCGGAACTTTTTGTCCTGCTTATGATCTACGATCATGTGGGAGTCTAGGCCGGAACTGCACGGCATTGCAAGCGGAGCTGACTGCACTCACACGTTATGCGATTGATGCTTCTAAGGTCGCTGTTTCCGGAAACGACATTATTCTATGCAGTGATAGTAAATATGTGCTCAATTCATTATGAAATTCTATGATCACTTCCAAACTGGTCAAAGACTGTAAACATTTTATTAATGTCCTTTTTTCTCTAATAATCGTGTCAGAGTTATGTGGGTTTCGGCTCATTGTGGCATTGAAGGTAATCAGATAGCTGATGTTTTTGCTAAAACAGGCTCAATTATGAAATTCATTGAACCTGAACCGGCAGTACCCCTGAGCCTTAATTGTGGTAAGAAAGTTATTAAGAACTACATGTTTTTGCAGGCTAAGCGTAATTGGCTAGCTTCTACTACATGCCAAGTGGCTAAGTACTTCAGTTGTGAACCTAATCTGAGGCTCACAAAGTTTGCTCTATCTTTCAAGAAACACCAACTGAGAGTTCTGGTCGCTATTTTGACCGGCCATGGCCGTTTTAAACTCCACTTACAAAGAATGGGACTTGCTCACTTGTGTGACAACTTTCTTGAAAATGACGATGACAGCATTCACTTTGTTTGTGGCTATCCAGCTTTCGAGGTAGTTAGGTCCCGATCTCTTAATCATAGATCTTTAAATGTAGGTCAATTGTCCTCTCTACTCTACCCTAGTATAAGCTGTTACAGTTTGCCAGGGCAGCCGAGCGATTGTCGAATTACGATAGAATCCTCGGTTTGCATCATGGGCCCAGAGTGGCATTGAGTGCGGAACCTGCTTGGGTTCCAGCCAACTTTTATAATAATAATAATAACAGTGTTCAATGGCTTTTATGGCTTTCGTGGCATTTCGTTTCGATTTTTAACTACCTCTGATATGGAAATGATTAAAAATGTATAAAAATATGTCGTCGTACCAAAAAGGTACGGTGAGTTAATGTATCCTAAAAGTTAATTAATAAATATTTTATTAAATAAAATAGCGGAAGGAGGCCATTTTATGTATAATCAAATTTGATCGACTAACTCCTTAATGTATAATAATAATAATAATAAACAGTATTAAAGGCCATTACTGGCCCCTTACTGAGTCAACAATCTGGCTCCAACGGTTTCGATCCTGAGCTTGGTCTTCATACTGTCTTAGATAATCTGAAGAGGCCAAGTCGTTCTCTACATCGTGGAGCCATCGTCGCCTGCAACGACCTCTGCGCCTACCATATGGTGGCTCTCCTTTCAGAGATCGCTGCACAATTCGTTCCGGATCAGCACGCAGAACATGACCGAGCCAGCGTACCCGCTGAGATCTAACTTCATGTACAATATCGGGGATCTTCATCAGATCTCTGATCTCGAAATTGTACAGAGCTCGGTATGTACCATCTATTTCGCGTTTAGGGCCGTAAATCACACGCATGATTCTTCTCTCAAATGTAAGGAGCCATCTCTCGTACTCATCCGTCAGCGCCCAACTTTCACATCCAAACATAACAACGGGCCTGATCAACGCTTTGTAAAGCTTCAGCTTCACGGCACTTGATAAGTGTTTAGATTTTAGCAGTGGCCTTAGAGGATATAAAGAACGACTGCCAGCTGCCAGCCGCACTTTAATATCCTCATCCACACTGTTATCGTGAGTGATAAAAGAGCCCAAATATTTGAACCTCCTCACTCCCTCAAACGTGTGGTGGCCACTACTAAAATCTGGTGTGTCATTGTCTCTAAAACCAGAGATCAGGTATTTCGTTTTGGACTCATTGATCTGGAGTCCAACAGAAGCAGAAAACTCTACAAGCGGATCAAGTATTTCTTTCACTCCGTTGCTATTCAGTCCAATCACGCATATGTCATCTGCATATGCAAGCACTTGATTGGACTGGCGATATAAGATGTTGCGCTGAGGTGTTTCAGTTTTACGAAAGATGTACTCCAACATGAGATTAAAGAGTATCGGGGACAGAGCATCTCCCTGCCGAACACCCGAGTTAACTGCAAAAATTGCCGATAGCCTGTGCTCAACTTTAACACAGCATTGAGACTGCGTCACTGTCATCCTACACAGTCGTACCAATTTTGTTGGCATTCCTAGGTATTCCAGGGCAGACCACAAACTCTCTCGATTGATCGAGTCGTAGGCCTGCCGGAAATCCAGGAAAACCTGATGTACGGAGATGGATGTCTCATAATATTTAGATAGAATCATCCGCAGCGAAAAGACCTGATCAGTGACTGATCGATTCGGACGAAATCCTCCCTGATAGTCACCAACCAAGCCCTCCGCCAGAGGAGTGATTCTATCCAATAAAATGTATGACAGTAACTTGTATGCTGTGCAAAGGAGAGCTATACCGCGATAATTCCCACACTTCAAGCGGTCTCCCTTCTTGAAGATGGGGCATATCGCGGCCACTTTCCATTCATCAGGCATAACTTCGGTTCGCCATACTAATCGAATAAGGTCGAAAAGACAGTTCCACAAAGTATCCCCTCCGAATATCAAGAGCTCCGAATTAATGCAGTCCACTCCAGGTGAGCGGTTTCGTTTCATTCTCTGCATGGCCTTAGTGAATTCCTCATGGGATGGCTCCTCAATGCAAATCTCCGCAGACTGTTTTAGAGGTGGCTCAACAACAGTCTGTGACGCATGATGAACATCAAGCAGCTCAGTAAAGTGTCCACTCCATGCGTCAAGTACTGCGTCGATGTTGACACAGAGGTTTCCATCCCGGTCCCGAATGGCGGTTGACGAAGGCCTGAAAGTATGGTGCAATCCAGTAATTGCTTTAAAGAAATTACGTGAACTACGCTCATTGCTGAGTTGTTGTACTTTCAGAACCTCGGCCTTCCACCATTCTCGCTTCTTCCGTCTACAAATCCGCTTAGCTGCCCTTCTTGCAAGAGCTGCCTTGTTTTTCCTTGCGATTGTGAGACGTTGTTGCACTTCATTATGGGCTATATTTTGTTGCTCAACTGCAAGACGACACTCGTCATCAAACCAATCATTCTTTGGTCTGACTTTCACTATACCTAAAGTCTGTTGAGCAGCACTGACAACCGAAGTTTTCAGTACCTCCCAGACAGAGTTCACGCAGTCAGACTGGTAATTAGCTCCCTCAATGTTGTCGCTGACAAGATCCTGATATCGTTTCTTTTGATCTTCATTTATCAGACCTTCACAGTCGAAACGTTCCATCCGTTTCGCTGTGTTCCCCGACCTGTACGAAAACTTCCACCGTAGCTTTGCAGCGACCAAATGATGATCGCTGCCTACGTATTTGGTTGCTGACCGATAAGTTCTCACATCCTGCACAACCCGAGCTCGCCCTTTTGAAATTAACACGTGGTCAATTTGGCTCCGGGATGTTTTGCGAGGCTGTGTCCATGTCTCTAGGTGTATCTGTTTGTGAGGGAAGAATGTGCTTGCTACTCTAAGATCATGAGCAATTGCAAAGTACATCATTCTCTCACCATTATCGGTCGCAGTTTCGTGTCGAGAGTACGGACCTATGTTTTCACACAAGTCGGCCTGATTTCTGCCAGCTCTAGCATTAAAGTCCCCAATTACCATTCTAACATCGTGTTCGGGTATAGATCCCATCAGATCGTCCAAGTCATTGTAAAATGAGTCTTTATCTTGGGGCTGGCTGACTTCTGTGGGCGCATGTACACAAATTATCGACAGGTTGGCTAACTTCATGCGCAGGCGAAACATACACAATCGGTTATTGACTGCTTGAAAATCCAAAACAGCCTTCTTTACCTGCGGCCCAAGAAGAAATCCAGCTCCAAAATTTCCGAGGTCATCTCCACTGTAGAACAACGTATAGCACTGGGACACATGGTCTCCACTTTGAGGCCAGCGAGTTTCTTGAAGAGCAACGAGTTCCAGCCGATACTCTTTCATGCACGTGATTAGACGCTCCAAGTGAACTTTTATAATAATAATAATAATTGGTTCTCGAGGACGGATATTTACCCGAGCAATTTACATCCGACCATCAGATAAAAATATTTTAACATGAAAGAGAGTTAATGGATGAATTATTTTGGTGATTTAATTGGTTTAGAGCTCGGATGGAAATAGGTAGGGTATATAGTATATCTATAGCCTCGTGAACCAACCTTAATACATAAATCATGCAATTATGTACATATTCCATTATTTCTATCTATCATCCCCCTCTTTTTATTAAAAGTAAAAGAAAAAAGAATTTTACCATGTTGCTTCTATTTAAATAGCGACTTTGAGGAAACTTTGAATGGACCGTCACAGCTCTAAGTATGCCGATGCAGCCATTCAACCTAACCTTACCTTTAGGAAACGAAATAAACAATTTCGATTATATTGTTTAACACTATAACATCAATAATAAATGGGAAGGCAAAATGATGATAAATGCGTGTATGAAAATTACAATATGGCTTTTTAATGTTGTAGAAAGTTTTACGTTTTGATGTTATTTAGCCAGCCTGTATTTAAAAAATATTTAATTACTTACAATATTTTTCCAATGACACAGAGAGATTAGTTTCATTAGTAAACCCGAAATGCCGAAACATCAGTTGTATAAATAACTTTGCCATATACCATAAAAAAATATCTGTCCAAATTAATTAAATTTCAAATGATTTCGACAAATTTATGTATATACGAGTATATCCCCATATAATATACACCACTTGCAACATTTTTCAATTAACTAAATTAATTTTACATTAACCAACGGATTCACAGCTAATTAATACAACATAAAAATGTCACATAAAACATAATAAAATTAAACAACAACAACAAAACAGCATCTTAATATTATGTACAATAACGATAAACTATAAAGTTATATTTTTTCAAGTCCAATGTGTCTTTACAGTATTTTGCACATGCCATTCATGTTTTAAGACAGATTTATATAATTTGTATATGTATATACATATATAGCTATTCTGCATCTTTTTGCGATCTTCTTACTTATGTGTGTGTGTATATATGTACAATAGCTACATATATAGACAAACATCACGCAGAATATTTTAACTTTCGAATCTGCAATGGAATGCATATATGTACATACACATTTATAGGCTATATACAAGATGTATGATGTACTTATTCTTACTTTATTCAACCGTTACACTATAGGCTCTTAGTACTCTTTTTCGTTTAACATAAGTGTAATGGACAAAAATGATGTGTGCTATACACAATTATTCAACTTGTTCCGTGACATAAAAATTACTATGTTATGTGTATATAAAAAACCACCGCTGCCGCGAGTTATTTACGCGGTTTAATATTATAAAAAAAAAATTTTTTTTGAACCCACTTTGCGTGCGCCATAAGAAAATGTTAAGGAGACTATTTCAAATTAATTATATAATAAGTAAATATAGAAATTAATTAGATTTAGATTGCGTGTTTTAGGTGTATATGATTCAGGTGCGTTGTTCTATAGGTTAAATTGTCATAAATATGTCTTCTTTGTATAAAGTGTACACTGTATATGTATATATCGTTGAAACAACAACAAAATTTTACTTGTGCTGCTTATACATGTTACCTTCTATTATCGTGATGATAATTGACGTTTTATTGGACGCAATTACGCCACATGCAAACTGAATGAATTAAAATGTGTCAAAATCAATTTTGATTTTGTTAAATTGTATTAATTCTTTCATTTCGTTTAGGGCGAACATAAAGTTAATTAGCCATTAGCCAAAACACCATCTACCAGGGCCAATTACCTCTCTTTCAATATTCCTCGCTTTAGACAGTATACGTCATGCACTATTACCTTCCGGCAAGTTACTATTAACTCAACATCAAGGTATATAATTGTTAGAACCATTTCTAATAATTCAGTTCCGTTGGTCAATGGTTTTGGAAAAGGTGCAAGATGTTTATGGCGGAACACGATTTTCAAGCTCTTTTTGTAGCAACTGATGTATTGGGATCGACTGATAATCAAGTTATAGTAAAATACAACTTTTTGTGTGTGAAATACATTATTCAAGGCCGAATCAGGACTGAACTAACATTTATATCTGTGCTTGATTTTTGTAGTCTTGTATTTCTGATGCCATGCGATTTAAAAACTATATTCCAAATCCGAATTTCGAGGATTTCCCCTTTAATGACATTACGGTGAAACCTAATTTGTAACAGGTTTTGTTGTCCATTGTCACTAAATTTAGAACCTATACGAATACGTGTTCAGTGCATTTATACCTGATTACAGAGGACGAAGCTACGAGATTTTCTTTATTTACAAAGAATTACGTGGCGTTAGTTCATCGCGTTAAAGCTGTTTATAAGTTGTTTTGCCTTTTTTTATCCTTCGTTAGGTCTGTATGAAATGAATTCTAATGGAATTGAGCCTTTACATGATTGTGTGTGCATTACATGATCTTCAAGTTTCATTACATATGTATAGAATTTTGGAGTCATCAACAGTTTTGTCGAATCCACAACCTAACAATAATAATAATAATTATAATTCAAGATTTGCCAGTATTAATCTTGCGGGATTATAACAAACGAATTTGGTAGAAAATCAATTAGATTTGCAAACCCATCAGTCAATAATAAATTGCCTGAATCACTAAACATATCAATAAATATTCATGAATTTAAAAAAAATTAGAAAAATGTAAATCATGACAAATAACACTGAATTTGGTTTCAGTTCTTTGGGTGGTAGTCTCCCTCGTCAATGAAGGTTTCATGTCACCGAGGCATACTAAATTATTAAGTATACAGTATCGATATTTTGCCGTTCTTCGATTGAATTTGCCTTTTTGTCAATTCAGCCCACACATGTTCGATAATATTATGATCAGGGAACTGAGCAGCTGATGAAGAACATGATAAAGAAATCATTCCTTAAAAATACTTAAAAAGTTCAGAAAGGGTAAACAGTAAACATTAGCAGGGATGGGCGAGGTAGATTACGCCGTGTAATCTACGCGCCTGTTCACACGTAAAATATTACGTAGATTACCTGGCAATATTTTTTGTCAATGTCCCATTTCAAGGCGATTCAGTTAAATCGTAAAAGAAATTAAAGAAAAGGTTCAAATTAAATCGGGAAACACATACCATACTAAACAAGCAAAAGGTTTAATTAAAGAAAGTTTATGCACTAAACGTTCGGATTGGTGTAAATTTCAAATTTTGTTATAACAGATAAAGCCAAACACGTGTCGTTCAATGCTCCCCATAAGATTCTACACAACTTCTGATGTGATTTATTCAGGCCAAAACTTTGGCTCTTGACTGGTTACCATTTCAAAACACGGTAAACAGTAGCAAAGCGCCGTCTATCACGATAATGTTCTGATATTTGGACTACTAGATGAGGGTTAGGCTATTTCTTGATCGATTAGGATACATATTGGATGGAAATGCCATCTTAAATTGATTTTTGGATAAAGTTCTAGATGACTAATTTTGATAAAACTCAGCATGTTGAAGGGCAATGGGATTATAAAATGATTTTAGAATAAAGTTCTGGCTTACCTCTAGTGAAAGTTAACTGAGCTATTTCTTAACCGATTCTGATGACATCCATGGCATGTTGGATTGTAATGGGATTATAAATTGATTTTTGGATAAAGTTCTATAATATATTACTAATTGTGGGGAATAAAAAAATATGTTTGTATCATATTGTGGAATATGGCCAACTGGAATGAAACTAGGCTATTTCCGTAAAAGTTAAGTTAAGGTAAATTTAATTTAATTTAAACATTTTTTGTTTTTGTTTTCAACTGAAGGCAAATCTGTCCCTGATAATATGTATTATATTACACTAATTTTAAAGGCAAATTTTCATAAAGAGGACATATTTTGTTACAATAAGCGAAAATTTTTTTATAAGTGATGAAATTTAATTTTAATCAATGAAAGCCACATTCGAAAACTATTCTAATTCATGTTTGAAAACTTATCTCAATAATCATGTTAGAATTTTCATTTCAACCGAACATGTTGAATTACATCATAATCGGTTTGGGAATAACCTCAAAATTCATTTTTAAATCCTGTTTCTATCGAACAGATATAGTTTCGTCATAATCGGTCGAGCAATGGACTAGCTTTATACTAGTTGGCCATATTCAAGAATTGTATTTCAAAAAATGTTTAATCCCACTTTTTTCAAATCAAAAATCACTTATTAAAAACCCTATTCTCATCCAACATGTCGAGTTTCATTATAATCGGTCAAGGATTAGGCTAGTTCCGTTGGTCATTTGCCATACCTTTAGAATATCATTTATATCCAACATGTCGAGTTCTATCATATATGACTATAGTCAAATAACTTTGTTCCGTGGCCCAGTTTCCATCCAACATGTCAAATTTGATAATAATTTAATAATTAATTGACGCGCTGAATTGCCATCACGATTCTCAATGAATTGCTTTCGATGAATTGTTATCGCGTTAAATTGATTGCGCCGAATTTGTTATAATGGTTTTCGTACGATAAATTGCTTGCGACAAATTGACCGGTTACCAAAGTTTCCTGGTGAATCGTGTTAACGAATTATAATCAAAATACTCGTACCTTTCTGTAGCTATTCTTTTATGTACACATTCGACGCTACTGTTGAGAATCACAAAGACCTGGCAAAGACCATTAGTCGACAACTGTAAATCGCTTGCCATCTTAACTTTTTTTGCAAATTTATCTAAGTTGAAGTGCTTATATTTCGCGGGAGCGCATTGTCACTATTTTTGGCAAGATATATATTTTGACCTGCTAACCTGTTTCAAATCCACTTTCACGCACATTTTGTCATTAATTTTATGTAATTTAATTTTTTTTATCATAATTGTGTAATTTTTCCGATTTTTATGAGCTATACCCTTTCTACGCTGATTCCATCTTTGTACTATTTTAAAACCATTTATATCGCTGTTTTGCATATCCTAAAGAAATTTGGTCACCTAGCCTAGAACTAATTGACAAAATCACTCTAGGAATTGTCTACATTATTGACGTTGTCTACGGGTTGTAAGAATTGAGTTAGGTTGACAGGCCAATTTTAGTAGAACTTTCCCAGTCATCGAAGCGCAATGTTGTTACTGGATTGCATCATACTACCGGTACCGGGACGGAGTGGACTGCATTAATTCGGAGCTGTTGATATTCGGAGAAGATATACTTTGTAGGACTGTCTATTATCGCGGTATAGCTCATACAAGTTACTGTTCTACATTATATTGTATAGAATCACCCCACTAACGGAGGGCTTGGTTGGTGACTATCCAGGAGGATTTCGTCCGAATCGATGAGTCATTGATCAGGTCTTTTTGCTGCGGATGGTCCTATCAAAATATTATGAGACATTCATCCGCGTACATCAGGTGTTCGTGGATTCCCGTGGACAGGGCTATGACTCGATCAATCGAAAGAGTTTGTGGTCTCCTCTGACACAGTTTCAATGCTGTGTGAAAGTTGGGAACAGTTAACGGGCGTTCTGCATTGAGGATGCTCTGTCCATTAATCTGGGAATATTGATTAATTTGTGGAGCTTGTCCAAATGGGTTCTGTTCATTGTCTGTGTACTTGGAGTTCATTTAATTCATTTTTATGTGTGTACCTTTGTTTATTTGTTGTTGGGAGTGTGTTGCTATCGTATTCGCGTGTGTATTCGAATTGTAGTTGGTTTGTATGTTTTTGTGGAATTATTCGCTATGTGCAGTTGTAGTGTTTTGATTTTACCATTTATATTCGTTTGCGTATTAGTTTGATGTGGCGGTCTGGCACCGGCTTTGTGCGTCAGGCTGGCAACTGTTTTTGTTTCCTTAATATCTATG
Source organism: Tipula unca (assembly GCA_951394425.1). Lineage (NCBI taxonomy): Eukaryota > Metazoa > Arthropoda > Insecta > Diptera > Tipulidae > Tipula > Tipula unca. Next base: position 24,282,044 of record OX596381.1, on the reverse strand, counting down.
TTTAGATTATTTCGGTAAACGTGAGTGCTTGCATGTTTGAACTTAATTGCGGTATTTTTAGGGACAGATCTGGAATTTTACCCATTTGGAGAGAATATTTGTGTCCGTTTTCGATTGTCGTTTTGGGTCTGTAGTGGTTTTCTGGATCCAACTGCGTCGGCTCTCCTACTGCTGCGGTTGGATCCGTTGGAGTTGTCCTGGTTGCTATACCGATTGTGTATATGTGGTATGGGTGATGGTGTTGAGTCTTTGTGCTGAGTTGTTCTCCTAAATGGTTAACTTCGTTTGTTTGAGGATAGTTTTGGTAGTGCAGCGTGTTATACGGATAATTTCGGTTTCTTAGGAATTAACTTTTGCATTCGTCGAATGTGTGTCCTTTTATAACTTTACAATATGAACAGAATTTAGGAACAATCGATAGTTTGCGAAATTGGGTTGTTGAGGTGGTGTGCATCTTGTTTGTCTTGTGGGATTGTTCGGTTGTTATTTGAATTGGTTTTGGAAGTAGTTTTGATAGATATGTGGTCTTTGTTGTTGCGTAATTGGTATGTAATTGGTGGAGTTTGGTATGGCCTTTCTAATATTAGTATCATTTTTTTATAATTTTGGGTCCAATTCGATTTCGCAAAAACTCAAAATCTACCGATGACATTCGGTAAAAAATTTCAAATTTGCCGGATTCCAAACATTATTTGTGTTGCGCATTCAATTATAACATCATCATCATCATTATCATCAGCACTTGTCATAGGAAATATCTGGTCAGCCTATACTTGTACTTCAATATTCAAAATTCTTTTAGTCGAATTTTTGAAGCCAACTGCAGTGAACACGTATATGATGATGGACTTTCCTTAAACACTTTACAATTTTGTCCACATATCAACAACATTGTAGATTTCTCCTAAATAATCGAATAGAGCCAGCCGAAGTTATACTTGATCAATTTATTTATATATATTCCTGTACCAATTGTTTCAATTCTTCGCCCGCACTAACAAATTTTGTGTTTGAAGTCTCATTTTCTGCGTTTACCTTAAAATTTAATTTAGGGTTTATGTAAATTTAAAAGTGACCCACTTTTAATTTCAATGGTTTTGACCTAATGCGTCATGTTTATCCGGAATTTCTGGTTCCGTCCCTACGTAAATTTTCAATCAGATAATATGTCAACTAGTTGCTGTATATATTCCTTCTAGTTCATTATAGCAATACGCAGGCATTTACAACAACATTTGTGTACACGCAGTGGTGGTCCAAGTGGAATTAAATTGAGCCGTTTATATTTTAAATTATAACTAATGGTAACACTTCAATCGCGGCCAAATCGTTTTATTAAACAATAGAAAATTATGATCATTTTTCAATGTACAATATACACGATAAGAATTGATATGCAAAATAAGTTGTTTATTCCAACACTTAATTTGAACGCAAAACATGCAAATTGAAGATTTTGTGTATTAATAATAAATATTAAAAAATAAAAATGTAATAAATACAATTTTTATTTATAAACATATATATTATTTATTATGGATAAATAATAATGATACGTACGCGAATATCGGAACGTTTGATCGCGTTTTTGTCTTTATACATTGTGTTATATACGCTTATCGGTGTTCCTCTTATAGATATACATACGTACGTTTTATATAAGGTAAAATAGTAAATTAGAAGCACACTTAAGCTTATAATTTAAAAAGGAATTATTATTATTGTTATTAAAATTGCGCGAGAACAATAAAGCTTTTATAAACTAGATTTTCAGTTTAATTCTTTTAAATTTGTATCGTCCGTGGATGTGGAGGCATACTATATAAATATGTTGCTATTAAACTTACGTTAAATTACACACACACACACACACACACAACAAAAAATGTATATACACAAAATATTTTGTAAAGTACAATAATAAAATTAAAAAAAAAAAAAAAAAAAAATCATCTTATTCTTCAATTTAACCAACCACCCAAGTATCGGTTTCTTTGATCTTATTGTTATGCCGTCAAGAAAAATATAAATATATATACATATAGCTATATGTACATTTAAAAAGAAATCCCCATATAATATGAAATGTGAGGAGTAAGAACAGAACACAAGCAAACCAAACCAAACCAAAAGAATTAAGAGTGAAATAAAAAGATTTATAATAAAAAATACGATTTTCTGTTGTTTTTTTTTAAAAAGTTTTATATAAGATTTTTATTTTCGTTCGAAAGATGCTGGTACGTTATATCGTTATATATACATATGTATATAGGGATTTGAGAGTGAGAAAAAATTAATTACTGGCAGCAAATAATAATAATAATAAACCGCTCGTTGTTGTTGTTGTTAATTACCTTTGAGATCTTGCAAAATTAATGGTAATGATACGAAATGTTTTATTGTAATATGTATAGAAGATTATAGATAAATAGGTATTATTACTTGCCTAGGGGTTGTAGGAGACTATTTGCAAGTTCCCATAAAAAAACCAACAGATAATGAGTAAAAGAGCACTACCGCATAAATAAGATTCTGCTGAGTGACAAGGTAGTCTTTTACAAAGTATTATTTTTAATGAGTGATCTGCTCAAATCTACAAAGTAATATTAAAGATAGTTCCACACATATCAATAATCCATCCACACCTAAAAATCTTAAACACCTAACATTAGCAAGTCTGAACGTTAACAGATTATTTATTTATTAATTAATACGAATTATCGGTAATTATCCTACACGGTTATCGGTAACACGGAAAAAAATCAGCTAAAAAAATACAAAATTGCCGACTACTTTTTTTCCACTATACATACAATACTTAAAGAAAGCATTCCTGAACGAATCCCTCGACATGTGGAAGTGAAAAATCGCACACATTGAATTGAGTTGATTATTAAAAATTTATCGCGTTGACGCATACGGCGTTTGGGAACATACAAATGTAAGTTCAGCACAGTCAATGCGAGAATTTAAAGTATCACGTACAAAAATTGCGGTCCAGATACGGTGGCAAAATATAGTCAGTTATTCATAAAGGCGGTAGACATCGGAGTGCATACAATACGAATTGCTTTTGGACACTTTCAATTCGCTTGAAGTGACGGCGATATGATGGTGACCATACCGTAGATTCGTATTCAAAGGTACACCGAACAAAGGAGACATACAATGCAGTAAGAGTAACAGGATCACAGAAGTCTTTACAATTCCACTGAATGAAGCCTAACATATATGCCTTTTGGATAATAACGTTGAGATTGGAAATGAACTCAACTCTGACAACCGCTTCGTTGTATAAACGGTATATTGATGCAAAATAGGTGAGCGGATGTGATAAAATGATAGAGTCTTACACTTGCTCACGTTCGGACCGGTTGTTAATTGACTAAATTCAAAATCTATTTAAGTCTCCCTGGAGCTTCTCATGCAGACGTATACATTACTGACTTGGGCGAAAATATTCAGATCATCGGCAAAAAGCAGGCAGTTCGCAAATTGAAAGCAGTCAACGATATTATTGATAAACAATGAAAATAAAAAAACCTCAAACAATTCCTGACCAAAATCGGTGGAATTCCGTCGTGACCAGCACCTGTGTCGATTTTATGCTGGCGCAAGCACTTTTTAACTTCTCGCTCTATAAATTTAAAATGCTTGAGATCAACAATTTTTTTTTTTTTTACATATTTCAGAGCAGTAATCAGCGGTGGAACTCTGGTAAGTCTTGGACGACGGAAAGTCAACCACTTTCCTCTTGGTGTTCATAGAATTCCAACCAGATTAAAAGATTAGAGCTCTGTTATTCGACATCATTACCAGGAGTAAAATAAAAAATATAATAATAAACAGTATATAAAGGACATTACTGGCCCCTTACTGTATCAACAATTTGGCTCCAACGGTTTCGATCCTGCGTTTGGTCTTCATACTGTCTTAGACAATCTGAAGAAGCCAAGGCGTTCTCTACACCTTGGAGCCATCGTTGCCTGCAACGACCTCTCCTTTCAGAGATCGCTGCACAATCCGTACCGGATTGAACGTCACCGAGCCAGATCTAACTTCATTTACAATATCGGGGGTCTTCATCAGATCTCTGATCTCAACACTGTACAGAGCTTGGAATAAGTGGCTGCACGTTCCAAGGGCCGATCCTAAATCTCGTGTCCAAGTACATGGGCGGAGGTCCTAAATTAGTTTGGCGGTATCCACTTTTCTTTTTGCTGACTTTATCGATGGGTTGACGACCCGCATCCGTAAAAAAATCAACTGTTTATAAAGCCAACAAAAAGAAAAATGGATACCGCCAAAACAACACCGGACCCCCGCTCAAGAACCCGGACACGAGATTTAGGATCGGCACGTGGAACGTCCAGTCACTTAGAAAACCAGGAGCGTTGGAGGGCCTAATCACGTGCATGAAGGAGTATCGGCTGGAACTCGTTGATCTTCAAGAAACTCGCTGGCCTAAAAGTGGAGACCATTTGTCCCACGGCTATACGTTGCTCTACAGTGGAGATGACCTCGGAAATCTTGATTTGAAAGCTGGATTTCTTCTTGGGCCGCAGGTAAAGAACGCTGTTTTGGATTTCCAAGCATTTAATCACCGATTGTGTTAGCTTCGCTTGCGCATGAAGTTAGCCAACCTGTCGATAATTTGTGTACACGCGCCCACAGAAATGAGCCAGCCCCAAGATAAAGACTCATTTTACAATGACTTGGACGATCTGATGGGATCTATACCCGAAAACGATGTTAGAATGGTAATTGGGGACTTTAATGCTAGAGATGGCAGAAACCAGGCGGACTTGTGGGAAAACATAGGTTCGTACTCCCGACACGAAACTGCGACCGATAATGGTGAGAGAATGATGTACTTTGCAATTGCTCATGATCTTAGAGTAGCAAGCACATTCTTCCCTCACAAAAACATACATCTAGAGAAATGGACACATCCCCGCGGAACTGCCTGCTGCCAAATTGACCATGTGCAAGTTTCTAAAGGACGGGCTCGAGTTGTGTAGGATTATAGGATGTAAGAACCTATCGGTCAGCAACCAAATACAAAGGCAGCGATCATCATTTGGTCGCTGCAAAGCTACGATGGAAGTTTTCGTACAAGTCTGGGAACACAGCGAAACGCATGGTACGTTTCGACTGTGAAGGTCTGATAAATGAAGATCAAAAGAAACGATATCTGGATCTTGTCAGCGACAACATTGATGAAGCTAATTACCAGTCTGACTGCGGAACTCTGTCTGGGAGGTACTGAAAACTTCGGTTGTCAGTGCTGCTCAACAGACTTTAGGTATAGTGAAAGTCAGACCCAAGAATAATTGGTTTGATGACGAGTGTCGTCTTGCAGTTGAGCAACAAAATATAGCCCACAGTGATGTGCAACAACGTCTCACAATCGCGAGGAGTATAACAAGGCTGCTCTTGCAAGAAGGGCAGCTAATCGGATTTGTAGACGGAACAAGCGAGAATGGTGGAAGACCGAGGTTCTGAAAGTACAAAAACTCAGCAATGAGCGCAGTTCGCGTAATTTATTTTAAGGAATTACTGAACTGCACCATACTTTCAGGCCTGCGTCAACCGCCATTCGGGACCGGGATGGAAACCTATGTGTCAACATCGACCCAGTACTTGACGCATATGGAGTGAATACTTTACTGACCTGCTTGATGTTCATCATGCGTCACAGACTGTTGTTGAGCCACCTCTAATACAGACTGCGGAGATTTGCACTGAGGAGGCATCCCATGAGGAATTCACTAAAGCCATGCAGAGATTGAAACGAAATCGCTCACCTGGAGTGGACTGCATTAATTCGGAGCTCTTGATATTCGGAGGGGATACTTTGTGGAACTGTCTTTTCGACCTTATTCGATTAGTATGGCGAACCGAAGTTATGGCTGACGAATAGAAAGTGGCCGCGATATGCCCCATCTTCAAGAAGGGAGACCGCTTGAAGTGTGAGAATTATCGCGGTATAGCTCTCCTTTGCACAACATACAAGTTACTGTCATACATTGTATTGGATAGAAACACTCCTCTAGCGGAGGGCTTGGTTTCTATCAAGGAGGATTTCGTCCGAATCGATCAGTCACTGATTAGGTATTTTCGCTGCGAGTGATTCTATCTAAATATTATGAGAAATCCATCCCCGTACATCAGGTGTTCCTGGATTTCCGGGAGGCCTGTGGCTTCAATCGAGAGAATTTGTGGTCTGCCTTGGAATACCTAGGAATGCCAACAAAATTGGTACGACTGTGTAGGATGACAGTGACGCAGTCTTAATGCTGTGTTAGTTAACTCGGGTGTTCGGCAGGCAGATGCTCTGTCCCCGATACTCTTTAATCTCATGTTGGAGTACATCTTTATTAAATCTGAAACACCTCAGCGCAACATCTTATATCGCCAGTCCAATCAGGTGCTTATGCATCTGCAGATGACATATGCGTGATTGGACTAGATAGCAACTCCCCAGCTATATAAGCATTCTTCTTAGCGTTCATATACAATAATAGAATTAACTTGTAATGAATAATATTTTTGAGTAATCCTAAAGATAACCCCGCTGGCCTTTAAAAATTGGTACATTCATCCTTCAAATAAAGCCATATATTCCATCTCCGTATCATGGAGCTAAAGGTTGAATCTAGTAGGGTCATTTGCACTTTTTCGGGAAGATATTTTTCGGGATTGAAAGTTTTTTAGGGCCAACTTCACATACATCCTGTTGCTGCTGAGAAGTTCTAATTTGTCTGCAAATTATTTTGAGATCACAAAAAGCCTTAAAACCGACTTTTTATGGATGGAAATTTATGTCCACACACTAAATATCTCAATCGTTAATAAAATTACTAGCAAGTGCGCCGCCGGTTCAACAGCGATTTATTTACTAACATATTTACGTTACCGATCAAAAGGTTAATCACATTAAACCACAAGACATGTTTTTTATAAATTAAAAAATTGTTATACATCAAAAAGTTTATTAATTTGAAAAAAAATAATAATAATAATTTAACTAATTTATCGATATTCAATTAATTAAATATACTAAAAAAAACCGCAGCTCTCACTATAACTCTATAACATTATAAACGAGTAAGAAACGCACCAATACATATACAATAAAAATAATTGAATTCCCGCCTCTTTTCGATCAACTTCTAATTTATTTATAAATATTTCAACTATCAAATGAATTTCGAAAAATTTAATTAATTTCGATTTATGTAATTGCCTCTTATGTACGATTCGTGACTTATACAATATACTGTATATAGTTGAGACAATATGTAGGTAAGATGAAATGAAATAAAATGGCGCGGCAGATCAATTCACAAATGATTGGCTGTGAATAACAAATTGCGCTCAATTACTGTTCTGATTCCATCCCTGCACATTGGAATGAAATTTATTATTTTATTTTTTAATAATTTGAGTTATAACATTTTAATGTCATTAATTTATTCTAAACTACATATATGTAGACGAACTCATTAATGATCCAATTAGCAATGCCATCCGAAATCACAAAAAAAAGCAAAATTAATTTAAAAATTATAAATACATTCCGGATGTTTAGAGAGATAACTATTTATTTTTTGTATAACCCATCTTTTGTACATATACCGTTAGCTGGTTTAAAAACGCGACATGTGATTCTGATTTAAATTTTGGTATGACATTTCATGTCATACATATCATCCTTTCTTTTAATCGCAGATAACAAATAACATTTTTAATTGGTGGTAATGAGAATGTACGCGGTGGGAGCACATAAACCGATAAAATTATTAAACCAACTAGAAACTAATTATATCTCATATATGTATACCAAAATAGTTAAAAACTGTTTTGCTTACAGCCAAATAGATATAATTAGCCGAACTCCAAAAAACGGAAGCATACGTCGTATTCCATTTTTAATAAAATTATTATCATTAAAATTATATTTGTTTAGTTTACAAACAAAAAACCAAAAAACTATTTTGTTATGATGGTTTTTGCTGTTTGATGGTTGGTGTCCAAAATACAAAAAACAAAAAAACAACGAATCCTACATGATTAATCTAAATACAAATTATAAATTAGTTTGTGTGTATGTTACATTAAATAACTAATTTTTTAATGCTATACGCACACATAACTTTAAAAAAAATAAAAATATGATTGATGATCATGTAATCATTAGTACATGATGTGTATGTACTTTTCGAATCAATTTATGTATATACATTTAGTTACGTTAGTTGACTCATTGTCAATCATATATAACTATTAACTATTAAGATTAACTAATACTCGCATGGAGGTTTTTTTTTTATTTTTGGTTGTAGATTGGAGGAAATTATAAATTGATAAAACTACTTATAGACGTCACTGTCAATTGGGGGAAACATAAATATTATTAGTTATGATTAGTTATAATGATGGCTACAGGAAAGTGGGTATAGTTGAAATTTTAGAAATCAATATTAATTCGTAATCTTACTATTATGTATAATCAGTTTAAAAATTGTAGGAGTGACAGAGAGTAGCTCTTTTGCATAAAGTCTTTTTGTACTAATGGTGTCTGAATACGCGGACTACTTGCCAACTATTATTTTTAGTGGGTGCTAGATTGATGTCAAGATAGATTAACAGTATAGCGTGCTAAATAATTTGAATTCCAAAATGTAGGCCCTGGTTTATGGATTTAATTTAATTTATTTATGGGGTGACAGTTAATTTACATAATTTAATTTTAATATTTTTTTCTAAAGAATTATCAAATTTACAAAATTTTGTAATGTTTCGAATGGGAAAATTCGTTCGTGAATTTTTAATTACGCTTTTTTTATTTTCAAATCAAATTTACGACTCCTTTATTATTAAACTATTTAATTTTGTTTTATTCTTCTAAAATATTTAAACATTTACGCAATAATGTTAGTTCCAAGAATAAACCAATTTTTTCAATCATGAGTCTTATCCACAACATAATTATTATATTTAGGATTTTAAGACATTTTAAAAATCTTAATATAATTATTTATAAATATATGTGAATTTTAAACTTAAATCTACGAAAGAATTAACAATATAGTTCTTAGAATTAACCGCTTTTTGAGAATTAGATATATGTTTGATGTATTTATTAGATTACCATTTTGTTTATAAATTGAAAGAAAGTAATTACAAAGTAAATATTTTGCAATTAGAATAAAACTTTTTTCAGAATCAATATAACTTTTTCACAAAAGTTTTTATTTGTTTTGTAAATGAAGTTCTTTACATTTTTAGAAACAATGCGAATGTAGAAAGAGTTTCTTCGCTTATAACTAGCCACTAGCGGCTGGCCAGTGAACCAAAGAAAGGAATCATTTGAAAATTGACACAATTAATGGAATTTTATGAGCTATATGTAAGTTGCAGATTTTTATAATTACCTTTTGCAAATCCGGAACTACTCTATATTTGATGGAAGCAATGAAATATTGTAAAAAACTAACTGACTGAATTATATAATTTTTATATCAGTTTATTTCAACATGTTATTAATTATCATGATTGTAAGAACTGTGATTTGAATTAATGAAATAAATCTGCAATTGTACATAATATGTATACCTCCTCATACCATAACACTATTTTTGGAACTGATTTATAAACTTTTCGTTATCACTATTATGGACCCCTAAAATGGTTCGAAATGTCCATATAGCAGAGCTTTCACCAATTAATAAACTTTCCGTAATACGTTTTTGATTTAAAATTTGTATTTTTAATTAAAGAGGCCAATGATTACAAATATCAAAATTTTAATTTGCTATTGGAAGGAAAAATACGAAAATGTTTTCACAAGACTCCGTTTGTCCTTAAAGAAGTTTTATATCAGATCTGAAGCTAATATTTGTTTTTTAATTATAAACACATTATCCAGAATTTAATGTCCAATTCGAATGACAATATTGTGAATTTTATTTTTAAAAAGCTCAACTTTTCATACAATAGTTTTTAAAGGGAATCAGGGATAAATAATATATTTTCACTTATGCTTTAATTAAAGAACCAGATAATTGATTACAAATATCAAAATGCGTGTACTTCTAATGGAACAATATTGTGAAACATTTTTTCAAAAAACTTAACTTGCCGGATAGGACTCTTTAATAAAAGAAGCTTGTAATCTCATCATGTAAAAGCTCATCATTTCATAATAGAACCGTTATGCTTTAATTGAAATTTGAAAATTGAAATTTGCAATTGGAACAGACTGCGTGAAGCCGATATTCTCACAAAGCTTAGATTTTCATAAAAAAAATGTTTATCTCGAATTTGAATCGATTAAAATACATATATACAAATATTATTTAATTTAGAGAAACAGATAATTACAAAATAGAAACACTGCAAAATTTCTTCAAAAAGTTCATTTTTTCATAAAGGAGCTATTATGTTGGATCCCAATTGAATAAAAAATGTACACGTGTTATTTAATTACAAAAGGAGATGATCAACAAATATTAAAATAATTAATTTCCAATTAGGACAATTGTGAAACTTTTTAACAAAAACCTCATCTTTTATAAATGAAGTTTTTGTTGAAATATTAACACTTTGTGATTTAACTAAATAATTCGATGGTCGCAAATTTAAAATGTAAATTTTCGAAGTGGAAGGCCTACTTTTTTGATAAAGCTCTGCAATTAATAAATCTCTTTTATGTTGGATCGGAATCAAATATTTGTTCCTTTAAATAAATAAATAATAAAACAATCTAAAAGTTTATTTCTAATTCAAAGGACAATAAGGTGAAACTTTTTTTCAAAAGCTCAATTTTTCAAGAAATACCTTTTATGTCAGATCGGATTGAAATATTTAAACTTATTTTCTAATTGGAAGGACAATTGAAAGTTTAAAAAAAAAAAGCTCAACTTTTCACACAATTAGATTTTTGTCATCAAATAAAATATTTGCAATAAATATTCCCTAATTAAAGTCGCAGTTAGTTATAGTGGTCAAATTTTTTTATTAAAAGGTATTAATAAAATAACTTTAATGTTAGATCAGCATCAATTAAAATATTTACACTTGTCGTTTGAAAGAAGTAATTAATTTACAAATATCAAAAATGTAATTTCCAATTATGAAAGATGGGCCAAAAGCTTGTTTCTTAATAGAACTTTTATGTCGGATCAGAATCTATAAAAATGCTTTATTCAACGTATTCAATTATTTTGGTCTACATATATCGGAAAGTTATAGGGATATTGATTCGAAGTTTGAACCATTTAGGCTACTTTACTCGGTGAAACACAGAGTAGAAGAAAACGAAAATTGAATTGGCGCTCATAATGTTGATATTTAAGATCACCTGCCACCTTCGCTCACATAAAAATCCCTATTGAATGATGAATATACATAGTCAAGAACGTTAAGATTAACTGTAAATTTGTTGAAAATGTAGAAAAATGTAGTAGATTTTATAGCATACTGTTTATACCCTCGAATTTATGACACGTAGCAACAAGAATAAACTATAGAAATGAAAAATTAATCTCGATAATGCCTTTACATTTTATAAAAAATTTTGAAAGTGCTAGAATTAGTGCTAAAAAGATTTGTATAATGCCAAATTGCACTTGGGCACAAAACTGATTTTTATGGGGCTAAAATAAATTGGATAGAGCTAAACCTGGCACTATGTGCGCCAAATTATAAGCAACATTGCTTTTCTTGCGCTTTGAAATTTCTGCACGCAGGACGAAAAGTGAGTTTTACCAAGAAACTATTTTTCATAAAGCGTTCCGGGGTCCGTATTCTTGAATTTTAATCGAAACAATTCGTCGACAGATAACATCTGTCAAATTAGGTCATTTAAGTAGAAAATTTAAAATGGCGCATTCGCCAAAAATTAAGCGGAAAAAAAGTATGCTAGTGGGACGGGAGGAGGCTGAGAATCAACTATCTCCTTCGTCACAAAGAAATAATGAATAGTATTCAAATTTTGCCACCCATTACAACTGACAGCGAAGTGATAGCTGATCGGAAATTGTGGTAAATGAAACAACTGTTAGGGCACCCCAATCACGAAGTAAGTAATTCAATTTTCTATGCTGGATTGGTATCTAAAATTGATTTTTTTTATGTTATTCCAGAACATAAACGTACTGTAGCGGCGCAACGTCTAACACAGACAATAAATGTAAATATACAGTAAATATCCCATTTACGTTCTATAAGGCTTCGTATTAGCATTTGGCATTCATTGTAAATAGTTGTCCCGTGGAGTTCATTCTGCTACTGTGGTAATAGGCGTCATCGTCCATGGTCGTAAAGCGTATCCAGAATCATCTTAAATGTTTTAAATGAATATCAAATAAATACAGTGGTTTATAATTAACTTGAATGATGAGATTGAATTAATTTTATAAATTAAAAATATTTACCTACGGCTTTTCGTCGGGAGGTACCGGGTTCGAATCCCAACAGAGGCGGGTGATTTTAAAAAGTGATTTTTCATCTCCCGCTTACCATCGGTGATTAAATTGAAAACATCTATGACCCTCTGTTGGAATGTAGAACTCATGGGCCGACCCATCTTCCATGTCACTGTACAGGGTGACATGGAGCTATGCAATGCGCAGGTGGTATACTGTACTTGTGTGAATGGGATGAATGAATGGATTGAATGAAAGTCCTTTTAAAAAAAAAAAAAAAAAAAAAATAGTTGTGATAAAATCTAAAATTTATAATGGATTTTCTGATCGAATAAACTTGATCGAATTCCAAGAATACGGGCTTAGAACAAACTTAATATGTATGTATGTGGAAACGACGATTTTACAAAACGATTTAGACATGTTTCCGCTCACATCAAAAATAAAACAGAAATACAAATTTGTGAGACTGAAAGATCGGGACCGGATTGAATTTCCGGATATACATAGGCATAGCGAATGAAATGTTCATATTTTTGTCAAAATGAAGTTCAAATGGTTCAACACCATTTTCAATTTATGACGCATAATTCACACAAATTTACTTTTTCCGCTCTTATAGTGAAATACAATCCTTTCTGTCTATATAAATGAAAAACATCCGAATATGTCGAAGCACCCCAATGTCAAATGAATAATCCCTATCTCTCTTGTCCGTTTGTTACCTGCAATTTTACATGTAAGTAAATAATCGGACAGTCCGAGTGTCTACCTTGTTCAAAATTTTTTTTAAAAGACTTTATCACGTTCGCAGCGACTATAACAACAATTAACATTTTACCACAACAATTCGACTTTTTATTACAACATTTGAAAAGTTTATCCGAATTTTTCATCAGGAAAAATAATTCCGAAATTTTAAAAACAATAAATGTATTTGCAATATTTCTAGTGTAATCCTTATAATTTTTTTGTAGAAATCCTAGGGATAACCCTCTCAGGTTATAGTCTTAATAAATAAGTAAATCTATTTTCTAACTAATACCTTTTCTTAATTACACCCAGAGGTGGGTATATTGGCGGGCGTTTACCCTGAGCCTCGACATCTGAAGAGCCCCGCAATATCTGAGGTATATATTAAATACTCGCAGGGTTTTCGGAAATGAAAAGGGCTAAACCGGAACCATCTTAATAAAAAGTGACCTATAAGAGACGACGCAAAAACTACGTCATCTCCCAGCTCAATAGCAAAACGCACAGTAAAATTATTTTAAATTATATTTACAAGAGTTAATCAATAACCGTAAAGAGTGGTCCACCTATAGCGTTTGCAATTTCAACTACCGGTTAAAATAAATTTAATGTTTGACATTTACTGGGTAGTTTCTTGAGAACCATTACATAAATTACCATTACATAACTCCTAATTTTATGAATGGGGCCAAATCATATGACTTTCTCAGCCTATTGTGTCAATTACTTCGTACGACAAGCATATACATATAAGTTACCAAGTTGTTTACAAATTTTTTAAATTATTGGGATTTTGGGATTATTATATTCTGGGATGGAATTCTGGGATAACTTCACACATTTAAGTAATGCGGACAAATGTTGCATTCATCAAACAATGTTGCATCCATGTGAAACATCACAAAACCCTCAGAGGTTGCGTACTTTGAGTCCACGGTCATCCAATAACATTTTTGAGAACTATTTCTGGCGACCAAATGAGGTCACATTTGACTGCAATGTTTTTCTTGACAATCGAGGTGCTATAGGAATCGAGCTCATCACAAAAAATAGATAAATCGAAACACGCCACTTCAATAATATTCGCCAATTTATGTTTGCTAATTAGGCAGCGTGTGGATTAGTTAAAAAAATGTTTAAAAATTAAAATTCGAATTTAGAAAAAAAAAACTTGAATTTAGTTTCTTTTGTTCAAAAGATCAAATTAATTCAAAAATATTATGTTCCTGTAAATTTTATTTTATTTTTTGATAATTCACACAGTGCCTTAAAAGTACAGAAAAACGTTTGCCATACACATTACACATCCATCTATAATAATTAGAACAAGCAAACAATTCCTATACATTGGTTCCACTATGTATATAAATAGATACCAAAAATGAAGGTAGACATCAGCCAATACTTTAACATTCAACATTATGCACAAAAAGTACAATGCAGCGACTAGAGCAATGTTGTCCTAAATAACTCGAAAATTACAAGTATTTGTGAGGAAATATTAAAGATCACTAAAAATGCTTCTGGCCAAATGTCATTCCAAACGAAGAACAGAAGAGGCCGCTGAAGATCGATCAAGTCATAGGAGAGATAAAGTTGTCAATAAATTGTATAATAATAATTGTTGTAATCTTGTCTTGGTGACCGGTGGGAAGTTAGCACGAAAAGTTAGCACGAAATTGACACTGGGAGCTATAGTGGTTTGAATCTTGTATAATTTATTTTTGTACTAAAACAATGAATTGTGTATTAGATAACAATAAACATATCATGAAATAAAAAAAAAACTTCAAAATGTTTCATAATATTTATTTTAAATTAAAATTAAAATCAAAATATTGTAATAATCAAAGTATATAGAATTTTCGAGTACTGAATTATTCAAATTTACATCAAATTGAAAAATTTACTATGGAAAATAATGTGAAAGTACTAAAAGTTCAGGTTGGCCTTAATCTGTAAAATGTGAAGGCTAGTTTCGATTCCAGGTTAAAGAACAACCCTTTGAAATTTTCCATGCCTGTGGTCAGAATTTTTCAATAAAACATTTACTATGGGAAATAATGTGAAAGTTCCTAAAGTTCAGGTTGGCCTTAATCTTTAAAATGTCAAGGCTAGTTTTGATTCCAGGTTGAAGAACAACCCTTTGACATTTTCCATGCCTGTGGTCAGAATTTTTGTATGACGCATTTTCGAGTACTGAATTATTCAAATTTACATCAAATTGAAACATTTACTGGAAATAATGTGAAAGATGCAAAAGTTCAGGTTGGCCCTAATCTTTAAAATGTCAAGGCAAGTTTTGATTTCAGATTAAAGAACAACCCTTTGACATTTTCCATGCCTGTGGTCGGAATTTTTGTATGACGCATTTTCGAGTACTGAATTTTTCAAATTTACATCAAATTGAAAAAATTATGTACTATGGGAAATAATGTGGAAGTTCCAAAAGTTCAGGTTGGCCTTAATCTTTAAAATGTCAAGGCTAGTTTTGATTCCAGGTTGAAGAACAACCCTTTGACATTTTCCAAGCCTGTGGTCAGAATTTTTGTATGACGCATTTTTGAGTACTGAATTTTTCAAATTTACATCAAATTGAAACATTTACAATGGGAAATAATAAATTTGAACAAATTGTATACGTAAGTTTACTTTGTGACAACCTACAATAATTTTGTTAAATACTTGAAGACTAATTATTAAATCATTCAATTCCCCATTGAAATATTTTTGTACCTACATACATCATTCTTTCTATATATACCTACATACATAGGTACAATACAAAAAAATTAACGCTTTGGCTTTGATCAAGATCCGACCCGTGCATACAATTATCGAGATAATTACACTCAGAAAATTGGTTCGAAATCAATTTCCAATAACTGTCAAATAATTTTATGCAAATTTATTATTGTTGATTAATTTTCATGATCAATTGTTTATATGAGTATATATGTATTAGAAAACATGATATGTGTATATGAATTATGTTGTTGTTGTTGTTGCTGCTGCTCTATAACTATTTTAAAATAACTTTGATCTACCGCAAATAATAATTATAATATTTATTTATGATCTGAAACAAACCGATTTTTAAATTATTTTTTCTAACTTTACATAAAAAAAAATTAAAATTAAAAAAAAAAAAATTTAAGATCAAACGATCTTTACAATATTATGTATGTATGTAGTGTTCTTCTCACTCATAAGATGAACAAAAAAAAAATGAATCAATAATGATGATGATAATGTTGATGATTGGATTATTTAAAGCAAATTATGTTTTTTTTATTGTTAATAGAAAATTATAATATTTACATATATACAAATATAAATTCAATTGAATATGAGCGATAGATTTACATTATAAACAAAACTATAATTACTATTTTAAACTAGGTGAGAGATTTCAGGTAATTTATCAATGATTTTTTTTAAAGCGTATAATATGTATTATTATTAATACCGTTGGTTAAAGAAAAGCCGCTATATACGTACGTACATATGTAAGTTATTCCGTTGTCTCCAATTAGTAATTATGTATGTACATATGTAAATTTTTTAAAGGTGAGTCGATGTTTATTAACCTTGGGCGCTTATACACCTTCCAAGATTTTTTTATTTTATGTACTCATGTACATACATTCATTTGCAACTCAGTTTACTTCACATCATTACCACAATTTAATGACACTTTGGAATAATAAAATAATTTTTTTTTCAAGACAACAAATATTCCTTAAGGGATTGTTGATTTTATTTAATTATTGCAATAAATCCAACATTGTATATATATGTACAAAAGGAAAATATGTATACATATATAAACAGGCCGACCAATGTACAACAACAACCCATCTAATTAATTATAATTTCACGACATGTAGGTAATGTTGTAATCATGAATTTTGAATATTTAAATCATAATCATCAGCATTAAACTAATGACAATATTGTTTACATTTTGTTGAATTTTTAGTATACAAACATACATATATCCGTTTTTGCTGAAATAGGCAAGACATATATTCACTGAGTCACTGACAATAAAAAAACACACTAAGCTTCATGAATTTGCTAATGATGAGACGAATTAATGTTCGTTGCTTTTTTAGAATTTTCTCAGAATCATCTTGAGATTGTTTTGTGTAGTTGCGGAATACCTATTGTCGGTATACATTGGTCTTTTAAAAATATCGGTTTATTGCTAAATAGATTTTTTTTTTTTTTCAATTTTATTTAAATATTTTAAATAAACAATTATTACAATCTAGCCACCTGGACTAATGAGCAATTTTATTCTAACTTAATTTACTATGTTGTATTAATCTATGGCTTCATCCCACTGGTGTTCCATAGTGTCTGATAATTTGAATTAAACCACATCGTTATTGTGTACAATATCTGTGTTGTTTAACAGCTTTGTTCCCTCAGTGTTAACATGTTGTTTGAGCCTTTGCCTATGTCTCACTGCATTTGTTTGGATTTCCTTTGAAACAGTGTCCACTTTAAGGTCCCTATGGAGGTCTCTGTTTCTAACATACCATGGTGCATCAACGATGTTCCTTAATACTTTGTTTTGAAATCTTTGGATGATTTCCACGTTGCTCTGTTTGGTACAACCCCAAAGTTAGAGACCATAAGTCCAAACCGGTTTTAATATTTGTTTATATAATAGAAGTCTGTTGTATGTTGATAGAGCGGGAGCTCCTTCCTATCAGCCAATACATCTTTCTATATTTAAGCCCCAGTTCTTCACTTTTCATTTTGACGTGTACTTTCCAACGTAGTTTTGCATCTAGTGTCATGCCAAGATACTTATAGCCGTGTTGGCATACGGTATTATTTCTTGATTAATTGTAACCGGAATATGTTCGAGTCGTTGGTTTGTAAAATTGATGTTAACTGATTTAGTTTCATGTTAAGTTTAATTCGCCATCTTTTGGTCCAGTTATGTATTTGAGTAATAGCTAACTGTAAACTCTGAGTTGATTTTTCGTTGCTATCTCCAACAGCTAAGATTGCCGTGTCATCAGTAAATGTCGCCACAGTGTTGTTTTCTAATACAGGGAGATCATTAGTGTACAATAGGTATAGGACCGGACCTAATACACTGCCCTCCGGTACTCCTGCCTTGATTTCTTTCAATTCAGAATAGGAATCGTCTAATTTTACTCTAAAGAATCTATCTTTCAAGTATGATTCTAATATTGTAGTGAATTGCATTCTTAAGTCCTTCGTGCCAAACTTTACCAAAAGCCTGTGCAACGTCTAAGAATATCGTTGAGCAGACTTTTTTCTATGATCCAGTTTTGTATGATCCAGTTTTGTGTGGTGGTTTCCCAGGTTTAGGAATCATAATTACTTTGTAACGACTAGCTTCGCGCGGCGTTCCAAGCTAAGTGAGTTTAACACCTCTGCGCTGCATTTCAATTTTTTTGTATGTATCAATATTTTATGTACTTGTATTTTGTACATATTATTTATTAAAAGCGCGGGAAAAATCCGGTATGATAGGGGAACCAAAAATTTTTGGTGGGAACTTTTATTGTTTGCCATGGATATAAAAACCAACCAATTTGTTTTGTCGGGACAGTTAATATATAAAAATTCAGATGAGCTGTTGCTTAAATGCCAAAGGAAAAAACAAAAAAAAATAAAAAATATTTGTGTGTGCAGTGATTGAGTGCACTAGATAAATAAAAATAAAAAGGAAAAACCAAACATTTTTTTTTGGGGAACATAGTTTTTTTATATAGTTATAATTTACAAAAATTAAGCTAATTTTTTTGTCTTATTTTTATCATATATATTTAAAAATATAATGTAATGTATGGTTTATAAATTAATTAGTGAAAATTTAAGTGCTAAAATAAAGTGAAATAATAAACTGAATATAAATCATAAACATATTGTATAGTGAAAAGTGAACAGTTTTAAATCTGAAAATTTAGCGTTTGTGGTATATTGTAAGCAAAAACTAAAATTAATTTATCAAGCCGTGCCTACAAACTATATGTGCAAACGGTAGTGCCGAAACAGTGCTTGATTAGAAAAATAAAATAAAAATAAATAAAATTAAGGTTTATTAGTGACCGTTGTATTGAGTGACCTCTTATATACGAGTCAATTATGTACAATTACAGTGCTCGCAATATTTATAAAAAAAAAAAAAAAATATTCAAATTGCGATAAATATAATTTGTGTTATAAACTAAAAGTTATAAACTAAAAATAAAATACTTAAAACTATAAGTGCAAATTGTACAGATAATATACTGTGAATAAAATATTTGTTAAATAAAAATAACCAAACCCTAAAACAAAGTTAAACTGTGTATATTTCAAATACCAATAGCTATATACTCGTCCATTTATATATATATAGTATATCGTATATCTCCGGATGATGTCATCAATCAACTCGTCATCACTCAACATTATAGAGATGAAATTTTGATCAAGATAAGATTTTTTTTTTATATTTTTTTATTTAATTATTCCATACATACATAAATATTATTGAACTTAATTTTTAGTGTTATTTCCAATATCAAATTATTTTTAAAAATTTAATTTTTTTATACCATTTACTTGGTATGAATTTTTTTGTTGTCCCAATCTGAATTCTGGGATATGGCTAATTTTATTAAGAATAATTTGATATACGTATAGTTAAATTTTTTTTTATATTTATTTATAATATTTTTTTTGGTGATGGGTACATTAAATTTATTTTGTTTTTTTTCCTTTTTCTTTTTCTTCATTTTTTTTATCTCTAGTTCGTTACTGTTAAAAACTTTTCTTATATTTTTTTTTGAATTTATTTTTTTTAATAAAGTTACTGTATTTCTGTAAGTTCTCGAACTTAATTGTTTCTCTTTATTTAATTTATGGATTTTCACTTCAGTTTCTCTTTTCGCTATATTTCGCTTTTCAGGATGAGATAAATACGCTTAACGAATGATAAGGTTGGTATAGTTCGCGGCTCTTGAAATAACTAGGTGAGTAGATTCTGCCTTGTTCCACTCCTGTTTGTTCAAAACTCCGTTAAATTCTTCCTATTTCTTTCGCGGTCTAGCAAGATTCATTTACACTTTGGAAAACCCCACCCCAATCCCTGAGCTTTAGCCGGCTAAAATATGACCGCTCCAAAGTCCCTGAATGAAGATTATCTGTTAACAGTCCGGGTTCTTCAGTGATTGAATGCATTTCATTCATGAGCCATTCACACCCTAAAGGACTTTCGTTACAACTTCTGCAATTTTCCAGAGACTGGGTACATATTTCAATCGAAAGGTGGCATTTATAATGTTGGTGAGCTTTAATAATGCTTTCCTTGGTAGTTCTTTTAAAATTTCTGCTGTGATAAGGTCATAACCCTTCAAATATTTTTTCCAGGTATTCAGCAAAATTTCGTACTTTATCTTCGTTATTTCTGGCCCATTTGTTATCTTCTGTTCTGATTGGAGGAATCTGCATTATTGGCCTTTTAATTCTTCTGGTTGCTCTCCAGAGAGAATAATCAGTACTAGTATCATTAGATAATTTTCTGAGGTAGTTACTGATAGATTCGTCTTTCAAATCTTTGATTTCCCTTTTAAGTAGCTGAGTCAGCTGGTTTAGTTTAGTTTTATCTTGAGGGGCTCTAGTTGGTTGCCATATTCTCCTTGCCCTTCTTTTTTCTGCCAAAAGCTCTCTAATTTCTCTACGGTAGTTGTTCCCCTTAATTTTCTTTTTAACTTCAGGAGTGTTTTCCCAAGCTGAGTGCTTTATGTAACTTATGAACTTGTGAACTTCTTTTTCTAATTGCT
Source organism: Tipula unca (assembly GCA_951394425.1). Taxonomy (NCBI): domain Eukaryota; kingdom Metazoa; phylum Arthropoda; class Insecta; order Diptera; family Tipulidae; genus Tipula; species Tipula unca. The sequence continues at coordinate 24,261,040 of OX596381.1, read as the reverse complement.
CGTCACTCCTTAGCGGAACCATTAGGTAAATTTTTCTTTCTAAAGACAGTCTAAAGTATTCCCAATTTGTGTGCTTATTTACTAAACTAGGATAGCTTTCTTTTTGAATGATTCTTTCACTTAATGTCAAAAGTATTGGGTAGTGATCAGAGCTTAAGTCAAGACTTTCATCTATATGTATATAATTTACAGATATATTTTTCACTATAAAGAAATCAATCAGATCTGGTATTTTATTTGGATCAGTTGGCCAGTAGGTCGGTTTACCTTTTGATAAGGCTTTGCAACCGTATTTTCTGATAGCATTGAGGATTTCTTTCCTTTTGGTTGTTGTTAGGCTAGAACCTCATTGGATATTTTTTGCATTAAAATCTCCTACAATTACAAATCTTTTCCCTAGTATACTGAAAAATTCAAGATAATCTTTTTCTTTTAGAGTATTTTGGTGGGCAGTAAATTTCAATAACACTAATAGAGATGAGACAGACATCGATTTTCTCTGCGTCCAGAACCATTTGCAATTCGTGTTGGTGTTCCTGGAGTCCATTGGCATTCCAGCATAAAATTCTTAAGTCGTTAGACTCGGTTTTGTTTAGGGATGACTCCCTTAGTACTGTATTTTCTGTAATCGCTGATCAAAAGTATTAAGTTTGCTTAATATCAGCTTAAGCGTTTGATTTATGTTGTCTGTTTGAGGAGTTTTTTGTTTGTTTTCGTTACTCATCATTTTGAGCGTAAGTTTTTTCGCCCATTTCGGATTGAGATGATATCAACGCTTTACGCCTTAACTCTCCTTTAAATGATTCAGGCCTGTTTATTCCAACAGTTTGCTTCTTTATTACATTTGTATTTTTAGCATGTATGTTTTTATTTTTGATGTTTTGCAATTCTATAGCAACACTGCATCCTCTGTAGTTAGCTGGATGGTTTTCTCCACAATGTACGCATCTAGACTGTACATCTGTGGGTTTGACACAATCTCTAGTATGGTGTTTACCTGGACATTTGACACACCTGGGTTCTTGACATTTTGTACATTGTGGTATAAACCTAGATCTTCTTAGGGGCTCAATATTTGACTTTGCATCCCAAGATGTACTTGATTTGATGTATTTTTTCAATATCATCATCTGCGCTGAATGTCAGCATATACATGTTCAGAGGCTCCTTACTTCTCCGTTTTACCTTAATTGATGCTTCAGTTGCATTAAAACCTTTTCCTTTCAGGTCCTCAATTATTTTTTCTGGTTTACATGTAGAGTGCAGATTTTTAGCCATTACCCTAATTGGTCTGATTTGTTTGTTTTCAAACGTGTGTCATGGAATGTCCTCCTTCGCTTAATATTTTTGTCATTTCTCTATAAGTTTCACCATCTGCTAAGTTTATTTTGATGTTGTTTCCACTCATCAATTTTGTATTAAACTTATCTGTTTTAGTTATTGTTTTAATTTTCTCATGCAGTAGATCATAGTTTTTAACACCATCTATGGTGGAGGTAATTTTTTTGGATTGTTTTGGATTATTTTAGGAATTGTCTCTTTTAGTTGAGGAGGAGTAATAATCCACTTAGTTTCGTGAGCTAATTCTTCTTCATCCGTATGGTATTCTTGTTCCATTACTTTTTGGGTAGGAGGAGAATCAACGTTTTCCTTTGCTTTAAGAGCTTTAACTTCGTTTTCAAGAATCCTTATATGTTCCTGCATACAAGCAATTGTACCATTTAATTGCTTATTTAAATTATTAGATTCACCCAATGCAGCATTGGCCTTACGCAATTCCTGATACAGCATTTCTTCTTTTTTAGAACAATTATTGTCCTCTGGAAAAGCATTTCTCGGTAACCCCACAAGTTCTGTAGGTATTATTTTGTTAATCTTCGTGGTGAACGTGCTACAGGCTCTCGTAGGAGACCTCGGTAGAAGATATAAAATAGATAGTAGATTCAATTTAAATCGTAAGTCATAATTAAATCAACAACATACTAAATATTGGATGGTATTGGATTTTCCCGATGAACTTTTCGAAACACCAAATCATATTTCACTCCTTGGTAAATTTCTGATCCTATTTCACAATTTATCTAGAACAATAAATCACTCGAAAGTGTAATTGCATATTTATTGTTTGGCTATATAGTCAGATTAAACTTAGGACATCCTCTAAGACAACAAGATGCAATTTAGTGTAATTCCAACATTGCCAAATTTCTGACGTAACTCAGCAAAATTTTAATGTCAATTAATGTCATTTAAACTTCCACAGAATTTGGTGCACGTAGTTTAAATGTAATTGGTCTTAAACCACAGTGGGAAAACATTTTAATATTGGATGTTACCAACACAAAATGAAATACATTCATTATATGTAAGCCCCAAAACACGAATATATATAAATGGATTCGAACAATTAGAATATAAATTCAAATTACTATTACAAATGAAATTAATAATATTGAGATGTCCGAATATGGGACAGAGTTACCCAATAGGTTTTTTGTAGATCTCACCTTCGATTTTTACGATGACCACAAGATCAAGTCGATCAGCACCAAGGTGGGTACCGACTATGTGTCCTAATGGCCATAGGACCTCGGTGACACGTTGTCATCTTTCGGGAGCACAATGTCATCTACAGGGATGGGCGAGGTAGACTACGCCAATTTTAGCGTAATGTATAGACACCTATAGACAAATTTTATCATTTTCAAATAAATGATGACGACCTTTGGAATCACTTGGCAAGTGCAATCGACTTACTTTTATTGACTTACTTACATAGCTCGGATAATAATTTTACAATTAAGACTGCAGCACACAGTTTAAGTGTAGCAAATTCCGACACGTCAGAAAATTCACGCCGCTCTAGGATTAAGATTGAATTTTATCGAATAAAATGACACTCCATTGTTTCAGACAAGAGGTCGTCCCAATCGAGCTTACCAACCACGAGCTTTTAATATAGAATTTAAGCAACATCAGTACATGGGGAAAGAAATTTCAACGGATCGAATATACGGTAATGGAGAAGAATGTTCGTTTTGTGGTAGTTGTCATTGATTACGAAAGTCTCACCGTTATCAAATTCAGTAAGAGTTTCCTCATTTTTCGGTATACAGCTTAGAAGTTATTACCTATAGGATATCCACTTCCTCAGTCTAAACCCAAATTGTTTAATCCTTCAACTATTCTTGACTGAATCGATTTGGCCTGGGTGACATTAATAGCAAGACATCAAGGTAGACATCTGATTTTATTATTTGTGTAATTTCAGAAAAATCCGGGATAAAAGTAAGTATCTGCTATCTGATTACGAGTTCGAGATGCTAAAAATGTATCACATGCAGTACCAGATAGGTGACAGATTGGATGAAGATCCCGAAATTATATATGAAGTAAGGTCTCAGGGAGTACACTGACTCGGTTACGTTCTGCGTGCTGGTCCGGAATGAATTTTGCAGCAATCTCTGAAAGTAGAGCCAACAATAAGTTCAATTTATTTTGGAATCGAAGAAGATGTGGATATTGCCCGGTAACATTCCTGATTTAAAGATAGGTGTGGTTTATGAAATTTTCCATTTTTCGGGAAACAGGGCAGTAGTTAGGGATTGATTGAAAATCTTGCGGAGCAGATTTATGAAGATACTCACAAACGTGTTTAAAATAGAAGAAGGTATTTCATCCGGCCTATATCCATATCCAAATTCCTTTAAGGGTGATGCAACGTGCTCTTCGCATATGACAGGAGGAGTAATTAATGTATTGTTATTGCTGATTTGGTCAGTGTATCCAGTATTACCATCTTGTCTATGGACTGATTAAAAATGCTGCTATCATATCCGTTTTTATTGGTATCTAACATCAGATAAAGGATGTCTGAGTCAGATGAAGAAATTTGTTAACCACGAAGAAATAGGGGCAAGGTTAATAACATTTGCATTTGAAGGAAAAAGAGAAATTGGTTAGACAAAGTTGTCAGAAATTTATGATTAGTAAAGGCGTGTTAGTGGAAGCAAAACTGGCATGTCAACTGGCAAAGCAAGGCGTGTTAGTGGAAGCAGACTGTGATTGTCGTAAGAATTGCATGGTGACTTTCAGTATTGAAGAAAAACGTGAAATGATGAACATTGTGGACAGTGGGCTTACCTAAGGCCAACTCGAGGTTTATATGCAATTTTCAAGTTTATATGCAACGATTATATAGGCAAGATTATTCAGCACATTTCATCATTTCTAACAAAGGAGACTCACTACACGTCTATAACTGTGAAATATGTAGAAGCCGGCCTAAGTCTTAGGAAAATGAAAGAAACGTTTCTTGAAAAAATTTATGAATTAATAGAGTTAGTGAAGTATGACTTTTACTTAAAGATTTTTAAAGAAAACTTCACCTACAAGTTTGACAGGCATCAAGTTGATGTTTGTTCTACCTGTGAGGATTTAAATGCCAAAACAAAATCATTAGATCTTAACGAAATTGAAAAACCAGCTGCGGTCACTGAACTACTTGTTCACAAAATTTGTGCTAAGAAGTTCTGCAAAAATATTGAAGAAGTTACTGAAATTTGTAAACAGCGAAACGATGTCAGGTCGATATTTCTTGACTTTATGCAGAATCCGCCGCTGCCGTTTAGCCCTGGTGCAGGAAATAGTTTATTTACGTAAACTTTGGTTTTTTGTGTTTAATATTCACGATATTGGCAACGAAAAATCTGTTTTCTTCACATACACAGAAGGGGTAGCTAAACGAGGTCCTAACGAGGTGTGTAACTTTGTTCTTGATATATGAAAAATATTTCTAAAGAAATAAATGAACTGCACTTCTTTAGTGACGTATGTGCGGGACAAAACCGCAACCACACATTGACCTGACTATTAATGTCATGAATGGAAGATTCAAAATAATTTATCAGTATTTTCAAATTCGGGAACATACATAGCTCCTTGTGACAGAAATGTTTCGATCATAAACGAAGTGTTCGAAGACTAGATCGGATTTATTCATCAGATGATTACGAAGAGATCATTCGAAATCCGAGAAAGTAATCCACCATTTCAAGTGAGAAGAATGACTATCGATTAAATCAAATTGATAAAAATCAGATTGTTTAAGCATTTGTGAGCTTTTATATATTGTTAAGTGTTATAACTTATTTCTCTTCTCTTTGGAACCAAGTGTATGTATAGATTTCGTCTTTATAAATAAATGTCATGATGATTCATGAACATTGGTTGGTTTTTAAAACACTGAATTATCTTTAATTTCACAATATTTAGGCAGGTCAATAATATTTAATTGATTATATTTCTTGTAATACCACCACATGCAATGCTTGGTCTATGGACGACAGGCTAACTGATTAAGTGCGTCGCTGGTATTTACAATTTCGGGTAAATTAGTAAATTTCTAATCTACACCCAATATTTGTAACCTGCTAAAAATCTCTAAAGCTTTAATAAATTTAAATAATTTGAAAGCTCTTTATTTAAATAAATTTAGTTTCCCATTTAAATCAACTCAAGTTTTACTGTAGAACTATTATCATTGGATGTATTTATAATAAAAAAGATTTTATTCTTTATGTGCGAGCTTTCATATACTTTAACCGGTTAAGATATGAGTTTAACAGTATTTTATAATACTTCTATTTTGATAAAACGATAACTTGACTAATTTGGTAAAGCTCATGATTGATTTTAATTTGAGGCTTTTTTAAGTTCACATTAATAAAAGTTTTAACTGTTGCACCGACTCTAGTTTGCAGTTTAAAATTAAATACAGATATAATGTTAAAAAACTAAAACGCTTTCTAACTATCTAATTTTTATTATTATTTTACTGCTTAGTGTTTACATATTGTATGAAGAACAGTGAAAAAACAGAAATACAAAATTAATATAATTATAAATAAATGTTAAAGATCTCTTTTTGTACAATATTTAAAGAAAATTTATTTGTTTCTACCTGCCAAATTAATAAGTATTTTGTTATTACTGGTAAAAAAGCTTTTAAGAGTATAAAAAGTGAAAACCTATACTGAATGATTCACTTAAGCTTTTTTTTGTCTATCTTAGATGGTTCATTTTCATAAAATACAATATAAAATTTGAAAATCGAGCTTTTAGTATTTCATCTAAAGCTTCATTTTAAATGGAATTAAATTTAAGTATTAATAAAATAAAGCTTTCTTGATCCCACGTATTGTTGACTTATAGCTGGTATACGAAAGTTAAAATGAGCTATTAATTTATTTTATTTAATAATGTGTGCTTATGAAAGCTTTACATATTGAATTTAAACTAAATTTTTTGAGCTCAATCGTTAATCAACAAATTGTCTTTTATGGCTGTTTTTACAAATCAGATTATTTAACAAGCTATAATAAGTTTTCACAATTTGCTTTAAATAAATGTTAGACAAAAGTTCAAAAATTCCAGAGAGCTTTAAATGAACTTTAAATGAATTACTTAGAATTAATTTTTCTTCACGTTTAAAGGAAAATTGGGCATCTGGTGTTGCTTAAAACTCACTGTAAAAGTAATCTAGGAGTGTACTGAACATTAATTTTTTTTACCAGCTCAAGCTTTATCGATATTAATTTGCGTATACCATTTAAAAATGGTGATCTACCAAATTTTACAAAAGCTTAATTTTTTATTCAGCTTTCAGAAAATGTTTGTGGTGTAAATTTATTATGAGAGGTTTCATTTAGTAGAGCTTTCAGGACCACACTTTTACTAGATTACATAAAAGCTTTTACATAAGCAAGGTCTTACATTTTTTTTGAAAATTGTTTTTAACAGAATAAAAATGTATTGGTTGTTTAAATTAGATTTTAATTAAATTTCACAATCATTATTTTTAAATTAGCACACTAAACTAAAATTTTACCACATTTCACACAGCTTGTATTTTTTAATAATAATCTTCAAAATTACCAAATTATTAAATTAAAAAAATATTTTTTAATTCGGTGTTCAAGATAAATGTACGACCTAAATTTAACTTAGACGCATATTTTGAATACAATTTACGTTTTAATTTAATACTGAACTTTAAGGAATGGTGGCCTCGCTACTTTAAAAAAAAACTTCTTATGACCTATGAAAAATCTGGTGAGAATTTTAGCATCAGGCTTCCACATTTGTCGACGGTTTGGTGAATGGAACTTTTATCGATAGGGTGTATAATGGCTGCTTTGCAATACACCACAAAAAGCTAAAGGACATCGCAAAAGTGGTACATTATTTACCGGATGAATATAGGGAATTCTACAGTGAACTCTCTAAGTGGCCGATAATAATGACGAATAAATCCATTTAAAGTGAACTATTTGAATGAAAACAATAAAAATTTATTAAAAATTACTGTTCTTTATTCCTTCTTGCGAAATTCTGAAATTGTTTGAAAAGGTTGTATTACAGCCACCTTAATTGATAACTGTTATTTTACAAATTTCTGAAAAACACCATTTTTGGAATATTAACGGTTTTCCACTCAGTTTCCACAGTATGTGCATGAATTAAATTTACTGGAATTCACGTAGTTTGCCTAATTGGTCACATATAGGTCGAAAACAATTATATTTCCGAGTAATTTCGAACTCTTTCATAACTTTAAACTCGTTCTTGTTAAACTCCAAATTGGGTATATCCGCTGCGTATAGCTTGTTGTAGGAAATCCAACTCTCATAACTACATGAAGTGAAAGGCCAATAAAATCCATTGAAACCTGTAGCTAGATGCTATATAACTAATAACTTCCTGTGATGTTATGGAATTGTAGACTTTTAATTTGTAATTTTAATTTAAAAAGTTTCTTTGAAATGCACATGTTTTTGGAAATCAAATAAAATTAGCTTCTCGATCTTAATTACTTCTCTCAATATTTTTTGTATGCGATTGGTGATTACTAAGAATCCGCTAAACTTCTACAATAATGAATATAACAATATCACCTCATATAAATAATATTTATTTATTGCTTTTATCCCACATAAAATACTATAAAACTATAAAAAATAAGTGATAATTTATATTTTACTATTGTCTATTTATTTAACTCATTACAATTGTTATTTTTCTAGAAACAATATAATAAAATACAATTTATTACAACAAAAATGGAGTTGGGTTAGTTTTCTCTTGTCAATTCATAAACAATATATTCATATTCAATGATTCATAAATTAAATAATTAAAAAAAACTTATTTAGTTATTGTCTTAACTGTATATAGGTGTACAATAATTAAAGAAAATCGGCAAACGTCTCAAATTGATACCGATTTATGTGACTGACCCCATCAGACCGAGTGTCAGTCGCCCATTATATATGTATATCTATAATATGCCACACCTCATGTACCATTTCCAACATAAATCTCACCCTTTTGTAAAAAAAAAATTATATGTAATTATAAAATACAACGTTTAATTATCTGGCAATTCTACAAACAAATATTAATTAAAACAATTATCTTAACAGAATAATTAAAATTACGAAGAAACACAAATATCTGTTTGTGTAATTATCATTAATTTGTATTCTTCTTTACGTTTTTTTGTTTTTGTCTTTTAAGATTCATTTCTCATCTTATATTAATTAAGAATAATTAAAAATAACAAAATTAGTAAGTTTATTTATAAAATGTGTGTACATATAATGTTAACAAAACGGTATACGTATTATCAGATCGCATGCAGATTTTTAGATTTACCTTATGTTTAAGGGCGCACGCTGCATATTCAAGGCCCTGCTAATTTTAATTATATCTTTCTTGTCACTATATACATACATACATATGTTTGCCTCTCCTTTCATCTCATTTTCTTATTTTGTATTTCAGAATTATGTATTAAGTATATAGTGTAGCAGCAATTGATTCGATGCCAAAACTAAAAAAATAAATTAAAAATAATTACATGAAATGATTCGTAAATTAAATCATTACAAGAAAATATTTTAAATAATTAAAAAAAGCGGAATTCTATATTATGGGGATAATGGCGCACGGGGACTGGGGTGATTGGTCGAAATATTGGGAAAACAAAAATATTTAATTCACAAGCTATCGGAATAATAATACGCGTTGGGTGGTCAACAACAGAAATGATTTTATCATCATTTCATCAATCACAGTACGGACTTACATATTTGTAATAACCATCTGGTATATGTGCACAGTAATTCAATTTTCAGTTTTTTGATTTGTGCGCGCACCCTACATACATATTTTGTCTTGTACATATTTCCCTTTGTTGTTGCCAAGAAAAGAAGATGAGCATCATTATTTCGTTTTGTTTGTGTTCTGCTCATTGGCCAATTAAACTGTGCTAATTTTACAATTAATACGTAATTAAATTAACGCGCCAAGTTACATGTGTGTATATGCACAAATACTATATGCGAGTGTTTGAAAACATTACGATTTTATTCAGCTGATGGTAAGTCCGCGCAAAATTACAAAAAACTAATTTTAATTATGGATCGTGTAATTAAATCTTGGGTGGGAAAATATACATTTATATATGTACATACATTGTGTATATACGACAAGAAAAATATTAATAATTTTAATTAAAAAATATATTCTAATTATAAAATTAGAAATTTTTTGTAATGGTTAATATGAGATTAGTTCATATGTAAATCCTTAAATTGATATTAATTGTATGACAGTTGAATAATTATTACAAATGATCAGTAGTTTTATTTATTTTTTTGTTGGTAGCATGGTTAATTTGATGTAATGAATTTTTATGACTACAATGTTTATGCTGCGTGCAATTACAAATATACATACACATACACATACATATGTAATATAACAGGTTAATGGGATATATGAACCTATATATATATATACATATATACATATATATGAAGTTTATATTCCCGCCGCGAACACATGCCGCAAGCAGCGTTAATAATTAAAATCATTTAAATTGGAAATAAATTCCGTCTAAGTTGTACATATACATATATATAGGTAATTGCTGCTATTAATTATTATCCTTTGAATTATTTATGTTCATTAATTATTTACTATAGTACAATAATTTAAAAATACTACTGTATAGGTACACAACAATGTTGTTTAATTTCCCACAACAAGACGGTGCAATTAAAAAACAATAATAGTTTTAATTGTTCTCTATTAATTATTTACATTTTACATGTACACATTATATCCTTTATGTCATAAAACATTGAAAACTAATAATTCGTTTGTTATCTCGACCCTATAACTCGACCCTTTCCGCTTTTTTCTTATATATGAGGCCGTTCGAATCAATATTACATAATGAAATGTAAATCACAATGTGAAGAGGTTCAAATATTTGGGCACTCTTATCACTCACGATAACAGTATGGATGGGGATATAAAAGTTCGCCTGGCATCTGTGCTTTGTATCCTCTAAGGCCAACGCTAATATCTGAATACCTATCAAGTGCCATGAAGCTGAAGCTTTACAATGCGTGGATCAGGCCCGTTGTTATCTTTGGATATGAAAGTTGGGCGGTGACGGATGCGTATGAAGGACGGCTCCTTACAACTGAGAGAAGAACGCGTGTGAGTTACGACTCAAAACGCGAATTAGATGGTACATACCGAGCTCTGTACAATATCGAGATACTACTCAGAGATCTGATGAAGATCCCCGAAGAAAGATCACAGCGAGTACGCTGGCTCTGTCACGTTCTACGTGCTGATCCGGAGCGAATTGTGCAGCGATCTCTGAAGGAGAGCCACCATAAGGTAGGCGCAGAGGACATTGCAGGCGACGATGGATGGATCCACGATGTAGAGAACAACTTTGTTTCTTCAGGTTGTCTAAGACATTATGAAGTCCAGGATCGAATCCGTTGGAGCCGTATTGTTGACTCAGTAAATGGCCAGTAATGGCTTTTATATACTATTTATTATTATTATTGTTCAAGAGTTGGAGGTAAAAGCATTTAATTTTTACGCGATAGAATTTTGACCAATAGCATTCGAAGGAAACAGGAACAGGGAAACTCGGGCGATCGTGTTTTTAGTAGTTCTTAAAGATGGAGGGCCAAGAACTATAGTAACCTTAAATCTGCGGCATGTGACAAAACGGGTCACATAACACGAAACTGTCGGGATGGAGACGGGTTGCGATCGCGATCTATGGGGCATCGAGGTTCGAAAAACGAGGGAATTGTGGCCCAGAAGGAGGAACAGGAGCACGAAAAAGCAATCAGACTACAGAAAGTCAGGTGTTACTTCACCTGTAAAGCGATTTGCACAAAGCAGATACGATTTGACAGTTAAAGTTGATGTGAACGGAAAAGGTTTTGTTATAACGCTAAGAAGAGTACAACCCGCGGATGGTTAGCAGTTACAAACGGCCATTATTGGGGTAGATACCAGCGATTATCAGTTCCAACACGAAATACTGGTCGCAAACATAGTGAATGAAGTCATCTTAGGGATAGCTTTTATGAGAGCGAGTGGCATCGTGCACATCTGAAAATAGACGAATTACTCATGATGGCTTTCTAAGTTTTGTTTTATTATGCTGACGATACAGTTTTAAGTATAAATATGAATTTGACAAATATATTTATGCACCAAATTATTTTTTACAACCTAAATAAATCAAAATGATGATAGTAAACTAATGCTTACTAAATTACATTTATTTCCAGATTGACATGGATTTTAAAATAATTTACCCAGAGACAACGTTCGGTTTATTTGATAAGTGGGAAATATTCAACAAGAAACTCCCTCTTGTTTTATTAAAGAAAATCAAAAACAAAGCTGTAATTCAGGAGTTGAGATCTCTTTCAACAGACCAAGGTAATTTTAGTAAATTTTGTGTTTGGACATTTTATTTAACCGCCAAAAACATTTTTACTAACAAATGTATTATTTTAATTTTGTTTATAGACTACCAAAACTATAAGTTGATCCAGTTCATACATTATATCCTCAAACCATCAACAAGAGTTGCCAACATCCAAAAAAAAACTTTTTGGAAACCATCAATCCAAAATTCAATAAAATCTTTTGCTGTAGAAGTTGAATCGATACTTGAATTGAAAAAAATAATTCAAGAAAAAAAGCAGCACTACATCAATTATGGAACCCAGAAATTAAAAGCTTTGTCACGGAAATCGAAAAACACGAATAATATTGTTTAGTGTTATAAATATAATAAAATAATTAGTTTAATAAAGTATAAGTTTAAACATTTCTATATTTGAATTATTAAGAAGATAATTTTCTTTGCTTTGTTTATTAATTATTTTGTAATAATTTTTTTTAAAATATTTTATTAAAATTTTGTAATCGAGTCAAATCACCACAAAACCTATTAACAAAACATTATATATTAAGAAGTAAACTCAAGATAAGATAATAAGATAATCATGTTAAACTGCTATATTTGTTTGAAAACATTTGAAACAGTTGATTTTTATATTAGGCATTTAAAGTGCATCCATCTTTTAAAAACTTCTGATGAATTTAAATGTCAAAAAGATTGCCCATTAGTGTTTGAAAATATATCCTCGTTTAAGCGACATTTGAATAAACAGCACGCAAACAAGACGAATATTCATCCAATAAGTATTGGTAAACCAAAATTATTTTCCGAATCTTTGATTGATGTGAATATGCAACAAACAGTTGAAGAACTTTTAAAATATTGTTCTGACCCATTTCAAGCAATTAACTCAGAATATTTGTTAATAAAAACTTTATCAGAACGCAATTTATATAAACTACCTGAAAAGTTTCTCATTAATTCTCAAACAACGGAAACAATGCGGAAAGGTGTAGCGGTTTTAGCAAATAATAATACTGAGGGAATTTTAATGCCTATCGAGTATCAAATAACAAAATTTTTTGAACAACCCCATATATTAACACAAACAACAGAACATACTTCAAAGCGTTTTGAAAATAAAATAGATTTTAAAAATAATCTAGGCCAAATTTCAAATTTTGTCCAGGGAGAGCTTTGGCAAAATAAAATGATACATTTTAAAGAAAAAATAGTGATACCTTACTGATGATGATTTCGAGCCTGGGAATCCTCTCGGTTTGAAATCTGGAGTAATTAATAATAAAAACATTACTGTTTATTTCGTATAAGGTCTTGTAATTGGGGATAATCTAGGTTTAAATTCAATTTTCGAATTTTCCAAATCTTTTAGCCATAAACAAAGTTGTCGTTTCTGCAAAATTTTGAAAAGCGATAGATCGAAGCATAATTTTGAATCTGCTGGTCTTATGAGAAATGAGACAAATTATAAAGTTGATTTTCAGAATAATGATTACTTAGGCACTGGAATTTGGGAAGATTCCATTTTTAATCAAATTGAAAGTTTTCACGTTGTCTCTAATTTTTGTGTGGACATAATGCATGATGTCTTCGAAGGGATTATTAATTATGGTTTAGCTAATTGTCTTTACTATTTTATGGAAATTGTTTCGCGCGGAGTGCCATTGAAATATGATCACGTTAAACAAAAAAAGATACTGCCAGAGAAAGTGTGTGCTTATTAAAATATGTCACGTTATTTTTGGGAGATCTCGTTCCAAAAAATGATAAGGTATGGAAGTACATCATTATTTTACAAGAAATCACTGAAAAGCTTTTTGCTGAATCTTTCTCCGGGAAAGATATTGAATGGCTAGCAAAAAATATATCCATCCATAATATATTACAAGATCAAACCAAAACATCATATTTTAACCCATTATCCAACAATTATAAAAAATCGGGACCTGAAATAAAAAATTACACAAATGCTACATGTTCACGAAGAAATTTGTCTTTTTCTCTAGCAAAAAAATGTTTAATGAGATTTGCTAATCGCATGATTAAAAATGTGGGTTTAGGATCGGACGTTTGTGCAATTAAACGAGACACAGCTAAAATAAACATTAAACCATTCCATTTAGAACTGAAAACATTTCTTCAAAATGATTTTGAGGCATATCCATCAGTAATATCCCTTGAGTACAAGGGAACATCTTACAAAAGAGGATTTTATATTTTTAATAAACTTAAGATGCTTTTATTACATATAACTGATATTGCCTACTCAAGTTCGAACGTAATACTGGTTACTAGGAAAGTAAATATAATTCGATTCGACGCCCATTATCAAGCATATATTACATATTTTTTAATTGTTTCTATAGTTCAAATAATTTTATTGTTTTGGATTCAATTTTTATAAAGCCAATAGTGCTGCATAAGCTACCTAACGGTGACAAGTGTATAAAACCGGGATTTGTTTGAATTAAACGATTATTTCGAAATAATTCATATTTCGTAAACTCTCGTAATAATTCATATTTTATTTTATTTTATATTATTTTATATTTAATAATTTTTTTATATGTATATTTAAATAATTAATATTTGTTAAATTTAAATTAAATGTTACATACCAACTCCTTAAATTTATACAAGTACAGTTTATAAGATTATTAATATTATTTCTACTGAAATGCATAATTATTCAATGTTTTTGTATAATATTAAATAAGTTTTAATAAATCAAAATTAATTATTATTTAAAAATAAAAACAAGCTGTTTTTTATTATTCAATTTAAACCATGTTTAATAAAGAATTTCTTCTCTAAAATAAAATTGTTACTCATATTAAATACAGAAACCAGTTGCTGAACTTAATAAAACAGTTTCTTAAATCAAGAATTTTTTTCTACCATCGAACGAGTATTCGTTTCAATTATTAAATAAAATTCTAAATAAAGCTAGAAAAATTGCTTTAGGTAAGATGGTAGTTTCTTTAAATAACGTATTCAGTACAGAAAGCAGTTGCTAAACTTAATAAAACATGTTCTTAAATTAAGATTTTTTTTTCTTTAATCGAACGAGCGTTTGTTTCGATTATTAAAAAAAATTCTAAATAAATCAAGAAAAGTTGCTTAAGGCAAGACGGTAATTTCTATAAATAACGTTTCACATGTGTTTAGTACAGATAGCAGTTGCTAAACTTAAGAACACATTTTCTTAAATCAAGATTTTTTTTTTTTGAATCGAACGAGTATTCTTTTAAATTAATAAAACAAACTCATTTGTATGTAGCAAAACAATTGCTAAATTTAAGAATCACAGAAAGTTAAGTTTAAGTTGAGACGTATTAAATTTATTAATTTAACTGATTAACCGAAGCAAGCTACTTGTATAATACTTTCTACGATTAAATAATGATTTCTTAAATGAAGGAAATCGAAATTTGTTTGTTTCATTCAAGCCAATTCTTCATTCAATAATGCGGCTTGATGGGTTGAATATCAATGCATAATAATTATTGAATGAAGCAAGTTTCATTCCATAAAAGCAACCTTTTCTTTCTGTGATGATGGATATGGGGCAGGGAGGAATTAGGAATTTTATAAGAAATGTAAATGTTGTATTTGATAGATAAATTGTTAGTTGAGCGTATAGTCACAGTTGTAATAAAAAAAACATTATTGCCTCAAATAAAATTAATTTCTCAGACTTATTAAACCAACCAAAACTAGTCAGCCACAATAATTAGAAAATCATCGAAAAGCATTAAAAGTTTAAAACATTAAACTTTCAAGAGTGGGGTAATAAAAGCTGTATATTAACCTGTTGCGGGCTTAAAATATTATATTAGATTCTAAGGAATAACAATATAAGCTCGTGGATTATTTTATTTGAGCCGCAGGTCCTTACAGTAAACCTATATAAAATGTAGTAAACACGTGCGTGACCTTTTACAATAACGAATGATTTACGGCCTCATCTTAAACACGATTAATTAGGTAAATAAAAATTTAGTTAATAAACTCATCCTAATTAATCTGCACTATAATTTTATTTGTAACACATTTAAAATTAAAATTAAATTAAAATTAAATGATCGGATCACGATTTATTTTGTTACAATTATTTATAAACATTGTCTGTAGTAAAAAATTTATCATTGGGATATAATCGTCATAATAATGATGAATTATCACAATTCGTTTTTAATTATACTAATTTTTAAATTTAATTTAATTAATACATATACGTACCTAATATATCTTATATATGTATGTATGTTCTATTCGTCTAAATACCCGCAATATACGGTTACTTAATGATATTTCAAGTTTCAAAATTTCTAAATTATAATTTTTGTAAAACACCATAAAAAAAACTAAACTAAATTATTATAGATTATGTATGTAATAATGACCACGCCGTAACTCAGGTGGTCAATATAATGTAAGATAAAATAGAGAAATATAAATGATTCAATTTTTTATAAATAAGATTTTGTGTTTTCTTAGGACCACCACACCATAATTTGTTAATTTCGGTCGGTTTCTGTGTGTATAATAGCTGAAAAAACTTTTTCTTAATTTAAAGTAGCACTTTGTGTGTGAAGTATTATGGGTCGGTCGGCCTATCCATATATATAAATTAAATTAATTTTGTTGAGTAAATTAAAATAACGTTAATTATATTTTTTTTTATATATACGAGTATGTATTCGGTAAGTTATGAAATTTAACCAGAGAGATGGATACCGATCATTTATCTAAATTTTTATTGAGATCGATAAGTTAATTCATAATTTTGTATATTTATGGATGTACATCATGTACATATATACGAGTTGAAGTTAATAAATGAAGATTATATAACAACAGTTAGTATATAATTACCAATTATAATTTATTGTTTTAGATGCGCGATCATATATCCACGATATGTAATTAAGGTTCACAGCAGCAGTTTTCAAATCGAAAAATTAATGTTTGAAATTAATTTCTGTACAATGTATTTTTATTATTTTGACATCGCCTTGTATACATATATACATATGTGTAGATATTGTGTTAAATTAATTAATACAGTATTTTATATATAAAAATTAATTACACAAGATATCGTTTATTAATTCGTCGATCACGATCGAGTTCGACTTTAAATGAAATAATTATTACGCATTTAACATGTAAATAAAAATGTTCACAGAAATGGGATGATGAATCAATCGCGCGCATATACATTATACACACATATGATTGATCTTAATTTATTTTGGATCACGTAATCTTCGTAATGTTGTGTTTTTGTTTTTTTTAATAACAAAAATAATGGTGTTAACACATGGACTGTGAAAAGGTGATTATTATATTAATTTACTTGTATATATGGGAAATGGAAATACTCATGCCGCTAGCTATACGTCTATATAGTCAAAAGTGTATAATGTTGCCTATATACAATAATTAAAATAATTATCGATGCATGCGCATTATATTAAATATGTTAACACACAATTATATATATACAAGTGGTTAGTACAAACCTTAAACAGCTTTATTTAGCCCTTAAATCGACCAATGCCGCGTAAAATAAACTTGTTCTAAATATTCGTTATTATAAAGGCTTTAAAAAGTGCACATTTTCATTTATGGTTTTGGGATCTTATGGTTTGAGATTGTTATGTATTCCAAACATCGTATACTACCAATATAGACGATCGCACTATGCATGAAATAAAACGATAAGTCAAAAAAGTCATTAGTCAGGAAACCGCTTTTTCAGCTAAGTTTTTAATACGATTACTCGCTTTGTTTCCTAATTGTTGTTGCCTAAATACATTCGATCGACATCAGAAATAGGGTTCCTTGGAGATACTTCGCAATCAGTCTTCTCTTTGGGACTTTTTGTCCTAGGTCTCATCATCTTTTTTAAGAGAAGTCACATGCATTTTGAGGGTTTGGAGTCCTTTCGTCGCCTTCCACAGTGAGTAATTAAAAATTTTTCATCAGTTAGGCTATTATTCTTATTATTAAAATTGACCGGAATCCACGAGGATTCCGCACTCAATGCCACAAAGGCCCATGATGCAAACCCAGGATTCTATCCCAATTCGCAAACGCGCACTGCTGGCCTTCGCAAACTGAACAAGTTTAGACCAAGGCAGAGAGGACAACTGATCTAAATTCAAAGACCTAAAGTTGAATACCCGAACTCGTATAGAACTGAACGCAGGACAACTGCACACAAAGTGGAAGGAGTCGTCATCCTCCTCAAGGCAGTCCTCGCAAATAACATCATGAGCTAAACGCATACGATGTAGATGATCTTTAAAACGGCCATGTCCCGTAAGAATCGCTACCAAGACTCTTTACTGGCTCTTTTTTAAAGATAAAGCATACTTCGTGGACCTCAAATTGGGCTCCCCAATGAAGTACTTCGCCTTACGACAACCAAAAGTCGCAAGCCACTGAGACCTTAAGTCTTTCAAAGCGTAATCCTTAATAACTTTCTTCCCGTAGTTGAAAGATATAAGAGTAGCTGGTTCAGGACCAATTAAAGTTGATTGGGAGCCAGCTTTGGCTAAACAATCCGCGATCTCATTGCCTATGATGTCACAATGAGCCGGAACCCACATGACCGTAACTTTATTGTTAGAACAAAGAAGGTTCATGAATTGTTTGCATTCCTTGACGAGTTTAGAAACAGTCAAGGGATTTCTTAAAGAGTTAAGTACAGCTTTACTATCTGTACACAGTAGAATACTTTTGTTTTTAACAGCAAAATAAAAAGCCTCAATAACACTACGTGTCAGCGCTATTAGTTCCGCCTGAAAAACAGTACAATGCGAACCAAGACTACCGCAAAGTCTCAGATCCGTCCAAGGACAGTAGATTCCAAAGCCTGCACTGAGGTTAGAACGAGAGCCATCGGAATAAAAGACAATGGACTCATCTAATTTATTAAGAAAAACATGCGAACTCCACAAATCTCTCAAGGGATAAGCCACCGAGAAAAGATTTGAGAAATGGAATTCGGGTAGTAGTCTGTCGCTAACCATATCGATTTCTGGTATAAACATGAAGAATAATTACTAAAAATTTGTCGATGTCCCACGATAGAACCGAAGAGATTCCATGCCCCAATGCACCTCAGACGATAAGCTGCAGAACAGGTTGTTCCTAGAATAAAGGTGTGTAACTGAGGCAAGGAAAGAATGGATTCCATAGCGAGAAGTGGAGTCGAGGACATAGCTCTCGTTATGGCTCTGCAAGCAAGGTTTTGTAGACCATTAAGCTTGGCTACAGAAGCCCTCAGGTCAACTACTGGCCGCCACACAATAGAGGCATACGATAGTAGCGGTAGGACCAGTAATTTATAGATAAAAGAAAGCATCCTAGGGCTTAAGCCCCAGGATTTCCCAAAGGCTCTTCTACATTGCCAAAAAATGGCAATAGCTTTTTGAATCTTGTAGTTCAGGTGATTCTTCCAGAAAAGTTTACTATCCAGGATAACACCAAGGTGCTTGACGTGGTAACATTTTGTGATCGTTCTCCCAAAAAGGGAGGGAACAGAAAATTCAAGAGTATTCCTCTTCTTTGTAAAGACAATTAAATCAGTTTTAGAAGGGTTGACGTGAAGACCCTTCTCAACACACCATGCCTCCACAATAGTCAAAGCATGTTGAGTTAGGTCGGATAAAACACTGAGATGTTTGCCTGAGACTGTCAGAACAAGATCATCAGCGTAGCTCTGAGCAATGTAGCCAGATTGCTGCAGCTTCACAAGCAATTCGTCAATGACCAAAAGCCACAGCAGAGGTGAGAAACTAACACACCATCCAGCTCCGCCTCCACAGTGCGAGACTTAAGCATGGATTCAATCCATAGGATAATGGTGCGATCAATACCAAAATTGGTACAGGCAGTAGTGTTCGTAGCAAACGAAGTGCTATCGAAAGCTCCCGCAATATCCAGGAAAGTACCCACAAGAAACTCTTTATTATAAAGGGATTTTTCAATCCTGATTACAAGTTCATGTAGGGCGGTTTCACAGGATTTACCGACTCTATAAGCATGCTGCATGTTACTGAGTGGGGATGTGATTAGAAAATGATCTCTAATGAATCTATCGACAATTCTTTCCAGAGCTTTAAGAAAAGTTGAGGATAGACTAATAGGCCGAAAGGACTTAGGATCCGTATAATCGGACTTACCAGCTTTCGGGATAAAAACAACTCTACTTCAACAGTGCTAAAAGCAATGCACGCTTGAAAAAGGTGGAGCAAATGATCCTGAATTTGAGGAAAACCTCGCTGTAGTTTAGCAGGAAAGATACCATCAGGACCGCCAGCCTTATAAGATGATTGATCAGCTTGTGAGCCAAACTCCAATCGGGACTCGCAACAGACGTCCTAGTGAGATCGGCTGCAACATCATCCGAGTTGACGATATCACAACCAGGAAAATGAGCCGAAAGGAGCAGCTCACCAATTTCCTTGTTGGAGTAGGTAAGCTGTCCATCCGGTAGACGAAGAGAATCCAGTTTACACGTACTGTTCTTAGCTAAAGCTTTATTGAGTCCAGCGAAAGCAGAAAGACTGTTGATTTCCTCGCAGAAGCTCAACCACGCGGTTTTTTGAGCGGATCTGAGACTTTTTTGATATTCCTTTTGAGCTAACAAGAAGTTATCCCAGTCAATCTGTTGCTTAGACTTTTTTGCTTTGTTCTTCAGTTTCCTAGTAGATTTCCTTAATTTCTTAAGGTCAGAGTTCCAAAACGGTTTGTTCCTTTGATTAGTGATAAGAGGACATGATTTTTCAAAGGCTATCGTAATTGCCAATGCAAGTGACGATGCTTGATTCTCAATGTCCTTCCTCGACCGAATAACCCTCGGTGGCGCAAGTAAAGAACCAAGCTCGAGAGAGAAAATACCCCAATCGGTTAATTTCCGATGGCGGTAAGGTTTAAGAGGTGGTCGTTTAAGGTTGATATTAGACAAAATACACCTGTGATCAGAGGTGAGGATGTCATCCGTCACTCTCCAGTCTAAAATTAAATCAATAATGGACATGGAGCATAAACTAATGTCAATCACCTCCTGCCGGATAGAGTTGACAAAAGTAGGCTCACTTCCAGTATTGAGAATCTCAAGCTCAGAGGAGCTTATATAATTAAACAGCGAAGAACCCCTGTGATTAATGTTCGTACTACCCCAGATCGAATGATGAGCATTAGCATCACAACCGATCACCAAAGGGATACGCTTGTTCTTACACCCTGTCACAAGATTAGAGAGTTCCTCAGAGGGAGGAGGTGAAAAAGAGTCATACGGCAAATAAACTGAGGCGATGACCAGTTTAATACAGGAATTAGCGGATACCAGAGTAATAAGAACAGCCGTAATATCGGCCGAGCTACACTCGTGAATAAGAACTGCATTGATATTATTGCCAATAAAAATGCACGCTCGAGTTTTATTGACAGAATTCTTACAGAAAATTCTGCCATTAAATAAGTTCAATCCAGAGACAGCATTATCAAGAAGATATGGTTCCTGGATTAGACAAATATCTGTATGCATTACACAAAACAGTTAGGCTAACTAACTAGATGATTGCTATTAGGTCCGGAATTTAAGCTGTCAAATCCAATAATAAAATCACGTCCTAGCGATTTAAATACTTTAAAGGAGTCCTCCAGTATATTGCAGAGACAATAAGCTGTCTGTGTTTAATGTGGATGTTTACAGTAATGACTTGTATTGTTTCTTCTTCGATTTTTGTTTCTGCATTAGATATTAGAAAAATGTCGATTTTTAACTATTTTAAAAATTCGGGATTCAAAATTCTGTTTTTTAATTTTATATAGTTCGAAATTTTAAGTTGTTTCGCATCTGAATCATCGAAGCGAAGCCCAAAACGTAAGGCTATTAAAACGCCGCTCGTTAATCATCAAAATTTCGAAAAAATAATTGCGACAGTTTGTTTCATAAACTCTTCCGCCTACAAAGTTAAAAATTAGATACTTCTAAAATTTTAAAAGTCACTTTCGATTTTTATTTAATTAAAATCAAAACTTGAAATAATTGTAGAAATCACTATTTAAAATTCTAAACCACGAAGAAATGGTTCCTATTCAACTGATATGTTTCCGGTACATTGTATATACTTCTCAAATGGTACAAGGTAATTAAACTTTTATTTAATCAATTTTCCAACAAATTCTAAAATTGTCAGAAATTCAGATATTCAAGTCACATATGCATGTACTTAATTCTAGTTATATGTTTAAATTAAAAAATTTAGATTCAAAACTCTAAATTTGAAATTTCAATTTTTTAAAATTACCAAGATTAAATTTCAATTCCCACCCGGACGTTTTTCTTAATCCAAGAATTTCGGGATTGATATTTTGTCTGTATAATACTTATCGGGATTACTGAATATAAATATTCGTAATTTTTTTGCAGAGTTGGACCTTTATATCTGGTGTCTTCAAACAATTTAAATTCTTTAATCAAG
Source organism: Tipula unca (assembly GCA_951394425.1). Taxonomy (NCBI): domain Eukaryota; kingdom Metazoa; phylum Arthropoda; class Insecta; order Diptera; family Tipulidae; genus Tipula; species Tipula unca. The sequence goes on along the minus strand of OX596381.1, from coordinate 24,238,717 downwards.
GCTTTCAACGTTGATATTTCGCAATGGAACATTCCAAAGAATATTCAATTAGCTGATCCAAGATTTTATTCGTGCCATCAAATAGACATGCTGATTGGTGCTGAATCATTCTTCGAACTACAATCGGTGGGCCAATTTAAGCTAGGTCATGGTCTACCACTGTTACAAAAAACTCAGCTTGAATGGGTCGTATCCCGTGGCATAAATATGCCCACTAGAATTGAAAGTTTGTGTGATCTCACCGAGCTCAACTCGCCTGAATGCGTAAATAAATTGCTGCAGCGGTTTTGGGAAGTTGATGAAATGGAAAGCCACTCGAATAGTTCCGACAATTACTGCGAACAACATTTCATATCAACTCATAAGAGAAACGAACATGGTCGTTTTGTGGTACGCTTACCATTCTCTCATCCGAAACGGATTCTGGGAGAATCCTCAGAGATTGCATTAAGGCGTTTCATTCATCTGGAGAATCGATTGGAGAAGGATATAAAACTGCGAAGCGCGTATAATCAATTCATGTCAGAATATGTCGAATTAGGACATATGTCGGTGGAAGTAAATCCATCTCGTGACCACTTCTATTTGCCGCATCATTGCGTTTTCAAGCCGGATTCTTCTTCCACAGTGTTACGTGTCGTCTTCGATGGTTCGGCCAAAACAACAAACGGTGGTTCGGCCAAAACAAACAAAACGAATTATTATCTGCGCTTCAGAACTCATAAGATCGCGATCAGTGCTGATATATCGAAAATGTATCGGCAAGTTTTGATTCATCCACATGATCACAAATATCAATATATATTTTGGAGATTCAATATGCAAGACCCGGTTGAGACCTATAAGTTGCAAACCGTTACATATTGAACTACGTCCGCTCCATTTTTGGCGACTAAATGTTTTCTGCAATTAGCTAAAGAAAACGAAGTTCAAAATCCAGTTGCCAGCGAAGCCATACGTCAGGACATGTACGTCGACGACTTGTTAACTGGAGCTGATTCCATAACCGACGCTGTAAATCTAAGACTTTCCGTTTCTACAATTCTACAAAATGCTAGAATGCCTTTAAGAAAATGGTGCTCAACCGAAGAAAGTGTGTTAGACGGTTTTTTGTCAGCTGATCATGAAAATATGTTATTTTTTGAGGAAACGGAATTCATAAAAACTTTAGGTCTCTACTGGCATTCCACAAAGGACTGCTTTCGAATTTCAGTCCTACCATTGACTGATTCTATCAAAGTGACTAAAAGGAAGATTGTGTCCGAATTAGCGAAAAAGAATTTTCCAGAACAAGCCCACCATTCCTCGCCTCGAATTATGTGCTGCTGCTCTCATGGCTAAGTAGATTGCAAAATATAAATCGATAGCCAACTACAACATCTCTCAAATTTATTGTTGGAGTGATTCCACAATAACTCTTCATTGGATTCATTCGGACGCATCACGTTGGTCTAGTTTCGTGGCTAATCGTGTTAAACAAATTCATTCAACTACCGAACAATCACAATGGCTACACGTAGACACGAAAAATAATCCAGCCGACCTAATTTCCAGAGGGGTTCAACCAAAAGCACTGATCGACTCACAACTTTGGTGGGAAGGCCCAAAATTTTTGTCACAAAATGATGAATACTGGAATCAACCATTTATTATCAAAATGTCCAAAAATGTTCCTGAAAGTAAATCATCTGCATTGTCATTATTCACGACTGTTAGTTTTCGTGACAACGAGGTTAATGAAAGAGATGGTTTTGTAAATTCATGCACGCGCCATCATTTCTTACTTTGCAAAATGCAACGGCATATGTACTTCGTTTTATTCACAACCTGAAAAATCCTTCAATTCGAAGACCTGGAACTCTAAACTGCAGCGAAATTAAGGATGGTCTGAAAACACTTATACGGCAAACACAAAAGATTTGTTTTCCTGACGAATACAATGGACTAAAATTACAAAATTTTCAAATCAAGAACTCCACACTCAAATCATTATCGTTGTTTATTGACGATGATGGAATACTTCGCGTAGGAGGACGTATCAAGTTCGCTGCACTTTCATATACATCAAAACATCCCGCATTGTTACATCCAAAACATTTTGTTACATGTGCTCTAGTTGCATCCCTTCATAAATTAAATTTACACGTTGGTCCTCAGGGACTATTAGCAATTATCAGGCTAAACTATTGGCCGGTACATGGTAGAAAAATATGCAAGGCCATTTGTAAGAGTTGTATTATTTGTGCTAGAGCCAAACCACAAATGCTGCAACAAATAATGGCTGACTTACCAAGCGAACGTGTCAATCAAGCCCTACCATTTTGCTTCACTGCAGTTGATTATTGTGGGCCATTCTATGTTTACTACAACGTGCGTGGAACTCGATCAGTTCATTTGGAACTGGCATCAACAATATCAACGGAATCATTTATGGGGGTCCTAAAACGTTTTATCGCCACGAGAGGATTACCTTAACAAATCCTGTCCGACAATGGAAGCAACTTCATTGGCGCAAATAACCAAATACATGAGCTCTACAAATTGCTTACCAGTCCTAAGCTAGCGCAAGCTATTGAAGAATTCACCGTAAGCGATAAATTAGACTGGGTGTTTATTCCACCTGGAGCTCCACACTTTGGTGGCCTCCATGAAGCAGCAGTGAAGGCTGCAAAACATCATTTGCGTCGATTAACCTACAATACGCGATTTAACTTCGAAGAGTTTTCCACCTTGGTCAAACAAGTTGAAGCTGTGCTTAACTCAAGACCATTGGTGCCACTACTGTCTGATACTATAGAATTTCTAACTCCCGCTCATTTTTTGATAGGTCGCCCGCTGAGGTCAACACCTGAGTCTGCAGAGTTTGAAACAAAGATTCCCATACTAAAGAAATGGGAAATGGTGTCGAGTTTGCATAAGCAATTCTGGGCGTCAATTGGTCAAAAGATTACATTCATCAACTCCAACAACTCAAATTTTGGACAAAAACGCAACCTGATTTAAAACTTGGAACAATTGTCATTATCAAGGACGAAAATCTACCACCACTGAAGTGGAAAGTTGGCCGTGTCATCGAAATTAATCCAGGTCCTGATGGTCATGTACGAGTCGCAAAAATTAAAACATCAACAGGCGAATTAACGAGATCCATCACAAAAATTGCCGTTTTACCTGTCAATCTTGAACCAGTTCAACGCGGAGGAGAATTAAGAAGCAAGAAGCAACAACATATTTAAGTCACATCCGAAATTATTTCTCATGCAATTTATTTATGTCATGTATCATGTATTGTATGAAACACTATGCAATTGGGCTTTATATGTATTATCTTGAAAAAAAATTTCCAGAAAAATATAAATTTAAATTAATGTATCTCGTATTTTATAAAGTGGTCCATTCATCGAAGCATAAGCAAAATTTACCACTGTTTGATTTATGTATTTTAAATTCTCGCACAAACAAACATTTAATTTTCAAATAATACTCACTTCTCTAATGCTGTGTTGTAATTTTGGAATGTTATTTAAAGTTCTTGCTCTTAAACCCTGATGTCAGCAGGGATGGACATTTACGCGTCATCTATTATTTTCTACGTCGACGGGTCGACAACCCATAGACAACGTCGACAACGTAGATAATGTCAATAATGTAGACAATTCTTAGAGTTATTTTGTGAATTAGTTCTAAACCACGGTGACCAAATTTCTTTAGGATAAATGCAAAACAACGATATATAAAACCTCACAATTATGATTAAAAAAATTTACAAGAAGATTATAACTTAAATTAAAATTTATTAAGAGATCTTTGATGGTAACACGAATTCCAGTTCAGGAAGGCTATGAGCTACTGAGTTATTAAAAAATCAAATCGTTCAGATAAACAGAACTTTGTCCACTAAACGTGCCGGACTCCTCTATGACCAAGTTTTGACAAAATTTAGTGAATGAGTTGTGATGGAAGACGAATCGTACATAAAATTGGATTTGAAACAGGTTAGCAGGTCCAAATTTGTATCTTGCCAAAAATAGTGACAATCCGCTCCCGCCAAATATAAGCACTCAACACAGATAAATTTGCTAAAAGAATTAAAATGGCAAGCGTTTTACAGTTTTCGACTTACAGTTGCCTTTGTGACTTCTGGAATACATTATATGCAATTCATAGCCGGCAATTAATTATTAAATTACTATCAAATTTGGCATATTGGATGGAAACTGGGCCTCTGAACAAAGGTTAATTTCTAGGCTATGATGGAACTCGACATGCTGATATAAATGAGATTTTAAAGGTATGAAAAATGACCAACTATAACGAAACAATATCTACATGTTGAATGGAAAGAGGATTTTTAAGTGATTTTTGATTTGAAAAAAGTGGTATTAAACATTTTTTCAATACAATTCTTGAATATGGCCAACTAGCCACTAGGATAGAGCTAGCCCATTTCTCGGCCGATTATAACGAAACTTTGTCTCTTCGATAGAAACAGGATTTAAAAATGAATTTTCAGATTATCCATTAACCGATTATGATGTAATTCGACATGTTCGGTTGAAATGAAAATTCTAACATGATTATCGAGATAAGTTATAGAATAGTTTTGGGATGTGGCTTTCACTGATTAAGATTAAATTTCTTTGTGAAAATTTGTTAAATTAGTGTAATATAATACACATTATCTTGGAGAGATTTGTCTTCAATTCAAAAAAAAAAAAAAAAACATTTTTAAATTTACCTTAAATTAACTTTTACAGAAATAGCCTATAGTTTCATTCCAGTTGGCCATATTCCACAATATGATACAAAAATAAATTTTTATTCCCCACAATTAGTAATATTCTAGAACTTTATCCAAAAATCTATTTATAATCCCATTTTAAGCCAACATGTCGAATTTCATCAGAATCGATTAAGAAATAGCTCAGTAAAGTTTCAGTATAGGTAAGCCAGAACTTCATTCTAAAATTTTTTATAATCCCATTGCTGAGTTTTATTAAAATTGGTTATCTAAAACTTTATTCAAAAGTCAATTTAAAATCGCATTTTCATCCAGTATGTTGAGATTTATAATAGTTGATCAAGAAATAGCCTAATCCTCATCTAGTAGTCCCAATATCAGAATTTTGAAATGGTAACGGTAAATTACTTGCGATGAATTGCTTGTGATAAACTAGTCTAGTACCAAAGTTTTGGCCTGAATAAGCTATAGTTTACACTACTATAAAACACACTCTATAGATGAAGAAGAAGATTGTCGGATGCGATAATATTGCCGAAAATATGCGTTCTAAATGGAACAATTAATATTGATGTCAGTCACATCAGAAATTGCGTAGAATCTCATGGGGAGCATCAACATGTGCTTGACTTTATCCGTTATAATAAAATTTGAAATTTAGACCAAACCTTTTGGTTGTTTTATTTCCATATATACAGTGGAACCTCGCTTAACGAGCACCTCTCATAACGAGTAATTCGCATTACGAGCAAAATAAATTGTGAAAAGACGTCTCAACGAGCGACGTTTCACATAACGAGGGAAAGTCCCGAATCGTAAAAAAAATCATGATGAAAATCATCATGAAAATTTATATAGGAAACTTTGTTTCGCTTAACGAGTATTTCGCTTTATGAGAGAGATTCTGGAACGAATTATGCTCGTTAAGCGAGGTTCTACTGTATTTCCATAGTTATAGTATGGTATGTGGTTCCCGATTTAATTTGAACATTTTCTTTCATTTCTTCTTACGACTGAAATGAATCGCCCTTTTACAAAATACCGCATTTTATTTCATATCGCTTAAAAATCGTAGGTTGTTGACATTATCTTAATTGTCGACATTGACAAAAAATCTTGCCAAGTAATCTACGTAATATTTTACGTGTCGACAACCGCGTAGATTACACGGCGTAATCTACCTCGCCCATCCCTGGATGTCAGTTGAGGTATAGAAATTACATTAAACGAAAGGCTTTTGGAACTAATCGTGCAAGTATGGCTGAAAACGTGATATTTTTCATTGACATACAAAACTTAGATAGTTTGCCTTTGCTACTGGCAGATGAATCTTTATTTGTTTTTTGTTCCCCTATTTTATCAATAGGTTTCAAATACGTATGAAGACCTTTTGTATATAAAGATCCACCATTGTTTTCAATACAATTCTGACATCGGTCTATGTACATTTTAATAAAATGTTGGTTATCTAACATCTAAATAAAAACTTTAAGGACGAAGGAATTCAGTATTTTCAATACCAAATTTGTTTGTTAGCATCAGGATTCACTTAATTTGTTTTTGTAAAATAATGAATAACGAAAATTTTTACTATGTAATTCTAAATGAAATCGAACAAATATTAAAAATACACTTTTGTACTAAAACACAGGCCAAGACGTCAAAACACGCAACATGTGCGCAGGCCATTAATGCACATGAACTACTCCCAGACTCTGAAATTTTAAAAAAGTCCGAAAACAACCGTGATTGGCAAAACACAAATGGACGAGTTGCGCGAGTCATTGAAAAATAGTTATTTTTCTTTATATGTCGATAAATCTACCATCCTACCGACATATCGACCACTAAAATATTGTCGTTAGTTGTTAGGACGGAGCAATACTAAGCGTAAATTAGTCCTAAGAGGGTTGGTCTTTTCGCTGATTTTCAAAAAAATTTACATTATAAGCAGAGAAAAATACTCCATTCTTCACAAACCAGGTGGCTGTGCTTGGAAGGGCCTGTTAACCAAATTCTAAGTCGATTAAACAGCCTTTAATTGGTACGTTAAATAGTTCATTTTTTCTAATAGTCTTTGGCTAATGTAGGAACTTCTAATCTATTTCTAATTTTTGATTTATTTAAATTGATTGAAGAAAATGTTAAATTGTTCGTCGTTGAGCCAGCTTACTTAGTGACTCTTTTCAATGTGATCAAATGCAAATATAGTTTGCTTTATGTGATTTATATATTTATAGTTAAATACAATCAATTTATATAATTGGTAGTAGGTAAATCAGCTTTTTTTTAAAATTCCAGTTTTTTTTCGCCAAATCCCATATAGTCAGTTTTTCCCTGCAAAGTGCATGGATTTTTCTTTCAAAAATTTCGGTTTATCGGTAAAAATAAAATGGCAATACTGACTGTTTGACTTTCATTACGATTTACGAGAGTAATCCAACGAGTTTAAATTTTTCCTCATTTATTCTTGTATTCACACAAAAATATACCAAAAATCACCTCTCAAATTATTATCAAAGTATTCTTAATTGGTAATTTTATAATTTTTGTTAAAACTATTGAGAATTCAGAATTTAAATTATTAAAATCTATGAGTTATAAAATCACCCCCTTGAAGTTAGCCCAGGATATCATTCCAGACTTTTTAAAAATACATATATAATCTAAACAGTTGTTTCATCCCAGGATTTTTGACCGTTGGAATTTCCACAAAATAAAAAATGTGGCGCCTTTGTCAACTTTTCGAAGTAAACTAAAATCGAAAAAAATCGTATGACCAACATTTTATAGGGTCGGTTTTTTTCTCATATTGATTGAGTTTGGAACCTTGTTGGCCTCCATTGAACCAGCTCAAAAAAAATGTATTAAAGAATTAATGAGGTGTTAAATACTAAATTCTTTTTAAAAAAAAAACTGTCTACTGATAGTATAGATTCAAGATTGGAGGAATATAATTCAGGTAAAATTGTTTAAATAAATTGGTATAATTGAACTCTTAAACGTAAAGAACTCTTTATTTCCACCAGTGTTCCACCAGTGATTTTCTATCTTGTTTTTAAAAGCATTCCAATAAAATTTATTTTACAATACTACCAGATCTATTCGGTTGCAATGGTACGAATTCTGAATATGAATAATATGTAAATTCTTCTGATTCATGTCGAACCACAAAGTGAAAACGAAATATTGATAATTGGCATAGAGTAGTTTGTAGACGGCAAAAAAGTTTTGGAAATAAATATATAAACACCAGAGGGCGTACAAGTACAATCCAAAAAAAAAATATAATTATAAACTTCGCACAAAAGAGTGACAGTGGGATTACGTTGCGTATAGGAGCAAAAATTATTGACAACAAAAATTACAAGAGTTTCTCATCCAACGATAAATATCACAGTTCTAAAATGCACTCTAAGAAATTTCTGTTGTAATTCACTACGATTGTTGAAGGTTATCTGTTGCCTTCAATTTTTGTAGTAAATTTCGATCGTATAGCGTGATTTATAAAAAATGAAAACTGTTATTTTTTATATTTTTTACTCAAAAGAAGCATTCTCTCGGCGGCGTATGTAAACCGCTAGAGAGCGCGTCCTCAGATGGCGGATAGAGGAGTGCTCATCGGTATCTACGGGTAGCGAAGGGTAGGGACTAAATAAAATACTCCCCGCGGACAAAACATAAAGGAAAATGCAATGGCAGCAACGGAAGGAAATATTACCCCACGTGGTAATCCAGGTTTTAACTTGAAAACTCCACTCTTCTCGAAGAAGGCCGGTTCCATGGATTCTGGGGGGAACCAACCATTGCTAAAGGAAAGATCACGATCGGAGAACTTTACCGAAGAAAACTCCGTTACTAACCCTTTTGGAAAGAGTTCCAAACTGACAAGATCACCAACAAGATACGGTAACGAATATGAAAAGGAAAACTTTGAACTACGCAGACAGCTATGCGAATTTGAAAAGATCACAACTAAGCGAAGTAATGATTACATGATACTTAAAAAAGAAAATGAGGAACTTTGAAAAGCTCTAACACCTGCTGTAACAGACGAGAAATCAAGAATAGAAGAGCAGAACGTAGCTAAAAACGTAGCATTCGGCGGAAACGTAGCCATCGGTCAGAATGAATATGTCACGGACTCAGATGAACTTAATTCTGAAGTGAATTGGGTGTTTAAAAAAAAGAAACAAGGAAAAAAGCGACGACTGAGCAAATCACCCTTTGTATCTCCAGAACAAATACAAGAAAAAAAGGAAATAAAAAATCAGAGTATAAAGGTGCAACAACCCAAACCACCACCAGTCATTGTGAATAAGATTGAAAACTACAATGATATACGAAAAACGATGGATTCAAACCAAATACAATACCAAACAACGATGCTCAGTAGTGGAGATCTTAAAGTCAATGTCCCAGACGAGGAGAATTATAGAAGACTGTCCCTTTCACTTAATGAAAAGGGAAATACATGGTACTCTTATGAGGACAAAATATCCAGGCCGATTAACGTTGTGGCAAAAAAGCTGCACCCATCCTGCAAGCCAGAAGAAATAAAGGAAGAATTACTTTCTAAAAATTTGAAAATAAAAGAGGTTACACAAATATTGAAGAGAAAGGATAAAACTCCGCTATCATTGTTCATGTTAACTTTTGATAAAGATGAAGACAAAATATTTATCAAATAAGGTATATCCTCAACATGAAGGTTGAGATTGAAACTTTACGAAAATCAAGATTGCTCCCGTAATGCAAAAAGTGTCAGTCATTCGGGCACACTCAGAACTACTGCAATAGAGACCCAAGATGCGTTAAGTGCGCAGCTAAGCATTCCTCCAAAGAATGTAAAAAAAACAGAGAAACTCCGGCCAAGTGTATAAATTGTGGAGAGTCACACCCCGCAAATTATAGAGAATGTATATTTGCCAGAGAACTACAGAAGATTATAAATAATAATAACATCAAAAAGGACATACCAAAAGGCAAATTAAAGGAGCCAAGAAATCAAATAGGAAAGATAAGAAAACCTGCTTATCAAATAATTCAAGCTCCAGGTATCTCATATGCTGAAGTTGCTAAAGGGGGAGCAGAATTGAAAAACGATTTTGACCGTTATAGTTAAATGTTGCAAACAATTCTAAACCGAATGGATGAGCAAGAACAAAAGCAAGAAAAAGCTGTTGGATCAATCATTCAAAGACTAACGAAACTAGAAAACAGCATCAGGACTGCTCCTGTCACTCAAACTTTAGCATGAATACTAGCATGGAATTCCAAAGGGTTATTGCAACATCAGCAAGAATTGCAACTATTATTGGATATTCAAAAAATTGATATCTGTCTCATATCCGAGACCCACTTTACAAAACAATCGTTTATAAAATTTAGAGGTTATCAAGTATACCATACAATACACCCAGAAAATACAACCAGAGGAGGAAGTGCGATAATAATAAAAAGTAATATACAACATTACGAAGAGAAAAAATATGAAACAAAAGAAATACAAGCAACTACTGTCAGCATTAAAACTAAAAATCAGTCATTAGCCGTAACGGCAATTTATTTGCCGACTCTGACAAATAAATAAACAGACTGGGAGGGATTCAAAGAAGAGCTGAATAGTAGAATAAAACTTAATGTACCGTTAAAAACAGTAGAACAACTATAGATGCAGAAATCGTAAAATTCATAAATGACGTACAACAGTCAGCATGGAATAATACGCCGGAGTTCAAAAGAAGAAAAATAGGTACAAATTACCTAAAAGAAATCAGGGAACTGGTCGAAGAAAAAAGGAGAGCCAGGAAGAAATGGCAAGACACCAGGATGCCTGCAGATAAAAACAAACTGAATAACCTGACACAGCGACTCAGGAGGGAAATCCGGTACATTAAAAATGATACAATAAACTCATATCTACAGTCAGTAACAAATGAAAAGCATTCTGACTATTCTTTGTGGAAGACAACCAAACGAATGAAAAAACCAATAACTCAAATACCACCCATAAGAACAAGCAATGGGAATTGGACCAGAAGCAATGAAGAAAAGGCAAAAGCTGTCGCTGACCATCTAGAAAGTATTTTTCAGCCTAATGAGGTACAAGAGAGAGAAGAATTCCAAGAAGTAGAGGAAACTATTGATCAAGAAATCGCTCTGACCACCCCTGCGGAATTGACTAATGAGATAAAAAAACATGTAAATCCGAACAAAGCGCCAGGCTATGACCTGATAACAGGAAAAATCTTAAAACAACTATCGAAGAAGGGCATTAAAAAATTAACAACTCTAATCAATGCAGCTTTCAGGATGAAATATGTACCAAATGTATGGAAGTTCGCGGAGGTGATTATGATACCTAAGCCTGGAAAACCACCAAGCGAAATAACATCCCATAGACCAATTTCGTTACTGCCTATTATGTCAAAACTATTTGAAAGACTTCTCTTCAAAAGATTGAAACCAATAATTGAAAGGCAGGAATTAATCCAAGGAAGTGTCTTAGGACCCATTCTATATTTATTATTCACAAGCGATATTCCTTTATCTCAGAATACCACAATTGGCACATTTGCAGACGACACTCTATTTTGGTAGACGATGATACCATAGAAGGAGCTACCAAAAAGCTTCAAAGTGCGATGAACAAAATTTATCGATGGACGAAGCAATGGCGTGTCAGGTTAAATGAAACAAAATCCATACGTGTTGACTACACCAACAGAAAAATAAATCATTTGCCTGTGGTATTAAATAATGTCCCATTACCACATGCTAACTCCAATCTATCAATAAACAATAAATTGATGTTATATAAGCAGATATAAAGCCCATTTGGATGTATGGAATTCAGCTGTGGGGTTGTACTAAACCAAGCAACATGGATATCGTTCAAAGATTCCAAAACAGAGTGCTAACTGATATTGTAAATGCTCCCTGGTACATACGTAATAGCGACCTCCACAGGGACTTTAGAGTGGAAACTGTCACCAGAGAAGCAAACAATGCTGCACGGAAGCATGAAGTGAGGCTCCAGAATCACCTGAACGTTGAGGCCAACCAACTACTCGACCACAGGGAAGCAGTGAGAAGACTGAAAAGAGTAAAACCTTTTGAGTTAGCACTATACTCAGCGTAAGGCAGTAACACCAATAAATAGAAAATAAGGAAAAGCAATGGGGATACCTTAATTAAACACAATTTAGCAATTTAAGTCAAAAAAGAAATGTTGTTAGTCTATAGGCTAGGTACATTGTAAAATTTTATGTGAATAAATAAAATTGTCAAAAAAAAAAAAAAAAAAAAAAAAAAAAAAAAAAAAAAAAAGAAGCATTATTTACCACAAAAATAGTGTGAAAATAAATTTTTATGTGAAAACGCATAGATAAATTGTAAATTACTTACTTACACAGTGTAATATACAAATAAATTGTCGGGGATCCACATAATTTTTTAGTATGTTACACATCTAAAAATGTAAACTGCAATGTTTGAGATGGTTTACGTCATTTTTTGATAAATCACAATTCGTGAATTCATTATTACACGTCGTTGTGTATTTTAAATTAATATTTGATATTAAAATATCCATTTTTTGTGATATTTTACAGTTACTTTATAGAGTGTGTGTTTGCAAATGTTCCTCGACACTTTTGCCATTTCAAACCAAGTAGTGGAAACCGAACTTTCGAAGTATGTTGGTGGTGGATTCTGTTGCAAAAATGTGATCATTCTGTTTTAAAAATGTACCGCCTATATACCTTAAATGGGTTGAATAAAAAGGACTCAATGAACGGACCGTTATAGTGAGATAATATCGGGATATTTTTAATTACAATTTTAATTTAAGTTTTTCGTTATCTGAAAACACGTAATGGTGAAAAACGAAGCCGCTATGACTTTCGACTACGATTTTCGACGACGGTCGGTTTCCTATAGTAGGCAAAGGAAGAAAAAGGAAAACAATATTATAAATTTACTATTGTTTACCTTTTTCTTCATTTGCCTTCTATAGGAAAACGACAGCTGTCGAAAATAGTAGTCGAAAGTAATAGTAGGGCCGCAGGATATCGATCTTAAAAATATCGATAAAGCAGCAGCTACGATCAATTCGAATATTGTAACTGCTTGTGTCGATTTTCAAAAAATGTTGCAAAGTCCTTTCGGTGCAACAAGTTAATTTTTTAATAAAAGAAAATACAATTTAAATAATTTTACGGTTTATAATTTAGCCAACCGTCGCGGTTACTTTTATTTATGGAACGAGACAATTGCTAGGCAAGGTTTATCAGAAGTATCTATATATAGCTGCTTATACAAATGTTATTTTGGAAGAAATGCAACAAAATAATGTAAAGAAATTTATATTTTAGTCGGACAATGGCCCTGGACAAAACAAAAACAAAATATTTTTCAGCCTTTACTCTGGGGTTTTTAAGAAAACGAAGATCGACATTACCCATAAATTTTTGGAAAAGGGGCACCATAGAAAAATCCAGTAAAAATAAGACCATTTGTACCCCATTACAATATTACAGCCTCCTCAGAAATGCGAAAGTTAGTAGAAGACAGTTTCGATTTCAAAAAATTATCTTGTCCTTAACTTTCTTACAAAGAACTCAAAAAATGAACCGTTGTTATTGAGCAAAGTTAAGGAACACGTCTCCAACAAATGCCGAGGGAAGAAGAAACAAGTAGTAAACCGTGACAATGTTGATAATTTATATATTGAAAGGTGAACATTTTAATTTTATTATCATAAACAATGTGCTGTGTGGAAGTTGAGAACAGACTATTGGTAATTTTTGTAGTTGACTTAGGTGTTCGGCAAGGAGATGCCCTGTCCCGATACTCTTGAATCTCATGTTGGAGTAGATCTTTCGTAAAACTGAAATACTTCAGCGCAACATTTTATATCACTAGTCCAATCAGGTGGTTACATATGCAGATGACATATGCACACTCTAAAAAGTGATTGGAAAATCGCACAAAAAATGCACAATTTATCACTAAAATTTAGTAAATACTGTGTAAATTTACACATCGAAGTGGAGAAATAAATTCACGAAGTTTGATTTAATAAAAACTGCCGTTTTTTACTATTTTGTGTTATTTCACAATTTTTGGTTGATAAATCCCGACAAATCTGCGTGATTCCCACAATATTATCGTATAATACACTTTTATAGTATTTTACTGTATTTGTGTGTGTTTTAACGCTACAAATTGCTGTAATGCAAACCGGACGCATAGGAAAAAAAGAAATCATTTCGTTTCTAATCGTAACAAGGCAACAAGGTGTTTCTAATAAAAACGTGACATATCTGGTTAAAATAATTATTTATAGTCAAATTAAATAAATATATTATTATTATAAAATAATTTTTCATAAGTTTATACATAATATTCATTATAAAAAATTTATATAGTGTGTATAATATACTATACAAAATTGTGTGTTGAAGGTTTAAGTTTGGTGGAAAAATATAAAACGGTAAAATATGTTTAAGTGTTCCATTTGTAATTTTTTTATATCTCACTCTTTAGAGTCATATCACAAGCATTTATATGTACATAGAACTAAGAAAAATAGCCAATTTATATGTTTATTTTCCAATTGTGATAAACGGTTTGCTAGTTATAATACCTACAAAATGCATTGGTATCGCATTCACATTTAGTTAAGTTAAACCAAATTCAGATACGTACAAATTTTTCATCTACCACTTTATTTAAGTGTAAAATAGTAGATTGTAACTATGATACAATTAATTTAAAACAAATAGTTTCTCATTTAAATGAACATTTCAAATTTAACTCTAAGGTTAAGTGCCCATTTTCTGAATGCCACATTAATATTAAAACTGCATCCAATCTTAGAACCCATATTTATAGGAAACATAATAATCACAAAATAATAAGTTGTGATGATAATTCTAACACTAATAATTCCGAAAATCTTGCTTATTCAGACGAAGATAATATGTATATTGCTACAAATACTACAGCTGCAGACCATGTTGATCCCCCCTATTTAAGTAATAATAATTCCATTAACATTTTTTCTAATTTGTTTATAGAATTAAAAACAAAATTCAAATTGAGCGAGGCTGGTTTAAAGTTTTTGGCTTCTGAACTTACAAGTGTTTTAACGCAAAATATAAGTGATAATATTGTAAAATCTAACGATTTATGCCAAACGTTAAATATAGTCGAGCATAAAACCGAATTTTCTAATATTATCCAAAATTCAAACCTAATTTTAAATTTAACTCAATTAAATTCATCATTTAAATTGAGAAATTACATTCAGAACAGTTTTATTTATGCTGATCCTCAAAAAATCAATCTGGGATACGATCAGTATCATAAACCATGTTTTTTTTATTACATTTCTATTTTAGAAACTGTAAAATCGTTAATGTCTGATAAATGTTTTGTTAAAATGTTTAATAACAAAAAATTTACACAAAATAATATATATGTGGATTATACAGATGGATCAGTTTATAAGAATAATATGTTTTTTAATGACGGCATAAATAAAATTGAAATCATTTTATTTCAAGACGGGTTTGAAATATGCAATCCCATAGGTTCTTCTCGGAAAAAACATAAAATGGTTGGAATTTATATGATGATTGGAAACGTTAATAAAGAGTATAGAAACCAACTTCATAATATTCAGCTTGTTGCGTTATGCAAAGAAACAGTTTTAAAAAATTTTGGTTTTGATAAGGTTTTTGAACCGCTTATTGAAGACCTACTCATACTAGAAAACGGGTTTGAAATTACTGATCAGAATACTCAATTAAAGACTAAATATAGTGGATCACTATTTGCTATGATAGGAGATAATTTAGGAAGCCATCAAATTGGTGGCTTTACTGAAAATTTTAGCCTTTCAGAGTATTTTTGTAGATTCTGTTTTTTCACTCGTGAAATGCTTAAGAACTTTAATCTTGTTCACTGTGATCTTAGAAATATTAACAACTATAACTCAAATGTTGCCGAATAGAATTTAAGTGAACAATCTAGTTTAAAAGGTGTAAAGTTCAATTCTTGTCTTAATAAACTGAAAAAGTTCCATGTTTGTAATCCCGGACTTCCTCCTTGTTTAGGACACGATTTGTTCGAAGGCATTATCGCATTTGATTTAATGCTAATTTTACAATATTACATTAATAATTTAAATGTTTCGGTCGACTATATAAATATGACGCTTCAGCTTTTAAGGAAATCGTTTAAACTTCGTCTCAATTTTCCAAAAATTGAGAAAAAAATGACAAAAATTCCTGGGAAATGTAATGAAGTTCAACATATTTTATTACTAATGCCCTTGGTCATGTTAGATAAGGTTTCCGATCTTGAGTGCAATAAATGGAAGTTTTTGAGCACTATGATAGAAATGGTTCGACTCATTATTTCTCCAATTATATCTGAGAGTGGTGTTGGCTTATTATCACATCACATCACTGCTTATTTTGATTACAGAACTGACTGTTTTCCAAATGAAAGACTAAGGCCAAAACATCATTTTATTTGCCACTATCCAGAGCTAATCAAAAAATTTGGTCCGTTATTTTAATGTTAAAAATGTATAGACCTTACCCTTTGAACAAAAACATCAATTTTTCAAAAATAAAGCAAAATCATGTAAAAATTTTAAAAATATTATATTTACACTTGCCAAGGCTCATCAGGATTTTCAAGCAAACCTTAACGAAGACCGTTTTAAGACGTTTATAGTATCAGATAAAATTCAATATGTAACTAAAGATTTATTTAATACAAATATTCCAAGCGAATTTATATTTGTTACGAAGAAAATTTCATATATGAATACAACATATAAGGAAGGCGATGCTATATTGCTTAGTTTTGACGCAGACGAAAATGCAGAAATATTAATAGTTCAATCTATATTTATTAATAAATCGTATGGAAATGCAATATTTTATGGAAGTCTAATGAAAATGTGGTATTCAGAAAAGTTAATTTTATATAAAAATTTTAATATAGAAAAATCATATAAATTGGTATACTTAGATAATATTTTAAATGTTAAATGTTACCTCTGAATATTTTAAAATTTAATAAGAATTATTATTGTTCACCTAACTTCACACATACATTTTAACAAGAGTTTGCTTCAAATAATAAAATAATTTAAGAAAATAATCTAATTTTAATGAATAAAATAATTATATAAGTCGAATAAGTTACGCAATATAAAAACTATTTTAATAAAATTAATTAAACCAATAAGAATGGAGAAATATAAGTTGAACATATGGAGTAGCGATCGAAAAACCAGAAAAGTTTTTATGAGCTTTCCAACAATCGAAACAATTATTGAAAAAGGTAACGTTAACTTTAAATAAAACGAAACAAATAAAATTCCTTAATAATTTCATTATATTTCAGCTGCAGTTTACGGTATAACAGGCACAAAATTAGTAGTGGAACATGACGGGGCCGATGTTTGTGAAGACGAAGTCTTAGAATACATAATAAAAAGCGATCCGAATTCGGTATTTCTAGTTTTAAACGAAAGTGAACATTGGAATTCAGCTACTAAAACAGAAACTTCAACTGCACCAATAGAAAATGTCAATGTAAGTATTAAATTTCAAGAAATTTTAGGACTTAGTCATTGATCATTAATTTGATAAAATTTAAATGAGGGTGACAAACATGACACAATATTTATGAGAGCGAGAAAAACTATTATTTAAAAATTACGCTGTAAAGCAAAATATTAATATAATGTATTTTAAATTTTATATAGCACCCTCAGCATATTTTATGTAATATCGTAGAAGAAGCTGTGAACAATGAACCACTATTCGTTACTACCGAAGAAGAGTTTGATCCAACATTTACTGATGATACTCTGTCTATGAGTAGTAGCGCATTTTCAACTACAAGCAGTACCAATTCTGAATGCAGGAAAAAAATTTCGAAGTTTGAGATTCCGTGGCATAAAATGCCTTATGATATCACGGAAAAACTAAAAACAAAAATGAAGCTAGGTAAAAGACTCACTCACCGTTTTGGCCAATATTATTGTGGATGAACTTCGTGGATGGTCTTCCTCATTTTACATACCAATGGGTATTTTTCGATCGGTAGCCCAACAAGCAGTTGAAATGTACCCAGATTCAATAATTGAAACGGAAAGTGAGGGCAGGTTTTTAACCACAGAGCCATTGGCACTTATTTCAAAAATGCGAAATCGAAATAACACGCTTAATCGACATCCTAAACAAAAAATTAAATCACCAATGCATGTCAAACATCGAAAACGCACAAATATTATAAAATCGACATGTACAAACTGGAACCCACTTCAACACGAGGGACATGCCAGCTCATCAATCGCTTTTAAGCAGAAATACCTACAAGACATTCATTTAAAAGATGGAATCACGAGCAGTGAACGAGAGACAATTCAAGGTTATATGACCGAATGTTTCACCTCTCAACGAGTTTTTTTAAATAACCCAGAGGAGATACCGGGGGTTATAGATGTTTTAAGGGAGTGGCCATACTTATTTGACAAAATCATACTACAACAACATTTTAATAAATTTATGAACATAAATATAGAAATGCTAAAAAATAATTTTGAAAAAAATCGGTCAACCATAAAAATATTTTTAACTAGCTGTTCGTATTTAAAAATACCCACCAACCATTTGTCAAATTTTGATATATTTAAATATATTTGCAAATACTTTAAAGAAGATATTTCATACCTTTTTATCGAATTTGATGTAAGTGTAGTTATTTTTATTTATTTACTTTTGCGATTAGGAAATTTAATTATTGTTTTAAAAATATTTTACTTTTATAGTATGGAACCACACTGGATCAAATAGAACGTGAAATACCAACCAATACACCATGGGCTGCTATATTGAGTAAGTTTTATTTTTCTTAGTGTACGTAATATAGTATACATGTGTTTTTGTGTGACACCAGATGATATATTTCAAATATATTGATAACTTCAATCCCATCTAGTACTTAACTAGTGGAATTGTTACGAACATTTTTGTGAAAATTAAACCAAGTGATTATTTATATATTACAGAGAATTTTGATCCTGCTGATTCAAACTTTTCGACGGTTTACATATACGTGGAAAAAAAACAAGTTATTTGCGGCGCAAGTGATGTTATCGAGATTTTGCAACTAATAATATGTTTATACTACATAATGAATATTATGTATCCAAAACCAATATCCCAATCAATGGAATTTTGAGTTCGATATTTTTTGAAGTTCTATCCAGAATCAATAAGAGGAAGAAAAAAAACTCTCAACAATTTGAATAAAATTAACACTCTAATTAATAAATTAAGCTCTAACTAAAGAAATATTTTATTAACAGAATTTATTCAACTTTAATTTAAGTTTAAACTTAGAACGATTGAATTTTTGGGCAAATTTTCTTGAATTTACGTTATTATTTTTTATGTTATGTATTTTACATTATATTGGACATATTATGTAAATAATAGTTTTTTATTTTAGAAAAAGAATAATGTACTAAAATATATTGAAATAAAATTAATTATTATTATCATTAATTTTCAATCTTTTATTTGAAATTCGTACTAAAAATGTGAAATTTCCTTCATGTTCAACTACTTTTCACAACTATAATTTGTGAAATACATTTATTTAACAACACTTTATGTTGAAATTCACACTATTTTAGAATTTTTTCCAGCTAAAATCGGGTTTTCAAATATGTTTTAAAGGTATTTCCAGCTATGATAATGGTATATTTAAACTTAAAAAATGGTATACACATTTTATTTTATCAGAATTCCACACATTTTTAATGCTGTATCATCATTTAAAAATGTTAATTTGGGTTGAGTAATTTCCGCATTTTTAGTGTAAATATTTTGAAGTCCCACTGCAATGCGAATTTACTACAATAATTACTGGCAACAAGTAACCTACATTAATTGTAGTAATTTTCAATAAAAAATTTCAGAGTGCATGATTGGACTGAATAGAAGCATATAGTTAAGGAAATACTTGAACCGCTTGTAGAGTATTCAGTTTCTATCAGGCCCGTTGTTATGTATGGATGTGAAAGTTTGACGCAACGTGTGATTGACGGCCTAAAACGCAAAGAAGATAATACCGGCCTCTGTACAATGTCGAGCTCAGAGATCTGATGAAGACCTCCTATATTGTACATGAAGTAAAATCTCAGCGAGTACGCTGGCTTGGTCACGTTTTGCGTGCGGATCCGGAACGAATAGTGTAGCGATCTCTGAAAGAGATCATTTGGTAGGCACAGAGGTTGTTGCAGGCGACCTAAAAATATTCAACTGTACCGATCTAATTTGGACGAGGCAAAAAGTTCATTGCAGATGTTTAACATTTTAAAAAGTTATGAATACTAAAAACAACAAAATTAATTAATACTAATTTTATGAAGGTCAGTTAAAATTGATTAGTTCCGATAATCACGTTTGATTTCACGCTTATGTTCATTTAAATCATATATACGTATTATACAGCTAACGTAACTCAGCAATTCTAATATATTGTTAATAAGTGGGCGCATACAACCTCATATAATTATAAAACCAATATATATTAAAACAATAATTATAGTAATGATGCAGCTTCTGTTTTAATTAATAAGTCCACAACCCACAATTCGATACAACGAGTATAATAATTTATATCAGATGTATAGGTAATTAATCGTTAATTAATAATATTAATTAACACAGATTCGGCGATATCACTAAATTTTCTAAATATTTTTTAATTAATTAAATTAAATCTTTATTAATGACTCAAAAGTTAATTTTGTTTTTAAACGTACACACTGTGCAATGTATTGTATGTCAATCGGACCACAATATACTCTATAAATTCTCCCTTCAGCATTTCGCAAATATTCTAATTAGCTATTAATTGACATTGAATATAGTTTTGTATAAAAGCTATAATTAATCAAAGGTAGCCACAAAAAAAAAATTATTACTAATTATTATTTGGTCGTTAATTACTCTCCGCAACTAACATAAAAATGCAAAAGAATTTACAAGATTTTTTATTTATTTGTGCATGCATATTAGAATCTGACAAATTAACAAATCTGTTGTAATGATTAAGCGTTTAATTGTATTTTAATAAAACAGGTAATAAAAAAAAACACATTTAAATCACGGTCAAATTACTGTATTACACAAGCGCGCAGCAGTAAAACTATTATTTTGAAATATTTACAATAATTAATCGAAACATGGAATATACAAGGATGGAATTTTGCTTTTTTGCTTGCAATTTTTTCCGATAATTAATCGCCTAGAAATTAATAATTCTAAATAACTTCGTGATTTTGCCAATGGGAAGATAATGTGCAAGATAATTGAACTCTAGCGGCTGTGGATAATAGATGTTGTTTGGGATTACTTATTCGTACACACATTATTCTCATACACAAGAGAAATCGTCGTGCTGATTAAACGGTCGAGGTGTGAAAGTATATATGTATATGTATCAGAATCGGGTCATCTGTCATTAATTAATACTCGACATTCTCAATCGGTTTAGTAGCTATATACGATTTTCACTTATAATTATGCAAGACGATCAAACGACTTTACAAAAATACAAAAAAAAACTATACATTTTATTTGAATGTTAGCCATCGCGCCACACCACATAATATCGAACTCGCACAAAAAACCAACTTTCATTAATTTTTCGCAATTTTGTTATTCAAACCGCAAGAATCTTTAAAATAATAAAATTAAAAAAAAAAAAAATCGTCTTAAATTAAATTAATTTTTTCGGCCAAACCAACCAAACAAAAACCAAACCAAACCAAAAATACTTAAATTAAATTTAATAATAAAAATAAAAAATTGATTAATTTGTTGTGTTAAATTATAATAAATATTATTTTTATTGCAAAAAAAAAAATTGTATATTCCTTTATTTTTTATGTTGCGCTTAAAGACACAACACAAAAAATGAAAAAGCTCTTAATCGGTATAGAAGTGAATTATATAAGAAGTTAAATTAATTTAAACAGAAAATAAATTAAATCGGTATATTAAAATACGAATAAATAATTGTGCACATATAATTATATTAATTTTTATTTTTATTGTTTTATTATTAATTTATAGCAATTATTTGTATATAAATTTAAATTGAAATTGAGAGAAGGGAAACGTATTATGCACTGTCAGGGCGTTCATACCCTGCCTGTGTGAGACTCTCACCCACTAAAAACCTCCTCTGTTCTTTCAGACATCATCGTCAATCATCATCCGATGATTTCCTTTCTTCTCTGAAGATGTTGCCCCATCTTAGATTTCTTCTTCCTCAGTACTTTTTTCACATAACTTGCCACCATGTCCCAGTTCGACTTACTGCTAAGCATGGCTTGCCCCATATTATCCACCGTTAAGTTGCCAATACCAATACCGGTCTTTCTCTTGAGCTGCTGCCTCTCTATCTTCCATCTATCACATTTGGCAAATGTGTGCTCTGCATCATCGAGGGTCGGGTCCTCGTAGATGCAAGCTGGATCCTCCATCTTCCCCATCTTGTGCAGGTATTTGCAGAAAAAACCCGTGACCCGTAAGAAATCGGGTAATATAATAATTTACCTTTCTATATCTTCTATCCAACCACTCAGCCAGGTTTCCGAGCAATCTTCTTATTTCTCTTGCCAGTATCGCTTGATGTGTTCTTTTGCGGCAGTCCTTGCTTCTACCACTCCAAGGTTTCCTTCGTTTCGTATAATTTATTTCGTATATTTCCGCTCTTGTGCCATCAGATCTATAGGAATAACCCTAGCTGCACCGCAGCCATTTGTTTACGACGCCACTCTTCCTTGAGTGAATCGGCCCCTAACGCAACCGTATAGCAGAATAGAGTTTGTGTCCGACATCAGAATTCGTCGTTTCCCAGGAGATGGTCCTCTAACGTTCGTTTTTAACCTTCTCAGCGCCAGTATGAAGGCCCTTGATGGCTTTCCTCGAGGCGTGCTGTATTTGTTACCATAAAAGGTTAATTTGGTGTCCATGCGAACCCCGAGGTACTTTACTGCTGTTTTAGAGGGTAATAAAACGGTTCTCACTTGGAACAAGATATCTGTTGCCATTTTATAGCCGCGTAAGCAAGACCAAATCTTTCCTCTCCATTACAAGACTTAATCCATGGTCGCACAGCCAGCATTACTTGATTAAGCATGTGTGCCCACTTCGCAGAACTGAAGGCGTTACGCACACCCAAGCTTGTGCATCACTATCCTATAACACAGTCCCCATGGTTCCATATCGACGTCTCTCTTCAGGTTCTCCCATTTACCACGTTTGCTTTTATTGATTTCCATTTTTTAAACCCTTCTCGCCAGTCTATTCCGCTTATGCTCATAAATAGCTGTATATCCTTCTCTTCTTCTTGCTCTGGTCACGGAACGTCTGAAGTACAAACAACGTTTTCTGAGATGTGCTATCTCGTCGGACCATCAGCACCCTGCAGAATTTTTTCTTTGTAAGCCCTTTCTTTTGGGCATGGATGCATCGCAAGCTCGCTGTACCAACTTCATTGTGGTACTTGTTACTTTTTTGGCGGAGCCGGTCTCTCGTAATACGCGTCTTTTCCACGCATACGCATTCCATGCTCTAACTGGCTTCAGCATTCTACTGGATTGTCGCTGTCCATCCCTAACATTGAATATAATACTCGTATATTGGTGGTCGTTACCAGTGTAGTCCTCCATAACTCTCCAGCCTGTCTTGGACTATCACGTCCGACGCTTGAGTGAGGTCCGGTATCGTTTCTGCGTAGCCTGGTCTCTTGAACGTTGACAAGTTATCTTCGTTTACCACTATGAGTCGTGTTCCCGCCATCACCTCAAGGATGTACCATCTTCTTGAGTTTGTGGTGTTCATACCCCACTCTAGTGCCCTAGTGTTAAATTCCCCGGCAACGATAAAAACAGCTGTCAGCCATCCTGCTCCTGTGAAGGTTTCTCTGCAGGATCTTCATTTCCCGCTCTAGTTCCTATAGCTTGGTCAAGAGCCGGTCTAAAGATCTGGCAAGCGTCTGAACCGGCTATGTGTTTAACGTCCTCGTGAGCAAATCCGCTTAACATTCGTTCTTACCCTCCTTCTTTCTGTCGGGTCCTTTGCAAGTAGTATGAAGGTGGATAAACAAGATAAACCATCAATCGGAATTTCTTGAGCCCCATCCCAAACTTGATCAACAGAACCTCTGGTCCAGTTTTGGGTGGTCAAAATTGCATCTCCCTTTTATTTCTTCCTTTTTTGGAAGGTGTTTCTGAGATTATGTCCTTTTCAGCCGCATCCGATTCCTCTGTTTTTCCGTGTTTCTTTTGGGATTTTTACGGGCAATAATCCAAGAAATCACCTTCTCCATCACTTTTATATCATGAGAACATATTTTTTAGCAAATTTAAATTAAAATCAAAGATTGTTTAGAAAAATTACAATCAGGAAGTAATGATATTTAAAATGCTTATTCCTATTTGCATGCTCCTGTAATCTATTAGAGGCATCAAAAATAAATAAATACAATCGCGTATCTTGCATAACTCTATTTCGAGCATGCAACTAAATAATTGAGCAAAAACTGATAATTTTGAGCCACTTTTTATTTCGTGCATGTTAATAATGAAGCAAAATAATAGTTTAAAAAAATTTACATCTTTTTTAACAAATTTAAATTAAAATCTAAGATTGTTTAGAAAAATTACAAGCAGGAAGTAATGATATTTAAAACGCTTGTCCCTATTTGTTCTATCAAAAATAAATAAATTCAACCGCATATCTCACAATCTCTGAATTAATTAATTTTTATAATTTACTTAATTTATTGTTTGTTTTATATTTATCGATTTTTTTAGATCGTATTTATCATATTTAATTCAATCAACATTCTATTATTTAATCAATAACTCTAAAGATTGGTTGAGGTATTTTAGCGCGATTTATAATTGTTAATTATATATTTTACTCTGAAGCCCTTTTTAGTAAGTTTTTCACCAATTTCAGCAGTAGTCACAGTGGTTTCGATACCTTTTATTACAACCGTGTTTCCCGTGGCGCTCTTCATCCTGAATGTTTATAAATAATTCTTATTATTTCTTTCCAGAACTGCTACAATTTTTGTATAGATATCAATGCTTTTGGCTTGTATCATAGTTTCGCAAACACTTCTATGTATAATTTGGGCAATATAAAATTCACCATTCGTTTGTTCAGTAAGCACTGCCACCATTTACTTACACGGTGCCTCCCTTAAGTATATTGAAGAGGGTCTTTCTTTAGATCATCCCTTCTCCTCTTGACATTATTATTTCTTTCAGCCTCCTCTGACTTTGGATTTCGTTCCGTTTTTAAAGTTAAACTAATGTAAAGTTGAAACGTTCAATTCATGTTTGCACTAACATTTCACAATTGTCTGACCTATGATATGGTGGTAAACGCTTCAGGTTAACATGGTACGGTAAATCTTGGTCATAATACTACCCATCTTTCCACGTTATATAGCGTATAATTTTTTTTTGTATATTTTCAATGATGTTACGGATATGTTCGTCGTAAAAAGAACACCAGACAGTTGAGATCTGACTTAAGCAACATACAAGACCTTAATTGCCTCGATGTCATAAATATCCCCCGTTCACCGCTTAATAAAACCAAGCATGGAATTCAGCGATGCATTGCTCAATGTGCTCAGTAAAGCTCATGTTTGCAACGAAAGTAGCCCCTAGTTCTGTAATTTCGAATATTGTTTGTAAAAGTATGCCACTTGGCTTCTTCAGGTTGTCTAAGACAAAGCACAGGATGAAAACCGTTGGTGCCAAATTGTTGATACAGTAAGGGGCCAGTAATGGCTGTGTTATGTATTTATTTAGTACTGCGCCAATTATAAATACGAGTATATGTAGATAAATCGACGTTGACAACTTATACATTCCATTAATTTATAGTTCTTGCAGTAAAAAATTCTATAGAAGTAACGATACATTGTAAAAATAAAATATCTTCATGCACAAAGTAAAGTGGCTTTGTTTATAGTTCGATGCCTTATCAATGTATATGTTTATACAATAATGTAATTATCATATTTGTGGTATACTGAAAAACATTTTAGCTTACCATAAAATAAATAGTTTTTTTTTGTTAAATCAATAATAATGGATTACAGCTGTTAAAAGTTTTATTGTAGCTATATAGTTTTTAGTTTTTTTTTATTCTTGTGTATACACACACATACGTACAATACAAAATAATTTTGTGTAATTAATAAGTCATTTGTACAATAAAAAAATGTACGTACATTTTTAACTTTTCTTCTAACTGCACTATAATAAATTTTCATCGCACTTCTCGTACAATAAATATTTTCTGCTATGCATGTTCTGTGCCTGTATATCGATAATAGTGTAATGTTGTCGTGTACTCGTGTACCAAACCGCAACAATTAAAGAAAAGTGTGGTGGTTTGGCAACAACAATGAAACGCGAACAAATAGCTGCATAACTGCATTCACCGCATATGTATACTCAGATACGCTGCGGAGTTTATTATAAAGAAATTATGATGGAAATTTATAGCAATTTACACAAACTACAAACAGTCCATTACACTCTTTTTTTTTATATATATAGTTTTACAATTAATAACAGTGTAATTGACTTAAAGTTCGAAAAAGAAATGAATAATTGGCATTAAGGGTGCAGTAATTTAAATATTTTTTTGCGCTAATATCGTCGACTTTCTAATTTGCTTATAATTATTCTCGATTAATTTTCTATTATCGTTACTCCTGTAAATTAAAAATTTAATTAATTTAAAACAATAGTTTATAATAGCTTATGGAAGTTCAATTAATCAGCGCCTCTCTCTCGCAGCGTAATATACATTACCGCGCCAGGTAATTCAATTACCGTATAATTTCATCGAACAATTCATCTTTTTGATACATACACAACCTGAATATTCAATTTTGATTCGTTAACTACTTCCTTCGGTGCGGTAAACTATAATGTGATTGTGAATAAAACTTTTAAGTACTTATGACAACATTCAACTTACATAAGTTTTTGTTGAGCCACGATCGTTAAGGAATTTTTAAAGAAGATTATATGTTTACGACGTAATTTAATTTTTTAGTGATTTGCAAAAAACGGAAATGGTATAATTTTTCTATTATTAATTTAGTTTTTGGACCTCTTGTGTTGTAATATTAGATAATGATTAGAAATAAATTGGATTTACTTTTATTCGTTAAATTTATATATTTTGTCCACGTTGTATATGTGTGTGAATGGCATTGCCACAAACAATGATTTTCCGGTTCAAACCTAATTAGGTTTTCATTTTTTTCTTTTTTGTGTTTGGGCAAAACTACATTCATACATAGACTATTGATTGGTTTCTGTGGTTTCAAAGGTTTAACATAATTTTCGGTTTATATATATATGATAATGGACGCAGTAATTTGTTATTCTTCTAAATTACAATAATTATAATTATATGAAATGTAATTTGTTCAATTTCAATTGCGATTTAATTTCAAATTAGTATTACAATTTGAAACATTTTCAGTATGAAGTCGCAGTTGACGGCAATGGAAACGGGTTACAACTGACTGAGTAAGTCAATTTCAAAACTCGTCTAATCCAAAAAGTTAAATTTTGGGAAATCGCATAAAACCTTATTTCGGGTAAACAGTTTTGTCTAACCAGCCCATGAATTGATCCGAATCGCATAAGTCGCACGACCCGAATCGTTAGCGACCGAAACACTGGCTCGCATTGCCGATAAAATGTACTAAGTGATCAACATTGACCAACAACCACAAAATGTTGCATTCAACAAACTTTTCACTCGAAGACACCCGCTGAATTTTCAATTATTCCAACAATCAATTATAAAACAAATAATGTAATTTTCAATCGTAATCCCGATCTAGTACGGCACAAAATAGCTTAACATGGATAATAATAATAAACAGGGTTTAAAGGCCATTACTGTGGCCCCTTATTGTGTCAACAATCTGGCTTCGATCGGTTTCGATCGTATGGGCTTGTTCTTCATGCTGTCTTAAACAATCTGAAGAAACCAAGTTACTCTCTACACCGTCGATCCATCGTTGCCTACAACGACCTCTGCGGCTACCATATGATGGCTTTCCTTTCAGACATCGCTATACAATTCGTTCTGGATAAGCGTATTCGCACCATGATATACTCATAAATGTAAATCGCGTGTCATATTTTTTAGAGCCATTTAAAAGGTATCAGTTGCCAAATAAGCGAAATGTCAGAGATTTCCATTTAAAGTGGCTGGGTATATTACACAGAATGGGGATAAACCATGATTTCAAAATATGTCCGTGTTATTCTATGAAACAGGGTTTGGCTCCGATGACAAATTTTCAAAAAATTATTATTTTGGAACTATTAGTCTGCGGAAATGCATGTATATATCGCCAAATGTCCGAAACCAATAATCCAAAACTAATAATTTTTGAAAATGAGTCCACTACTCGAAAAAAATGCATCACAGAATTGTTTGATATTCAAATGAAGGCTAAGTACTTGTGGATTTCGATTGATGAAACAACTGACTGCGTACTGGCAGATATGTATAGCCAATGTGGTTGTAGGAATTTTACATACTGATCGTAATATGTCAACAATAAACTGAACGTGGCAAAGTTGGATAAAGCCAACCATTCTACTATCACCGTTTATTCCATGAATCAGTGAAATTGTTGGGAGATAAATTTGATAGGCATCAAATACTTCTATTTATATCTGATGCATATGTGGTAAGGCTGCTCCGGCGATTAAGGTTTTCTAACTCAAATTTATTCATGTTACTTGCCTCATACATGGTTTGCATAGGGTAGGGGAGACCATATACGATCGAATTTTAACGATATGAATTACTTAGTATCGACCATCAGGAGTGTATTTTTGAAAGCTACATCACGTGTATAAATTTTTAAATCCATGGAATCTGATCTAGAATTACCCCCACAGCTAATTATAACTCGTTGGAGAACCTGGATTAGTGTTGTCAGTTATTACGCCAATAATTTAGAAAAATTGATAAAAATATTTGATCTACTAAACGACTTTTGGTCGGTACAGATCAGCTCAATATGTTACCGAAAACCGAATCAATAATTCAAAAGGTTACAAGTCCAATATTAATAATCAGTTTTTAAATGCCATTACTGGCCCCTTACTGAGTCAACTATTTGGCTCCAACGGTCTCGATCCTGAGCATGGTCTTCAAACTGTCTAAGACAATCTGAAAAAGCCAAGACGTTTTCTACATCGTGGAGCCATCGTTGCTGATCGGTTCGGACGAAAGAGAGGTGATTCTATATCCAATATAACGTATGATAGTAACTTGTATGCTGTGCAAAAGGAAAGCTACACCGCCAAAAATTCTCACACTTCAAGCGGTCTCCCTTCTTAAAGATGGGGCATATCGGGGCCACTTTCCATTTGTCAGGCAGTACTTCAGGCTGAATAAGGTCGAAAAGACAATTCCACATATTATCCCCTCCAAATATCAAGAGCTCCGAATTAATGCAGCCCACCCCACGTGAGCGGTTTCGTTTCAATCTCTGCATGGCCTTAGTGAATTCATCATGAGATGGCTCCTCAGTGCAAATCTCCGCAGTCTGTATTATAGGTGGCTCAACAACAGTCTGTGACGCATGATGAACATCAAGCAGGTCAATAAAGTGTCCACTCCAAGCGTCAAGTACTGCGTCGCTGTTGACACAGGAGGTTTCCGTCGCTGTTGACACAGGAGGTGCAGTCCAGTAATTTCTTTAAAAAAATTACGTGAACTGCGCTCGAGTTGTTATACTTTCAGAACCTCTACAAATCCGCTTAGCTGCCCTCCTTGCAAGAGCGGCCTTGTTTTTCCTCGCGATTGTGAGACGCTGTAGCACTTCACTATGAGCTATATTTTGTTACTCGACTGCAAGACGACAATCGTCATCAAACCCAAATGATTGAAGGTGTCATCTTTTGATATTTGAGAAGTAAAAACTACGTCATTACTAAAAATGGTACGATACACGCTTCAACAACGCCTTAAAATTGCTAAAATTCACTACAAAAATTGTGAAAATTTTGCAGTCAAAGTTCACAAAACTAAAGCACATTTTGGCCGTCGTGGACATTCCACAAACGATATTACACCGTATTTTGCATAAAGACTTAGGTCTTAAGGCTATTAAAGTTCAGTTAACATAAGAACTCAAGCCGGTCGATCACCATAAACGTCGTATCTTCGCTGATTGGGTCCTTCAAATGCATCAAAATGATTTGGATTTTCCTCGAAAAACCATCTTCAGTGATCAGGCCCATTTTCGCCTCGGAGGCTACGTTAATAAGCAGAATTGTCACACTTGGGGCTCAGAAAATTCAAGAATGATTTTTGAAAAGCCTCTCCATCCTCAACGTGTCAGTGTTTGGTGCGGTTTCTGGGCTGGCGGTGTGATTGAACCTTACTTTTTCGAAAATAAGACTGGTGCAACTGTTACGGTGAATGGATTGCGCTACCGAGCTATGATTAATGATTTTTTATGGCCGGAATTAGAAGATATTGATGTGGACGACGTTTATTTTCAGCAAGACGGCGCTACGTGCACACAAGCTAATTTCACAATTTTGCAAGAAAATTTTCCTGACCGTGTTATTTCTCGAAGAGGTGATGACAATTGGCCACCGAGATTTGTGATTTAAAACCTTTAATCATTTTTCTTTGGGGCCACGTGAAAGATAAGGTCTATGCCAATGCTCCACAATCGATTCGAGATCTTAAAGTTGAAATTAGTGAAGTTATCGAGAACATACAGCCGCAAAGGTGCGAATTGGTCATGGAAAATTTCATAAAAAGGTTATGGTGCTGCTAGCGTAGCCGTGGCGGCCATTTAGCTGATATCGTTTCCAAATGTTAATGGCATACCTTCCATTGTTTGTCATAAGGCTTAACTAAATCGCTAGTCACTTCGCGCTCTCTTACATTTAAATAGTGTAACTTAAAGTATCATTTAGCAATAACTTTAAGGCGAGCATACGATATTGTATGGCATTTGGCGATCGGTTAATATCTTAAAGTAGTATACCTAATTTATCTAATTCATAAAGTCCAAAATAGGTTATATTATATATACAATTAATTCACGCGGAGCAACACAAAAGTTTGACAAGTGTTTCAGGCCAATACCTGTGATTTGAATGCATCGCCTTAAGTAAATGAAAACCAATTATGTACGTACAATTTTTAATGATCCGGTTTAATTCATTATCAGTGACCGCCACGTAATCGGTTAAATCTATATGTAGATACGTCGAGGTTGGATATAAAAAATCGGGTTGAAAGAAAGTTTTGTTATAAGATATACTTATATATAGAAGTCCGGAACCCCGAGAACTATTAAAATCTAGTCGAAATGATTTCTTTTTGGGAACCTTGTTCTTACGTATAACGAACAACTTTAAAATCCTCGGCAATCATATTTCATTTTTCATTTTTTTTTTTATAACAAACGTCGAAATCCAAAACAGTATAGATTGAGACAATAACCGACTTTTCACAAAGTAAAATTCGAACCACAGCAAAAAAGACATACATCGGAAAAGTACCATAATAAGATCCAGAAACACGTCATTTTTCTTGAGGTTCATTATAAATAAGTTCGACCGATAATTACATGGCGTAATCTACCTCGCCCATCCCTGTACGCGTACACCAATCTTTATCAGCAATTAAGTCAATAACTCAAAATAGAATTTGAAAAATTTTGAAATTTCAAATTCTGAATTAAGACAATCAAACTTTCGTTCGAAAGCACCTAGCAGAAATTTATGAGTTCGTTGTTAGATGAGTTTATAGGATCAGATAAATTGGATTTATCTGAAGCTGTATAATCGAATGATTTGTCATTTTGGCATGCATGTTCATATCCGTGTTTATAATCGATTTGATTACATATATAAATATAAGTTTAATGTCCGCATATAAAAATATTAAAATGTACATTAAAAATTATAAGAAGTCATCATGTTCAAATAAAAAATTTGGAAATCGATTTCTCAGCGCGATAAATTAAAATTAACCAGAAACCCGTTGAAATAATAACAAAATAATAATTTTAATGTAAACTATTTTATAATTTATAATCGTTTTATTAAATATTTTTAAAATTTATATTCAATATTATGTACGAGATTCGTAATTAAAATTCGTTTTTGGTGGTCCGCCACTCCACATATGTACATATAGCTTTGTACGTACAAATGAGCATTAAAATATTTTAATATCAAAAAAAAAAATGAAAAACAAAAATTTTCTTTTTTGTACGTATACGCAGAAGTTTATTATTTTTACACCAACCATCTCACAGCCGCCAAGAGATTTAAAAAAAAACACCAAAATATAATGTATATTGATGTAATAATAAATAATCACTTTTTATTAATAAATTTTATCGCTTTTTATGCTGTTTTTATTTTAATTTATTATTTATTAATATAATACGTTTATAAGACAAACAATGTGTTTGATTGAAATCATTTTCACATGATGTACCCGTGTACCACAAAACACACGCATCAATTTTCTTAAAAATATCATGTTTTTTTGGTTGTAGACATAAAAGCGATTTGAAATGCATCAATATATTTAATTATGTACGATTTTGGGTATTATACAATTATTTATTTTCATTTACAT
Source organism: Tipula unca (assembly GCA_951394425.1). NCBI lineage: Eukaryota > Metazoa > Arthropoda > Insecta > Diptera > Tipulidae > Tipula > Tipula unca. The sequence goes on along the minus strand of OX596381.1, from coordinate 24,206,170 downwards.
TTTCTAATAAAATTAAACAGAAATTTTAGTCATAATTTTTAATTATTTGATTATTTATTTTTCTAATTTTATAGTTCCGGTAAAAATTTTTATGAACACCAGTGACATCTTAACGGTCTAACAACTACTAAAATTTATTAACGAATTGGTTTGGATCTAAAATAAAACTTTAGTACTAGCGGTTTCTATCTATGATAAAAGTGTCTTTGCGTTGTACTAAAATTGCACCGACATCTAACGGAAACATTATAATAGGTATGTGTCAACGATGATTATTGCCCGTGTTCATATAGAGGCATCTGTGGAGAAAACATTATTAAAATTATTGTGGTTAGAAAATTAGCTGAACAAGTAGTTCGAATACAAAATTCAAATATGTTTCAATGGTTTAGCGCTGTCAGCGATTTGAGGATTTTGAATATTTTTAATACAGTTTTCGACACATAAAATTTATTTATTTATTTATTTATACGGAAAAAATTCATTGAAAATATAAAACTGCCGAATATTTAATTTCTACAATAAGCTTAAATACAGCATTTTTGAACGAATGCCTATAGGAATTCGCTTTAATGGGACATTTTTGGTGCAACTCAGCTTCTGTTAAACAATTTCCCAAGTTTCTCAATACAATTTGAAAGTATAAAAGATTCGAAAAACATCAAATTTATATACGATGGTGGGTGAGGTAGTAGAGTGATTGACTTTGGATTGGTGGACCTAGGTACTGATCCCATTAGCGACGGTATTATTTTAATTTAATTTCTTCTGTATTCAGCTTCAGTTAAGCATTTTCATATTTTTCAAGTAGTGGAATGTATACAAGATGGGTATACAGCGATGGTGAAATAAACGCAGAGTCCATTGCCTCTGCTAAAATTTTTAATATTTTCAATTCAAATGATAGATATAAAAGATTTGTATAGCATGAAATATATATGCGGCGGTGGTCCAGTTAGCAAAGTCACTGACTTTGGGTCTAAGGATCTATGTTCGGTTCTCGATCGAGCCCAAATATTTTTTGATTTAATTTCCCCTATCAAATTGGTGATGGTGAAATAAAATTACTCAAATCCAACTCAGCTCCTGTTCAAAACCTTAATTTTCTCCATGTAAAAGTGGTTGCAAGTATAAAAGATGGGTATGGGTATAGAATAGAGCGGTATTGAAATTGTACGGCGATAGTCAAATAAACAGAATCCATTGCCATTGTTAAAATTTTCAATTTTTTTATTCAAATGGCAGCTATAAACGATAAGAATATCAACAATTATATGTATGGTGGTGGCTCGGTGGTAAAAGAAGCTGTGTGATTGGATGTTAATCATGACTAGCTCAAGCCTCAATATATATTTTTAATTTAATTTCAAATTGGTCATTTCTTAATCAAAAAAGAGATTTTTTTTTAATTCTTATGAGAAATGGTATGGGATGCCCGGATAAATTTCAAATTTTTTTTTACCCTTAATAAAGGTTCGAACATTGCAACAATACATCCACGATTACAAATTCTTTGACACCTCTTACTTTACCACTTCACCATTTCCATATATTGGTTTGCCGCTTTACTCATCCTTTGTATTTGCCAATTAAAGGGGGAAATTAAATAAATTAAATTAAAAATTACTTAATGCCAAAACTGAGGTTTGAACTCAAGTTCACAATTCCAAATGCAACGACTCTGCTTACTGGACCACTGGCGTATATAAATTTGGTGCTATACAAATCTTTTATGCTTGCCAATTCTATAGAGAAAATTAACAATTTTAGCAACAGGAATTTACAATTCATTACGGTCATACACAAGCAATGGCTCTGATACTTGCCGAAGAAATTAAATTAAAAAAGAATTGACGCTGACGAGAATTGAACTCGAGTCCATGATTTTAAGAGCATTGACTCTGCTTACTCGACCATCGGCGTATTTAAAAATGGTGCTGAACAAACGATAGAAAATTTTTACATGGCACAACTAATCTTTACAAAAAGGTTATAACCTTAACTACGACCGTGTCATAAAATTTAACACACCCACTCCATGGTAAACGAATTCGAGTTCAGGAAGGCTTTGAGTGCAACCGAGTTATTAAAATGCCAAATCGTTGAGATAGCCACCACTTGTTCGATAAAATATGTATGTGTCACACCGGCCGTTATGCCAGAAATTGAAAGCATCAAACAACATGTGCGTGATTTATTCCGTAATATGGAACTCTATATAGGTGATTTGTGGAAAAATTAAAAAATCTCTAAAAATTCAATTTAATCATATGGAAACTTTATTATCATTCGAAAGAACATTTCTTGCCATTTATTTATTAAAGATAATTTTAGTTTCAAATGATGGCCGCAACTACGCTGGTTCTTTCTCAAAGTCCAATTTTTGAAGTCGCGTTCGAGAATATCGAATGGTATTTGGCGAATGACACGAGTAATGTTGGCTTCCAATACCTCAAATCTAGCTGGTTTATTCACATAGACTTTGGGCTTTGCGTAGCCCCAAAGAAAAGAGTCTAGAGGTATCACACGATCTAAATAGACAATTCAACGATCCGAACCGTGAAATTAATTGCTCGCCAACATGATTTTTCAATAAGTACATTGCTTCGCGCACTAAATGGCAAATAGTGCCGACTTCTTGGAACCAAATGTCGTCGGGGTTGGGCTTCAATTTCAGGCAGCAAATATTCCGTTATCATGGCGCAATAACACGCACTATTCACAGTTACGTCCCGGACGCCTTTATTTTGAAGAAACATGGACGAATGATTTCACAGGCGCATAAACCACAACAAACCGTCTATTTAGTCGCGTATCATCCAATACTGTAACCTGGGATTCAAACGATGGTATTCCAAATAGTGGCCTCGACAGTCCGATTATGTCAACCGTAACTTGGTCTAAGCGCACGAAACACATTCCTAATTGAACGCTGATTTTCGTAATAAAGCTGAACAATTTGTAGACACTATGCTGGGCTCAGTTTTTCCATGATGAAATGGCAAACAATACTAAATAATTGAAATAAAAACTCGATGACTGTTTGTAACTATTCATGCGTCATTTGTCAAAAAAAAACAAATGAAAAAATCACCTCTAAGATGAGCGCTTTTACAAAATACTCCCGCAAACTGGCGCATTCGATTTCAAATAAAATATCGTATAGGTTGTTTAGATTATTTTAATTGTCGACGTTGATAAAAAAACACAGCCAAGTAATCTACGTTATATTTTACGTGTCGATCACCGCGTAGATTACATGGCGTAATCTACCTCGCCCATCCCTGCTCCTTACTCCCCCACGACCTTTCTGACATACGAAGTGATTCCGAGCCTTTCATCGCAGTCAACTCAAAGCCACTTTCCAATGTTCTTTGAACATTTATGGAGACCAATTGTGATCTCCAGATGTCAAGTGAAACTTTTAGTTAGATCATAGCTGTCTTGGCAGAGGATTACTCCATTTTCTAACCTTTATACCAGTCTACCATCCTGTCTATGACTAACTGCTTTTTCTTGATAATTTCGTCTTGAATTCACAGCAAAGAGCAGTCCGTATCGTCCGCGAATACTACTTTTTAGACTAATTGGTTTATGCTTCCGTTTAAGACAGTACTCCAAAGGTGTGAACCTAGGATCCTTTATTGACAATCTTTTGAAATGTGCCATGGGCCATGACTTGAAACAACACTAGCTGTCCTATCTGAGAAATAGTTTTTAATGAGCCAACATTATGCGGGCCACCACAAGTTGTGAAGGCGCCCGATATACATCTAGGAAAATCCCCAGATTATACTTTTGGTTCTTTGCTAAGGCAAGTATTCATAAAGTTCGTGATGGGTCCAAGGAAGATAAGCCAAACATGTTGTATCACTTCGACCTCAATGTTTTCTAGCCCTGTCGCTTTATAAGTGTTCATAGACATGATAGCCAAAGTTGCCTCTTCACTAGTTGGCACTGTGCGCGGATTTATCTTTGAATATCTGGGTCATTTTCCTCACTGTCCTTAAGGTAAGGTGTTAAGTAACCATTTTGTGGTGTCCTGCTAAAAGATGATTGTTTTGTCACCATCGGTTACCACGGTACGTAGTACTTGATTCGTTTTCAGTTTGCTTTTGTCTCTACTTTTAAAATACGCATTTCTCGTGCTTGACGAGATGCTATTTAATTGTCTGTATAAATACCGAGGAACTTTCATTGATGCTATGAAATCTTTATATGTATTTTCCGAACAGGACAGTAGCTCTGTGATCACTTGATGTGAAGCTTTCTTGGACTGGCCAACTTCAAAATATTTCTTAACAGATCTCCTGTTATGAGTGTGACATCAATATTTGATTCGCTATTTATGATAATATTTATTTGGCTGGCCAGTTTTGTTGATATCGAAGAGACCACTTCATGCTATAAATTCATCAACCAGGATTTTCCAAGGCTCAGGAAAGAAAATTTCTGCATAGGCTTTTAATCAATATAAAAGTAAATGGAAGGATTGAATCCTGTTTCGCAAAAAACATGGTTATGTTCAGCATACATCGAGGAGTATGAAGGTTCATTTACGGTTGTGGCAGCAGATGACATATATTTGAAGAGGTTGACTTGGAAGTAAGCGCGTTAGGACGGACCGTTATTGTTGGCGCCTGTGCGGCACAATCCCGAATTTGATTTGCAATCATGTCGTTAATGTTACTGCAGACAGAGATAAATTCGCGGTGCAAGCGGTCGCCAACGTCTCGGCTGTTTCATTAATAATTGCACTAACTGTGGGAAGAGTGTCGCAGCCAATGAAGCATTTTGAAGAAATATTTTGCCCCATTTAGTATTGTTACATTTGGTACAGATCTTCGTCATGATTACTATGTGAACTTATATTAACGTTAACCAGAACAATTTGTTATTGCTTAACAGCATCAACATCGTATAGAAAAATTGAGATATATGAAAGTTGTCCTAAACATGTTTTAAAGCACAACAAAAACCATTTCGTATGTGTAAGTGTGCAACTGATTGAGATTGCTTCAGAACCATTCTTGGTAATTCATTACCGGTATCGGTTCCGAACCCACCTGCATCTACACAGGGGCTTGTTTTATCAGTAGGCCTTTGGGTAAATCTCGGCCACCCTAGTGCTCCAGAGAACTCCTAGGTACTCGTATGAAATGCAGGAGACTGTTCTATACAAATGCTGCTTCAGATTGGGACTGCTATAAGGAAGTCCGCAAAATCTACAAGTACGACCAAAAATAGCCAAAACTGGTGGATCTACTGTGGTAATACACAGGAGGCCTGTTCTAGTCCTTCCATCCAATCCCTGGATCTATTACTAGAAACATATATCCCGGAGTTTTCGGTACTAACTCTGGAGAGACCCTTAATAAATAACGGTGTAGATCCTGTAATTCATATAGTAAAGGAAAAAGCTCTCACTGTTATCCCAAAGACTTTAAGCCTATAAGCTTATCCTCTTTTCTTTGATTAAAATCACTGCGGAAAGACTAAAAGAGGTTTACATTAGAGGCTCAATTAAGCCGGGCGAGATGTCGGAATCTCAACATTTTACTTTTATTTATTAAGCCGACTATGAGCGTTCATCACGGTAGAAGAGATCGAATAATAATAAATACAATTTCACAATAACCAAAATGTCGTTTGACGGTTAATAATCAGCGCCTTTTGAAGAGACTAATTAATACAAATTATAAACTTTAGTGCATTCTACATTAAATATGGAAAAGAGATATAACAGTTCCTCCTTCCTAAAGTTGTTAACATACAAAAATGAATTTAAACAAAGTTTCCTTTTGACTTTACATTTACATTCTGAATTCGAAATAATTACTTCTAAAATTGGAAACGCACGGTTTTTGTTGAAACGCGTGATGATCACCGGACTGGAGTTTCTACATCTTGCTCATTCGCCAGATCTGGTGCTGGTGCAGTAATCTGTGATGTTGTTGATGCCGGTGCTTCGTTTGGAATAATTTTGGTTGACTCACTTCCAGAACCTATCAACGGCAACATGCTGTTTGGGTAATCCCGTGGAATTGGATTTGATGAAGATGTTGTATAATGATCGACAGGAACAATCGGTTTGTATTCAGAATCATCTGGTACTGCGACTCTTGTTCGAATCTGATTCTGATGTCGCTTCCATATTCGTCTGTTGGTTTTTACTAAATACAAACGTTTGCCGACACATTTAGATATGTGACCTTTTCTCCACCTGGTGTTTCCTCTAACAGAAAAATCTCTGACATACACAGTTTCGTTAATTTTAAACTTCGTTGACGGTATGTCTGAATCTCGAATACGTAAATGTTCTGCTAAAGAAGACAGCAAAGTTCTTGGCTGCCTTCCATGTAACATCTCAGCAGGAGATTGATCGCAGGTTCTAAGTAGTGTAATGCGATATGTGGACAAAAACTTTGTAAGAGCCACATCACTCGAGGTTCCATCAAAACAGTTCTTTATCAGAGCTGTTTTAAAGGTGCGCACAAACCTTTCAGCCTCTCCGTTGGATTCGGGATGGTATGGTCCAGACGTCAGATATTCAATGTTATTGAGACGACAGAAATTTAAAAAATCCGAAGACGTGACCATTATCACTTACAATGGCACCTGGTATTCCAAAAATTTGTTGAAGAGCCCGTATAGTACAGAACGGATACTTTGTGAACGCATCCACAACGATTAGCCACATTTTTGACATAAAAGGCCCAGCAAAATCGATGTGTATTCGAGGGTTTGGAAGGTGTGGGCCATTCAGTGAATTCTTTTTTCGGTGAGCTGCCAAGAATTGAACAACTCTCACAGGATTTGACCATGTTTTCGATATCATTGTTTATCGTTGGCCACCAACAATATCTTCTAGCGAGCTGTTTCATTCGGGTCATGCCCCAGTGTCCATGATGAAGCTTGTGGAATAACGACTCGTGCATAATCTGTCTGTAAAAATATAACATTATTAAACGAGGTAATTGCGTCTTGACGTTGATAACAGGCGGACAAGTAAGACATTTTATTTAAAGATTGTGGTAAACTTTTTGGCCAACCAAATTTAATGTATTCTAATACCTGGCGCAGTTCTGATTCCTGCTGCGTGTATTTTTGGATTGTTGCAGCATCCATTGGGTAATCTTGAATTGCATCTTCGTAAACATCATTGATAAAATGATAGGATTCTTCGCTAGTATCAAACACAGTATCAGAACCACTTGGTAGTCTGGATAGTGCATCTGCATTGCCGTGTTTATGTGTTGGTTTGTATATAATTTCGTACTCATAGTCCATCAAAATAATTGGCCATCTTTGCAACCTATTGATTGTGTTCACAGGTAATTTTTTATGCGGACCAAACAGTGTAAGCAGCGGTTTGTGATCTATCGCAAGCTGAAATTTTCTACCATGAAGAAACTGGTGAAACTTCGTACCGCTATATATAATGGACAACGCTTCCTTTTCAATTTATCTGTAGTTTTGTTGAGCTTTATCCAAGGTTTTGGATGCAAACCGCAATAGGATATTCTGTTCCATCCGGAAATCGGTATGATAATACAGCGCCAATGCCATATGCAGATGCATCTGTCGCTAATGAGCGGAAGATCATCGCGGAAATGAATTAATTGCACAGCATTCGCAATTGCTTCCTTTAGTTGATTGAAAGAGTTTTCTTGATCCGTTTTCCATTGAAATTGTGAACTTTTAGAGCGAAGGCCATTCAATGGAGCTGCTAATTTAGAAAAATAAAGAAAAGAAGAATAAATAAGATAAAAGATTCTTTCAAGTCTTGTGGACGGGGCAGTTTCTTGATTGCGTTCAAACCAGAGCTTGAAGGTTTAATGCCATGTTTGTCGATTATGTGTCCTAGGTATTCTATCGCGAATTCATATTTTTCCAAGCGGCATTTAGAACCATTTTCTTCCAATCGATTTAGCAGCATTTCAATGATTTTAAAATGTTCTTTATGTGACTTTCCGGAAATATATATATTTTTAGGACTGATTTAGGACAAAATTCACGTAAATAAGAATTGATAAATTATCCTGTAACAACTGTCTATCGTTGTATGCATTCAAATTAAGGATATTGAGCAATCTACCGCTGAAACGATTATTGTAAAACATTAGTGTAGATACTTGTACTTAAATATTTGGATAAAAGTGAAAATTGTCGTAATTTATGCGGTTATAAGATAACACTATGCAATACAGGTAGAACTTCGGCTTGCCTATTGAGCTCAACTATTAATTATTCAACCAAATTGATAAAAGTCTTACTCATCATTTCAATATTCATATAAATACATATATATTCTGTCTCCCGCAATTATAATACGATGCGATACAAAAAATTCTTATCACCGCGCGTTAAAAAGTAAATAGTCCAATAATTTAATATAATTTTACGACCACCTACAGTATTTTAAAAGCTTTGTCATTAACATCATCATAATCGTTATAATTAAATATAAGGATATAGCGACAAAACTAAAACTAAAATAAAAATCTTAAATGTCTTCTCAATATTGTATCCATCCGTACCATCCATACATGCGCGCGTATAATGTATGTACCGATTCGTATATATTCGATTTGAATGTATTTAAGTTTATTTATATGTATTTATACAGACAAGCAACCATAAGTAATAGCATTTAGATAAGATAAGACATTTTTTTGGTTTTTAGATGAACAGAATAACAAAAAAAAAATTCCAGACCATTATTGTTGTTGTGGTCCCATTTAGTTAGAGATTATTAATCGATTTAGGAGTTTTAATTCATTCATTTCTGTAAATATGGTCTATATACGCGTCGTTATGTTCAGTGAAATGAAAAGTGAATATCTTACAAAATAAAAATAAATTAATGTCTCAACCTACCTACACACATATGTATATGTGAATAGTTTAAAACAAATTAGTTTGATGACAGATGCGCGGTGTAAATGGAAATTGGTATACCATCGCGTAACCGTATATAACCGCAGTTATATATCGTCTCTACAAAGGAAGTCTGCGGCAATTCCCAAATTGTGTGTGTGTAAATATATATAATTTATCACAATATGTGTACGTACGAGTATATAAGACAAAAGCACCGGAGAGCTTTAAATCTACAATAAAGTTAAGAAACCAATTAATGTGACTTAATTAATTTTATTTGGCGGTATTTTTGTCAATTTAACATTTTTTTATTTAAAAACTGTTTTATCTGCATAATTTTTTTTGTTTTGTTTATAAATTATAAAATTTTTATACATAAGCACAATTATTGTTAATTTTATTATCTTTTAAATAAAAATATATAAATTAAAACAATTTAACAAAGATAAAAGTATATACAAATGAATTGAAATTATTTTAATTTTTTTTTTGTTTTGTTTAATTATAAATTAATTTTTATTTTTATTCAATTAGTTTGCGTATTTGGGATTTGGTTTTTCGTTAAAATTATATTAACGATTTTACAAAATATATTTTAAATTTAATTAATTATGTATATGGAAATTTATTAATTTAAGTGTTTGTTTAAATTTTGTTCAATTATTATCGGAAGATAACAAGATATCGGAGAGTATGTGAAGTTATTCCAGAATTCCGTCCCCCAATTAATTACCAATGTTGGTGCATGCCCATGCAATATACTATATTTTCATTACCTCGCAGGAGTTGGAAATCATTCCAAGTTAAAATGTACGCTACAATCCCTGCAACTCGACGAGGAATACTCACCTACTGCGCTCATTATTAAATTAAAGATAGCAATGGCGAATGACAGACTTATCCAGCATTACTACGAGTCGTTCATAACAGAAGCGTGTGTGCAGAGTTTAAATGTCAGGTGTAAAAATGCGAGAATTTTGGTAAAAAGGGCTAGGCAAAACTGAAGTGGGAACGGACCAAGGGTTTAGTTGATTTAACAATACCAGCCAATGACAACACCACAATAATCACGCATAATAGTTCATTATCGTTCACATCCACAAATCAAGATTTACGAATTCTGAATGGACTGCTGTTGGCAGACCCAACATATAACAAATGCGGCCGTATTGATATACTCCTGGGAATAGATGTGTTTGTGAAGGCAATACAACATGAAATTGTGGACTTACTCATGTGGACGAGCGTTCAGAACCATTTTCGGTTGGATAGTGCCTGGGAAAATGAAATCTGAGCAATATCAATCTAATAGCGAGGTAAAGAATTTCAACATACTATTAGATATAGATAAATCTCTCCGCAGGTTTTGGGAAATAGAGGAAGTTCCGAAATTCATAAAACGAACGCCGCAAAAGAACAGAAATGAGAGGAATTGTTTTTAAAAACGACTATAAGCAGATAAAAGGCAACCGAATTATTGCAAAACTACCATTCAATCAGGTACCATGCTTGGAACAACGTACATTGTCGCTTTGAACCTCCTAAAATCAATGGTGCGAACATTCGATCAACACATAGAATTTGGTAAAATGTATAAGGCATTCATGGCCGAGTATGAAGAATTAGGCCACATGGTACAAGTACAAGAGGTTCAAAAATTAAATAGATATTTTTGCCACACCGCACGAAGTCATGAAAGCGAGCTGTACAACTACAAAACTTCGCGTGGTTTTTGATGCCTCCGCCAAGTCGTCCACTAGTCTATCGCGCTGAATGATACTCTAGTGGTGGGCCCCACTGAACAAAAACCACTTATTAATATTCTTCTAAGATTTCGACAACATGAGTTCGTAATATGTGGGGACGTAGAAAAAATCAAAACTTTTTATGGCGGGTCGATCCAAGTCATCAATCATTGACTTATGAACGAAAAACGCTAACTTATGGTTGTGCGCCTGCAGCCTTTTTAGCAACTCGTTCCCTAATAGCTATTGGTATGCAACTACAGTCAACTCAGCCAGAAGCAGCAGAAGCCCTACTTCAAGACATGTATGTATAGATGAGATGACATAATGACCGGGGCAAGTTCAATACCATGTACGAAAAGATTAATAGAACAAATAACAAACGCGTTAGAAGCACGTGGCTTTAAACTACGAAATTTTCTCACGAACAGTATAGTGAACTCCGATTATTCACACCCAACACAACAGAGAAAGATGTCAAAGATATAAAAAAAAATTACGGATTCATCAAAGGTATTAGGTATTCAATTTAATCCATCTGAAGACCAATTCCAGTTCCAAGTAAGAATGCCTGATCGAACGCTAGCCGCATATACGACCCGCTTGGCTGGTTGTCTACGATAATAATAAATTATCGGTAAAAATTTTGTTCCAGCAGCTCTGGATGCAAAACATGAATTGGGATAGCGGGCTTCCTTCCATTTCACAAGTCAAATTGATTTGTTTTTGCGATGCAAGCGAAAACGCTTACGCTGACGTGATTTACACCGTGGTGGATATACAGTTGATGGCACAAATTCTAATATAATTGCTGCTAAGTCACGAGTAGCACCTGTGAAGCAGAGCAGCTTCCCTCGTTTGGGATTAATGGGTGCTTTGTTATTGACAAAGCTCATGAAAACGGTGGAAGAGTCTTTAAAATTTCATCGTCAACTAAAAGCATCTCTAAAAGCGAGAGGCAATACGATAAGTTGGAGTTCACAAATGTCAATAGACTTAAACCAGCTTTTGAAGTCTTGATGAATAATATCGCAAAACCAAAATGTATTTTCAGTTTAGAAATTATTCACGATAAGCAATGAAAACAATTACAGATGTACATAATAATCCGGTTTGTAAAAATTAATCAGGAAGTGCAGTAGTGAGAAGAATGCTGTAGAAGAATGGCGGATCCGATTAGGATGCTGAAAATATATGCTTTCCAAATGGATATTGCTACCAAAGTATCACTTGAAGTTGTGCGGAATCTCACGTGCATGATTTTACGTAATATCGTAGTTGTTAACATTGTCTTAATTGTTGACGTTGATAAAAAGCCTTGTCAATTAATCTACGTAACGTTTTACATGTCGATAACTGCGTATATTATACACGGCGTCTAAAGAATATTTCCCGTCGGACTACGTCATTTTATATATTTCTGGGATTTTTTCTCTCTCGAGCTAGGTTCTTTACTTACGCCACCTTGAAGATTAAGCATCGTCTCTTTCATTGGCAATTACGGTAGCCTTCGAAAAACCTTCGAAAATAAAAAATAAAAAAGTTTAAGCGACATATTGATTGGGATAACTTCTTGTTAATACAAAAGGAATATAAAAGAAGTTTAAGATCTGCTCAAACAGCGTCATGTTGACCTTCGGCGAGGAAATCAACAGCCTTTATCTGTTGTCGCTATAGACTCAATAAAGCTTTGGCTTTCTTCCAACAAGCAAATTGGTGAGCTGCTCCTTTCTGTTCATTTTCCTGGTTGTGATATCGTCAACTCCGATGATGTTGCTGCCTAGCTCACTAGGTCGTCTGTTACAAGCTCCGTGATGTCTTGCCTATATATTTTCCTTTGCATCTTATAAGGCTGGTGGTCCTGATGGTATTTTTTCTGCTGAATTACAGCAGGGCTTTCCTCTAATTCAGGATCACTTGCCTCACCTATTTCAAGCGTGCATTGCTTCTAGCACTGTTCCAAATTTTTGGAGCAGTAGTAGAGTTGTTTTATCCCGAAAGTAAGTTCGATATTAGTCTATCCGATGATTTGTTTTGACAATCTCAGGCAAGCATCTCAGTGTCATCCAACCTAACTCAGAATACCTCAACTATTGTGGAGGTATGGTGTGTTTAGAATGGAATCCACGTCAATCCTTCTATAAAATTGATTTAATTGTCTTTACAAGGGAGAGGCATACTTCTAACGAAATAAGGTGTTACCGAAAAAAAATTGATCATATAATCAGAGCTTAGGTGTGGTCAGATTTTGCTGACTAAGCTCAGCTTGACCACTTTAGGGCGAAATATATCAGCTAACTATATATAAAGGATAACAAGACCGGCATCAACTTACCACTAAGATCCGGGACACGCACTTACCAATTCATCCCATCCAACTAAGTTATTAAACTCTCATCCTAATAAAAAATAAGAAAAAAAAAATATTGCGAAACCGAGAGTAGAATAAAATCCGAACCATAAGTGAACACAATAAAAATAAAAATAAAGAAAACAGTTTCATAATCAAATTGTAACATGGAAATCTACCTATTAGATTACAAAGTCGCGAGAGAAAACTGCGTTTACCGTCCCTGGGTGTCCACTCTACCAGTTTAAAGTTATGCCCTTTGGAGTCTGCAATGCTCCCCAGACCTTGTGCAGATTGATGCACAAAGTGATTCCCCAAAATCTAAATGACCGAGTGTTCGTCTACCTAAACGATCTGCTTGTCACTACAGCTACTCTTGTAGAACATTTTTCATTGTTAGCTGATGTGCCAGATAGGTTAGGTATAGAGCCGGATTATGTGGTAGGTGAAGGAGGATTGAGGCCCAATCTGGACATGGTACCTAAAACAGTGAGGCAAGTGAGACGGTTTTTGGGTGTCGCGGGATGATAGCGGCTGTTTGTAAATGGGTTTTCCAATTTTAATATGTTCAGTTACATTTTGCTAAATAATATTACATGGAATATGGCTTAAGGATAATCGCTGAATATACTGAGTAAGAAGCACTACTGTTTAAAGCTTTATTTCTTCATACATATCTTTTCTTTTATTATCATCTGCGTCATTATCTTGTTCCTTTAAAGCAATCGACTCGATTTTTTTGAGCACGTATTTTTATATTTTAGAACAAAATCATCATCTTCTTCTTTGAATAGTCGATCGTTTAATTGTTTCAAGTACTTAATGCATTTTTTCAAATATGTTTTTGGCAAATTTATCACTGGCGTAGGAAAAATCTCGCTTGTGGAGTATTCTACTGAAAATTTGTTGGGTGCTAACAGCCCTTTTTTAATTAATTGGTATTTACGACATTGTAAGCCTGATGTTTTATTTCCATGTCCACAATAGGTTCCACAATAAAAACAATTTCCTCTTATATGTGTTAGTGTGCAACACAGAATGTCTCGATGTAACGAATTTTATCATAAGGACAATCAAATTTGGTACGACGAAAACACGATTTTCAGAATTTTCTTTGGAAAATTCAAAGAAGCGGACACCATAATGACGCATATACCAAGATATCTTAATGTCTAAGCTATCTGAAAAATATTTCAATTTTGGAAAAAGTAGGGAATTAGGGGGTTTAGGACTTTTTCTACTTTTTCCAAAATTGAAATATTTTTCGCATATAGCTTTGACCTTAGGGCATCTTGGTATATAAGTCATTATGGTGTCCGCTTCCTAAAATTTTCCCACGAAAATTTAGGAAATCATGTATATTTCCTAGCAAATTTGGTTTCCTTTAGTTAAAATTCGTTATATCGAGACAATCTGCATTGCATACTAACACACATAAACGAAAATTGTTTTTGTTGTGTTTTAGTACAATTTTAGGACAAACTTCCACGTCTATATAGAATTCTGAAATTTGTCCTAAAAAAATCCTATTTTTTTTTTTTAGGACAGATTTAGGACAAACTTCACGTGAATAATGTTGATGATTCAATTGATTATCCACCTGTAATTCGAAGGAATTTCAGTTATGCTGTCATATTTCGTTAATTGAATCATGTTTACTTTTATTTGAATTGCCCAGTAAATCGATAATTTTGCCGCCGTCATTGGCACAGTCGCCGCCGTCGTTGGCACAGTAAGTTGCTTTGTTATTCGAGGGTCTCCGGTTCGATTAGATTTCTTTCAAAAATTTCTTTCTCACCAACTTAACTGTTTCCACCTCTCGGGTTACATACCTATAATAAAAGACCTATAATAGAAGTTTAGGTTCTAAAGATATCCACTATCCTTCCAAATCGTGCAATTTAACACATCTACACATTTTTCTTGGGGGCTATGCTAAGGATAAAGTTATGCCTACTTGTCTATGCTCTACAAACGATTCAAGCACTTAAGGATAATATCCGAGTTGTTTTTGGAAAAATTGAGCCTCATTTATGTTTTTTTCCCTAATGTGTAGCCCTCGTGTGCGTAAAAGACACGAATCAGCCATTTTCTCATTTTCTTTCGTTGATTTAAAATCTAATTTATAAATTTATTCGAATATCAATTTCCCAATATCATTGACTCTTATCGCTTAATTGAACTTCTGGTTGTCTATTTTTTGACATTTGAATATGAAGATTGATCTCCAAAAGCTGGTTTAAGTCGATCGATAGATATCTGTTTTTTCCATTGATGTCCACCACAAAATGTTCTCTGAATCGTCGAATTACCTTATTTGGGCCTTCGTATAAGGCGATGGGAGCCTAGTACGAATTTTATCAACCCGGATAAAAACGAACTCACATTTATCCAGCATTTTTGATAACCTGATCGGATGCCGCTGGTTGTTGATCTGGCACTTCCATAAAAAATTCGCCTGGCAATTTTAGTGGTTGTTGTTCATAAACTAGTTCGGCCGGGGTACATTTAATATTATGTTTTGGTGTACCTCCTATGGCCTCGCTTTTAGAGATGCTTTTAGTTGGCGATGAAAACGTTCCACTTATTTAGATTTAGGGTGATGAGGAGCTTTCCAAATTCGATGTTTGCCTAGTAGATTCGTTAATTCTGAGAACAGGTACACAAAATCTTGATACATCATTTTCCATAAACGTTTTTGCAACAATTGCGGTTGTAATGTCCTTCATAAGATAACTTCTGGACATCTAGTGAAACGACTTATGGCAGTTAAAATGTATATGCATATATAGTGGTCTAATTAATCCAATTATGTCCAAATGAATGAGTTCAAAACGGCCAAAAAGCTGTTTAAATTGTCCTAATTCTGATTTCGTGTGCCTTTGAATTTTATATCTTTGGCATGAAAGACAGGACAGTGCTCAGATATTAACGTCCTTGAAACGAGTGGATACAGAAAGTAATTTCTGAAATGTCGATGCAACAGTAGTAATACTGAAGACTGCGTCATCTAAAAGATGACCCAAAAGTGTTGCATGAGCAAGCGAACTTTTATTCTAAGCCTAAGCGAATGGTTCCATGAATTAACCATACAATAAATTACCCATATAGCTTCAACTCTTTCTTCGGATGGGAATATTCTCTTAGGGGTAATTTTGGTGAGTTAGAAAGTTAACATTAAAAACGCATTTTGAAGCTTTGATTAAGATCGAACAGCCTTTTAAGCAGTAGTTGCAAATGCGGTTTGTGCTCTTCTTCTGATTTCGAAGCTATAGTTAATATCAATGATGTTAATGTATCCAAATACGAAGTCTATTCCTCTAACTACCTCGTTTGGGGTAAAATGGTAATTGCTGTCTTAGCAATATCTTCTGTATTACATGATATGCCCCGACTTTAGAGAAGTATAACCGGTTAAGTTCATAGAGAAATGTTGTATGTGAGGTATAGGGTAACGGTCACGGTGTTTAATCTCCTATAATCATCACAGAGTCTCCAATCAATTTGTTCCTTTTTTCTAACCATATATGCAAAGGACTAGACATTGGAGAACACGATGATTGGCATTTTCCCAATTCCACCATGAGACAACACTGAATAGTTTAGTTTCGTACCAACTAGGCATTCAAAACTATTTTTTAAATTAATGGTTGAGATAATAAAACTGAATATAATGTCGATTTCTACTAAACTTGCCTAGAATCGACGTCATTGTGGAGAATGTGACAAAACCGAGTCTGCGTAGTTTAATAGTGTAGATTAAAATGCATTGAAGGCGCAATTCTATAAACTTTAGAATTAATTTATAAAATCACTCTAGGAATTGTCTACATTATCGACGTTGTCGTCTATACGAGTTATAGACATGTCGACGTAGAAAATAATAGATGACGCGTAAATGCCCATCCCTGTACATATTGCTAATTTCATTGTATTACTCAAAATACGCGGATATTCATGGACAATAAATTTGATATTTCATAATACTTGCATTCAATTAAAATGTCAAATAAATTTAGACTAAACTATTCAAAGCGAGTTTTGATAAGACAAAACTATATATACGAAACCGACAAACTGATATATGCAAATATTTATTTAACTGGTTGTTTTATTTAATTAACTGTCAATAATTGTAAATTCTAAATTGTCGTTTTCGTACCCTTTAAAACAATTAATGTTAACTTATTGTTGATAAAAGAAAAATGCTTCTATATACTTCGGTCATCTTCATAGCCATCATCATCATCATCATCAACAAGAAATTGTTACATATGTATATATGTATATACGCGTATATATGTATATAAGACAAACGACCGAAATGCGCTTAAAAACCGTAAAAAAATGTTAAAAGTATTTTCATTTACTGATATGATAAGGAAATTATTGGTTTGTGTTGTTCGTTTAAAACTAAAAGTAGTTTTTTTTTTTTTTGTTATTTGCTGCTTATTGTGCATTGATTTTGTTTAATTATTTTATTAAATCAGCAACGGAGAGGTATAAGCAACAAAAACAAAAAGTTTTAAATTAAATGGATTTTGTGCATGGCATGCATTCATGTTACGCCATAATATATGTCTTGTTACCTTTTATATATAAGCTGTTTGTTGAACAGAAGACAACAACTTCTGAATTATAAAATTGTTTAATTAAACGCAATCATACATATATACTCGTATAAATGTAGAGACTCACTGTTTCACTCTTATCGCATACAAAGTTATTTCAGTTTCTTTTCTCAATTTAGTCTTTATGGCAATTTCGATAATAATTTGTTTGAGCTTTTGGTATTTTGTTGTATGCATATAAATACATTCGGTTACGGATTTTTATATCAGGAAACGAGTAATTTAACTAATTTAACTCTTAACCAATTTTCTCCGCGAGAAATACCAACCAATTTAAATATTTATTTGTCACATGATTTTCAAGGATTAGGATCCAAATCACATTCAATTTTTTGATTTGATTTGATTTGGAATGTTCGACCAAGCATTAAGCAGGAACTCCCGGAGATGGCCGGGCCTTACCGAACACCCGTTTACACATAACATAAAGGGGATTTGGATAGGTCTAACTGAACCTGAACTGAATGATAGAAATTGACTCGGTTACAGACACCGGGCATAGTCAATAGTTAGTAACACAGGACAATACAATTCTAATCTACTTATATAATTTTTCAGCATTACTGGGCTATGAAATATAATTTATTATAGTTTGTTGGGTCAGACTCATGAAAAACACCTGAAAATTCAACTCAAATTAGTTACGATTTATTTTATTCTGCATTCCAACCTTTAGTTGTTTAATTTACATTTAAGTTTAACTGGCAGAGATCCTGTAATTTAGATCAATTTTACCCCTTGTTCATACTCTATCAAATAGCTTATAACACCATAAGGGAGACCACTTCAGATTCCCATACTAAACTCGCGTGACCTCACGTTAACGACACAAATAAACAAAGCTACCTCCCGCAGATGGTGCACCAAACATCCTGCAACACGATTTTTTTTTTGAAATATTTTTTTTATGCGTTTATTTGCTAGTGGTGCCATCTAGTTAATACAGCCCAACTACGATAAACTGCAGCAATCTCCCCACTTCCTACTACAAGTCATTTGTACTCCATATACATATTCGGCCAGCCCACTTTCTTCGTCCTCTCATATTTTCGTTATTTCTTCGTTGAAATTATTCCTCGTTAAATCCTTAATTTTGACACTAGTTTTGTTGTTGCTTTTATGTTATTTAAAATCTAAAAAAACCTACAAGGCGTTTGTTAGAAGAGTGATATATAAGCCTAAGTTAAAATTAAATATAGATAATGTTATTTAAATATTGTGTTACATTGTTGGATTCCGCCCGTATAGTTTACGGAGCAAACCAGAATATTTGTTAGAATTTCTTATATACTATGTGCCTTGTAATCTATCCTTCTTCCCATCACCATTAAAAACTATTATAAATAAATTAGTATCAAAATCATCCACAACCCTGACCTGACTCAATTTCGTTTGGCGTATTTCAATTCGTCTTATTTACCATTTCCCTTCATTTGACTTTTTACCTGGGTTGGTATTGCAGATTTTTTTTCGTTCAATAGAATATAAAATATGGTGGTGAATATGATGGTTTGCGTCTCTGCTGTAATACGCAATTGTGTATGTATTCTGCATGTATATTTTGTTGTTGTTGTTGTTTCCCCTCATATATAAATTACTTATTTTGCTGTTATTTCCACGATATATTTATATATTTTATTTAACATTTTAAACTACGACACTTCACGTTTATATCAACAGCAACCACACTATTTTATATTAGAGATCAAAAACGCACAGCTAAAATGACAGTTTTGATCATCCTCCAGGATCCAAATCACATCTAATTTCAAATTAAAATGATTTTTAATTTGATCGTATCAACACACATGTTTTAAAATACTGTAGCTGGTCGTCAAATAATATTAACGTAATGAGCAATTTAGTTTGATAATTGATACGTATATTTGTATACGCAGTTTAGTTTCAGTGTTTTGTGGTACAAGTTAAAATTGTATTACCCTCTTTAGAATACAATAAAACATTCTGGTTTTCTATATGTCTGAATACATCGCAATGATGTCATTCATAATTGTTTGATAGATTATCGTTCCACTTTTTAGAAAGTTCCAGTTCAATGGAATGGAATTTACGAAACACAACGGTTCTATAAATCCTGAAAGATTAATTCTAAAAAAAATTATGAGTATGATGATTAAATAGACATGTTCGTTTCACTCTAGGGAGGTGAATGGCAAAGACAGTTTCGTAACCATCTTATTATAAAAGTCAAGCAACCATATCCGAGGTTTACTACGAAATGAAACAAGTAGAAAGGAAATGAAATGCTACAACATCGAGATTGTAGGCCTTAGTCAAGTAGACGAAAGAACAGTGGAGAACTACTAAATACAAGCAACGCAAACTATATATAAGATTTGGATTTCAAAAATTGGAACAGATAACACCGACTTGACGACCATTATGGGCAAAAACGCGTTGGATTCAGTGCGAAATCAACAATACAGAGAGACTTGTCGACTTCTGCATTCCAGAAGCGGCAGTAGTTTTCACACAAAAATATTGATAAAAATATACTTCAATATCACCGGATGGCAGAACTCAATCAAAATCAGATAGATCAAATTTTTGATTAACAAGAAATGCAAGAGGGACACAGACGTTTCTTCGAATTTTCAACAACTCGGACATACCGCAAGAGTTTTTGATATCGATTGCGTGAAATGTGCTGTAGATCACCACACAACAAAATCAAAAAAACAACCAGATCTTCATGTGCTCTTTGTCACCAAGAAGGACTGCAAATTATAAAGGATGCCCCCGTATATCTCAACAAAATTAAAAGTCAACAGAGTTATAGAACGAGCGTAGTACAGCAATTACAAACCAAAGCAGCTAAACCTCAAACAACAATTACACCATCCACAGTTGGATTGTCTTATGCGCAAATCTTTAGATCAGCGGATGAATTAAACTGTCACAACAAACACACAGAAGTTAATAACAAGTCTAATAACATTGAAATCATTAAAATGCTCAGACCAATTCAACAGACATTTGGTCACTTAGCAGAAAGGGTGGCAAAACTGCAAATTATTTTCTATCCGCCAAGTAAAAGTAAAGTCAGCCCAGGAACTGGAAATATTTCTCCATACAAATAATATAGATATTGCGCTTATTTCAGAAACGCACTGGTTCACCTGTAGTGAAGGATATTCGGGAAAGCTATATATATAAGCAACGGTTATCTCAATCCAATATAATGGCGCAGATCTAAATATTGCGGTAACATACTGTCCTCCACGGCATACACCAATGAAGTTACAATTTAATAACGTATTCTATAAACTCGGTCCAAAATTTATCATTGGAGCACATACAACTTGGGGTTCCAGGCTAATTTCTCCCGTTCAATGCCATTCATGACAACAAATGTGAATATCTATTAACAACTAAATATCTGATTACATTCCTGTACTGTTGTCAGTAAGCGCTATAGTAATTAAAAAACAAAAAAATCGAAACCTAACTAATACATTTACGGATTGGAATCTCTACAGTGATTAGTTCGAAGAGCGAGTTGAATTAAAAGTGAGTATCAAATGTAATGAGGAATTGGAACATCAAACAAAGAATTTCATTGAATACACTCGCCAGCCTCGCTACTCCAGAATTAAAGGAAAAAGTGAACATGGAAGTCAAATACTCTGCTGAGATCAGGGAACAAATCAAGGAAAGAAGAAAGGCAAGTTATAATTAATAGTTATCACATTCGCCTAATAATATCCTAACCCACACTGTTATCGTGAGTAATAGGAGAGCCCAAATATTTGAACCTCCTCACTTCACCAAACGTGTAGTGGCCACTACTAAAATCTTGTGTACCATTGTCCCTGTAACCAGAGATCAAGTATTTTGTTTTGGACTCATTGATCTGGAGTCCTACTGAAGCTGAAAACTCTACAAGCGGATCAAGTATTTAATTTAGACATTTGCAAATTAAAGTAAACGAAATTTCATAAAACTAATAATTGTTACCTAATTTTCGTCGAGCTTGACAAGCGCTGACACCGTAAAATACACGAAAAATTGGCGAAGACTGATGTAAGGCAATTTTTCGAGTGTTTTACTATGTGAGTACTTGGAAAGGTCGACTAATATTTTGTATCGGGAATTTTATTATTATGATTTTTTATAAATTATAGTAAATGAATTTTAATTATAAAAATGTATATTACTTAGTACACGTTCACGGATAAAAAGTTTTCTGTTGGGCGTTGTTGAGTGACACATGCTCTTTCTTTACAAGCTTTGTTGATATTTTTTTTTTGATTTTACAGAATATGATAATTCTCATTACATACTTTCGTAAGTTCCATTTAAAATTAAAATAATTAAAATTATAAATAGTAAAATAAAAAGACTAAAATATTACACACCAGATTATAGTAGTGGCACACCAGATTTTAGTAGTGGCCACCACACGTTTGAGGGAGTGAGGAGGTTCAAATATTTGGGTTCTCTTATTACTCACGATAACAGTGTGGGTGAGGATATTAAAGTGCGGCTGGCAGCTGGCAGCCGTGCTTTGTATCCTCTAAGGCCACTGCTAAAATCTAAACACTTGTCAAGTGCCGTGAAGCTGAAGCTTTACAAAGCGTTGATCAGGCCCGTTGTTATGTTTGGATGTGAAAGTTGGGCGCTGATGGATGAGTACGAGAGAAGGCTCCTTACATTTGAGAGAAGAGTCATGCGTGTGATTTACGGCCCAAAACGCGAAATAGATGGTACATACCGAGCTCTGTATAATAACGAGTTCAGAGATCTGATGAAGATCCACGATAAAGTACATGAAGTATGATCTCAGCGAGTACGCTGGTTCGGTCACGTTCTGCGTGCTGATCCGGAACGAATTGTGCAGCGATCTCTGAAAGGATAGCCAGAATGACTTGGCTTCTTCAGATGGTCTAGGACAGTATGAAGAACAACCCCAGGATCGAAACCGTTGGAGCCAAATTGTTGATTCAGTAAGGGGCCAGTAATGGCCTTTAAATACTGCTTATTATTATCTGTTGCTGACCTACCTGACCTTATTTCTGGATCACATTAAAATAAAGGATAAGGTATTCAATTTCTGAAGCACGCTGAACGATGTATACTGCATTGTTGTTTGTACTAGATGCTTCATGAGAAGAACCATGGAAACATTATGAAACATTGATTCACGAGCTTAAGGAGTTCACCCCGGCAATGCTAGATAAGTCTAAATTCATAATCGCAAATAACCTAGATTACCCGGAAGCCAAAGAAAATCTGCAAATCTTAAATGCCAAATTTGGATCCAATTTAGAAACCCTATTAAATGAAATTCGCAATATTTACGTCATTGTCAGGAAAAAAAACAAAAATATGGTTTAAAACCAATTATTTTACTTAAGGCTCTTACTCAATTTGCGAAAACATGTTTCTCTTACAAATTGTTTTATAGACACATAAACTTAGGCATTTGCTTAATTTTTTTTTATAGCAAAGTTAAATGTATTTGCAAGCGAGTAACACACGCTTTTTAAAAAATTCGCTATAGTTTTCTCGTAATTGCTTCTCAAAGTTGATGAATTTTTGACAAAAACCATTCACTCACAAACCAAATTTATCAATATTTTTCCACTAATCTGTAAAAGTTTTATATATGGGTACGTTCAGGATGATATTATCTACCGATTAACACACGTTTTTTTTAAAATTCGTTCTAACATGCGAGAAAATTGAAAATTTAATTGAAAACTATTTTATATCGATAAGCTGACAAATCAATTTATTGAAAAAAATGTATCTTCGATGTATAAATGGTTTAGGATTCAACTAAATATCGTGTGTTTTTTAGTTCATACCTTTTTAATTAGATGTCATAAGTGGCAAAAAAACAATTTTTTCATGGAATATTTTGTAATTTTCGATAGCGGAGATTTACACTATTTCAAATTTTATTTTAGACGCATTTTTTGTTATTTAAATATCGACATCAATTTTGATTTTTGTTCTAGGTAAAGTAGAGCCATAGAAAAAACAGTAAATAGATTTCTCAAATTTTTATTTGCACTGCGTATGAGCGAGAAAAAATAGTTTCAATGTTATCGTTGTGTTGTTGATATTCCATAGTGCATACAGTGTAAACAATAGAATGCACCTACACAACGATGACATAGGAAAATTCAGAAGATTGCTGTACTCCTCTGTTTTTCTATAAATGAGAAATCTAGTATGATTGCCTTAAGGTAATAATTTAATTTAAAATGTAAAAAGTACGTCTAAATGCAAAACTCAGGGACTAAGCCAACTTATCTTTGGCAAATTTGGTAGCAAGTTCGATCATTTCATTAACTTTATCATAGTTAATACCTCGAAGCTTGGTGGATTCAGGTTTACCACTGCCATTTTCATTTATTATAGATGCTATTAATTGTACCCATTCGTTGGCCTTAAGACCTTTATCGACTGCATCTTTAGGTACAGACAGGTTCTAGACCAATTTCTTAAGCCTTTTCAACGACGAGAATATAACGTATCTCACCCTTTTTGACATATGGAATTACTGCATGTGAAATATCATCTTTGCATCTCTGCTGCTTTCAATTTATTTAACTTATTTTCGAAAAGATCTGTCTTCTTTAACGCCTTTCGGGGCTTCAGGCCCATTTATTGCTACAATTCTTCGAATACCCACTCCAGCTTGGCTGGATTATCCAACTGGATCAGGATAAACTTCATCGAATACCGAACGTAATCCTTGAATTATATGAATCGTTCGGTTGGGGCTACTTGTTTGATGGTAATGGCAGCTTTGCTGTTAAAACCGGTTCGCAATGTTTCTGGAACAACTAAATATCCTTTTTGATCAGAATCACTGCCAAAAACTTTTAATAACGAGTGATTTAAAGCATGTGTAGCCGAATGATCATTGTTAATCGTCTTCGTATAACAATACAATCAATATAATTTGATTTAATGATTTTGAAAATGACTTTATCTACCACCAACAATCCAACCAAATTTTATAATAGTATTAAATGGTTGATTGCTACCGCCTAACTAAAGGGTTTTCTATTATGGACTTTTTTTTTTTTAAATAAAACGCAAACAATTTGAGATATTTCGACAACTTTATTATTGGCTTTAAGTACAATCAAAACATTTATATATGGAATTCGACATCGTTCATATGCCCACCACGTACACGTTTGCAGGTGTCGATCCGTTGAACCCAATTTACGATGACTTGGCCACACATTTCAACGGAAACGGCCGCTATCTCTTGTTCAATATTGGCTTCTTGAGGCACATGAGTGTTTCACATGACCAATAACACATATTCTGTTTGTTGATGAAGCCGTTTAGTGAAAAATGTGCTTCAACACTAAAGATGATTTTAAAAGAATCAACGCTCTTCAAATTGCAGTCACCGACTTCGAATTTGTATAGTAAATTTTTAATTATTTGTAAACGTTGTTCGTTCGTGTACTTCACCATGATGCAAATATTGTTAAGTGTGTGTTCACAGTGAAATTTTAAAGGTGTCAACTCCCAAATGGTAAACCCGATAGGTAGAACTATATAGATGGAGGTCATTCAGTAACTTATATTGCCTTCATCTGAATTGGAAGTGGAAGTCTTTTAATTAAATGGCCACACCGCGTACAAAGTGCGACGTATAGAATGACGAAGGTCGGCGATTATTCGTATACCGAACATACATATACGAAACACCAAATTGGTATTGCGCAAAGCTGATCACTTATAGACCCATAAAAAAATTTACTTTGTATAATTAATAGATTTAAAATTAATTACTTAATAGATTAATTAATAATATTTATTTTTGTTTAAATTTACGATAAAATAATTTTAAAATGAAATAAATTTAAAACTTTGTTGTTAATATTTTTATTTTATTTTTATGTGTAATCTAAATGCACTTTTTTTTATTATTTTAAATCCTACACTTTCTTGACATTTTAATTTAAGATGATTTCTTTCTTTTTATTGATATTTATATGCGGATACAGTTGAACCATACAAACATTTAACAAATTCAATTCGACGGTATACATTTTTACAGTATTGATTCGATTTAATGAATTTTATTATAAGCGCGCGCAAGGTTTTTAATTTATTTAATTAAATTAATCATTTGTGGTATTAAAATAATTAAAATATGTGTATAGAAGTCATAAAATTTTAATGGATTTGTAATTGAGAATTAAATCAATTATGTTGTAACAATAAATTTAGTGATTTGTTTTGTTTAGAAAGTTGCAATTAGTAATGAATTGTAAATTGCACCCTTTCACCGTTCACTCCTAATTTTATATCCACATGATTTTTTAATCACATTAAATTTAGTGGCATTTCATTAATTTTAATTTTTAAAATATTTAAGATACTTACATTTTAATCTTTTCAAATTTAAGTTTCTTAAGTAATAATAAGTAAAAGGAGTACCTATACAAGTATACACATACATATGTATGTGCGTACAAAAAATCCTTTAAAAATTTATTAGATAAAACCTCAACCTTTAAATGTACTCTCGTACGTTATATATAACCATAAAGGGTAAATTTATTTATATTTCAATATTCAGGTTGGATTAAATTACAAACGTATGACTCATCTTAAAAATTTTAAGATTTTTTTTTTTTTAATTTTTTATTGGGTTACTCGAGTCGAGACACACATACGAATTATCTTTATGTTTATATATATAGGGTTATATGGTTATATAATTAAGATAAGAGGTCTATTATTGTCTGTTTTAATATAATTTGTTGGTGGTCATTTGAGGTGATGAAAATAGGTTTATTAACTATATATATACCGTCTCTAAGTTGAATATATAAATTTATATAACCAATGCTCGTTGTAACGTCTATCAAATTGTATATTGAGTTATAACGAGATTTGACGAACAATTAAGACATAAGTGTGTTAATCTATTCATCTAACTAAATGTTTGTGATTTATTATTAAATGTTTAAGATACCATTAAAAATGCTATTAAAACCTATTTCATGCTTCACTCGATTCGATGCTCGAACTATGCTCAAGTTTTTTTAATTCTTGTACTAATAAACTATTTTCTTTATTCGATTAATGTATTTCGAAATACCTTCTAACTTGACAAATTACGAGACACAACCACATTGATTCCTTGTATTATCTTACGTTTTTGATATTTTAAGTCTAGAATCGTTTTGTTTTGATGGTCGGTCCACAGAAACTCTATATGGGCGCGTAATAATCTTCCGCAATTTTTCGGATTTTTCAGCCATATTTGGTATGAAATTTCCTAAGTAGTGAATTATGCGTAGTCGCCTTGATTCTCTAAAGGGTCTGCGGGCTTATACCATTTTCACTATGAAGATATGATCTGAGAATTTTACACGGTTAACATTAAACTGAATCTGAATGTTTTTAATAAAAACATATGTTGCCAGAAGTCGAGACCAATATACTGGTGTGAAGTTCCCGAACAAATTTGCCAAAAAAAGTATTGATACAAGTGTACCGTTTTGCATTGTATGCGACTAAAATATTTTTGTAGACATCATTTCCAGACCTAACACTCTAGAATTATTTGAAACTTGGACTAACGTAATTTTCTATTCATAGCTATTGGAGAAACACTTCAAATCAAGCCGTCTCCAGACAATACACTTTA
This sequence comes from Tipula unca, assembly GCA_951394425.1. Lineage (NCBI taxonomy): Eukaryota > Metazoa > Arthropoda > Insecta > Diptera > Tipulidae > Tipula > Tipula unca. The sequence continues at coordinate 24,178,903 of OX596381.1, read as the reverse complement.
GTGGCTAAACTTGTATACATTTTCAATTATTTACATATGATTTTGGAAAATCTAAACTTTCCAGGATCCCCACATGGAACTTAGAATAAAATTATTTTTTAGTCATAGCTATTTGGAAAACCCTTCAAACCAAGCCGTCATCAGGCATAACACTCTACAGACTGAATTTTTATAAATTTTCAATTATTTACACATTTCCTACTGGAAATTATCAATAATTTTTAAAGTATGGTAGAAAGAGAATAGATACTTCAACTCTAATGTTCAATTTAAAACAAAAAACTATCTTCTTTATCGATTTTTTTCGGGTGGAAACTATCTGCTAACTTTAACAGAGTAAGTTCGACTATAATTTGTTACCGACATTTTATTTCAGACTGCTTTAGTGGTAAGGGGCTGTTATGAATAACAAGGCATTAGGTGTATTTTGTTGAGAACAATTTAACTCTAATTCGTTCGGAGTTAATTTTTCTCAACAAAATAAGTTGTTTTTGAGTTAATTTTTTTTATGAGTTGATAGTAGTTTTGAAAATTAGTTTTAAATTCAAATAAATATTTAGCGATTGTAAATTGAAAAAAATTGATTGTCATAATATAATGGAAAATACAAAAAAAATTTGATGAAACAAAACTAATTAAAACTTTATATGACTTTTTTTTAATTTAGTTCAGTTCTTATTCGTAGGTGGCAATAGCGTAGGAAGGGTATACTTGACGTTAAAACACAAATAATTTAAGCAACAAAAATTTGTTAATTAAATTCCACCACTTTTCAAGTGAACACAAATTTAAAAAAAAAATGGATCATAAATTTGAGAACTGGTAAGACGTCATCAAAATTATCTCAAGTTTGTAGATACCAATTTCAATAGGTGCATTTAAAATTCTCAAGGCTGGATCAATTCCATCCCAAAATATCACACTACGTCAGTTTGAGATAACGAAAATTAACAATGTAGCAGAAGGGACAAACGAAATTGCAATCGGACTGAAATTGGATTGCTGGTGTTGTGATGGTTTCAGAACAGGAACATATCGAGTCCTGCCGAGCAATCACCGTACAAACAGTCATTGTTTCCATAGAAGATCAAACAACAGAAATCCATATTAATACAAACAACAGGACGACACAAACGCATTCTATTTTCGTTTCTTTTCTTCGGTTCTCAAATATCATCAACGAGCAATTACAATATTTTACCGGATTGGACTCAGATCGATTTAATTTATTATTTTAGTTTGATGGTAAGAGATTAATTCATCCTGAAATCGATATTAAAGATCAACTTTTAAAAACGCTTTTTAAGTATAGAGACTGCAATGATTTTCTATTCATTCAAAATATTTTTTTAAATAATAAAAACGTGATGTGAAAAATATTTAAAGTTATGACATACAGGATTTACATCACTTTGCAACAAATCGATATCTGGAAAATTTCGAAATCTAGAGGCTCGTATCGAGCAATAATTGGTTGTAGCGAAATACTTGTACACAAATCAGAGAACCTACTCATCATCAACTAACTTTCTCATCGTACAAAAATAGAACAACTTTCAGATCATTAGTTGCTGTCGATGAAATTCGGTTATTTTTGTTTTCGAGACGTTTGGAGGAATGTGTTAATTATTTAATAAAATTAATTATATTATGGTTTACTATTTGGCAAATTTGTTTTTAATGATATTAATCAATAATAATTAAAATCCGGTTAATTGTTCATCTCTAAATTCATCATACATTGTTGAAAACCAAATATGTAATTAAAATATGGTTTGACAATACCCCATCGCGGCGGTGCTGTCACGAAAACAGCGGCAAGGATTGAACTATAAGTAAGCCCCATTGACGTTTACGAAATGTCATTTAATTACCAAAATGACAACCTTCGAAAGTAAAATTGATGAAAAAAATTTAAAATATACATCTGGTGTCAGGTATCATAATTAAAATCGGAATAGAGTTAAATAACTCAAGAAATATTTTAGAGTTATTTAACTCATGTCAGAAGTTAATCAGTGCAATTGTTGTTGTAACAACCTCAACAAAATACACCTATTATGTATTGATGGATTAATCAAAACTGGGAACTACGATTGTCGACCCAATATTAAATGTCGACACGTGAAACAACGAACAAGAAATCACTTGTGAGCAATTAGCGAATATTCAACAAAATAACAATCATAACATATGTCATACAATGTATAAAGTCATGGCAAGTGTTATGTATGAGACTTGGGTTTTGGGGCTTATATTGTAAGTAAAATGTGAGAGAATATCAATTTAGGAACAATCATTTTAAGAAAACTAATTTTGAAACTTTCAATTTTGTGACATCCGAATTTTACATTTTTAAGAATGAAATTTGAAATCTTACAACTCTGAAAAATCCAGACTTTCCAGACTTGAAATTTAAAAAAAGAGGATATTTAGATGGTCACAGAATGCGGCAATTTTAACAATACTATTATACTGAATAGTTTTTATCGGAATCGTGATTTTTCAAATACGAAAAACGAAAGCACGACTTATGAAAATCTGTTCGGCAACTCATATTGAGTTTCATCAACAGTAAGATGCCGCATAGACAATGAATGCCTTGATATTTTAGTTTGATGATGAAACAATTGGGAAAATATACGTTCAATAGAGGACATTCAAATTAACGCAATTATTTCAAATTTAAAGATGTTCCCAACGAAATGAAACATTTTAAATGTCACATAGGTTTAGCCTATTGTGGTCTGAATAGTTTACCGAATCATCTGATTTAAACCCACTAGAGTTTTTTTCGGTAAGAATATTTGAAGTCTATTGTTTATGAAGATATGATCATCTGGAAGCATTTAATGAATTGAAAGATAGAATAATTACTGGAACCTTGGTACCATTTGCACCAAATATTTGGTAAATGAGCAGTTGAATGATAATAACCGATAACCCCTCGACGATTACTATAAGCTGCATTGTTGATGTTAAAAGGTGTGTGTTCTAAACAGGCAAAGTATATATCGTAGCGTCCAAATTCAACCAAACCGAAGATTCAACGGTTTAATTGAGTATGTAAAAATACAACTAAATTTTTTTAACACTACTACAGATGGGGTTGTTACTACAGAAGTTGTATAGAAGGTCGAATTTTAAATTCATACTGGTGAACGCGACTTCATATACTCTCATAGAATTTTTCCAGGACAAATTTATTCTGTTTTTTTTTTGCTAATATTTAACATTTTATATTTTAGTATAAAAAATATTTATACATTTTTGATTAATCCAAGCAAAGTACTTGAACTCCAAAAAGCACGTCAATTTTGTTTGGTTGGAAGACATTAGAGCCCAAACAAAAATTTTAGTAGATCATGATAACAACTACTTAAGAAGGATACAAATTCAATCGCAAAATATTTATTGTTTCATTGAGAAGTTGCTTGCTTGCTAGATGTACGATGCGATGCATCTTAGTTTAAATTTTTTCGAAAACGTTAACTAAACGATTAATCTACTACGATTTTTTAATCTTTACTCTTTATTTATTTTACAAACATACATACATGTAAAAAAATTTAACAACCTAAAATCTAAAAACTGGTTAAATTATAATCAGTTAATAATATTAAGATATGTATTAAATTGTTATTTTAAATTTAACATTTCTGAGTGCGAGTTCTTAAATTTTTAATATTTTTAAACTAAATTTTAAACATTATTCTAAAGAATTTCAAAATATACAATATAATTTTAGATTATATAATTGAAACAATTTTCAGATTTGAAAATATATTTAAATCGATTTTGACATCAGTTCAGACATAAAGCAATTAAATTAATATAAATATTTAGGATTTTAAGAAATTTTAGAATGTATATATTAGGTAGAAGTATTATATTTTAAAACCTATGTAAATTGTAAGGCATGACTAAATTTATAAAAGAAATTAAGAATTCTAAGAATTAATTTAGTTTAAAGTAAAATTTTTTTATAAATTTACATAAATAAATGTAAATTTTTTATAAATTTACATAAATTTTAAATTTAAAATTTAAACATTTTTAATGGTCGTTAAGTAATTTTATTAATTCTATTATTTAATAAATAAGGAGCAAAATTTTAAGAACTTTCTTAAAACCAGTTAAAAGTATACAATATTCTCCGTATCAAGAAATATGCAATTATTAATATTTTTTTTACAAGAATTTATAGATTTATTAGAAAATCTTTAAAAAAAACATTTTAAATAATTTTATGAAGGTAGGTCAACAATTTTAATTTTTATTCAGTTTAACATTTTCAGAAGTTTTAAATGTGTAGCACGTCAAAATTAAATGTTTATGTTACAAAAATTTAATTATTCTTTTAATTTTTAAATCTGAAAGGTTTTTTAAAAAAAAATAGTTTTAGTTATTTAACGGTATTTAACGTGATATTATAACCAAAGTTAACAGTTGAAATTTTGCATTAAATTTTTAAAAAAATTTCAGAATTTTAACAAATTTAAAATATGCAAATTGGAGTTTCAAAATTATTATTGTTTCTAGATTTCAAATAATTTAACATTTTTATTAAAAATAAATTTTTAAAGTTAAGTTTTATATTATTATTGAATTTTTAGATATTTAAGAAGATCAATTTTAAGAATGTTTGATTGAGAGTTCCAATATTAATTAAATTTAAATTATATTTTTTAAATTTTGTATTTTTAAATAAAACTTAAAACTTTATTAATTGAAGTGATATTTAATTTAACATTTACAAAATAACATTAGCTCAACAATTTGCATATTGAAATGGTTCGTTCGAATTCTTTATGTTGTTCAAATCATGATAATAAAAATTAAGATATTATTCACAAAATTAAAATTTACAGGAAACTAATTAAAATTTAGAAGAAAAGTACAAATTAAGAGCGTTTAAAATTGGAATCAGGATAAATTTTAAACTGTGTTATTACAGAATATTAGGAATTAAATTTGTTTATTTAATTACTAGAGTATTAAATTAAGAGAGAGGCTAATTTTAGAATTTGAATTTTTTCCACATTTAAATATTTTTCTGTTAATTATATAACTTACTGAGAAGTTTAAAATATGAAGACATACGAAGATATATTTGAATATTGACTATAATAGTCAATATTCAAATATATCGTATGTGAATTGTTAAAAATGATTTTAACTATGATTTTAAATATTTAACATCAAAAAAATTATAAATTTATAATTTGAAATGGCTGCCAAATTAAATATTTTAAGGATTTATAAATGTCCCAAGTTTAATATTTAATTATAAATTTTTAATAATCATTTCAGAATTTTAAAAGTAATTTTATTAATTCTATTATTTAATAAATTCAGGACAAAATTTTAAGAACTGAATTTTTCAATTTATAGGATTTTGCAAATTTTTATTAATTTAAACATTTTCAAAATTTTAAAATAAGTAGATCGTTAAGATTTTGAGTTTAGTACCTAACAATATTTTACTTTTTATAATTTATCGAGAATTTTCAAATATTAAATATTTTTTAAATATGTATTAGGATATTTTCAATATTTGAAATATTTAAAATATCTGAATAGAAAATTAGGAATTGAATTTTGTTTTATTTTTTCAAAGTTTTAAGATTATTTATTGTGAGAAATCTGAAATTATTAAGATTTTAAAACAATTTAATCAAGTTGTATGTTTTTAAAATTTAATTTACATAATTTAAATAATTAAGAAATTTTTCAATTTTGGCTTCAAAAATTTGTTTGGTTTTAATTTTAATATTTTTGTTGAATTTTTATATATTTAAGAAGATCAATTTTAAAAATTTTCGAGTGGGAGTCTACTATCTATAGCTTTATTAATTTAGAATTATTTTTAAAGCTTGATTTATTAAAATGATATTTAATTTAACATTTACAAAATAAAATTAGGTCAACAATTTGCATATCAATCAGTTTTGTAACAACTCTGTACAAGCTTTCCGATTTGTTAAAAATATGATATTAAAAATTAAGAGATTATTTACAAATATTTAATATTTATAAAATGGTAAAGGTAAATTTTAAAAATTAAGAGATTATTTACAAATATTTAATATTTATAAAATGTTAAATGTAAATTTTAAAAATTAAATTTAGTATACTGTCATAATAATTGGTACTGTAATTACAAAAAATTAGTAATTCAATTTATTTTTTAATTTTAAAATTATTGAGAGAAAATTATGAATTGTAAAATTGAAAAATTCTATTTGTAGTTTTTTAATATGTAATTAGACTTGATAATTTTAAGATATGTATAAAATTGTTATTTTAAATTTGTTTTATTGCTTTCAAACCAAATTTTAAACTTTATTGAGTATATTAGGTGAAAGCAATATATTTAAAAACGTATGTGACTGTTAAAAGTTACTAAATTTAAAAACATGTACATAGGCAATAATTTTAAATAGCTGCCAAATTAAAAATTTTAAGTATTTATAAATTTCACAAGTTTAATATTAATTTATAAATTTTTAATGATTGTTTCAGAATTTTAAAAGTTTATTAATTCTATTACTAATAAATTCAGGGCAAAATTTTAAGAACTGGAATAATTTTTTTATTTTAATTTTAACTGGCAAGAGTATTCAATTTTTCAATTTAAATGTTTTTGAAAACTTTAAAAAAATTTATTTTCCAGAATTTACAGAAGTGGAGTTCGCTCAACATTTTTAAATTTAACTTTTATTCATTTTAACTTTTTCAGAAGTTTCAAAATCTATAGATCCTTAAATGTTACAAAGTTTAATTTTTTTAATTTATTGAAGATTTTTAAATATGGAAACTCTTTAGTTTTAAATACTGTTTATAACCAAAGTTAACGTTGGAATTCGGAGTTTAATAATGAAAGGAATTTCGAATTTTCAGTTTTAAAAATTTATTATTGCTTTTAGATGTAAATAATTTAACATTTTTATTAGAAATAAATTTATTCATTTCAAGTTTTGAGATTGTCAACGGGTTTTAGAAATTTAGTGGCCAAGCATATGCAATTTTAATTGCGAAATCGAATTTCAATATTTTTCCGGAATTTCAAAATTTTGAATATTCAATGATTAATTATGTTAATTTTAAATCAGATAAAACAAGTTGTGTGTTTTTAGAATTCCATTTACAGATTTTAAATAACTATGAAATTTATCAAATTTCGCTTCAAAAATGTATTTGGTTTTAATATAAAAAGATTAATTTTAAGAATTTTCCAGTGGTAGTTTATAGATTTTTCATTAAAAATTTTTTTTTTAAATTTTGTTAAAATTTACAAATAAAATTTAAAGCTTTTTTTTTTAATTTAATATTTACAAAGTTCCATTAGTTTTTCGGGTTGTTAATTTTCACTATAATACTAAAAATATAAAATTTAACATTTTTTAGAAGAAGGGGAAAAATTTAAGAGTTTATAAAATATTGAGGATAAATTTTAAAAATTAGTTTTATATTAAAATTAGTACATTATTAATTTGTATTAATAATTAAATTAATTTTTTAATTTTAAAAGTATTATAGGAAGGCGAATTATAGTATTTCAAGTTTTTCCACATTTAAATAATTTTAAGATATGTATAAAAATGTTATTTTAAAGTAATCAATTACAGAACTTTCATACACAATATTTAAGAGAATTAATTTTAAGAATTTCTGAGTGAGAGTTTTTAAATATTTAATTTGTTATAATGTTTTAAACCAAATTTTAAACTATATTGAAGTGATATTTAATTTAATTTTAAAATTTACAAAATAATATTATTTTTAAGATTTTAAACAATTTTGACGTTTGTACTATTTAAATTCAATTTTTACATGGTTCAAACATAAAGCAATTGAATTAATATATTTAGGATTATTAAAATATATATTTTTTAAATCAGAATGTATTTTTAATCGTAATATATTTAAAAACGTATGTGAATTCGTCAAATTGATTGAACCTTAAAAGGAATTAAGAATTGGATGGGGTACGAATTAATATTTTAGTTTAGAATAAAATTTTTCTCTTCTTTAACATAAATGGTTTAAAAAAAACAAATTTTAAAAATTTATATTTATTTAATTTATTTAAGCGTACAAATTTATTATTTATTGTCCGTTTTTAGAAAAATTCGGGACCACATTTTAAGAACTCGAATTAAAAAATGTTTAAAACCAGTTAAGAGCATACAATTTTTCAATTTAAAAGTTTTTGAAGATTTTATTAATTTTTAGTTTGATTTATTAGAAAATGTTTAAAAATAATATTTTAAATAATTTTATTAAATTCGCTCAACGTTTTGAAATTTAATTTTGATTCAATTTAACATTTTCAAAAGTTTTAAAATATGTAGAACTTTAAGATTAAGTTACACATTTTAATTTTTTTAATTTATTGAGAATATTAAAATTAGAAAACTTTTAAAAATATTATTTTAAATAATAATTAACAGTGTTAAAGGCCATTACTGGCCCCTTACTGAATCAACAATTTGGCTCCAACGGTTTCGATCCTGAGCTTGGTCTTCATACTGTCTAAGACAATCAGAAGAGGCCAAGTCGTTCTCTGCATCGTGGAGCCATCGTCGCCTGCAACGACCTCTGCGCCTACCATATGGTGGCTCTCCTTTCAGAGATCGCTGCACAATTCGTTCCGGATCAGCACGCAGAACGTGACCGAGCCAGCGCACTCGCTGGGATCTAACTTCATGTACAATATCGGGGATCTTCATCAGATCTCTGATCTCGAAATTGTACAGAGCTCGGTATGTACCATCTATTTCGCGTTTAGGGCCGTAAATCACACGCATGATTAATCTCTCAAATGTAAGAAGCCATCTCTCGTACTCATCCGTCAGCGCCCAACTTTCACATCCAAACATAACAACGGGTCTGATCAACGCTTTGTAAAGCTTCAGCTTCACGGCACTTGATAAGTGTTTAGATTTTAGCAGTGGCCTTAGAGGATACAAAGAACGACTGCCAGCTGCCAGCCGCACTTTAATATCCTCACCCACACTGTTATCGTGAGTGATAAGAGAGCCCAAATATTTGAACCTCCTCACTCCCTCAAACGTGTGGTGGCCACTACTAAAATCTGGTGTGCCATTGTCTCTAAAACCAGAGATCAGGTATTTCGTTTTGGACTCATTGATCTGGAGTCCAACATTGGACTGGCGATATAAGATGTTGCGCTGAGGTGTTTCAGTTTTACGAAAGATGTACTCCAACATGAGATTAAAGAGTATCGGGGACAGAGCATCTCCCTGCCGAACACCCGAGTTAACTGCAAAAATTTTCGATAGCCTGTTCTCAACCTTAACACAGCATTGAGACTGCGTCACTGTCATCCTACACAGTCGTACCAATTTTGTTGGCAATCCTAGGTATTCCAGGGCAGACCACAAACTCTCTCGATTGATCGAGTCGTAGGCCTGCCGGAAATCCAGGAACACCTGATGTACGGAGATGGCTGTCTCATAATATTTAGATAGAATCATCCGCAGCGAAAAGACCTGATCAGTGACTGATCGATTCGGACGAAATCCTCCTTGATAGTCACCAACCAAGCCCTCCGCCAGAGGAGTGATTCTATCCAATACAATGTATGACAGTAACTTGTATGATGTGCAAAGGAGAGCTATACCGCGATAATTCTCACACTTCAAGCGATCTCCCTTCTTGAAGATGGGGCATATCGCGGCCACTTTCCATTCGTCAGGCATAACTTCGGTTCGCCATACTAATCGAATAAGGTCGAAAAGACAGTTCCACAAAGTATCCCCTCCGAATATCAAGAGCTCCGAATTAATGCAGTCCACTCCAGGTGAGCGGTTTCGTTTCAATCGCTGCATGGCCCTAGTGAATTCCTCATGGGATGGATCCTCAGTGCAAATCTCCGCAGTCTGTCTTAGAGGTGGCTCAACAACAGTCTGTGACGCATGATGAACATCAAGCAGCTCTGTAAAGTGTCCACTCCATGCGTCAAGTACTGCGTCGATGCTGACACAGACGTTTCCATCCCGGTCCCGAATGGCGGTTGACGAAGGCCTGAAAGTATGGTGCAATCCAGTAATTCGTTTAAAGAAATTACGTGAACTGCGCTCATTGCTGAGTTGTTGTACTTTCAGAACCTCGGCCTTCCACCATTCTCGCTTCTTCCGTCTACAAATCCGCTTAGCTGCCCTTCTCGCCAGAGCAGCCTTGTTTTTCCTCGAGATTGTGAGACGTTGTTGCACTTCACTATGGGCTATATTTTGTTGCTCAACTGCAAGACGACACTCGTCATCAAACCAATCATTCTTGGGTCTGACTTTCACTATACCTAAAGTCTGTTGAGCAGCACTGACAACCGAAGTTTTCAGTACCTCGCAGACAGAGTTCACGCAGTCAGACTGGTAATTGGCTCCTTCAATGTTGTCGCTGACAAGATCCTGATATCGTTTCTTGTGATCTTCATTTACCAGACTTTCACAGTCGAAACGTACCATGCGGTTCGCTGTGTTCCCAGACTTGTACGAAAACTTCCATCGTAGCTTTGCAGCGACCAAATGATGATCGCTACCTACGTATTTGGTTGCTGACCGATAAGTTCTCACATCCTGCACAACCCGAGCCCGTCCTTTAGAAACTAACACATGGTCAATTTGGCTGCGGGAAGTTCCACGAGGATGTGTCCATGTCTCTAGATGTATGTTTTTGTGAGGGAAGAATGTGCTTGCTACTCTCAGATCATGAGCAATTGCAAAGTACATCATTCTCTCACCATTATCGGTCGCAGTTCCGTGTCGGGAGTACGGACCTATGTTTTCACATAAGTCGGTCTGATTTCTGCCAGCTCTAGCATTAAAGTCCCCAATTACCATTCTAACGTCGTGTTCGGGTATAGATCCCATCAGATCGTCCAAGTCATTGTAAAATGAGTCTTTATCTTGGGGCTGGCTGACTTCTGTGGGCGCATGTACACAAATTATCGACAGGTTGGCTAACTTCATGCGCAATCGAAGCTTACACAATCGGTTATTGACTGCTTGGAAATCCAAAACAGCCTTCTTTACCTGCGGCCCAAGAAGAAATCCAGCTCCAAGATTTCCGAGATCATCTCCACTGTAGAGCAACGTATAGCCCTGGGACACATGGTCTCCACTTTTGGGCCAGCGAGTTTCTTGAAGAGCAACGAGTTCCAGCCGATACTCTTTCATGCACGTGATTAGGCCCTCCAACGCTCCTGGTTTTCTAAGTGATTGCACGTTCCACGTGCCGATCCTAAATCTCGTATCCGGGTACTTGAGCGGGGGTCCGGTGTTTTTTTGGCGGTATCCATTTTTCTTTTTGTTGATTTTATAAACATTTTATTTTTTTTTACGGATGCGGGTCGTCAGCCCAGCGATCCAACCGTTTAGTCGCCTCCTACGACAAGCAAAGGATACTGTGGTGGTATTCTTGGGAAACATGTTCGTGCAATTTAGGTTTACGAGACATGTGAGTGCCCCCCGACCACAGGGGCCACATTATTTTAAATAGTGATACTATAAAAAAAGTTAACAGTTGGAATTTTTATTTTAATAATGAAAAGAATTGAGAATTAATGTAATTTTTATTGCGAATTACAATATTTTTCGAAACTTCAAAATTTTGGTTATTTAATATAACTGAACAGAAAATTAAGAATTTCTCGAATGTTCAGGATAAATTTTAAAAATTATTTTTTAATCAATTTAAAACTTTTCTGTTTTTGGAAACTTTTTCATTAATTATTATTAAAATTGGCTGGAACCCACGAGGATTCCGCACTCAATGCCACAAAGGCCCATGGTGCAAAACTTTTTCATAGTTTTGTGATAATGGTTTTTAGCAAAATTCTATTTAAATGAAACATGGTTATAGAGTTTTGATAAGTTTAGAATTGTGAAATTTCACGTTTTTAATTTATAATACGCTTTAAAAAATTTTAATTTTCTATCCAAGAATATATATAGAAATAAATATTTATTTCTTTATTGTAGAACCAGTGGCTGGAAGTGGACGGGCTAGTAGTGCGTATGGTCAGTGGCAGAGAATTACTAATTCCAGTGCCACTTTCCATTCTATGAGCATTATACGTATACGATTTGTAGTTGCTTGGTTTTGAATAGTTCAAAATTTTTGGACTATAGTAACATTAAACCTTGTTAGGCTAATTAGCCACATCATCGCAAACAATATCGTTCGGCTGTTTGCAAAAAACCATGAAATATAAATCAAAAATTACGAGAGTGTAAATATTTAAGCGGCAGTTTGAAAAAGTACTATACTTCAGGGATATTATGTTTTGGGCTTTTTCCATCTTTATGGTATATAAAATATAGGAACGTCGCCGTTTTTACACTCAATAATTTACGATAGAAGATTTTAAGCCAATAATAAAAAAACAGCCATTAATGTGTTTACTATTTATTCTAAATATATAATTTTCCAAACTGGAACGTATCGGAACATAGTATTAAGACGTTTTATATAATTTTAAAAGAAAAAGTTAATCTCCACATACCATATACCTTCTTCAAATAATAATTTCCACTTGTGTGCTTCCATTTGTTATATTATCGAACAATATAAATTGACTTCGTAATTTATTTATAAACGAACCAAACAAATATAAATTTCATCTTTAGCTTCTAACAATTGGTCGTTTCACTTTTTATATTGTCTTATTATATAAAATATTTTATGTATATACATATATATAGTAACTTATTATGCTTCTTATATGGTATCCGAAATAAAATCGAATCAAATGAATCTCGTAAATAAATAAAGGAAACCGTTCCAAATTGCAAACTACATACAAAATATACCAAAAAATAAAATAGAATTCGTTATTTAAAATATAAATAAAAATTTTATACTTATTCCAATATTCTAACAACGTATTTTCAATAAAATGAAAATTAGGAAACTAAAACACGAGTATGTCGGTCTGAAATGCCTAATGAAATCGGGTTGATATTTTAACAAATTTACCGATTATGTATATACATTTTCCGCCTTACCTAAACCGTATATGTAGGTACCAATATTTTCTTGTCTTATATAAAATAAAATACATGCACAATATACAACAATGGGTTGGTCATCTTTCAATTGTTCCCATAAGATAAACATAAGAAGTGGTTTCTGGTTTGCAAAAACAATTACATTAAATTTTCTTACTTTTATACGGTTTTGTACAGGTATAAGGATATGTGAATAGAATAAATTTAGTTTGTCTTCTAACTATATAATACATTTATGTATGTATACAACATATATTGGCTATACACAATATACAAGAATATTTTTTGTCTTTAGTAAATTATCTTAGATATTATTGTAACCTGATTCATATATATAGTTATACCTAAATACACGAGCATGATTATCATAATAAATTTATTATCATTTGTTGAATGTCACTGAGGATTCTATAATTGTACGTGGTTTATTGGTACTTGGCTTATGGTCTACTATTTTGTGATTGTATTGCATTTTACTGAACTAAAGGACATACATATTTCAAATAATTACGTCATTTAGTACAAAGTTAGTAAAAACTTCACATTTACTAAAATGATTAAAATCGTTTAGCTATGATATTTAGGAGAAAACATTTGGAGTTCTAGGAATGGTACAATCATGTCTTTATTATTCCTGGAGTATATTTACTGCGGTAGATTCATTTCATGTGGCTTACACGAATCATTTAACATTATGTTGATATCTTTATTTGGGATATATTATATACAACAACAACAACAATAAAAAGAAGGTATATGCATGAAACTAGTATGCCCTTTAAACCATAATAATATTGCATCTGTAAAAAATTAAAAATTAATAAGAAATATCCAACAAAATAAAATATACTTTGCGTTTTCCGTTTTTCAACCAAACATTTTTTTTTATTTCACTGGAAACAGAAATACCGCCACTCAATTTAATATAAAATTATAAATTTTAATAATATTCTTATTTTTATTATTTATATATTTTTATATAAATTTTCTACTCGTTCTGTATTATTATTTTAATTTAGAATACAAATTTTTTTTGTTGTTTTTTTTTTTCAAATTATTATTATTTTATTGTATTGTGCTGGTAAACGAGCTTTTATCGTAAATAAATATCCAGATACAATAATATATGCCAACGAGTACATATAACGTTTAAAATACAAAACGATCAAGAAATCAATTTAAAATTGTTTGAAATTTATTAAAATGATTTTATTTTTATTTTTTTGTTAAATTTATAAAACGTGATTTGTAATTTTTCATTTATTTAAAATCGAAGAAATTAAATATTGTAATTTTACAGTCTCGAATTGAAATTTTTTTGGTATGGTAAATTATATATATATGTATGTATGCTGCAAGATCATCGAATGGCACAAATTTCATGGAAAATTGATTTGTTAGTAATTATTAGGGTGGCCGGTCGTATCTATACGTATATGCATATTATTTAGCTGCGCATATTTCATTTTGATTGGCTCACGATCACTTGATCACGTTAGATTTTTATATCTTGCAATTTAATGGCAAACAATAATTGAAATGACTCAGTATTACAAAAAATTATATTCATTTTTATTCCAAAGCCAAAATAATTACGTGATTACAAAATGTACAATAATATATTGAATTAAAGAGACAAATTATTGCAAGGAAATTCGCGGTTTTATAAAATTTGTCAAAATCGACTGATAAAACCGACATTCATCAAGTAATTTAGGGCATTACTACTAAATAAATCGCTCAGAAAATTTGCTCCTTGGTCTGATATTATTTGTCGAGGAGGTCCGAAAATGCAAATTAGTCTTGATTACAAATTCGAAATGCCATTGGAAATTTAGCCAAATCGTCTTCGATTGTCAGAATATATTTATTATCAAGATAAGATAGAAGAAGTGGGCCAAGTATGTTTAACAATTTTTTTTCGAATGGTTGAGACGAAGTTGACGTTATTTGCATAGGAGAATAAAATGCAGGTGGCTCTTTACTTCGCATTGCAGTAAGGTCGTTTTATTTTAGTTTTTTGACGTATAGAGAATTGAAAGAGGCAGTAGGAAAGATTGTCGCTATCTATTGTCTAAATTGTCTAAATAAAACACCCTAAATCAATCACGTCTGAAATTTATTCAACGCTGGCTATCAACCTAAAATTTCCTTGTCCAACCGCACCTAATGAAATCAGTTTAATGGCTTCAGAGAAGAATTTCGTTTGAATATCTACTTGGTGCGATTCCAAAATCATTTTCGAATGACTTTTTTTATCTCATCTTCAAAAAACAATTTTCATATAATAAACGATACGCATTACTGGTAACATGTTGGTTTTAAAGGTAGCGCAGCGGATTATCCTTTTCAGAAAATGTCACCAAGCATTGTCTATACTGGTTGTGCCCAGCCAACGTTTCTTAAGTAATTGGTTACATCGTTCTGTTTATAGGCGGCCACATTTAACATATGACAACTTTGCGGTTAATGACAAAACTCACTGCTCCTTGGAAAATCATCGCACATGCTGCTAACCAAACCAACCGGGCCGCCAAAGATCCAAACTAGGCACTGGTGTTCATGTTAGGGAGAATACATTTAAGGACAAAAATACAGTTAAATACGTCGTTTGGTTACCATTCAAAACAGATTCTCTTGATTTGGAGACTCGTTACCTATGGCGACCCAAAAAATTTTCGAAATATACAACATCAATTTAAAAAATTCCCAAAATTAAAGAAGGAGTACGTAAAATTTAAAATTTGGGTCATTAATACTACAAGAATTATTCTCGATTTTTGTTAGATTTCAGAAACAGAATTGCATTCGGAGCCGATTCGGAAAAATTGTTTCGTTGGGTTCGATCATTCACGAAAGTGATCGCGATTTTCAGCGCGTAGTCTGAAATCTTCAACTATCCACTCTTACAGTATCGCTTGATGACTGTCGAATCTCGACTGAGACTTTTTTTGGCCCGAAGCAATTCAACTAGATTGGAAAAATCTTCGTTCGGTTTTCATGTTATTCGAACATTTTGAAATTTCTCGTTTTCTAAACTGATCACCTGTCAAGCTGGAATTGCATGGATTTTCGGACACAACAGAAAATGCATTTCTGAGAGCTGTTGACCTAAATGGATTCTTTCCGGTGAGAATAATAATAGCCAAACCAAAGGTTACTCCACTTAAACAGATTTGACTACCACGATTGGAGTTGGGCGCTGCCGCTTTACTGGTAAAATATTTGTCTGCAGTTCGTCATTTCTTGGGTATCCCAAATCTGCAAACAATTGGCTGGACAGATTCTATGATTGTTCTTGTTGACAACTTGCTGTGGTGGGAAGGTCCAGACTTCCTACGTAAATTCAGCAAGAAGACTGGCCGAAATTATTTGACGATTATCTTCTAAACGTAACCTTTGGAAATTTGGAAATCAAAAAGTTATTCCTGTAGAACTCGTCTCAATTTTCTAATAATTAAATTTTTTTTTTTAATATTTGACAGGCTCTTAAATTAAAAGAGCTACAATGTTTGCTGTACGATGGTATCAACATGAAAGGTTTTTAGAAGATATTGGTCGAATCACCAAAGGTTCAAACTTATACGATGAGAAAGCAAACTTCGATCATTATAACTCTCTATTGATGATCGGGGAACGCTGACCGTTGGTGGGCTAAACTTAACGATTGACTATCTTGCTGTTCATATCACAATTAAACATTCAGCATCGTAGATACCAGCAAATTTATTTAACGGGTAATAGCACGTTTAGACAGCCTTCGGGCTATTGTACTCAAAAGTATACGCTTAACACATTTCAGCGAATATAAATTGAGTACACTGGCAAGATTAAATCACATAAAGTGACTAGCGAATATATAGGTTTAGAACAGAATTCAGCTTTTCCAGAAATTTATTTTAAATCATTTAAAATGTATTAAAAACACGATTCGACACCCAACCTTAAATTCATTATGACACTTTTAACATAAGATTAAATAGGTGAACCAATTCCAGAATCAGAGAAGGAATGCACTACTGTTCAGATATTTATTTGGCGCCTTTGGAGTACCAGACAAAATTTGAACAGTTCGAAGTACAACTTTTATGAGTGAAGTAACCTTAAAATAAAAGAGCTTTTCACGTGCTCTAAGGCGTAACTCACTCAAGCACATCATTTACTATCATAATATGGCTTTATTAAAATTATGCCTGGCTCAAAGATCGGGTGATCCAATTAATGGCATAAATGTTTAACACCGGTATTTTAATTTTAATTCATCGAGCGTTTTGCTCGGAAATGGCTGGAACGAAAAACACGTTGACAATATTTCAACAGGCAAAAAAGCCCTTTTAACACCAACGCTTATCTAAGTTAGGAGTTTTAGAATTTCAAAAATAGTTTTTAGCCTGTACAGCTCAGTTAGCCACACACTCGTTACGCTCGAAATAAAAATTATCCAGAAAAGTTGTTGGAAATTTGTTGATTCAAAGTCAAATAAAGGCTCCAAAAATTAGTAAGTTACTTGTGATTGGCCCACTATATACCTTCATTTGCATTAAATAGATATTTCGCTGACTCACATGCTCTTCTCATGCTCCAATCTTTATTAAAACTTTTTTTAGAAAACTTTTATCCTTCGGCATATCACTATCGTTATACAAATCTCTGTTGATTATCAGAGGACGACTCGCGAGTGGTATCTGAAATTGGGCTAGCTCATACTATTTATATACACTTGCTAGAGAGCAGCACTATCGTCCAATATAAGTACTTAACGCGTGTTGTAAAATTTATGAACGTTTAATTTACGATAGACTCATTGAGAAATACAACATTGCCTATGAATTGAGTAGCTACATTATAAAACGGATAGAATTTGACTTGACTGATATGCGTCAATGCGTATATTTAAGCAATTCAAGATCTTACATATATAAAGGCCTAACCGATTCTAGAATCTTGCTATTTGAAGATGATCCCAAACTTTTCAACTCGATCAGATATGGATGTAAAATGTTACAAACTGACCTTAATTAACTTTTTAATTGGTGTATTTTCAATTATTTACACCTTAATGTCGACATCTGTAAAATTCTTAAAATCAAACCCAGATTTTACCATAAGAGTTTTATGTACTCGTATGAAATTATTAACATAGTATAAAACATTAAGGACAATAGGTTTACTTTTGGTATTCATATTGATCATGTTGTAAATAAAACATTAAATTTACTTGGTTTCGTCACGAATTTATTTGGAATTTTAAGATCCAATTTGTTTAACTTCAATTTTTAAAAAAAATTTTCACGATTCCTTAATTTTAATTTAAAATTCCTTGAGTCAAGAACGATAATAGCTGCGATTAGTTAATAATCAAATTCATTGTTCAAACTTTATATGATTCGAGTCAAATTGAATAGCATATACCGCACTTGTGAAATCACCTTTGTTTACATATATAAAAGTATTTCACCAATCTCATACTAAATTCTCCGTAAGAAATTGTTCAATGAATGTTGATTTATTAGCATATAGTAATTTGAAATTCAATATCCAAATATGATCAAATTTCCTAAATTACTAATTTTCTATATGAGCTTGTAGGTTCAGAAATTTCTTATGAAAAGTCTAGCACATCATGGCAGCTGGAATAATTATTTTATTTTAGGCCAAACATCCCTACATTTTCTGGGGAAGCCACAGACAGTTTTTCTACCTTGGAGATTTAATATTCAAATATGATAAAATTTCTAAAATCTGCCAATCTTATGTGAGCTCTCAGGTTCAGGAATTTCTTACGAAAAATCTAGCCCATCAAGGAAGCTGGAAATTGTTTTATTTTAGGCCAAATATCTCTATATTTTCTGGATAAGCCACAATTTTTCTATCTTGGTTTAATATCCAAATATGATAAATTTTCTGAATGTTGCCAACTTTATATGAGCTAAGAAGTTCAGGAATTTTTTATGAAATATCTAGCCCTTCATAGCAGCTGGTATAATTATTTTATTTTGGGCCACGCCATTCTCGGTTTTCTAAATAAGCCACAGTTTTCCAAATAAGATAAAATTTCTAAAGTTTCTGAATGTTTGAGTACACACTAAAAAATTTTGGAATAAATTTGATACTAGAATATTATAAATATAAATCCGTACAAATTTTGTGTAAATTTCATATTTGTTTAACTAATAACCAAATTTTATAACACATTGTACACATTTAATACATTCCCATATAAATACTTTTATATATCGCTGGTATAAAATTGATATATATACACTATAAAGATTTTTATATACAAACATATACAGTTTATCTACTAAGCATATAATTTTATTTATTCGGAGAAATATTAAATATATACCAATGTTTTATAAACATATTTATACAGGTATCGTATTAAAATTACCCACTTTGATATAAAAATTTTGGGATTCAATATTGAATCCTAAAATTGAACTGTATTCAATCTTGAATGGATTGAAGGAATTCTCGGTTCTCGTAAGTAAAAGAATTTTTTATAAACTGCTTAATGTTAATATTCATTTTATTGGTATGCATAAATTCTATATTCTTATAAATAATATTTAATTTCCTATTACAGGATACATTAATTAGAAAACAAAAATTTAACTGAAATTAGAAAACAAAAATCTTAAATAAAAAATAAACTATCGTTTAAATATTAGCTACGAGTAAAAATTAACATATTTATTTCACTTAAATTATTTTTTTAGTATTTTTATTTATTAACATAAGTATTGTTCGTTTTCCGTGATACGGCAGTGTCGTAACTAATATTGAACTGAAAATCATTTAAATAAAATTTGGCTAAGCATGTTTGTTCCGCAGCTAGAATTTCATAAGCATTATGAAAATCGTCAAACTGGACAACAGAGCATTTTTTGCATAAAAATACAATTTCCTCATTTTCTAGGATTATAAATTTCAATTCATAAAATTCGGTGTGGTCATCACCACTAAGCTCTGGTGAAGCTAAAAATAGACCAGGCCGATAATGTGCATTGTAATTAGTCCACGATATACCAAACGATTTATCAGATAAATTGTTTTTCTCAATAAACTCTTTACTGATAGTAGATTTTTTCCCAAGTTCCACTTTTCTTTCCATATTTAAATTTTTGACAGTTGTTGAAAATTTTTGCTGTTGACGAATTGCCAAACTTTTACAAACATTTTTAAAATTTCTTTGATTTTTATTAAGATTTTTAAAATATTGATGAAATGATTCATATCGGATAGACGATATGTGAGCTATCGGACCCATTTTTAATATTATACTCGGATAGTGTGTTAAGAAATGATGCTTTGGCAACAAATCTGCTTTAAATTCAGACACGACAGCTGACAAATGTTCCGTAATGTTTTCTTAAGTTATTTACAGATGAACGGGTAATGGTTTTAGCAAAAGATATGTCTATTATTTTTAAAAGAGAGGTAATAATCCCCCATATTGAATATATAATATATATATATAATATACATATATAATATATAATTAATTATTATAGGTATTATAATCTAACGTTACCTGAGTCTCGATCAACTTCCGTATATAATATATTTTTACCGGAGTTTTTAACAGCTGTAAAAATTATTGATTGATATTTTGGCCATTTCTCTATTAAATTTTGGGATTCTTCATAAGAGAGAGAAAAATCGTATAAAACCTGTAAAAATTAATTGTTTAACTGTTGATAACCATTAAAATTTATTGATAATGCAATTACCAAATCTGGATATATAAAGAAGAAGGAATATTTCTCGATTAAATTGTAGGTTTCTTTTTTCTGAGTAGATAATCTTCGGTAATTCAACGTTGTTTTTAATTTGGATTTCAACAAATCAAGTTCTTCTGGTAGAGATGCATTATTTAAAATATATAAATCGTTTTCTATATCACTGAACTCATTACTATCTGACTTAGTTGACTTGGGATTGGAATTAACCAGTTCATCGTTGAAACTTTGTTGAAGCTTTCTCTTTTTAGAGCGGTCATTTTTTAATTTTGTTTGCAGATAACCGCTTCCTTTTTTGTTGACCAATATATTTCCTAATTAGGTAAAAAAAATATTTAGAAAATATTTTAACTGATATAAACGGGTATATTACTGAATCTAAACAAGGAAATAGCCTTGTTGCAATTTCCGCAATCAGTTGGAACTCTTCAGCGCTAGGGGTAAAGCTACAATTTTCTTCAATAAACGATGCTAACCAAGAAATAAGTTTACGCCGTTGATTGTCTGTCAGTGATTTAACGGCCTCAACACTTTTAAATACTTCTAGTCCACCCGATTTTCGTATTATATACTCTTTTACAGCCTGTAACAATTAACAAAATTAATAAATTATTAAATACGTTATGAATATCAGAAATAAATTAAAAGTTTAATAACCAAAAACAGTTATAAATTGTTATAATAAAAATATACCTCTGGCGTAAAAATGAGGGATGGTCCTATACAACCATCTGATCGTGACACGGTTGTCCACTTTAATTGTTGCGTATCGCCTGTTGTCTCGTTTATCCCTCGAATTGATAGCTCTTCATATTTTTTAGTGTTAACATTCAATATGAAACTGGGATGCGTTATATAATGTCTCACGTAGTCTATAAATACATTTTCCTCTATGACTGCATCCAGAGAGTTTGAAAAATGATCAAACTGATTTAAATCTATTGATGTGTTTTCAAGCGCTGAAAAAAGTATTTAAATTCAATATTAATTTGTTTATGCCAAGATTGCAATAATATTCCAAATTAGAATTTTAAATTTATTTGCACAATTAATATAAATGAGTAATGCAAAAGTTTTTTAAATTATTTCAAGCAATAAAAAATAAAATTGAACATTGTTTTTTGTTTGTAGGCGGTAATTTTCAACCATACGATACATAATCTCAAAACATGGCATCTATTACAAAATATGTTAAAATGAGCGCGAATGATACTAAAAACTTAAAATGTTTATAATATTAACTCTAATGCTGTCTCTTAGTTAACATAAATCACAAGGTTATATGTAAATTTATCGTATAGGAAGAAATTTTCTAGCACAGAAAATTAAACAGTGTCCAATTTTTTAGCTTCACTGGAATTTTGCAAAATGGCGGAAAATGTACAAATCAACGCAATACTTTTATGTCGTAAAGACCAAAATTACACATACATATATCACTACCTTAAAACTTATTAATGCTTACCCGATAGTACGAAATCCAAGTAAGTTAATTGCTCCTCGCTTGTCTCAAATTTATGTACTTGGACTATCCGAACGTCTCTCTTATCGTAACTACATGTAAAATATACCCCTGGATACATTTTCTTTAAAAATACAATACAAATTGTATACGTATTGGCAGTTTTTTTGTATGTACTTACAATATATTGTGAAACACTTTAATATTATTTATTAATATATATCTCACTATAATACACTATATAAATTACGCTATTGAGCACTTAATTAAAATTCAAGCGCGTAAATTTAGCAATTGATTACTATAATCCACTATAAAATACTCTTAGTCAAGTATATGCACGTATGAACTCTAAAACATTTTTCACAAAACTGACAAAAAGTCGAACGACCGAATAAATGGCTGGAAAGTACCGCTATATTTATATTAAAAAAATATATTTGTATATAGATTTCTATATTAATTTTATATTGTTTCCGTATAGAACCAAACTTTTAATATGATAAAGTTATTAGTTTTATACAAATCGTGGTATCGAACTTATGTTTTATACTCTACGTTATAAACTGTATACAACTGTTGCTATAAAAATCACTTGTATATTATGACTTTCTATAAAATCTATTACAAAACCATATAAACTGTTTTAATATTTTTGACTTGTATATTTTTTATACAATTTTTCGTATAAATACAAAATATCTGAAAAAATGTATAAATATATTTATAGAATATCCTAAAATTTTTTGGAGTGTATGGAAGTTCAGGAATTTCTTATGAAAAATCTAGCTCATCATGGAAGCTGCAAATTATTTTATTTTAGGCGAAACATCTCGACACTTTCTAAATAATCCACAGTTTTTCTACCTTGGAGATTTCATATCCATATAAGATAAAATTTCTAAAAACTACAAATTTTGTATGAGCTGGCAAGTTCAGGAATTTCTTATGAAAGATCTAGCCCAACATGGCTGCTGGAATAATTATTTAATTTATTTATTTATATTAAATAAATCGATTTCATATGCAAAACAAATATCAATTCAAATTTTGATTATTACACAAGATTAAATAAGTTTAAATTTAAAATTTAAATTTTACAATTTTAAAAATAAAAAGTTAAGTTCTTCAGATTAGAAGTTGTCAAAAAAAAAAGATATAAAATAAAAAGTATATTTTTTACAAAAAATAAATTGAAAAGAAGTTATCGGATAATTTTTAATAAATTAGTTTTTAAAATTTTAAAAATAGTTCTTCAAGTTCCTTTTGAAGCAGTCCTTTGTGCTATGAAAGTCATAGTTTTCTTCAGAGATGTTGAATGATTTTGCAAGTCCATTGATTGGGCAATTTTCACCTTAGTTAGTTGAGTGGCGTACTATCTCCAAAAATCGATGGTTCCGCAGCGATTTGATTCGAACATATAGCTGTATTTTCCAATATGTATAAGTTGAATCAATATGGCCAAGAAGGGTGTTACCAATGAAACCTGACTCTTTCAATCCTTTTGATGTGGTTAACATGATAAGGGCTCCAAATTACTGATGCGTATTCAACTTGGGATCTTATATACGCAAAATATAGTGAAAATAAAGTTGACAAATTTGTAAATTCTCCAGTTCAACGCTTAACAAGGCCAAACATAGAATTTGCTTTAGCAATGTATTTGTCAATGTGGTGATTAAAACTCATATTTTCAGCGAATGTGACTCATAGATCGATTATTTCTTTAACTCTTTGCAGTTCCGTATTATTAACGCTATAAGCAAAGTTAATCGGTTTTCTCTTGCGATGAAAAGACATTACTTTGCATTAGTCAATATTCAACCGCAAAAAATTTTTGTGGCACCATTCACTGAATCTCTTGATGTCTTCTTGTAATATTTTTGTGTCATGTATATCTTTAATTGTATTGTAAATTTGTATATCATCTGCGAACATGAGAAGATAAGAGTATTTTATTACTTCAGTTATTCCATTTATGAAAACGAGAAAAATCCAGACGAAATTCTGGAAACCAAGGTAGGTCCAATATGGAAACCCTGAGGAACTCCTGACGTTACTTTGATTGTTTTAGATTTTTCGCTTCCAATTGACACGTATTGTACACGACTAGACAAATATGAGTTGAACATTTAATGAAGTTGGATGAAAAGCCAAAGTTGTAAAGACTTTCTAGAGCCTTGTGATGGCAGATGGAGTTAAACGCTTTACTAAAATCAGTAAATACTACGTCTACTTGGTTGCGGTTTTTAATTTTATTAATAACTTTGTTGATAAATTCAACAAGGTTAGTAGATGTAGATCTTCTAGGCATAAACCCATGCTGATTGAGTGATATATGTTGAGCTAGGATTCCTTTACAGATGTTGCATACAACCAGTTCGAATAATTTTGTTATGGTTGAAGTGGTTGATACCCCTCTATAACAAGTGAAGTTTTCTCTTTTACCCGATTTAAATATGTATAGGTGTAACTTTAGATATTTTCCATGTATCAGAGAATAACCTCATCGATAATAACCGGTAAACTGATAAGTACATTATTATTTACGTTTGATTGAGTGGTAAACCAATTACTGTTTTTAGGTTTGTATACATATTGAAAAACTTGGAAGTTCAGGAATTTCATATGAAAATTCTAGCTCTCTTGGAAGCTGGAATAATTTTTTGATTTTAGGCCAAACATCTCTATATTTTCAGGATAAGCCACAGTTTTTCCACCTTGGATAGTTAATATCCAAATATGATAAAATTTCTAAAAATTGACAATTTTATGAGGTTGGAGGTTGAGAATTTAATTATAAAAAATCTAACTCGTCATGGCCGAAAAATAATACTTTTATTTCAGATCAAATAGCTCTCCATTTTTTGGCCACAATTCTACTACCTTGGAGTATTGAAATCCAAATATGATAAAATTTCTAAAAATTACCAATTTTATATGAGCTTGGAAGTTCAGGAATTTCATATGAAAAATCTAGCTCACCATGGCAGCTTAAATAATTTTAATATTTCAGGCTATACTGTTCTTCATTTTCTGGAAAGATCTGAGTTATTCTACATTGGAGATTTGGTATTCAGATCTGAAAAAATTTCTAAAAATTACCACTTATATAAGAATTTGGATATCTAGCCCACCGTGGCAGCTGGTATGATTATTTTATTTTAGGCCACACAGTTTTTAATTTTCTGGATAAGCCACAGTTTTTCTAACTTGAAGATTTGGTATCCAAATGTGATAAAATTTCTAAAACCAATTTTTTTATTTGCTTGGAAGTTCAGGAAATGTTTATGAAATATCTAGCCCATCATTGAAGCCGGAAATTATTTTATTTTAGGCCACACCACCCTTAATTTTCTGGATAGGCCACAGTTTTTCTATCTTGAAGATTTGATATCCAAATATGATAAAATTTCTAAAAGTTACCGATTGGAAGTTCAGGAATTTTTTATGAAAAATCTAACCCATCATGGCAGCTGGAATAATTATTTTATTTTCGGTCAGATTGGTAGCATTGGTAATATTTTATTTTTTTTATTTTACTGATTATAATTTAAATTATTTTAAATTTAAATTGAACTGACTAAAGCATTTAATGGGAATTGTCATACTGTATGCATGTGCCACACAACAACGCCCAACAAAAAATTGTTCATCCGCGAACGTTTACTTAGACTGTGTCCGAAACCTGTGATAAATATTTTTTTAGTACAGAATTTTGACATTTACATGCAAAAACCTAAGACACCCAAATTATTATAGTCTATCGCTATCATAATTTTTGACAGATACGAACATATAAATTATATCTTTGTGTTGTAGGCCGAGCAATAGAAAAAAAATTGTATACATATAAAATGGCAGATGGATCGAAAATTTAATGATGTTTTTGGCGGGATGATACTATTTATATACATACGAGCATATATATAATTTATATGAACACACACACTGAATTAATGTAAAATGAAATGATTAAAAGATAAATAAAAATAAATAAAAGTTCGAATATACAAAAATGATTTTTTTAATAAATAAAAGCTTTACAATTTAATATATTTAATGTTATTAATTTAATTATAAGAGTAAATTATCTACAATACTGCACATAAGTCTGTCGTGATGATAAACATACTGGGCCGGAGGTAATGGTAGTGCTATTACTTGGGCTGTTTCAGCATTAGCCTATGTTTTAAACTAATTAATATAGGTTTTAATTGTATATAAATATTTTGATGAATATTTTGATGCTTGGTTTTGCATTGCTATTTCTGGATTCATTTTATTGTAAAAAAAATTCAATGTCACTTTCAAATTTATTTTTTTATTTATCACAAACACAATTTTACACAGAACACAACAAAATTTGTATTAATAAAAATAATTATTATAATAAAACTAATAATAAATATTAATAAAACTTTAATGTACTAAAAAATATTTATCACAGGTTTCGGACACAGTCTAAGTAATAAACATTTTTATTTTCAAAATTGATTTACTATAATTTATAAGAAATCATCATAACAAAATTCCGGATAACAAATTTTAGTCGACCTTTCCAAGTACTCACATAGTAAACCACACGAAAAATTGCCTTACATCAGTCTTCGACAATTTTTCGTGTGTTTTACTATGTGAGCGCTTGCTAAGGTTGCCTAAAATTAGGTAACAACTTTTTTTTATGACATTTGTATAAAATGAAGTAGGAAGTCACTTATTTAAGTAGTAAAGTAGTTCGAGGTAAAAGGCGATACACGTACCATTCTCCATTAAAGTGGCATCTAATTTATTTTAAATACACGCAATTATAAACTATAGTCGCCGCTACAATTTAACATTATTGTACTTTCTTTTCAATAAAAACCAATTTAACTATAACTAAATATAATAAAATATCCGAGATTACTTATCTTTAACCACCGCGCGAATATTATATTCACGTAATAAAAATTAAATACCGTGGTTAAAATTATTAAGTTTAAGTTGTGAGGCCATTTTGAATTTAATATTCAATTCCACCAACCACTTGGAAATATAATGGAAACGACAATGGAAACAAAATATTTTAAAAGAAAAAAAAAATGTTTTCTTCGTTTCTTCATCGATTCACGATTTTCTTATTACTGTGGAAAAGTATGTATATCGGTGTGGTTGTAAATGCATGTAAAGCTGTTGGGCCATTTAATATACTTATATACACATATGTATATGTATGTGTTATATATGATCATGTGTGGTTGCATTTCTGCGAATTTTTATTTTTTATAATTAAATGTTTATATTGTTTTGGTTGAAGTGTTGTTATGTGTATAATGCATATACCTATATGTATATGCGTAAACATTTCAATTAAACAACATGCTCGTGTACATACATATATATTGTATATCATGGGCGTTTGGTATATTTATTGGGGGATATATGTACATATATGCAGTTCAGCATATTTCAGTTCAATGTAATCAATCATTTAAAAGAAAACGAATAAAAATGTAATATTTAAGTAATTCCATTTTAGTGTTTTCTTAAAGAATAATGTAAAATTTATGGTCTAATTATTTCTAATAACCGGAAATATAAAAAAAAAATACAAAACAATAAAATAAAATAATAATTTGTTCTTTTAAGTTTTAAGATAAGAGACAAACAAAAAAAAAGTAGAACATAAAAAGAACTAAACATAAAATCATAATACGAGAGATTACCCACAGGTCAAAATATTGCAATATATATAATATATTGAATATCAATTTTAGATAAATGCTTTTGGTAATTAGAAGACGGCTTCTTTAACCGAGTTATATAGCTTTTTAGAAAACCTATAAATTCGTTTTAAGTATTTTTGTTTTGAAATGGAAGTGATAAGACAAAATATGTTTTACCTTTTAGAGCGATGATTTACTACACAATAGTTTGAGGTGTTAACTATATAAATGTACATACACATACACAAAAGTTGTAAAATTGTTCCGTTGGAATTTAAATAATGTGCCTATAATGCACTAAGTGTATATTATATGACCTAACAACATATACCTACATGTATAAATGCAGGCGACATCTGTTTTGTCTATTAGTTTATCTTATAAATAATTATAGTTGGTATCGAAATGGTTATAGAAAGCAAACCGCAACAATTACAGGACTTATCATATCCTTTTATCCATTTTTTTTATTTTATTTATATTTGCTCTTCAAATTTATATATGCGGAGTTTAAATGAAATCAGTTACAGGTGTTTTAGTTTTATGTATACAAGAAAATTACAATCGCGCAGAGAATATGTACGAGTATATCCCAAACCAAGAATAATAAAATAAGAAAGAAAAAGAAAAAAAAGTAAATTAATAAAATGTAAACGGCGCAATCAAATTAGACCACCTGAATTAATTCAAACTTATCTTTAACTTTAACCCATTTCGTATATTATATTGCCCAATTATGTAATAAAATAACTTAGATCGTTCGATTTATACGTCCATATATTTATATAGTATATAAGACCGATTGTAAAAGGATTTGTTGTTGTTGTTGGTGGCCGAGAAATAATATCATTAGAAAACTTTGATGATAATTGTATTTAGAAGAAGAATAATTAATGAAGAAACTCTTTAATTGAGGTATATAGTCGTCGCTTATATATATCGCAGTATTGAGGATAATTAAATTAAATTAACTTTGCACTGGTTTTATGTTCGTAATACCAAAGCGGTTTAAATATCGTAAATGGACATAGTTTCAATGTAATATGATAGTAATACAAGAACCGTATACATTCTTTACTATACACAGTTCGCCAGTACATTTAAAACCATCAATAGTTCCATAAACAAAAGAAGTTTATACATCTATACAGATTACAGACCACCACATTCAGGAACTGACATTTATGCAAAATATATTGATGCTGTCATAAATACAACTATAATTTCTCTGATTTAGCACTAATTCTCAGAGACTTTAATTTGCCAAATAACTCATCCACTCGATTTTTTGTATGCTATAGTTGCTGAAGATTTACACTCAGGTTGTGATAGTACACTAGGTAGATGGCTATATTCCAAATCCACTAAGCTCAAAAACTACCCCCTACCCCGCGGAATAAATTAATCGAAAAGCTTATATTATGCGAGTTCGAATAAAATTTATTATGAGCCATTAACACCCATACCTAGAGATTTGAAATCAAGTTCTGATAGTACACTAGGTAGATTGATAGTTAAATATTCCGAATCCACTAAGCCCAAAAAACTATCCCTTACTCAGGAATAAATTAATCGGGAAGCTTAATAAAATTATTAATGAACCATTAACACCTATAGCCAGAGATTTGAATTGAAATAGCTCTTCATCTATCCTCTGAATTAATTTTTATTCGATTGATTTTGTCCGACTTCGTACATATTTTAAGTTTTTAGTACTAAATATATTAATAGGAATTATCATTTTTCCAATTTGATTTTATGTTAACCGTGTGAAACTAACACTTAAATAAAATCTGTCGATTTATTGCGGAAAACTTCACTCCCATCAAAAAATACCATTTTGTAAATACCAGGGTTAAACAAAGTTTTGCAAATTAAATTTTTTTTTTAACACAATAAAAAAAAAGATTTCTAAAACTAAAATTCAAAATTTAAGTCTATCAATAAAAAAATAAATAAAAATAACAACATACCTGAGAATAGTATCGACAACTAATTTTACAGTATCCAAAAATAGCAAACAAATTAAAAAGTAAAACTATGTTTCATTGTTGGTAATTGTAAATAACCAATCTTTTAATAATCTACAAAAATCCTTTAAATTATTTGCAATTCTATTTTGAGACTGCGGTAATTGACTATAAAAGATTGGAGCGGTATATGTGAAAAATCTTTTAAAAAGTTCATTATTAGGAAAAGGGATCATTATTCTGTAGTTGTTCCGCAGGTTGTAAGTGACGCTACTAAAGCTAATTAAAGAACGATTTCCGCGAATGATGTAAAATGCTTTAATGACTTTAAAAACGTAACTTTTGGCAGGAAGTTAATAATTCGTATAACAGCTTTTTGAAAAGCTACCAATGGTTTAAATTCAGGATCACAAATGTTAAAATGTTCTTAACGTCATCCGCAATTTACTTTTTAATTTATTAACATGTTCCTTAAAATTTAGCTGAGAGTCTAACTGCAATACAAGATATTTCAACGAATTAATGAATGATACATTAATGTTGAATTTAAATCTGTATAATTGTTCCACCTATACTGAAATTCATTAATTTAAACTTACAACTCAAAAACATGTAATGGACGAAGAACCATTTTTTCAATAAAATAATGTCATGTTTCATTGCAAGTTTTAAGGAAACCAAATCTGTACCATGGTACAATAACGCCGTATCATCAGCAATGTTGCCATCGCCGATCTCGGAGATGTCTACGTCAAATGGTTAGTGGTCTCAGGCTAATAAATCATTTGGTGATATTAAACAGATAAGTCGTCTAACAATATTACGGAGATGAATGAATAAATAATTGAGCCTTTCTACCATTCACATATAAACTATTACAAATGTATGTAATTTAGGTTGTTTCTAGCGATATCAAAATCGTTGA
This sequence comes from Tipula unca, assembly GCA_951394425.1. Taxonomy (NCBI): domain Eukaryota; kingdom Metazoa; phylum Arthropoda; class Insecta; order Diptera; family Tipulidae; genus Tipula; species Tipula unca. The sequence continues at coordinate 24,148,056 of OX596381.1, read as the reverse complement.
AATGTCCACCACGGAATCTCAGCTCACAGGGATTGATAGATATAGTGGTGTATGCGATGTGTTAGATAATACCCTCACCTTAATAAAATAACAACCCTTATGTCGACACGATGGGGATAAGGGTGTTTTATAGAGCTTCATCTATATATGACTTGAGATATCAAAATCGTTGAAAGTCCACCACTGAATTATTGGAAATGGTAATTGATCAGATCGATAATGTATCGTCAATTTTATTATTATTATTCAAGAGTTTCATGTACTGAGTTGTTTATTCTGTGAATCTTGTGTTAACCACCATGTGAGGATTGACTTCAATAATATTCGGATTTCTTGCGATAGCTACATATTTTTGTAGATCGTCGTATCGCCCCCACTGCCCTTTGTACTGAGAATAACTGATGAAATTACCAAAAACGGTTTCTTTCGAATTAATACTGTTACATTTTTCATAACTCACAAGTCCAATTAAATTATAAAGGACATTGTCAAATATTAAAGTCGGTTCAATATGACTAATTTTGATTTTCTGGCTGCTCTCTGTATGGTATTCAGTATAAATGGAAATTATTGGATGGTAGGTTTTATATTGGGGTTTCAGTTTATTCGAACATACTGGGCACCCCTGAGGTGGTACTTCTTCTATACATTCATTTAAATTGGGAAACCCGACTTCCGTTAATATTAACAAATTAACCAACAGGTAATTCCATTCTTCTTCAACAATGGTTTCACAATTTTGACATTTTAGCTCCAAAGGTAGGCCGGGAAGGCTTTTTAATATGTAACCTGAAACATCTTGGATAATATAGTTGCAATTTTATTGTACTCCAAAAATTTCAATGAGCATTTCTTTTCTGATGCCATATGCAACCTTTAACTCATTCTCCAAGAGATTTTCAATCATATTTTTAACTCTTCCTTCCCGCATACTACTATTGGTTATCCCCAAAGTGACGACCCCAGCAGCTAATGTTTGAATTAAGGAATCAAATCCACAGGTATTTGAGTAATAATCACATATTATTATTCCATTCTGCAAAACTGGCAATGTAGTATTTCTGGTTCCTTTTTTTTTTATCTAGTAGCAATTTTTTTTCGCTATTTGGTATGGTTGCTTCGGTGTACTGAAACCACTTTCAACCTTTGAATTTTGACTCAACATTTTTAAGGTTGTAATTGATCGTTCTTGCGGCGATTGTTTTCCAATTTCTTTCATTATTGCGAAATTAAAGGAAGTTGCCGGTTTATTTTTGGGAGTTGTTGCGTCTTTAGTTTGGCGTTAAAACACTGAATGACATAGTTGTGGTTCATGTTAATGTGATTCAATTGTTAAATCTGTGCCAGTTGATTCAAATAATTTCATTTTCATTTCTGGGCTAGTAAAAGATTTTTTCTTAATTCTATTTTTTGGGATACCCGCTACAATTTGTCGATGAATGTTCATATTACGTTCATGAATAGTTCTGACAAAACGGCCTATTTTGGTTGGTATTTTACCAATATATTAATATTAAGTCCTGAAAATTTGTATTGTAAACAATATTAATTCCACCAACTATTGTAGGATTGTAGGAATCTTGAAAGTACGGGATTGGCCCGTGTTTTGTCTTTACATTTTTCTGGCCGTTCTATGTTAGTTGTTACATTCAAGTTTATATCGCTTTCTATGATTAAATCAGTAAACGAATTAATGATTGTTGCACTTTTATAGTAATGAATTGTGATCTTATTGTTGTTATTTTATTAAGGTGAGGGTATTATCTAACACATCTCATACACCACTATATCTATCAATCCCTGTGAGCTGAGATTCCGTGGTGGACATTTCAACGATTTTGATATCGCTAGAAACAACCTAAATTACATACATTTGTAATAGTTTATATGTGAATGGTAGAAAGGCTCAATTATTTATTGATTCATCTCCGTAATATTGTTAGACGACTTATCTGTTTAATATCACCAAATGATTTATTAACCTGAGACCACTAACCATTTGACGTAGACATCTCCGAGATCGGCGTGAAACTTAATTGAATTGTTTAATAGTCATCTTTTAATCTAATTTATAAATAAATAATTATTCGTGATGAATTACGTAATTTTTTTTACAAATTTTTCGGGTTGAGAGACAATTTTCTGGATTAAATAAATATTATTTTCATTTATTTTATTTTTTCGGGCTGAGAATTGAATTTATCAAGGAAACACACCAATTCGGGATGCGGTTTTTTGGGCTCACTTCACAGACATAGCAATACAAACACTTGGCTTACGATTGAAAATATAAGACTTAAACAAACCCAATGCAATACTCCTTACACCAATATTACATAATTTCGATAAAATAATGTTATGATTCACCGTATCGTAATCCTTAGAAATATGTATCAATGAATAAAGCAGATGATTTGAAATTATTATTTAAATAGTGATTAAGGCCTTTCCCGTGGGAGGGTTTTTTTAAAAAGCCGTATTGTAACTTTTAAGTCTATTTTTAATTAGTTGTTCAATAAGATTTTAGAAAAAGTGCTCATAAGAGTAATTGGGCGATAATTATTCAAATCTGACTGTGGTCTTTTCTTAAAAAGCTGCTTTACGACTCCAACTTTTAGTTTTTCAGGAAAAACGCCTCTCGACAAACATAAATTGAAAATATAAATCAACAAGTGAACAACACTACCAATTATATTTTTCATTATTTTATGTGAGATTTCATCATTGTCGTATGACGTTGAATTCTTTAAATTCCTAACAATCGCAACAATTTCACTTTCACAGGTGGGAAACAAGAAAAAATGGTATTAGTGCATTTCGAAAGGACTAAACTTTTCCTTTGCATCGAGTGATACAGATTTCTGATTTGCTTTTAGAATATCGTAGGGAACATTAATGAAAAAGTCATTAAAAATATTCGCTATTCTCAAAGGCACAGTTTCAATTAAGTTATCACCAACATTAATTGAAGAATTTTTGTTGAGGTATGAGTATTATTTTTTTAAGTTCTCTAAAATAAATTTTGTTAAATTTTGACTTAAAATATCTTTCTTTGGTTTGCGGAATTAAACGTTTTATTTTGTCATTGATTTTATTAAATTTTTTATTCAACACAGCATTTCCGTGATTCTTTGCCAATTTTTTAGCTAAATCGTTTTTATAATTAATTAAATTAAGTTAATTAAGTTGTCATACAGGATTTAATTTTAAAATCTTGCCAACGAATTCTAGTGATCAATTTATTTTTATTAAATTCATCAGTTATCATTAATAAAAAATTTGAAAACGCTATATTTGTATCATCCATCAGCCCAGAATACCGAAGCCCAGTCACAAGAACTTAAATTTTCAGATAACATGTCATAATTAATTTTTTTTTTTTGAGTTCGTGGTTCGTAACGTGAGCTACGTTTCTTTGGACCGAGTAAACTCAAAGCCAACAAAATCGTATTATGGTCGTTACATGCAAATTCACAGTTTTGACCTTAAGAGAGAATTTTGAAACATTTATTTCAGGAAAGACATGATCAATACAAGTACTTGACCATGTTCTAGGTAACCCTATTCATATACAAATCCAACCCAAACGACGTGCACAACAACAAAAATTCGTCCTTTTACATGAGACTCTTTCTATTAGTCAATATTTAAGTCCCCAAGTAAAATTTTATTTTTAGATAAATCTGTACCTAGGAAATCGTTTAATTCTTTAAAAAATATTTCCGTTGTGTTGAAATTAAATCTATATACATAGATTAGAAAGAAACAAAAACTAATTTTATCAAAATGAGCCAAAAAGATATCGAAATTTTTACGTAAGCTCCGGATGTTACATTTAAGCCCTTTTCAGTCCCATCTGATGTAGATGCGCTGCCCAGGATGATCATACGGAAAAATAATACCTAAGTTTGTGGTACAAGTAGTAGTTCTTTCTCATTTTAATGTAACAATAAAAATGTTATCAGAAATTGTTATGTTAGTTTATTGGTTTTGAGTTTGGTTCCGCCACGGTATGTTTGTCGATATGAAATGATGTCATCAGCGACAATAGTATTAATTACGTTTTAAAGTGTAGCTAAATTCATTCCAAAAATGTCAACATGTTTGTTTGGTAACGTGTGTGAAATCTGTCCTAAAAGCAACAACAAATTATTATGCATGTGTTGTGAGTGGGAAGATAAAATAAAAGTTTCGTTATAACGAATTTTTAAATTTAAGAGAGTTATTTAATATTTAATTAAGAGAATTTAGTTGATTTATACTAACTTACCGGTTTCACTTTTAAATTTTTTCGAGTATTTCTATTGAAATCATAGTCAAAAAATATTTGAGTATAGGTGTGGATCTAGTCTAATGAACTCAGGTTTTCCAAAATATAGGCTTTCAGGTACTTAGGATTAGACAATTTTGGTTCATAGTAACAAAACTGAAATACATATATCAAAGCGTCCGAATTTTTTGTTTGAATAGGTGCCTGGTCTAGTGGAAAACCGATCAGGTTTACCGAAATATAGGCTTTCAGATACTTAGGACAGGACACTTTTGGTTCATAGTGCTAAATCTGAAATACATATATCTAAGTGTCCCAATTTTTTCGAGTGTTTCTAATAAGAGGCCATCATAGCCGAAAAATATTTGAATAGGTCTGGTTACAGTTTCACTGAAACCTGTCAATTACGACTGGGCATTTTTGTTTCTAAGTAATCGAACTGAAATATATCGATTTCTCTTTATATTTTCATATGTTTCTAATAAGTGGCTAATTGGAATGGGGTGGGGACAAGAAGCGTTTAAGTCTTAGTAAAATTTATACTACTTTTTTAATCATTCTTGTTTCTTATATGTACTTATATATAGAATTCGTTACTTGTTTACCTTACTTGTTTAAGTTTGGAGGAAGGCTCCTGATTATGCGTAGCCATTAGTAGCAGATTTCTAGTTGAATGTGAACCCGTATATATTTATTTGTTGTTGTTGCTTTTAGGACAGGTTTAGGATAAATCGCACGTGAATAGTTTGGTAACCCTGCGATAGTAATTTTTGATGTTTTACTGATTTGATTAGGCTTATCAAGTAGCGACTCGATTAGATTGAGTCGTTCATCTTGTTTCCGGCACGTTCCTTGTAACTCCTGACATATGTCAGATAAACGTTTATTTTCGGCCACTGAAGTTTTGATTTCTCTTTTATATCCCTCAATATCACTCCGTATATATAAACTCCTGAGATATTTTCATGTCGGAAATAAGAGTTTTAATTGTTCCAAATTGGCCATCAAACCGCTTCATCAGACCAGTTATGACAGCTTCGCATTTTGACCCAGTTCTACAAGGAGGAGCTATTGAAGTAATTGTTAATGAAATTATTGATGGTGGTTTAGGAAATTATTATTATTATTAAAATTGGGTGGAACCCAAGCAAGTTCCGCACTCAATGCCACTCTGGGCCCATGGTGCACACCAAGGATTGTATCAAAATGCGCTCGGCTGATCTGGCAAACTGTAGCAGCTTAAACCAGGGTAGGGATGACAATTGGCCTACATTTAAAGATCTATAATTAAGAAATCGGGACCTAACTACCTCGAAAGAGGGAAAGCCACAGACAAAATGAATGGCTGTCATCGGCATCTTCAAGACAGTTGTCACACAAGGAATCTTGGACAAGTTCCATTCTTTTTAAATGGAGTTTAAAACGACCATGGCCGATCAGAATAGCGACCAGAACTCTCAATTGATCTTTCTTCAAAGATAGAGCAAACTTTGTGAGCCTCAGATTAGGTTCACAAATGAAGTGCTTAGCCACTCGGCATGTAGTAAAAGCTAGCCAATTACGCTTAGCCTGCAAAAACATGTAGTTCTTAATAGCTTCCTTACCACAATTAAAGGTCAGGGGTACTGCCGGTTCAGGTCCAATGAATTCCATTCTTGAGCCTGTTTTAGCTAAAACATTAGCTATCTGACTACCTTCAATGCCACAATGAGCCGGAACCCACATAAGTCTAACACGATTATTAGAGCAAAGGACGTTAATAAAATGTTTACAGTCTTTGACCAGTTTGGAAGTGATCATAGGATTTCGTAATAAATTGAGCACAGGTTTACTATCACTGCATAGAATAATGTCTTTTCCGGAAACGGCGAGGTTAGAAACGTCAATCACACAACGTGTGAGTGCAATCAGCTCCGCTTGGAATACAGTGCAGTTTCGGCCTAGACTCTCACATGATTGTGGGTCATGTTCAGGACAATAGGTTCCGAAACCTGCACCAAAATTAGAGTGAGACTCGTCAGCGAAAAACACGAGTGACTGAGCCACCCGGTCATTGAATACTTGAGACAACCACGAGTTTCTCGTTGGAAAAACTACCGAGAAAGAGATATCAAAGCAGAATTCTGGCAACAATTTGTCATTATATATGAGCTGAATAAATTGTAAATTAGTCTATGACCTGTGATATGGGTGAGAGCGTTCCACGCACCAATACACCGCAGGCGAAAGGCAGCGGAGCATGCTGTGCCTAGGATGACCGACTGCAGTGGGGGCAGAAATAAAATTGCCTGCAAAGTAAGTATAGAAGAAGAGGAGATAGCACCCGTAATAGCTCGACCTTGTATGCTATTAAGCTTCGCAATGACAGAAACTGACTGAACCACAGGCCAACAAACAACAGACGCATAAGATAGCATAGGTAAAGCTAGAGATTTGTAAATAAACATCAGCATTTTGGGGGTCAGACCCCAGGACTTCCCAAATGCTCTTCTATACACTGCCAGAAAATGGAAGTGACCTTTCAATATGAGATTTATTTCAATATGAGATTTCCAGGACAGTTTACTGTCCAGAATGACACCCTAACGATGGTTTCTCCAAAAAGAGAAGGAGCAGACAGCTCTCCAGTATTCCTACATCTGGTGAAGACTATCAGACTAGTTTTCGATGCATTAACGTACAGCCCCTTCTCTAGACACCACATTTCTACAACTTGGAGAGCGCGTTGCGTTAAGTCTGATAGTACATTAAGATATTTACCCTGAACCAGAACGACTAAGTCATCAGCATAACTCTGAGCAGTCGGATTGCTGTAGTTTTTCAAGTAATTCGTTGATCACTAAGAGCCATAGGAGAGGTGACAGAACACCTTCCTGGAGGCAACCTTCAGTAAATTTGACCGATATGGAAAGGGAGTCCAGCTCGAGGAACAATGGTTTGGTCAATTCCAAATTTTGAGCAGGCTTCAGTGATGGAAGCGAATGAAGTACTATCAAAGGCATCCGTAATGTCGAGGAAAGTGCCCACAAGAAACTCCTTAATACTAAGCGATCTTTCAATTTTCGTTACAAGTTCATGCAGCGTAGTTTCACATGATCTCCCAACTCTGTACGCATGTTGAGTGCTACTGAGTGGGATGACAGATAAGTGATGATCCCTAATATATCTGTCAACAATTCTTTCCAGAGTTTTGAGAAAAGTTGAAGAAAGACTAATAGGGCGAAATGATTTGGGATCGGTATAATCCGTCTTTCCAGCTTTCGGGATGAACGCAACTCTACTCCTGCTCCAGGACTGTGAAACATATCCAAACGCAAAGCACGCTTGGCAGTAGTCGCAGTAAATGTTCCTGAATTAGAGGAAACCCATGCTGTAATTCAGCAGGAAAAACTCCATCCGGACCACTTGATTTATAAGGTATAAGAAGGGGAAAACGCTCCAGCGCAAGGTGTTGAGAGTGACTAGCCTACAGGCTAAGTGCCAGTCAGGTAAATAATCAGTACCATTAGGCTGGGCGTTAGCAACATAGTCATGATTGATAATATTGCACGCAGGGAAATGAACAGAAAGTAATAGTTCGACAATTTCCTGCCTGCGGAAGAGATTAATCTGCCATCAGGAAGTCGCGGAACATCGAGTCGCCAGGAACCATTTCTAACCAAGAACCTATTAAGTCTGGCGATCGCAGAGATACTATTAATTTCTTCGTAGAAGCTAATCCAAGAAGTCCTACGAGCGGATCTCAGCAAACAGCTTAGGAAAAGTGACAGCAGCAATCGTACACTCAGGTGAGCAAAACCAATTTGAAATAGAACAAAGTTGTAAAATAAGGAATAGCCTTAGATGCCATTTTGTTTACATTTTGATAATATATTGAATAGTTATGAAAACTTATACTCTCGAAATATTGCAAAAATTTGTAATTTGATCATTTAAACTTTAGCTCGCGCGTAAAATTGTTCCACTTCAACAGATTGATACATATATACGATTACGATATATAATTCACATGATTAAAATTTCCCATCGTCTAATATTGTAGCAAGAATGAAAATCTGAAAATTAGATCTCGTTTAAAAATAATCAAAATGTGTCCCTTGTGTAATTTCGTTATATAAATATGTCCAATATATGTAGCAACCCTCTTTATTCAATTATAATCCATATATCTGTTACATTTCAATCTGTAAGAGTTTTACTGCGTTTGTTACGAGTATTTATATAGCCAGGAGAACTAAATCAAATTATAAAAGTGGCAGATAAAATTGTTAATTGAATTAATTGTTTTAAAATTCTATCGACAGTTCATTTATGACACCATTTTCATATCTATATATATATATATGTACGTATACACTCACCTGTATTTCGAAATGGTCTACATTCAATTTCAATCTCATAAAACTAAACGTTATATCCTGGTACATATGTGTATTGTTACACCACATCAAGGCGAAAAACGTTATATAATTTTCATTCACATTGTATGTATATAAAACAATCCTTAATCGAATTATATGTATATGTATGGATATACGGGGTGATAAAATAACTTCCCTTCGAAAACTAAATAAATTTTTTTTTCCCATTTCCATGCTGAGTGTCTTGTATGTTTGTTGCTGGATTAACACAACACAATTTTCTCCGATTCTCTGGTGTTACAATGAACGATTTTAAATGATAAATTGAATAACAAAAAGGTGGATGTATTATATTATTGCCATACAGGATCTATGTATATCCTTATTTTATTGTTTCATATAATTTTTTAGTATTATATATTCGCCGGTTGAAGATCATGGCATGAATTTAAAAAAAAAAAAAAAAATATTTTATATCTGTATATAGATAAAAACAATTGAAATCCGTCTCACTCCTGTTTTCACATCCATAGGAAAAAATTCAAAAAGCAGCAACAAAAAAAAGATATCATTTATTTCGTGGGTTAATAAAATTTCACAAAATCGAATATTGCTGCCGTATATATAACGATATATAGGATGTCAGAATGGGGTAAACGAGAATATATCCTTTTTATAGTATATATACGGCACAAAATATATTTATATCAATTGTGAAACCCAAAGGAGTCAATTTAAAATTTATATTTAGTTCAAAGTTATGTTGTTATGTACATATATATGTATATGTATGTACATAAAATAACCGAAAATGGTACTTTGGTTCAGATTTTTTTTTTGATTCTTATTGTTTCGGCGTTAATCATAAATCAATAAACCGAATAAACCGTGAATCAATTATTCAGCAGGCCAAAGTGAAATTTAATTACATATACAATAAAATTATTGAGATGTATAGGGATACTGTGTACCCCTATACATACGTGTATGTATGTATATACACTTGGTACTCAAACTTTGGTACTGCAACTACCCCTCTGCGCCTCTATATGGTGGATCTCCTTTCAGAGATCGCTGAATAATTCGTTCCGGATCAGCAGGCAGAACGTGACCGAGCCATCGTACTCGCTGAGATCTTATTTCATGTACAATATTATACAGAGCTCGGTATGTGCCATCGACTTCGCATTTTGGGCCGTAAATCACTTGCATGACTCTTCTCCCAAATCAAAGGAGACATCTCTTGTACTCATTCATCAGCGCCCAACTTTCAGATCCAAACATAACATCGGGCTTGATCTACGCTTTGTAAAGCTTCGGCTTCACGGCTTCAGCTTAGAGGAAACAACGCATGACTGCCTGCTGCCCGCCACACTTTAATATCTTCACCCACACTGTTATCGTGAGTGATAAGAGAGCCCAAATATTAACCTCCTCACTTCCTCAAACTTGTAGTGGCCACTACTAAAATCTGGTGTGACATTGTCCCTATAACCATAGATCATTTACTTCGTTTTGTACTCATTGATCTGGAGTCCAACAGACGCTGAAAACTCTACAAGCGGATCAAGTGTTACCTTCACTCCGTTGTTATGACAGTATAGACGCAAATGCCAATGTGATTTTCTATTACGGTTATAATAACAAGCCACTGGCAAGTGGATGTACACTCGACATATAAGAAAATAGCTTAGCTAAACCTACAGATATAGCATTAGAAAATCTGAATGGAGCAAATTTGAAAATTATTCCGTATTCCAGGATGAGATTAAATACTTGGGATTCAATTTTACCAAAAGAAACTCAATGAAAATCCTTCAAACGTTCTGTTTTATACAAATTCCAAACTTATAAGGAGCCAAGTAGAACGCTGGTTCAACATAAATAACTGGAACGAATATATTTCCAAACCCTTCGGTCTGCGTGCCGTGACGAGAAGATATACGATGTAAACGTGAAGCAGGCTGATTTGCGCTGCATACACTTGTATGGTTCTACAACCTGTTAAATATACGATTCTAAATCTCCAGTCTACTTTGGAACTAATCATGACACCAGGGTATATCGGGAACATTATCACTAAGAATAGTGTCTTGTTATGATTTTAAACAATATGCAAGGTATAACATAAGCATTATCTTCCCGTTGTGTCAAAAAACCGAATCTCGTCTATAGATACACTTGAATTAATTTTTATAATTTCTGAGATTTCTCAAATTTTTTGAGTTATATTTCTGAAATTTTTTTCAAATTTTGTAAAATGAATTTAATTAATTTTGGTTAAAAATTTTTAAAAATTCTTAGAGTTAGCTAAATTCATTTCACAAATTATTAATTTAGAACGTTTAAATTTAAAATTTAAAAAAAAAATTTGGAAATTCCAAGATTTCATTTTAAAATTTTCAAAACTCTGAAAATATGCAAAACTTTATTGTAACTTATTGTTATTTGTTATTCCTGAATTAACTGTTTTTGAATTATTCCTGTAAAAGTGTGCAGCTTCTTCTTATATACTGTATACATCTCACCGTGGCTTTCATTTGTAAATTCCAAGTTAATTTTTAATAACATTATTTTAAGAAATGCAAGATATTTTCAGATTTTTTTCCAGCAACCGATACCATGGTAAAAAACTGGATTTTCGTAAAAAGAAATGCATATCCAATACACTGCTGCTACTGGCCAGAACTGTACGCTACAAAATTTTAGGTGTCCTGGTTCAAGTGTTGAATATATGTCGAATATTCTATCAGATTTGCAAATTGAAGAAATCGGAGAAATCATTTAGCAGAAGGAAAACCAAAGAGTCATTCTGAAAGTCTCAGGTTCTCACCGATAGTCCTGGTAAAGGAAATGAACAGAAATGAGTTTATACGTAGATTATCGAAAAATAACAATGTGGAATTTAATTCTGAAATTTGCTCACTTATCCAGAATTAGATTAAATACTTGTAATTTATGATTTTATCCAACGAACAAGAATAAAATGTCAAATGCTTTGAATTTAGTATTGTCACCTAAAATATTGCTATTCAAATCAACAATTCCGGGTGAATACAAATTAGTGTTGGTCAAATTGTGGATTAAACAATAGCCATAATTGAATACTCTGCATCTCGAAATGTCCTTAATGTATATACCAATACTCAACATAACTAGTTAGACGCAACTTTAAGTTCACTACACTTATGTGAAGCTAGGTAATTTGCCATATGTAAACTTGTTTGGTTCTAGAACTTTTTACATATATACAATCGGTTTCTCTACATATCGCCATAGTCTACACTGGCATTAACCATGATACTAAGAATAATTTAGCGTTACGATTTAAGCCAACATAAAAGCATTCCCTTCCCTTGGGTTTTAAAAAACATGAAACACTTGAAATTGAATTTCTAAAATTAATTCTTATAATTTCTAATCTGTACATTTTACAAATTTGTCAAGCTATATTTATGGCTTTATTCCAAATTTTGTAAGATTAATTCTTTGTTAAAAATTTAAAAATTATTAACCTCGTCAAATTTATTTAACAAATGATTAATTTGAAACTTTCCAAAACTTTCTTAGTAAAATTTTTTTAAATCTCTTGATTTCGATTTAAAACATTAAAACGTTCCAAGATTATCTAAACTTTATTAAGTTAATTTTTCAAAATTTCTTAAAATTCATCCTGAATATTTTATCAACTCTTGAAAATTGAATTATCTTTGTAAAAAAAGTTTGGATTCTTATAAGTTGTAAATTGTGAAAAATATTAATTAAAATGGAATTATATCATAATATCACAATGAAATTTAAAATTATAAAATTTCAAAACATCCACAAATTTGAAATAATGAAATTTGAATTTTGAAAATAAATTGATTTAAACTTTAAAATTCTTGGCGTTCTATTACCATCTAGTTTCTAATATTACCACCTAGTTTTGAATTATTCTTGAAAAAAAGTAGATAATTTTGTAATAAATTTGAAATTTGTAAATGTCTTAATTTTTAATAGCATAATTTATTTACAAAGTAAATTTTGCCAAATTTAAATTACTAGTTTAAAACCGGTCAATGAAACTCTTAAAATTTACTCTTAAAAATTTTACATTTATTAAAATTAAAATAAATTTTTGTTTATTCTTAATTTGAAGATATCTTAAATATTCTAAATTGCGAAATTCTGAATTATTATTAATTATTGTAATTCTATATTGTAAACGTTTCTAAATTCATAAAACCTACTGAAATTCTCAAAAGTGTTGTAAATATTTAAATTTCGAAAAAAATTTAAATTTAGTTTTAATTAAAATATTTTTTAATTAATTAATATTTGGAAAATTAAATTAAATTGTAGAAACCTAAAAATAATAATTTGGCATTGAAATCAGAAATTAAAATTCAACCTTAAAATCTATTTGAAACTAATCTATTTTAAAATACGTAAAATTTTAAAAACTATTGAAAAAAATTAAATCTTGAGAATTTAAACTCTAAAATATTTAACGGTTTTAAAAAAAAAATTGATTTACAAAATTTCTCAAAATTTATTCTGAAATTAATACCAACTAGTTTTGGATTGATTTTGTAAAAAAAATTTAGCATTTTGTAAATTCCAAATTTGTGAATACCTACATTTATAATAACTAATTTTTAAGAACTAAACGAATATATAAATTTTGTAAATGTTAAATTTAAAACAAAGTAAATTTGGCCAAATTTGAAATACTGGTTTAAAATCGGTCAATGGAACTATTAAAATATACAAATTGTTTGTAATCTGGCAACAATAGTTTAAAATTCTTAAATTTTTAAAAACTTTAAATTTATGAAAATTAAAATATTGTGTTGTTTATTCTTAATTTGAAGATATCTTAAAAATTAAAAATTGTAAAATTCTGAATATAATGTAATCCCATATTGTAATGGTTCCTTAATTCATAAAGCCCATTGAAATTCTCAAAAGTGTTGAAATTATAAATAGTCAAATAACAAAATATTTAAATTTATTTTTAATTAAAATTATTTTTAATTAATTAAAATTTGGAAAGTAAAACATGAAGGTATTTTAGATACTAATAATAAAATTAAAAATGTATATCTAATAAATCTGTAAATTCTTGTAAATGCCAATTATTAAAGCTTCAAAAATACTTCGAATTAATAAAATTATTATTAAAATTCTAAAATTGTCATTTTTAAGAACTTATAAAATTTAAAAATTCCGTAAAAGTTAAATTGACAACACGATAAATTTTTCAAAACTGGAGAACATTTAAATTCAATAATATTTTGCATTGTCAGTGCAATTCTAAAAACATACAATTTTTTTTAATTTGGCACTAATTTTGGAAATATAAAATGAATAAATTTAAAAATTATAATTTGTTTAAAATTTTAAATTCAACAAAGTTACATTTCTCGCGACATAAAAATCTTCATATGTATGTGCAAAAAACTTAAATTCTACTTCGCCTTTTTCTTACAATTTTAAAAGTAATAAAATAAAATTGAAATCCTAATAATTTGTTTATTCTAAATTTGAAGATTTATATTTATATTCATATTTATATTATTAGTTAAATGTTTTAAATTCATAAAACCCCCTGAAATTCTCAAAATTCTTTCTGTTATACACAATTATAAATATTCTAAAGTAAATTTATTTTTAATAAAAACGATAAATTATTTAAAATCTGGAAAATTAAATTAAATTCCGAAAACGTTGAATTTGGCAAATAATATCACACTAAAATTTAATAATAAAATTAAACCTTAAATTCTATTTAAAACTTAAATTCCCAATTAAAAATAAAAATTTTGAAAAAATTAGATGTCAAGAAATTAAATTTTAAAATTCTTAACGTTCTATATACATATTTTAAAAATTCTAAACCCTCTAAATTCGAAAGATTTCTAATAAATCTGTAAATACTTGAATAAAAATGTAAGCTTTTAAAATTTCTCAATTCATTAAATTCATAAATTATTCTCGATGAAACAATTTTAGGCGAACTTTCCAAACACTCACATACTAAAATACACGAAAAGTTGTCTTGTGTCAGTGCTTGACTTTTTTCCAAGTATTTTACTATGTGAGGGGCCTGGAATGGTCGACTAAAATTTGTATTGAAATTTTATATTTTTATAAAATTCCCTAAATAAAATAAAATCGGAAAAATTCGCATTATAATAAAACACCGTAAATGACGTTATTGTAGCTTCGGTCAGGCCACCAAAATACTCCCACACAAAAACAACAAAGATTCAAACCTTTTCCACCCAAAAAACAAAAATAAAACTTAATATTTTATTAAACCATTTCGTATCAGTCTTTTAATCACTATTAAAATAAATTTATAATTCTCTATTTTAATTGTTATAAGCTCGTGATGATGTGATTTATTTTAATTTTTTTTTTGTTTGTGTGGTTCTTAAAAACATTTTATTTATATTTTATTTTTTTTGTTTTGTTCTTAAAATTGATACGGTATTCGATTTAGTTTAAAAGATGTAAATTTATCTTATTTAAAAAAAAAAAATTGTTTTTGTCAGATTTTTAATCCGCAAAATTGAGTGACTTTTCTTGTTTTGAAATTGGATTTTAATTATTATTTATAGGCTTTTAATCAATACGGATTCTTGTTTTTTTTACATATACATACAAATAGACTACTCGTGGCTGTGTGTGCGATGAAATATTAAATCAAGGGTAAAATTTATCGAACGAAATACGACTCGCGGGGACCGTAAAATATATTCGATAGCGAGATTAAAACATTTAAGATTATTAATTAACCATCATGTCCGTCAACGTATATTATTCGGCGCCTAGGAAGATGACATTTTAATCAAAAATGTATTATTTTATGGTCGAGCAGATTAAATCGTATGAACAATAAAAAAAAAAATGATGATTATGTTGTAAATTTTTTTTTTTTGTTAAATTTAATTAAAGAGCTGCTAAGTCGGTCGTTACTAAAAAAATATATACGTTTCTGGAAATGTATCAAATCTTTAGTGATTAAACATTAGATAACTATTAATTGGATGACTAGAAAATAAAATAGTTTAATCTTTTTGGCGCGTATGTACAAATTATTTAAATTATTCAAATTCATCATCACACCGAACCGAACTATGTACATATATTAAAAAATAGTTTTTAAATTTATACACAAATATCCATATATTCAATGTATTTAAACGTATACATAAAGGCGATTATTTATTAATTTATGGATTTTATTTTTTGTTTATTTTTTATTTTATTTACAAGAAACGTTAATAAATTTTGAGAGGATTAAATCTGTTGATTTACTCATTAACATTTTAAAATGATGTCTTTTCATATCTTAAAAGCTTTTAGTTATTATTAAATTTATTATATTATTATAAATGGGATTTAAAAAGACGTATATTTATGATGTTTTTTAGACCAAATTTTATCTGGTCGCACTGTATAGTGTGTATATATATAGTGAGAAGATGACGACCGAAAATCTTTTATACATAATATAGGAAAGGAAGGTAGGAGATGTGCGCGGCTCCACTGACTGATCATCCTAATCTGCATATTATTTTCAGATAAAACAATTATTTTACATCTATAATAAAAACCGGTCGGTTAATTAATTAATTAGATCAAATTAACAATAAAATTAATTTCGTTTTATTATAAATAATCATCATTTTGTTGTAGGTATATAGCGCGCTATTTTTTGTACAAATAACTTATTTTAATTTATAATATTTGATTTATAGCTGCGCGTATAAATCGTTGAACCGACAAAAGATAATTTATATTCATCAAATCGATAGTCTGTATATATATGGTGTACTTATAACGAACAAAACTCAAATTGTATGCAAATTAAATTTTAGTACTTTACCATACAACAAGGATTTGCGGTTTGATATCAATCGTGTATCGCATCGTGAAGATGCAATAATAATTTTGTAACATTGTTGTAACGCATAATGATTTTAAATTTTTATTGTTTTTTTTTTCTCCATATTATACAAAAATGATTACAGAGCGATGTAATAAAATTTGCAATTTTGTTGCACAGGGTTGTGTAGTAACTATATACAGGAAAATATGAAAACATATTAAATTAAGTGGCAATGAGATCGAGTAATATACATTTATACAGGTATATTCTTGGAAAAATATTAATTCAATTTCTTTGTTATTTGTAGTTTTCAGTTTTTAAATTGATCGATCACTTTTGGCATTGCAGCCTTTAATGGCGAAGCACATCTGAACTAGAATTAAATAAATCTTAAAATATTTCAATCTCTGGCTACGCCGCAAATTACTAATTAATTCATTCACTAATCAAGGTCAAATTAAAATAAATTATATCAATAGTTTTTTTTTTAAGAAATTGGTTAACTGCAGAAAACTCATTTAACACAAAAATGACTGTAATTCAAATACGTAATTAAGAAATATTTGTATATATAATTAGTTCTATTATCAAACACGGGACACTTCGTTAATTTTTATGCCAAGCCAAGGAGGAAACTATAAATTCCCACTATACAAATACAATTACGCCGTGTTCCATTAATAAATAATTTCTTCATAAATTTACCGCATTATAAGGTTCAATTAGATGTTGTGCAACTTTATTACCTTGTGAGTGATTCACTAGTTTTGGACAACACTCTTTATTATAACGCGATACAATAAATACATATGTAACGTTCGCTGCCCAAGGTGGAATGTGTAAAATTTGATCGAGACTACAAAAATTGGCCAACTCTTGATGATTTATTTCATCGAACTAAAATGTAGTGTGGTTGAAACTGAAATCACATTTCGACAAAAATAATGAACTTTGACAGCATACATTACCGATATACCGAAGGTATCCGATATTCGATCACTTTGCAACAAATGTAACGAAATTGTTATCGGAATTCAAACAAAGGCTTAAGGCTGATATAAATTAGTTTACGTAAGCTGGATAGCACTGTTATGGCCAACACAAACTCCTAACAAGGAATTTCCATTAATGGGTGAGAAAGACCAGCTATGGCGATCGGGAACCATTGAGAAGGCCAATGCAAATTTCAAAATTTGACGTTCAAATTTATTGAATTTATTTAATCTGGGGCATGTTACATCTAGATTGAGCTTAATGAAAATAAATATTTCACAAATGCATTGCTCTATACTCTGAATCAATTCTAAACCGAATTATAAGTCCAACGCTTACAAACTTGACATCCATCAACAATGTAAAATCTAAGAAAGCTCTAGGTTACGGCTTGATTATAGGACGAACAATTAAAGAGCAATCCGGAAAAGTAATTCGCAAACAATTACAATTATCAATGCAGCTTTTAGAAAAAAAATCAGTATCGTCGCAGTGGGATGACCCGGAAGTAATAATGATTCACAAATCAATTTCACTACTTCCCAGTTCGGATATAAAGAGAAATATTCAACCGTTGATCAAATATGTACATATAAAGAAATACTGAATTCTTTAGAGAAGAAAATGATATGTTCTGGCAACTTTTTAGACTTTAAGCGCCTTATCAATAAAGTATGGTACAGTATTGCTCTTCAAAATTCAATTAAATCTACCAAAACAATTGTATAATACCTTAAAATCATATATGGGGAGGACCGACAGTTTCGAATGAAATGAGCATAAGATTATTTGGGCTCAGATTCCATTCGTGAATATAGGCTTAGTTGGAAAGAGTACGTTTAAAAAAAAGAACATGACAGTGAAATTCATACTAAAAAAAATAACAAAAAATTACACTGTTAAATTTGGCAATTTTTCCAATTGGAATTTTATTTATACGAAAATTTGAATTTGAGGTGTTTTGTAAATTGTATGCTGCCGATTCTAGTAATAATTACATTCTCGAGTAAATATTCGGATAGCTTAGAACAACTGCAACCTTTGCGTTCATAGAAATTAAATTAGATTAAGCGGTTAGAGTTTCACAGAATTTTGAAGTTTCGTGATTTTAAAGCAATTTTAATCATTTTTACTGCATATCTTAGAGATGTCCACGGCTACTCGTGTATATTTCTGGATAGTTTAGACCACCTAGGATTTTTGTGGTCAATCAAATTAAATTCTGATGAACTTTTCTGTTTGTTTATAGAATTTAAAATTTCTTGGTTTTGATTGATTTTTAAAGTTTTGTACCGCCGATCCTAGAGATGTCTCCAGATACTGACCTTTTTTTTCAAATAGTTTAGGCTATTTCAAATCTGTATGATCAAGAAAATTAAATTCAGATGAACTTTACCATTTATTTTACATCATTTAGAATTTCAGTGATTTGAAAATTTTTTATTATTTTTCTTTATTGGATTTTTTGTTATTTTTCCCAATTGGATTTTTTATTATATTTTCCAATTGAAATGCTTAAATAAGCGATAAAATCTGTACATTTAAATAATAAAATAACCAAAATTGTAGAGATGGGTACAGGTTAGCCGTGGATCTCTAGGATCGGCGGTACAAATTATTAAAAATCGTTTAAAATGAAATCGTTTACGAAACTTCTAAATGATGTAAAATACTTAGTAAAGTTCATCAGAATTTAATTTTGTTAATCATACAGATTCGAAATAGCCTAAACTATCTGGAAATATATGCCAATACTCGTGACCATCTCTAGGATCGGCGGTACAAAATTTTAAAAATCAATCAAAACCAAGAAATTTTAAATTACATAAACAAATAGAAAAGTTCATCAGAATTTAATTTGATTGACCACAAAAATCCTAGGTGGTCTAAACTATCCGGAAATATACATGAATTGCCGTGGACATCTCTATGATAGGCACTAAAAATGATTAAAATTGGTTTAAAATCACGAAACTTCAAAATTCTGTGAAAATCTAGAGAGAGAGAATGTAATTATTACTAGAATCGGCAGACAATTTACAAAACACCTCAAATTCAAATTTTCGTATAAATAAAATTCCAATAGGGAAAATTGCCAAATTTAACAGTGTAATTTGTTGTTATTTTTTTTAGTATGAATTTCACTGTCATAAAAGAACTTGATATTAAAAACTCCGAATTGTCAATGCAAACTAAATTTTTATATCGGTGCTGAAGCCAATCTGGACTTACGTAGTACAGTTCAAAAATACATTGACTTAAATGCTAAAAACATACGCCCATTTTGTCTTTTCTCATACAATTTAACCGCACTCGCATGCATCCGGAAGATATAGATTTACGGTTGATGAAGAAATAAAAAAAACGCGGGGTAATTCATTCAGACATGGTATGGCTCAACATGAGAATGTGCGTAGTATATTGGACACCACACAAATAAAAAAAAAACTTTCATCATCAATCGCTGTACACGTCCTGACTAATGCATTGAGGTCTAGTTCGCAATAACGTGTCGTTACGAACGTCAATATCAAATATCACTTCAACTAACCGATCTCAATAAAGGCATTGCAAGTGACATTTCATTTGGTGTTGACGTATTTTTTTAATGAATACCTCAATCAAACCAGAGAAAATCATTCACAAAAAACCTTCAAACTCAACAAAACTTCAACTGGATGATCAAGCATAATAATATTTCATTGGGATGATCAAGCTCAATTTGCAATCGAATATAAACAAATTGACTTCCAAGCTTTAGGTCGTTTTGAATGAATGAAAAAATGTAGTACCATCCATGCTCGTGTCACCGAGGACTTGCCTGAAGAAAGAAAGAAGGACAACGAACTAAATCATCTGATAGTCGCCACAATTATATCAAACAAGATTATATGTATTGATAGTTTGTACTTTCTGGATTTGAAAACCCCATCATTGCGCGGTTAAATTATTTGAAGAGCTGCATCATGATCAACATACCGCCAGCGAAATGTTTGACCCATTATGGGTTATCAACTATGTGCTTTTCTGTTAAGTTCACTTTTCATAGGTTGTCCGGACACGAAAAATCGGATGGAAGCGCTTAAAATAAAACCTGCCCAAACTACGCGTTTTGTCATGCTCCGGAGACGGCGTATGCAGTGGTTTTTTATTTATCGGACATATGTACATGAATTGAATAACCGAATGCGGACTTGCGAGTTTGAACGTACGGTGTAACGAAATAAGTACAGTGAGTTGCATGGCGTTTTCTTAGAAATTCAGTTTGTTAAAGTATCAAGCGGAATATCAAAAAGGGAAGAATAAGGACAATTGAAGGAATATGATGGAATATTGGTAATTGAAAAGATTGCTTATTTAAACGTCGTTTGGTAGAGAACAGAGTGGGTTATATGGAGTTCCTGAGGATATCGACATTAAATTTTGGATTGTCCCTATATACGCCTATAGGCTCAGATATAAGGGCAGAAAAATTCGCGTTGAATGTTATAAATTAGTTTAAAGCTCCATTAAATTCTGACCATTTCTGAATCTTAGTGCTGGGAGCTTAAACAGAAAGCATTGCACAATTCTTTCGTTTACTCTAATTTTTATGTTAAAGATGTATTTTAGACTTAGTTTAGTCTTTCGTGATTCCATATTAAGTAAAACGGTTAGAACAAATGTCTATTTTTTACAGATATTTTTCTGTTATGAATACTTGAAAAATTGGACGTTGCTTATGGTAGTTGGTCGATTGAATTGTGATGACACATTGTCTCTTAATCTAATTTATTCTTATTCACTATTTCTATTTCATTTGATAAAATTGAAAATATCTGTGGCAAATTGTATGGGCTAGTGAAATCCTATATACATATACTGGGTGAGACTATATTGACTATATATACGATCATGTTAGTTACGAAATAAGAGAAACGTTGACTTTCGTAATCGACCGACAACATGTGGCCGAATTAGCATTTTAAAACCCAATATACAGTTGCAAGATAAAATTGCCTGCCATTAGTAATGTTGGCTTTTTGTCGGTCGTTCCTATGCGTATTTCAATAAATGTACATATTCCCGAAAACCAACTGTTAGTTTTCTGCCTTTAAAATAACTGTCTATTGACTATACAATCATATTCAAGACGATATAAGTAATTGCACTTTAGTCATTTGAGCGTTTAATCGACCAACAATAGTAATTTCTGTATTCGAATGCATAGTCGGAATCTGACGTACACTTGAAGCCAAATCATATCTATATTCCCTAATAAATAGAAAGATTTTTGTTTTTCTGACCATCAATAGGATGAGAGTATTGACTTTATACGATCATATTAGATACGAAATAAGTCAAACATTGACAAAATGTGATCGAATTAGCATTTTAAAACTCGATCTACACTTGTGAATTAATTGTAACCGTCATTAACAGTTAAACAATCTTTATCTTTCATCAGCCATTTCTCGGCCAATCGACAGGTCCATTTCGGGATATAACGCACGTTCATCAAAATTATATTTCAATAAGTCGATTGTTAGACCCGCTGAGTATATCACATCACACCTTCTTGTTGAAACCACATATCATTAATGACTAGCTGATGAAATTGACCAAACAAATAACGTTGCAACATGCGATCTGTAGCTATGTCCATTGACTGTAACGTGACGGTCATTTTAATCAACATCATTGTTTTTTGTAGATGAAGTGGAGTTTCTGAAGCACACGAGGGTTTTCACATGACCAATAACGTATATTCTGTTTGTTGATGAAGCGGTTTAGCCGAAAAATTACGACCAAAGTTTATTTGTTTAAGGATGCGTTCACAGTGAAAGTTCGAAGTTGTTGAGTCCCAAATAGAAAACCCGATACAATTGTAAAGATTATTATATTTCAATAATTTAATTTCCACTTCAATTTATGGATTGACAACTCGGATTACGGATTCGTTAGACAGTCGCTCAAAATTACCGTAAAATCAGTTTCGTTAAATTCCTTACGGTTTTGTTACTGATTCTTAAGGACTCACTGGTCAATGATTAAGTCGAATATTAAAATGTAAATTTGTGTGTCGATTGCGACAGTTGAACTGCCAGTCGAATCTTTGGTTAAAATTTGTTCATTTTTGACACGACATAGTAAATTACACGAAAAAAATGTCTAACACTAATGCAACACAGTTTTTCGTGTGTTTTAATGTGTGAATACAAGAAAAGGTAGACTGTAATTTGGTATCAAGAATTTTTATTTTATTTATTATGATTTATGAACTGTAGTAAAAAAATTTATAAACTGGAATATCGTCTTGGCTACTGTTTTCCTTCTACTCACGCGATACTACAGTCAGGTTGGAGCAATGTTTGATGTTTATATACAAATTTCTAGGAAGGCCCTGGTTAGCGATTGTCAACGAGGATTTCGTCCGAATCGATCAGTCACTGATCAGGTGTTTTCACTGCAGATGATTTTATCTAAATATTATGGGGTTTCCATCCTCGTACATCAGGTGTTGCTGGATTTGTGGCAGACTTGACAATTGTTCATAAATTCATTTACGCCCTGAGCATTCGACGCCAATAAAACTGCCTATGAAGTATTTCTACAGTCTTAGCAATACCCATATGTGCTGCAGAAGTTGGCCCGTTCGAATAAGATGTGCGTAATTGTAAAAGGAACAACCAGTTTTCAGATTGGCACATCAGTATCATCTTAACGAATGCCAACGGAATTGTTAAAAAGCAGTTTGTTGTCCTTAATACAACAACTATGGAAGTCTGAACCTAACTTCCGGAGTTTTCCAATAGATGCCTAAATCTTTATTAAACACTCTAGATAGAGTATCAGGTACAACATTGATGGTGTCTGTAATATATCTCAAAATTAAATTCCTGTAATTATAAATTCCAACGAGCAAGCTGTCCTGATAAATTCTTCTGAGTATTCAGTATAACTTTTTTTCACTTTTTAAGTAATTCCTTTGTGCAGCATTTAGCTTCTGAAAAATGAAAAATATTGGTCGGTCTTTTCACGCGGTACTTAGCTGAAATAGCACGCTTCCTACTCAAGTGGTATTCCAGTGATACTCCAGTTGTACTGGTGCGGCACACTGTATTTAATTACATTTAATTACAAAAATGTTATTCTCCCATGCCCCTATTAAAAAAAAGTCTTTATCGACTTTTAGAGATTGGAAACTAAATGTCATCGATATTTTCTATACGTTATTCGAAAATCCTTCCAAAAGTTCTATTTTGAGCATATTTGTTTGAAACCAACAAGTAAAAGATACATACTTGATATATGCCATTGTTGATATTGGATTGAATCGAGTCTTATATTGTTTCGTCTTGCAGAATTTTTTAATTTTGTTATACATACGCGATGTAGAATTTAAAACTTTTGTGTGATTTAACCATATATGTTTGTGTATATTTCTAGCATTTAATATTCCACTATAGTGATCAGATATTACTAAAATCTGAAAGAGAATTAGCTCAGATCTTAATGAATGAGTAATTCGAAAAAATTATGACTGGTTAGTAAAGTAAAAATTACAGGGGGACTCAAAACTTTGTGAGAAAATAAGTGATCATTTTTTAATCTTGAAAATCAGGTCTAATTCAATACTAATTATTTATTCATTTTGTATTATAGGATTTGACTTAAAACTTCATTCAAAAATTCGGTGTGTTGTAAGTTTGACCCATTTAAAACTTTAAAAATTATTACAACGATAATTCTTTTTTAACTTTATATGGTTTGATTTAAATTTCATCCCTGGGTAAAAAGTGTTAGACGGCCTTATACGTTAAAATGTATATGGCAAGACTCCAATGAAGTTCTCGATCAACAAAAATTTAAAATTAGGCTATTTGATAAAAATATGCACAATAGTTAGAACGTTTTTAGTAACAGATAAGATGTGCTGAAATGATTGCATATTTAAGATCAGGACAATGAAGCTTTAAACTGTATTCAAAGAACGTTAAGATTTAATTTCTAAGGTTAGTTATACCATGATAAATAAAATTTAATCCGCTTGCTTAACTTATGACACATTCAACTAACACAAAATAAGGTTTATCTGAGAGCTTTACTTTTGTTTTATGTTGCTTTCATATTGACAAAATAAAATTTGGAAAGTAGATTAATCTAATCACTGGAAACTCTTTATTTACAAACTATATTTATAAGAACTTTATTAGCTTCTGTAAAATCGTATCTGCAAAAAATGATTTTACAAGTTGAACTTTTGTATTTATTGCGTTGTATTTATTGCTTTCAGATTTAATTTCGAAAATTACAATAATAGCTTATAAAAGAATTTGGTAAACTTTCAACCAGAATTAAAACCTGAAAGCTTTAAAATTTTAAATTCCTAAAATGTTTGCAAGTTTATGAAGCTTTATATTATATTGCCTTAATACTGATCAAATAAAATTTGAAAACAGAATACTCCAGCGATCCTCTTCGGTGGAAGCTTTTTATTTCCAAACTTTGAATGCAAGCTTTTTGCTTTAACTTTTGTAAAATCATTTTTATTAATAAAATTTTAAATTGGTTCTGAAATTTATATTATTTATTGAGCTTTTATGTGTATTAATGGAATATGAGAAAGCTTTATGCTAAAAATTTGTACTATATTCAGAAAGCTTTTATTGACATGAGTTGTCATGTAATAATAGATCTGCTTTCACGGATATTACTTTAGAAAATTATAACCGTAATAAATTAGTTACCTTTAAGTAAAGCTACTAAACTTTCAGGCAGAATCACTTGTTTAAATTGAGCTTTTCTCGTTACTATAAAAAATTATAATAAAAACAAATTGCTAAAAGTTTATAATTTGGGAATATCATATATGTATTTACAAAGCTCAATTGCTACATACAGGTTTTAGTATGTGCTCTTTCAGATTTACCATACAGGTGCAATAAAACCATTTAACGTGCTCTTAGCTGGAAAAGTGTTAGTTTTAAAAGAATTTTAAATGCAAAACAATTTAAATCACGAATTTATTAACTTGAAAGTTCTGAGCTTTATAAAAAAGTGCAAAATTTTAAGCTTTAGGTTTCTCTTGAACACATTTTAAATTTTTTTAATTCAAATTGTTTGCGATATAGTCCAACACTTTCATGAAAGCGATTATTTGATGCCAATATTTCCAATTTTACGGCAAGAATGATTAAAATATTCAGCGTATACTGTCTCTATGATGAAAGAAGATCACTTTTAGTTCTTTTCAATGCAGTAAATGCAGACTTACCACCTTGAAGGAAATTATCTCGAAATTTCATATCAGGATTTTTAAAATATACCTCCGACAACACAAGCGTAAAACATTCATCCTAGACTTTTTATAAAAAAAATTAATTTATACAGTTGATTCATCCCAGATTTGTATGCAGTCGGCTCATCCTAGATTTTTTGTCGCATATACAAGCAATACAGTTAGTATAAAAAAACTCATCCCGAGTTTATGGAAAATATTATTTGTGACCCCAAAGGCTATTAAATGTAAACATGAATGTCCCAAACAGTGGTTTCGACTCATTGATCTGGAGTCCAACAAAAGCTGAAGACTGGCGATCCAGGAATGAAATTCAGGAATAACTTCCTGTTTTTGGTAATGTATTTTCAATATTTCAATTAATTAATTGATGTTTGTAAGCTAATTTCAACTGTAAAATTATCAGCGTGTTCCGGCTGCATCCCAAATGTAATCACGAACTACCAATAATTTTTTCAGGACATTTTTTTAAATTCTGTACGTATAAATATTTTGGATTGACATAATATTTTACTACAATGCCGGGACGTGTTTGTAAGTTGGTGGGACGCGCGACACTGATCAGTTTGGCGGGATGTCTGAGACTCCGGTCAATACTCAATTTCAAAACCACTCTGTATTCCCAAAACTAAAATATTTTATAAAGAAAAATTTAAAGTGCTGATGCGTAATATTTCAACTATTTTATAACACATTTCAACAACGATATTCTGAAAAATGAAACTGCCATATAAACAACCTGTTCTATATACTTATTTATGTACAAATGGCATTAAACAACTTTTAACCGCGCGTACTGGCATTTCGAAAAAAAAACAACAATACAATGAACAAACGTATAAACAATTATCGTTTAAAAATAATTTCAAAAAATAAAATATAAAAAAAACATTTTGTTTCAAAATGATAAAACAAATACCGCAACTTCCGTTTTAGATCATTAAATATCATCATTAATCTTTATATATAAGAATTTATTTAAAGACAAGAAAATAAAAACAAAAAAAAACAATTTAAATCGAATGCTATAAGAAACAAACAAATGTTTAAAATCAAATAACCAATTTGTAAAGGTTGGATGGCATTATGTCTATTACATAATTACAGTATTATTCGGTTTATCGGTTCATACTCGTATATACATACATAAATATGTATGATCTAGAACATATAATCATTCGAAAAGAGCGGTCGCGGCGGTACCCTTGACGAGATTAATGGGTAGTGTTTTATATAATTTTCTCGTATATAAATCTAAACTTAATGTGTAATTCTTAAACAGATCAATTACGCCGAATTACGAATTCAATGTCGACACTTTGATTAAAATAATTGATATAATTAGCAATAATCATGATATGTACTGCACACATACATACATGCATAATTCGGGACAGCGATCACCAGATTGCAGTTCATTATCTTGAGTACGATGTGCTTTAGATCGTAAAGCAGATTAATCACACCTAAAAAAAAAATATATTTCGACCATTTCAACCATAAATTTCATCCTCATTTTTTTTTTTAGTTGTAAAATACGCGAAAATTCCCAAAAGGAAATTTTTACTTAGTTTCCAAAATATTAAATAAAATATTAAAAATTATGTACAAATTTGATTTAATCAAGTAGAAATTTTTTATTATGGAAAAATCTTGCATACACAACATACATACATACATACATGTATTGTATATATGTATATGTATTTTGTTTGTGTGTGGCATAAAAAATGTACCATTCGTTTTTATGCTTCTTCATCATCATCTTTTATGTATTTTATTTAATATTTTCATTTTAATTTTATTTTACAATCACGTAAATACACACAGATACAGTAAGACGGCCCAAGAGATTAAAATAAATTCAATTGTTTGTGTCTATATATGTATGTACCTACATACAAATATTTTTATCTCCCGGACCAAACTGTATTCTAAATTCTTAAGATATATATTACAGATATAAAATTTACCATGTACGTACAACATATACAACATATTTTTATCGTATAGTGTTGTTGTTATTATTATTATAGCATCAAAATAAAAAACCAATTCATCGTTAGATGATCCTGTATTATATATCTAGACTCGTACATATACTCGTACATACTTATATATAAAATAAAAAGGAAAACGCAAATGAAATCTAAGACAAATTCATCTTATCTGAAACATATAGCTGTGTATGTACTTACTTTGAAAAATTATGACAGTTATAAAATTATTAATTCTGTAATATTCATCATATTCTACAACCTCATATACATTTTTATTTTCTCGTTTTTATTTAGAAAATTTATGTGATTCAACCCTTGAAACATATATATGTACATGCATACATGATAACAGTTTTGTTTAAATAATTTTTGTTTACAACTTTTATAGGTGGATTTATGAATTCAATCTTATACTTCGAGAGATAATTTTGATGTGAATTTTAAAATACATATTTTTAAAACTATATTTACATGAATATTAAATATTTTATCGGTATTATGGAGTTGATTGCATGCATGATTTTGAATCCTAAAAATATCGAATTGTCCAACCAATCGAAAACGAAATAAAACTTAAAGAATTTATATTACATTTCGATTCAAAATTAATTATTATTGTTTAACAATTTTTTAAAAAATTAAATTTAATACAAAATTTTAGTCGGCCTCGCCAATCACTCACATAGTAAGACACACGAAAAATCGTGTCGCACTGATGCGAGAAAATTTTTCGTGTGTTTTGCTATGTAAGTAATTGAAAACTTCGGCTAAAATTTAGTATCTCGGATTTTGTTTTATTATTATTATTTATAAATTAAAATTCACGATTTTATATTTTAGTCGACCTTTCCAAGCGCACGCAAAATGCCTTGCTACTCGAAAAATTGTCTAGCCTGATATGGATGAGTTTTTCATATATTTTACTATGTGGGTGTTTGGAAAGGGCGGCTAAAGTTTGATCGAGAAACCAGAATATGTTTTTGAATGTACCTACAGTACTTAAAAAATTTCCTTCTAAACTAGTTTCAGAAATATGTAAAATATATATCTTAAACTTTTGCAGCTTTTCTGTAGGACCCGTTTTGCCTAACATAGTTCTATATACTCCTGAATTTCACAACAATTAATTTTTCTTTTAAGCATAATGGATCAAACCCCACGAGGTACGGTCGACAGTGTTCCTAGCCGGTTTCAATTTTTATTTATTGCACTTGAAAAGCACAATTCTATGAAAGTTCAATTAATTGACATTTCGACACAGATTATATTGGATACGAAAGTATTTGTATTGTATCGAAAACCAGTATTATCCATACTTATAGATAT
Organism: Tipula unca; assembly: GCA_951394425.1. NCBI lineage: Eukaryota > Metazoa > Arthropoda > Insecta > Diptera > Tipulidae > Tipula > Tipula unca. The sequence goes on along the minus strand of OX596381.1, from coordinate 24,118,943 downwards.
TCGAGACAATCAGTTGATCAGAAGTGTAAATATTATCCGTCACTCTCCAGTCTAACATGAAATCAATGATGTATATGAGCACAAACTGATGTCAATCATCTAACGCCGAACAGAGTTAACCAAAGTAGGCTCGCATCCAGTATTGATAATTTGCTAATAACTTATTTTACTGATTGCAATTTTGAACAAAAAATTTACTTTTGTTAAAATATTAAATGAAAAATCTTAACTATCTTTAACTATTATTTTGTTTAAAAATTAGCACTAGCATCACAACCAATTAGCACTTATGCTTACACCATGTGATAAGATTGGTGAGTTCCCGAGAGAAGGTGAAAAAGAGTCATAAGGTATAGCGATAACCAATTTAGTGCAGAAACTAGTGGGTATCAGACAGCCGTAAGATCAGCCGAGTAAAACTCATGGATAAGAGCTGTATTAATATTTTGCCAATAAAAATGCACGCTCGAGATTTATTGTCAGAATTCTTACATGATTTTGCCATTAATGAAATTCAATCCAGAGACAGTCCGTCGCTGAACTTAATAAGGCTTTGGCTAAGAATAGTGTGTAATTCTCTCTACCTGACGAACAGCTTATCTATTCTGCTTGTGATATTGTTTACTCGGATGATGTTGCTACCGAGCTCTTGAGGATTTCTGGTGTAACTCTCGGTTGAGGTTTAGCTGACACGCTGATCAACCGTACTGTTTTGCGCTGGAACCTCTTTTACTCTTCAAATGATATGTATTCTCCTTGCTGAATTACAGCATGGCATTCCTCACATTCAGTAACAATGCAAATGGTTGGCTGTCGGGTAATCTGACAGGCACTAGTAATCAACCTCTCTTTTCGTCTTCCCGACTTTTGCAGTGTATTTCAAGCTGAACTTATCGCGATAATATAGAAGTCATAGACTGGTTGAAGTATAATGTTATATGTACGAGGGATATTCGAACTTTTACGAACAGCCAGGCTACTATGTAAACGCTACAATCATACTTCCTGACGTCGAAGGTAGTCCAGAACTGCCTGGATCAGCTATATTCTATATTTAAATGAGATAGCTGATTAGTTCAACATCCGCTTGAGGTGGGTGAAAATGTAAAGGCAGATGAGCTGTCTAATGCTAGTTCGTGTGCAATAACCAACTAAATCTGGCCTAGAATTGACCGATCCAGATCCGGCCAACTGATATCGCTTCGATGGCATACCATATTGGTAATGTCGTGAGAGCTATAACGGGCCAATGTCTCATTGGGGTACACGCGAGCAGACTGGGTGCCTCCGGCGAAATGTGGTACAGATACGGACCAATTTCAGTCTATGCTAGTTTGTTGACGTGGTTTTTGCGAGACATTTCGATCGCTCGAATTTAAATGGTCTTGAGATGTTGTTACAAATCTATTAGTTAGCAAAATTGTGTTTAAGGCTCAGAAAATTCAATCAATTTTGAGATAACTTCAGATTCAGTTTGCAGATGCATAAAGTGAATGTATATCTGCCAAACTTCAGTAAAGTAAAATTGAAGACGTAAAGATTCACGCCGAAATGGTATATTCAAGTAATACAGATTGGTATGCGAGTATACTTTCACCACTTTCATTATTTACATCTAGCTTGGCTTAATTGTCTTAACGATTGTATTAAGATTTTCAAGCAAGTTAAATACTCACTTTGCCGTGTATTAATAAAAATAAATGATTGAAATGCATATCATAAATTTGAAAACAAGTAAAAAAAAAGAAATCATTACGAAGCCCAACAACGATTTTTGATTTTTAACTAATAAATAATTTATTGTTCACCATTATTTCCAATAAAAGTTTTGTCTATGTCTATGCGCTCTGCAAGTTTCGATACGGTGAAATTGCTTTTAAGCGGCTCAATGGTCTAGGGGTATGATTCTCGCTTTGGGTGCGAGAGGTCCCGGGTTCAAATCCCGGTTGAGCCCAATCTTTTTAGACATAAAATATAGTTCCGTTGAGCATTTAAGAGAGGGAGGGTTAGAGATAGAGATAGACTTGTTTGTTACATATGGCATCGGCATATATCGCCCAAATGATTGAATTCTAAAGCATATGCGGATCAGTGAAAACAAACATAAACAACGTCGACAACGTATAATGTATGTAATGTATAATGTAGTATGAATTTATAAATTAATTTAAAACTACGGTAACCAAATATCACTAGGATCAATATGATATGGGAGGTTTATAATATACCAGTTAATAATATCGCGACTTCAATACGCATTTTAATCTACGCACTTTGCGTTTGCAAGTCAGTTTAATAGTAAAAATGTATTAAAGAATTATGATTTAGCAAGCGATTTGCAGTGGTGAACTTAATAGAGTTGGTTTTGTCACATTCTCCTCAATGACTAACTAATCTAAACTAATCTATTCCAGCCAATCATCGTATATACTGAACTGAAATTAAAATTTCAACAAAGTGTGGTAATGATTGCAAAAGTTATGTTTAACAAATTTGAAAATATCGAAAAATATTTAAAATGCAACTCAAGAAAAACCACAACCGCATTGTAACTTATAACATACGTAATATATGTTTACAACCAGAACAATCAAAATAGTTTGATTATATAGTAATCCTCGGTTGCCGCTCGTATTATGAATATTTTTTCCGTAAACTATAACTTCACTTTTTAACAATTTACTGCACCAAATTTACCAAACTATCCAATATTGTCAATTAAAAATAATTCGTATTTTTTATTGAAACACAATTACACAACACAAATAAAATGCAACACGACCATAACACTCCTATTATAAATTGATATACAGATACACACAGTAACCAATTGGTGCGTTTTTTTATTAACAGAACTTCAAGTTCTATAAGAACATCGGGAATAATACTGGGAATTTTTTTTTAGTTTAACCAATATATTTAATTTAAGTTCTATTTATTTGAATAAATTTCAACTTCTAACTATATTTTTTGACGTCTATTGTGAAATAATACAAGTATCAAGCATAAAACAATGAAAAATATTTGTTTAAAATATTTCCTTTTAAAATTTCCCTTTTGTTTTGAGTTCGTGTACTATGAATTTATCGCGAACTTGAAAAAACCAATGTTTTATCCAGAACATTGAAAAATAAAGTTAAATTTTATTTTATTTCGATAATAGTGAATTAAAATGTGTAGTTTAACATTAAATGTATCTTATTTATTGATAAAATATTAAATTCATTTAGATTTTAACTGAAAAAATGAGAAAATTCTATCCAGAACTTCATTCCAATAAGAAAATTTTTTGAATTAAAAAACACGACTAATGTCTTCAAACATTCTTATAGGAAAATAAATTAAATCGGATTATAGAGATAAAACATATTTCAATTAAACTGACGTTATTATCGAAGTGAACTATGATTTTAATTTCTTTAAAATATTTATTTTGTGAACTGTTTTATTTGGATACTATTGGAACTATTGGAAACAGTTGGAAAAAAAATATTAAATGTTGTTTTTGTTATAGTTATCCAATAAGAAACAACTTGATTGCAGACCTTGTGGTGATTATAGAAGATGAAACACCGTCACCGTTCCTGATCGTTACCCTATATACCCCACATACGCAACATTTGTCTATGAACTTAACCGGTAGTACTATGTTCTCCAAAATTTATCTAGTCAGAGCATATATCATTTAATACCTGTTGCTACAAAAGATATTAAGCAATTACCATTCCTTTTGGCTTATTCGAATTCACGCGAATGCCTTTTGGTTTATACGCAATCAGACGTTTCAAAGGCATATACAATATATATATATATAGATATGATATTCTTGTAGCTTCAAAATCAGAAGAAGACTGCAAATTAGAAGAACAGCGCAAATGGCTTACTGATTTTCGTTTTGAAATTCGTTTTTAGTGTTAATGCTTTTAACTTTCTAAGTAACAAAATTACCCCTAAAGGGATATTCCCATCCGAGGAAACAGCTAAAGCTATATCGGAAGTTCTAGTACATGCACATCTTTTAGATTTTGTAGTTTTCAACGACATTCAATATATTATAAGCAAAGTTAATGTTGTCACTGACAGTCTGTCATGCACAAGATTTCAAATCTATTTCGGAATTAAAAAATCCTGGGGTGAGGAATTTCAGAAATACCTTTCTGGTTTCACTCGTCGTACAGCTAGAAAATTAAAAACGGATCGTTACTTTCGGCCTAACATGAATAAAAATGTTAATATTTGAGCACAGTCCTGCCTTTCATGTCAAAGAGCTAAAAATGAAATTCACGCGATATCGGAATTAGGATAATTTAAACAGCCGTTGGACCACTTCTGCTATCAAATGGATATGCATACATTTTAACTGATGTAGATCGTTTTACTAGATGGCCAGAAGGTTACCCTATATGAAGGATATTACCGCCGCAACTGTTGCATACACTTTTGCGGAAAACGATTTAACAAAATTTTAGGTACCTGTAAATAATACTACAGATCAAAGAAGCCAATTCCAATCTAAGCTGTTCTCAGAATTAACAAAGTTTCTAGGCACACATCGAATTTGGACAACTCCTTAACACGCGCAATCTAACGGAGTGGAACTGATAACATTAAATATTCCCCGGCAGAACTAGTTTATTGACAACCACTAAAATTACCAGGCGATTTTATATGGAAGCACCAGATCAAACCAATTAGGTTATTAAAGAGTTTGTTTTTATCAGAGTACACAGAGATGATATCGCGTTACGAAGGCCCACATAAGGTAATTGGACGATTTAGGAAAAATTTGTCTGACGTTGAATTATTCACGAGAAGCATTGAAAATAATTACATAAGAACATAATAATCCGATTTGTAAAAATGCATCCGTCTTCAAAAAAATTCGTGTTTTTGAAGAAAGAGATTGTAAATCAATTCAATTAACAATTGCTTAACAATATCCGCTAACACTTACAAACCCACCGGTTTTTAGGTTATCCAAAAACATTCGGCAGTAGTGAGAAGGTAAAATGATGTGAAAATGAGTACTTCTCATTTATATACATTTTTGATATATTTTATTGATCTCAGTAAATTTGGAATTACGAAATTTTGAGGTCTTGAAATCAGGATTAAAATATGGAAAATTTAAGGTGCGCGGGAGTATCATTTTAAATATTTTAATAAATTTCAAAGCTCGCAGGCTTTTTATCGGTTAATTCAACAAACCGCAAAACGCAGATTAAAATCCTATAATTCGTCATTTTGTGTAATAAATTTGAAAAACAAATCATTTAGTAACGTAAATTAATTATAGCATTTCATAATCATTATATATATACGACGTTCATTAGTCGATTTTAATTAATTTTGTTTGGAACAATAATAAATTGATTATCTGCAATCGGTTGACAGCACAGTGTATATACATATAACGTATTTGATGACTTAGTTAATTTTTCCAAAATAAAAAGCCAAACAAAATTATTTTCATATTTCATTATTTAATATCGTTAACATTATTAATTTAAATTTTTTTTTGTAATTTTATGTAATCAAACATTAATCATTTATTTTTGTTTTGTATATATTTATGAACATACTGATATACGTTTTACTTATAAATAATTCAATTAATATCTTTCATATATTTATGTAGTATATGTATGTACGATATATATTCTCGATACGAACGATATATTTTCGAAAATGTATCGTAAATTATTGTATGTTGTATTGTATTTATGGTTATTATATTATTTTTAGAGTTTGATTATAAAGCCATTTGTATATATATGAATATAAAATAAATTGAAAGAAATATAAAAAAAAAATTATGTTATTGATTAAAAATTATCATTACACATTTATTTAGTTTACAGAAATACTTGGTATAACGCTGATGCGAGTACAGTATGCACATACGCACAATATGATGATGATCAGGGATGTGGCTCACAAAAAAACAGACGAAAAGGTTATAACTTTCATTAAAAATAATCCGGGGAACTTTAACTATGACTGCGCCATAAAATTTAACACATCCCACTCCATGGTAAAACTGACCCAGGAAAAATACCTGACCTAATCTAGTTTTTTATAACCAAAAGTATTTCTGGACTGATAAATCCATATTTTATACTCGAAACCATTTGAATAGGGAAAAATGAAAATTTAACAGAATCTGAATTGAATTAATTTGTAAGAAATTAAATTAATTTTTTTTAGCCCTAATCGAGACATAAACTCAGGCTATATCTATTTGTTATATTTTCAGTTTGTAAAGGGAAATTTTTAATTTGGACGCTATTCATGTACTGACTTAACTTAAAATTTGTATGGTCAATATTGCCCGACTAAAAAAAATCGCATCAAGCATCATTGACTGGAACGGAAGTTTTATAATTTTTAAGAACATAAGGAGGAATTGCCTGTCAGATTTTTAACTTCTTCGAAATACACTGCTTGGAATGTCATTGCATTGAATGTTGCACCTAGCACTATGCAGTTCAGTTCAGTTTCAAACGATACTAATGTTGGGACATTTTTGGTTCAACTCAGCGTCTGTTAAAAAATTTCCCCAAGTTCCTCAATCCAATTAGAAAGTATAAAAGATTTGTATAATATCAAATATAGATATATGGTGGTGCAGGGCTAGGTAGTAGAGTGATTGAGTTTGGATTCGTGAACTTAGGTTTGAGTCTCATTAGCGACGATATTATTTTAATTTAAATTCTTCTGTATTCAAATTGGTTCAACACAAAGCTTCTGTTAAACTTTTTCAAATTTTTCAAGTAGTGCAGGCATGTATACAAGATGGGAATATAGCGATGGTGAAATAAACGCGGAGTCCATTGCCTTTGCCAAAATTTTCAATATTTTCTATTCAAATGACAGATATAAAAATTTGTATAGCATGAAATATATATATGCGGCGGTGGTCCAGTAAGCAAAGTCAGTGACTTTGGATTTATGGATCTAAGTTCGATTCTCGATTGAGCCAATTAATTTTTGATTTAATTTCTCCTGTCAAATTGGTGATGATGAAATAAAATTACTGAAATCCAACTCAGCTTCTGTTCAATACTTCAATATTCTCCGTATAAAAGATGGGTATGGATGGGGGTATAGAGCGGTTATGAAAAATTGTACGGCGATGGTCAAATAAGCAGTCTATTGCCGTTGCTAAAATTTTCGATTATATAAAGTAATAATACAATATATTATTTATTTTATTGTATATTAAGTTGGTGCTATACAAATCTTTTATGTTTGTCAATTCAATAGAGAAAATTGAAAATTTTAGCAACAGGGGGATCGTAGATGCTTATTTGACCATCACCGCGGATATTTTTTTTACGGTCATACACAAGAGATGGCTCTTTTACTTGCAGAAATTGAATGGCAAACAATACTGAATAAATCAAAACACGATGACAGTTTGAAATTATTCATGCGTCATTTCTCAAAAAGAAACAAATGAAAAAATCACCTCTAGATGATCGCTTTTACAAAATACTCCCGCGAACTGGCGCATTCGATTTCAAATCTCTGAAATATCGCAGGTCGTTGACATTATTTTTATTGTCGACGTTGACAAAAAACACTGCCAAGTAACCTACGGTATATTTTACGTGTCGACAACCGAGTATATTACATGGGGTAATCTACCTCGCCCATCTCCGCAGGATGATGATATATGCTGGTTATATTGGACTAGTGGCCAAGTTGAGTAAATGTTCAAAAATATATCTTTTTGGGGATGGAAATCAAATGCCATTCGTTGACAGGTTGCGCATCCTGTTAATATACAACTCTACGATAATAACAAATTTATTATCGCTAAAAGAATTGTATCCTGATATCTGCACTAAAAACCTGCATCTAGCATAATGTCATAACGATCCATGAGGCGGAAGGACTAATGTCACCTAATGTTATATATTCGTATACGAGGACTTACGTCATTTGAAAATATTTGTACGCGTAAATGGTAAAGCATATTGCACATATAGCAAAGCATGTCATTTAGAGGAGACGTGAAAAGATGCATCATTAACCAGGCATTCAAAGCAGATAAACGCATTATTTGCAATTATAGTATAGTAGGCCGTTGTAAAATTGGACCATTCTGGGTTAAATTTGATAAATAAAGATTGAGTTCTTTCAAATAGTCCAACAAACCTTCTCAATTTGTGAAAATCTCCGGTCGATTATAACTTGTGGTTTTAGTTTAACATTTAAGTTAACACCTCTTCACTAGTCGAACCATCCTGAGCTTATCAAGAAGCGTTGAAGGCCCTTGGCATCCGTCGTCCAAATGGGAAGTTTCCATAAATTGTATTCTGCTGTATGCTATAGAGTAGGACAATTGCAGAGCAGATGTAGCACAGTTTCTTCCACCTTCTCATCACCACAGCTACGGCAGAAATCATGGGTGAGGACACCCAGTCTGCACGCACGTATACCCCAATGATACAATGTCCCGTTATTACTCCCATGACCATACCAATATGATGCCGTCGAGGCGATTTTAGTTAGCCGGATCTGAACCGGTCAAGTCTAGGTCAAATTTTCCTGGTTATTATATAGACAAACTAGCGTTAGACCATTTGTTGTTCGTTCCTTTTATATCTTTTTCTATATATCCAGCCTGCTTTATGATATAAGGCGTGCTGCAACCTTGCGGGCCAAATCATCTGCCTTTACATTCCCTACGGTATTGAAGTGCTCTGGCACCCACGTCAAGCGGATGTTGAACTGATCAACCATCTCATTTAAAGATTGCAGACAGTTGAGATGTGATTTTAGTGTTTTAATAGCAGTCTGGCTGTCCATAAAAATACAAATTCCTCTTAGATATTATATTATACTTCAAGCAGTTTATGACTTCCATTATCGCGATAAGTTCAGCTTGAAAAACACAGCAAAAGCCAGGAAGACGCAAGAGAGGTTGACCCTAGTGCCTGACAGAATACTCGACAGCCAACCTCTCTCTATCCCTTTTTGAGCCATTCGTGAAGTAGCTTAGTGCCTCATTGTCCATAACAGTCTGAATCACGCAGTCCTCTCCTCGCTGGTGAGAAACTATGTTTGGAATATCACCTCAACAGATGGCAAAGGGATAGCATAGTCGGTAGTTTCAGAAAAACTCCTGTTGCATAGATTAGATGAGTGGCCTATGTTGTTGCTAGTCCACATAGATATGGATTTGAACCGAATGGCTGTGCAAGATGCAAGCTTGGCCGCAAGATCCAAGAGAGTGAGAAGAAAGAGAATCTTCAGAGCTTGTGTAGGTGTTCTTCTGAGGGCCCCACTAATACACAAGCAGGCGGTTCTTTGAACTTTCATCAATAGTTTCAGGTTAACCATAATTTTTGACGCTGAGCCAGTGTACATTTAGTTCAGTCAGCAGCTGCAGCAGACTCACTCAGAGAAATAGCGGAGTGCGCACTATGTACCGCAAACCGCAATAGCAACATTATACGCGTAGGCAACCACCACGAAGCCTTGCCTTTCCAGGTTTAGTAACAGGTCATCAATAATCAAATTTCCAAGAAGAAGGGATAAAACCCAACCTTGTGTTGTAGCATCTATCCAGCCTCTGGATCAGCCAGTTGCTGAAGGCTCCTTCTATATCCAAAATAGTTACCATGGAATATTCCTTATATTTAAGTAATTTCTCAATCGGGCCATTAAGGGAGTGGAGCGCTGTTTCCATCGATCATCCTTTATAGTACGCGTGTTGAGATCCTAACAGGTCGTCCGGCTTGATTGAGCCTCTGACGTAAGCCTCTATTTGTTTTTCTAGTGATTTTAATAGAAAAGAGGTTAAGCTTATAGGCTTATAGTCTGATGAGAGGTTTTTCCCGCTTTAGGTATAAATATTACTTTAACTTCAGTCCATTTACTAAGAATGTGATAAAGTTCTAAGCTGCCTTTTAAAATGACTTCCAGCCGGGGTAAGGTTAAGTCAATAGTTCGCTGGATATCCGCAGGGATAATTTCGGTGATAACTTTCAGTTTATTTGCGGAGATAGATAAAACTACATGGCAAATAATTCCGTAAGAACTGATTTTAAATCTTCTTTCAACTCCAAGAATCATTTTAACATAACCAACTTGAAGTTCCATTGAGTACGCTTGTCTATTATTAAAGTTAGCTGCTTGCCAAGTTTTGTTTTAATGACGTACCTCAAAGTCATTTGTTATTGGTGATTAAAATTATTATTCCAGTTCTCCACCGTATTTTGATGAATAAACAAAACGGTAGCTACAGCTAGATGTATACCATGGCTACGATAAATTTGAGGATAATGGCCCATCATCCGTTTCATTTTCTTCATTACTGAAGCTCCATCTGTAAAGACTTTAATAAAGTGTGGTTTTAGTACGAGTTCAAATTGTTTTTAATTTTCTCGATGATTTCGATGGCTTTGGTGGCCGGCCGGGATTGTGCTATTTATTCTAAACATGTCATCTAACATGTCATTGTGAACACACATATGTATGTCGCATAGTTCGTTTAACGAACGAAAAAGAAAACCGTCTTTCAATTTCAATTTTTTTTAAATAACATTTTATAAATAGTCACGAACTTTATTTACGAATTCTAAAACTGTTGACTTTATACCCTTTCTTGTTAGAGGCAATATAAGCACTTGAGCTTAAAAAAGTATTCGGAAGGGACATTGATTGGTGGTCAATACATTTTTGATAACAAATTTGAAATCCCACAATACGGTTTCTAATTTATACTCCATCTCCGGTGAAAAATGATTCCCCATGCATATACAGATACATAATAAATTAGGTAACAAGTAAACGGCAATCAGTGGGCATGGTATATATACTCTTTCATTATATAACATTTAATTTTAAATTTTTAAACGAGATTTCAATCTTAATTTGAATATAATTTAAATGGAAACATCATCATCACATCATGATATATGAATGAACAAAATAAAATGTATTTAAAGCTTTATATATACATATGTACACATTTATGTGTATATAGAGAGTATTAACTAGGTGATCATGCGGTATTTACAAATATCTAATAAATCTGAAAAAAAATTATCTAAAATTGACTTACTAATCGACTTTTAATAGCAACAAATATTTGTGTATTCTATATCCGACCTTCCGACATTTTTTAGGTTTTATAATTTTATGTACGACCGACCTTTAATTTTCGGTCTAATTTGGATATGTGTTTTTTTATTTTATTGTAAATATTTGGAGTGTGGAATTATTGTAGGATTGATATGGGAATTTTTTTTTCGGAATGACCACCAAAGTAACACAAAATGTATAAATAACGTACATTTGAGACATGGTTTGGAAAGGAAATGAATATTCGATATACACATTAAAATGAAAGTGAAACGACGATTAAAAATATAAGAAATAATTATATCGAGCAGCGTCAGATATATTTAGTTCTGACATTCCGCAAGGTATCTATATACCAACATATATTGATAGAATAGAATTAGACGATATTTGTCAACGAGAAGAGTTAATGAAAATAAATTTAGATAAAAATGGTTAAAGATAAACATCAGAGCGAAAAAATTAGGGCGTTGTACGTCTTCAAGTATTGGTTATTATGAAAATAAAATCAACGCCCTAATTTTTTCCGTTTATCATCAAATCAAATTTTACTTTTATTAAATGAATTTTCTACACATTTCAAGTTTGAATGGACTACATTTACTAAATATACTTTTTTCCTTTACTGGACCCATATAGGTATTCATTAATTGATTATTTATTGCTCATAACCAAAAAAACAAAATATTTTCAAAAATATTGGCGTTTTAGTTATAGGCCATAAAATGAATGTCCGACATTTATGTTACTGAAATGTGACTTATACACATATGCAGATTACCAAAATCAATAATAGTTTGTTTACTTACATAAGCATTCGTAATGGCTTAGTGAACTTCAGAAATAAAAATTAGCTAAGCTCACAATTTCCCTGTCAACCTGATCATTTACGAACAGCATGATATCTCTACTAGATGTAGGCGAAAAAGACCTCAGAGAGAAAACAGATCATTGGTTGACATGCTTCGAGCCTATTATTTATACTGGTAGTGTGCAACTCATTCAGATCATTGGTTCCTCTATTTATCTCACAGTATCAGAACGGTTTGAAAATATCATTGAATTTACCAACAACTCAATTAAAGAAATTGAAAAACACAAACAAGTTGATGTTGTTTATACTGACTGTTAGTTCGGTTTCTCCAAACAGTTTGTTATGCCTGGTTTATTCATATTTGAGCAACCGCATTCAGTATGTTGAGCATACGGCATTACTGATGTAATACAGCACTCTACCAACAAAATCAGAAATAATTCAAGCTACTACAAGGATCTCATATTCGTCCTTGAATTTTTATTATTTTCATCAACGGCATTACTGATGTAATACAGCACTCTACCAACAAACCAACAAATTTGTTGATACCAACAAACTACAGGAAAACATCGACAATCGAGCGAAGTGGTGAGTTAACACCCCTATTCTGATAGTCGCGATGCTTCAATCGACACGACTACTGTCACGTCACTTCAAATATAAATTGGTATTCTCTTAGTCGCCCGCAGCGACGTGACACGACAAATAGAATTATCTGGCAGCACCAAAAATTTCCTGTGCTGGAATGTTCTATCATCACTTCGATTCGCTTCGATAGACATTTGTGTCTCTTTTTTCACGAACAAAATTATACGTTTTGTCTATTGCTATCTCAGCCTGTTAGAATAAATTTGCAAACTATCTCTTTTTCCTCTTTTCAATTGCCATCGAAAATAAAACTTGTGGTGATATTTTATCGAATGAATTTATAGAAATAGAATCGAGTAGGCTATGATCACAATATAAATTGCGAAATAGAATATAATTTTGTTCGTAAAAAAAGAGACACAAATGTCTATCGAAGCGAATCAAAATGATGATAGAACATCCCAGCACTGATTTTTGACGGAATATTGACGTTTGAAATACACATGAATTGTCAGTTTTGCATTTGTAAACATTAACACACCACATATTTATGTGGTGTGTTAATGTTTATTAAAAACTATTGAGAAATAATAAGTAATTGTAGTCTCTGTAATTTCGTGAAAGTTTTAAGAATTAAAGACATATAAAAATCTTGTAGGTTAGCTAAATATTTCAATATTTTTCCATCAACGCACAAATTAGTAGATAAAAAATAAAAATATAAAAACATTTTAAATTAATTATATTTTAATTCACTAAATATCAAAAAAAAATAAAATTAAATGTTTTGCTATCTTCCGATTTTCTGCATTTTTGCTCCTGTCGCTTAAAAATTTTACGCGTCCAGAAATGTCATTTCAGGGACACGAAACTTTTATAACCACTACTAGAATACGATGTTTGTCACTTGAAACGACGATTGTCACTTCAATTGCCTTAGGGAATACCAAAATTTGACTGTCGGTACAAGTGACAAGTGACACGACTAACGGAATAGGGGTGTTAACCTTCTCAGCCTCAACATTAACAAGTGGAAAAGTTTATCGTTGCATCAAAAAGTTAACCCTGTTATACATCAATAAAATTTTTAAAATTTATAGAATTTGAGGAAATTGAATGCTAGGGGTATCAAATATTTGGGGAGTATCAAATCTAGCATATTGTATAAAACTTGCTAAAATTCAAGGTGGATGGAAACACAAAAAAAATTTTTCTAAACACCGCAGTAGCTTTTAAAGAATTTTCAAATGCTTTTAAAAAAAATATGCATGTACGAGTCTACTTCAACTAGACGTTTTTTTTTTTAATTCAAAGTGATATATATATTCATAGTTTATAGATGTAATAAAATGACCATGCATACAAGTGATCGAGATCAAGAATTTTAATAGAAAGTGCTATTACGAGTTTTACGTTGAATTTTGGCAACCTTAATGACACCAAGCGCAACTTGTTTACAGAAATGCGTATATATTATTAAGGACTATTAACTAGCTTAAATTCGTTGCTAGCTCACATGAACTCAAATAAATATTGGTACAGCTTTATAGCTTTTGCAGCTTTTAAGTGTGATCTGAAATTTCAAACTTTATAAAATTCACATTTTTCAATTTTAATTTATTTAATTTACTATTTATCAATAAAAAATATTCATTGAATTGTTACTGATAAACACACTTATCGTTTGGCATTCATTTTTACATCATTAGAATAAAATCGTTTTCGATTTCGCACATTATTAGTATTCTGAATAATTTCATCGAAAGGGGCAAAATGTATGTTTCTTGAATCGCAGAATGATTTTTTACTTTTCTTGTCATTTGCGTAGTACAAACATTCGTCATCCGTGGTGAGTTCATCAGAATATTCGAAATCATCAAAACAGTCTTCTGCCGCATTTCTGTGTAGACATTTATTCGCATTATACGTATAAATTTCATCGAATGTTCGCAAAATTGGTTTTCCGAAAACACGTTTACTCGTCATATAATCCAATTGTTGTCCCATATTACTTGCCAATCTAATCACTTGAGTGGAATATTTAACTTGTAAGTTGTCAATTTGTTTTTCATCGGCCATTTTGCAAATTTTACAAAAATATTTTATTAAATATAGAAATTAAATTAAACATACACATACAACAAATTTACATATTTAAATTAGAAAAATACGAAAAACAATCAGAATATTGTGAAAACGCGGTGGTATATTGATTTCTAATAATTGGCGCGAAACACCGATTATAGAAAACACTTGTTCTTTTCAAATTTTTACTTTCGACATGGTATTTCGAAATGTATTTAATATTAAAGAAGTGTACCTGCTCCAATTTTAATAATCTCATCTATAATTAAAATATATAAGTTAATTTTGTCTTGAAATGATTAGGATTTAGACATTTAATTTAGAAATATCGAATTTTATAACGAATCAGTTGTATTCAGAGTACAGCAGCTAAGATGGTTCTACCTGTAAAAACACCAAAAGCTTTAAAGTACAAGAAAAAAAATGGGATCAATCATAAATTACGTCATACTCTTATGGAGGCAACGGCTGATGCACGTCTTTTATCAATAAGCGTTGGAGATGGTCCCATAAAATGATATAAACTATTTTTTGAGTTATGGAATTCCTGCAGTAAAAAAAAGTCGAGTTTAAAATTCATGAATACCTCATCCATAACAATCTGGTCAAAATAATTAAGTTTGTTATGCAAATCAATCCTAAACAATGCAGTCCATCCAAAGGATCTTTCTCATAATTAGAACGCCGGATTTAAATTTGGCGCGATTTTGTTTTCATTGTTGCTTCCATTAATAAAGATGAAACGGTTAACGAAACGATAACGGAAAATAATCTAACCCTAAAAGTCGGTTAAGCATGCTTCGTATTAATGAATTAACTTCGGATAAAAATTCACCCATAAACTGAATTAACTATGGGTTGAAGTGGCGGTAACGAAGGTAAAGTATGTCAATTTCTAAATGGATTTAAAAAGTTTTTAAACTTATAAATTTTATTTTATTTTTATATTTTTAATTAAATGTTTTTTATGTTAATAGAGGTATTTAAAATAAGAATTTTAATATTTGAAATATATTTGTTTTATTGTTAATTTTACATTTTAAAACTCTTACAACAGGTTGTAAATTTAAGAAATTCGGAAATTTAAATTTTAAGAGTTTCTAAAAAATTGGAATGTTTTGAATTTTACCAATTCTTAAACTTTTTGATATAATTAAACAATTTTTATATTTTTAATAAGAGTTATGATCGATTTAAGTATTTCAAGGTTGAGCCTTAAGGTTGAATAAAAAACTGGTGGCTAGTTGATTTTAAAAATTTTCTTCTTGATGTTTTGAAGAATTGGACCTGGTTTGAAAAACAAGATTATAATTCCCCATAAATTAAAGTTTTATCTTTATTTTATTTAACGAATTTAAAATGTTTTTTAATTTTTAAATATTGTAGAATTTACTGAAAATGAAACATCGAATAAAATTCAGAATACTCCAAAATCTTGAAATTCATATAAATTTTTTAAGATTTTTATAATTAGCTGGATAGCTGGAATTTTGGCCCCAATCAGGAAATAAAAATTAAAAACTTAATTTAGGTAATAATATTTTCAAAAAAAAAATAAAATTTATCACTGAAAAAAAAATGATTCTAATTTTAAGAAGCAGCAGATCTCAAATAACTTTCGTGACCCGAATGTAACTTGCATAGGACAAGAGGGTTATTATCAATTTTATTAAATAGAAGTCATATTGAATTGAAGTTTTAATTCTCAGGTTAAGAAATTGAAAATATTCTAAATTGAATATATTTTGAATGTCCTAGATAATTTTAATGTGCGATTGAATATTTATATTCTTAATTTCAAATGTTAACGTAATAGTTAAGAAAAGTTACAATTAAATAAAGAATCTTTTATTCTTGAAAGAAAAATAGTAACATTCATCAGAATTTAATTTCTTTAGTCACACAGATTCAAAATAGCCTAAACTATCTGAAAACGTATGCCAGTACCCGGATACATCTCTAAGATAGGTGGTACAAATTTTTAAAAATCGTTTACGTAAATTCTAAAAGATGTAAAATAAATAGTAAAATTCATCAACATTTAATTTCCTTCACCACAAAAAGATTTTAAATGGTCTAAACTATCTGAAAATATACACGAATACCCGTGAACATCTCTAGGATCGACGGTACAAACTTTTAAAAATCAAGTAACTTTTAAATTTTACAAACAAATAGTAAAGTTTGCTTGACTACAAAAATCCTACAGTTTGTCTTTACTATTCGTAAATATACATGAATACCTGTGGACTTCTCTAGGATCAACAGTAAAATTTACTAAAATTTGTTTAAAATCATAAAACTTTAAAATTCTGTGAAAACCTAACCGCACATACTAAATTAATTCCTATGGACTCATATAGTGGCAGTTGGTCTAAAACCTTTGAAATTTTTTTTTTTCCTCTCATAGAAACTTATAGATGGATGTGGAGCCACAATTTTTACTATATATTTTTTCAAATTTTTTACATTTTGTAATAGTCTCAAGATATTTCAACCAAACATCAGAGTATACTAATACAAGACACCAAAGTTTCAAACCATCCAAACGTCAAATGATTTTATTACAGACTAATTTTGTATTATTCTGTTCAAATTGAGGTCCAACTGTACTGAATTTAAAATAAAATTAAATTTAGGAAACCTAAGTAATAAGTTCGTTTACATACCAGATAAGGGTATAGTATTCGAACGTGGTGCGGATTAGGAATATGGTCTTCTAACTAGTGTACTATCAGAACCTGAATCCAAATCTATTTAGTCATCTACCTGTACCTAGTGTATTATCAGATTTTGAGTCCGAATCCCCGGTTACCGGTGTTAATGGCTCATTAATAATTTTATTCGAAATCAAAAATTATTCAAAATAAGCTTTCCGATTGATTTATTCCTGGAGGTAAGGGGTGGTTTTTAGGCTTAATAGATTAGAAATATAGTCATCTGAATCTGAGCCCAAATCTCTGGGTATACGAGTTAATTTCTCATGAATAGTTTTATTGGAAATCGCCATACAAGCTTCCCGATTAATTTATTCCTGGGGGTAAGGGATATATAGTTGTTGAGCTCAGTAGATAATATGGAACTTTTAATGAACTCTACGCATTCGTTATTATTAATTAGAATATAAACAGTGTTTACTTATAAAAACTATAAATGTAATAAATGTCCCACGGAAAATGTATACGCTAAAGATGACGCTATCTGCATGAAACAAATTTAAATCATAATTAAATTTAAAATTTTGACATTTAGATTAAATTTGTTACAATTCTTTGACAGAAATTTGGACACAAGTTCCTATAGTACCCTAGGTAGATAAGTTAGTTCCTAATTCCACTAAAAAAAATAACTTTTCCCTACCCCCAGGAATAAACTAATCGGAAAACTTAAATTACGATTTCGAATAAAAATATTAAAGAGCCATTAACACTTATAACCAGTGATTTGGACTCAAGTTCCGATAACATACTATAGGTAGATGACCATATTGGATGACTATGTCCACCAATTTTGGTGACAAATCCACTATGTTTAAAAACTACCTCTTACCCCCAGGAATAAATTATTCTGGAAGTTTATACTATATGATTTCGAATAAAATTATTAATGAGCCATTAGTACCAATAGCCAGAGATTTGGATTCAGGTTCTGATAATACACTAGATATAGATGACTCTTTTGCGAATTTAAAAACTATTCCCTACTCCCAGGAATAAATTAATCCGGATGCTTATATTACGTTTTCGATAACAATTAATAATGAGCCATTAACACCCACATAGCCAGAGATTTTTTAATTCGCCATTTCTTTGTCCAATTACATATCAGGTTAGAGCCCTCTGTAATTTACTAGTGGAGTCATTGATGTTCTTTGCTGTTGAAAGTATTGCCGTGTCATCGGCAAAATTCGCCATTGTTTCTTCTGTAATTGGTATATCTCTAGTATATAGGAGATATAGGAATGGCCCAAGAACACTCCCTTGTGATACTCCGGCTATTATTCCTTTTAGTTGGGAGTATTCATTCTCATACTTTACTCGGAAGTGCCTCTCTGATATGTATGATTTTAAAATTTGAAACAATTGCTCCGGAAGATCTCGATGAAGTTTGAATTCTAGCCCCTGGTGCCATACTTTGTCAAATGCTTGCGCGACATCAAGCAATATAGTTGAGCAAGTTTGTTTGCTTTCTAGTGATTTCCCGATTACAACAGTAATTCGATGTACTTGTTCTATCGTTTTGTTCTAATGTTTTTCCCTAAATCCAAACTGATGTGAAGGGATAAGATTCCTTTCTTCGATAATTGGTAGCAGAGAAATTGGCCTATATATGAAGCTTTATCATGCGGAGGTTTGTTCGGTTTAAGTATCATAATTACTTCTGCAACTTTCCATTGTCTTGGTACATATCTTAGTCGAAATGCTGCATTAATTATATGCACTAGTTTCTTCAATGCTTGCTCCGGTAACGGTTGTATTATCTGACCCGTTATAAGATCATATCCTGGAGCCTTATACGCATTCAGATTATTTTTGATTCCTCATTTTAGTTCTTTCAATGTTACAGGTGTAATATTTACATCATCCTGTTTATTTATTTAAGTTTAGGTCTTTTAATATTCTTAGTTGCTTTCCATAATGAATAATCAGTATCTTTTTGCCCAGTTAGAGTGCTGAGGTATTTATTAACTGATTGATTTTTAATGTCTTTTATAAGGTAAGGTTTAAATACTCTTTTATTTTCAGGATTTCGATGTTTTTGCCAATTCTTCCATGCTTTTCTTTTATTTTTAAGAAGTTCTCTCACTTTCTCTGGATAGCTAGCATTGCGCTTCATCTCCTGCCTATTATTTGGAGGGCTTTCCCACGCAGCATATTGGATATTATGGATGAGCTTATATCTAATTCGTCTTCTATTTGGACTGGTCGCTGAATTGGGATCTGCAGACTAATTCTTTCTGTTTTCAACTGTGTTTGGAGATCCCCAATATGTATATTTTGCATTATAGTCACCTCCAACTAAAAAGACACTTCCTAGCGTTTTGAGAAGATTAGTATAATCTACTTGTTTGAGATTGTATCTTGGAGAGCAATATATTGCTGAGATACTGCATGTTTTAATATTGCTTAATTGTATTTTGATTGTTGTGACTTGCATGGAAAGGTTCTCAACTTTTGGTTCTTCGTTATGTTTTATATATACTCTTTTATGAGGATAGCTGATCCACCTCTGGCTTTGTTCTCAGGATGTAGTGCATAGTAGCAATTATATCCTTTTATTTTACAGAATGAAGTTTTGGTAAAATGGGTTTCTGATATAAGACATATATCTATATTATGCATGTTTAAAAATATATCTAGTTCTTGAATGTGTTGCAATAGCCAATTTGCATTCCAGGTTACAATTCGTAATGTTTTATTCATTTCTTTTGTTTATAATTCGATTTTATATAATTTATATGTTGATACACTTGACCAAGGTTTTCTTCTACTCTTTTATCGAAACTAGTTTGTGATTTCATTTCTTCTAGTGTTTTCTGCAGACTCATTTCCTGCGAAATAAGTCTTTTGTTAAGGTTCTCTAGATTTCTCAGTATGTCCTGTAGAACGAGATCCACTTTTAACTGTTTCTCGATTTGCTGAACTATTTGTCCATAAGTAACGTTTTCGTTTACTCTCTGGCTTTGTATGTTATGATTAGCATTTGACGATTTTGGCTCAGTGGTTTTTTTATAGATTGTACATTTATTAATGTACCTGGTTTGCGAGATTTATCTCTCATTTTTAGTATACTATAGTATATTTTTATATAGTATATATTATTAGTATAGTATAGTTCTACTGCAACTTCACATCCTCTGTAGTTGGCTGGATGCTGGCCATTACAGTTGATACACTTCGGTGTTGTATCTCGAGAGACTGTGCAGTCATTTCCTGAGTGTTTTCCTGTACATTTAACACATCTTGCTTCGCGGTGGCAGTACTTTTGTGTATGATTGTAATCTTGCCACTTTATACATTGAGGTATTAGTCGAGTGACCTTTCTCGGTGTTTCTATTTTAACTCTAAGGTTGAGGATAGCCTTAATATTATAAATATTTTCGATTTTTGCTTGATTGTCGAAGGTTAGCATGAAACATGGGAGACCTCTGCTCATGATTTCAACATTTTCGTCCCTGTTTTCTCTTCTCTTCTCTTCTGATGATGTTGACTGCATCGATTATTTTCAGTCCTTTGTTTTGCAGGTCCTCAATAATTTCATATTTTATAGTTGGATGGATACCTCTTGCCATTACTTTAATTGATCGATCATTTTTGTCCTCGTAGGTATACCTCTGATGACCATCAGCATTTAGTTTGTTAGCTAGAGCTTTATAATCTTCACGCTCTGTTGTATTTATTTTCCAAATATTATTGCTGGGCGATATTACTTTGTAGTCATTTCGTACTACTTCTTTCATCAGTTTCTGAATACTACCGTGGTTATATATATACATGCAAAATTGTTGTTGTTATTAAATTACAATACTGGTACATAATATATATATATATATATATATATATATATATATATATATATATATATATATATATATATATATATATATATATATATATACATATATATATATATATATATATATATATATATATATATATATATATATATATATATATATATATATATATATAATGTGCGGAAAGCACATTATTCTGCAAACACTACCACATTTATACTAATTTTATATATATCATTACAACTTATCATAAAAATTTGATAATTTGTTAATTGATAAGTTTTCAAATTGATATAAGTGTGTGAAATTTTGTTACTTATGGTGAAACACTTATCACTTATATATAATTATCAAAAAAAGTAACTTATGATAAGTTGATAAGTAATAAGTGATAAGTAGTTGGTGCAATAGGGCCCTGGTATTTTATTCAGACTATATATTATACTATGTATGCACTAAAGATGGATACATACATACATATATACAATGTCTTTCCTATATATAAAATGTAATCAAGGAGATATTAATAATGAAAATACTGGAAAAACCGCACAGACTGAAACATATAATCATTCAACAGTAAATAATATAAAATCAATATTGCCGTACATAAATCCATATATAATAAATTAAATTTATAATTTTATTTATTTGTAAAATATATAACAGAAGAAAAAATCACGATTAAAACAGAATATAATTATTTTCTACCTAATTAATTTTATCTCATCATAATCACTATACATATATATGAATGTATCTAACACAAGAAAAACTTTTTCCCCGAAAAAGAATTTAAAAAACTTATTTTTTTTTTTAAATAAAACATTTATTTAATTTTAAATATATACATAATAAAATTACAACCATTCCAATAAATTATTATAACATTATATTGTGTTTGTATATACGACGAAATAGAATGTATAGCTCTATATAGTACATGCATATGTATGTATGCATAAGAAAATGGAAATGGAAGAAAAATCATATGAAAATGTATGTACACCTACCAATTTTAAAGTTGTTACAAACATAATAACATCATACATATGTATATGTATGTACATATATGTATATACAGATTTTCGCTTAATAAAACTGTAGCGCGCACACAACATACGAAAAATGAAAAGCTATATAACTGACAACAATAACAATGTATAAATGTAATGTGCATATCTCTTTTATTTAATTTTTTTTTTTTTTTTAATTCTTCTAACTAAATAATTTTATCAAATCAAAATCAAAATAATTGTACATATGTACATATCCTTTCGATGGATCTTATTACTGTATTGTTGTTGTATGCTGAGGATATAAAATAACCTCAAGAGTTTTCCATCCAATTTTCCATCGTATATATACATACGGAGTACTATACCATTTCGACGCGCACATTATATATCATATACGCCAAGAGTAAAAAATTCCAACCAATCATAAGCTCAAAAATTCGTCCAACCTTCATTTTTTTGTTTGTGTTGTACATTAGGCTAAATGTACATAGTAAATAATAAAACAAAATTTAAAGGCGGAGTCACACAACTATATACATGACATACACATTTTCAATTTTCCCTCATCTTTTTTTGTTGGCTTTCGCTTGTTTACATATACATTACATTATACACTGGGTGGTGGCATCTAAAATATTTTGTTTTGTTTTGTTTAGTTACTGAAATGAAGTCAAGCAAAACGTCTGACTGGAATCTGTAAACCATATACAGTT
This sequence comes from Tipula unca, assembly GCA_951394425.1. NCBI lineage: Eukaryota > Metazoa > Arthropoda > Insecta > Diptera > Tipulidae > Tipula > Tipula unca. Next base: position 24,096,107 of record OX596381.1, on the reverse strand, counting down.
AGCTATATACACATATATATACACACATATACACACACACAAGAAATAAAACAAAATATACTTTTAAAGTGGGTTTTCATATTTTAGTTCTTTTTATTAAGTAGTTTTGTGTTTTGTTTTTGTTATTTTTATTCTTATGTTATTGTACTCTTTCATTCGACTTGACTTGACAGTCAATATTAAGTGATCGAACTATTAAGAACGGATTGATCGTGATTTTTGTTTTTGTTTAGTTCTTACGTCGCCGTCTCGTAAAGTAGTTTCGTCTTAATACTATACATATATTGTGATTTAATTAATTATGATTAATTAATATTAATGTGTGATTATTATAAATGAGTGAAGTGATTTACTTATTAAATTGTTAGTGATTTTTAAGTGAAAATTATTTATATATCTATATATACAAATTGTGTGTGTGTGTGGGTGTACATAAATTGTGTGCTATAGCAGTAAAAATTACAATAAATTAAAATGTCATCACATGAAGATGATGATCATGATAATGATCCCGAAATTCATGTTGATGTTGACAGTGATTCACGGATGTCGTGCGAAAGTAGTAATAATTCGGAAATTGATTTAGAAGATGACGGTGGAAGTTGTTATGATTCGGAAACGGCAATTAGGTAATTTTTGTGTTCATGTTAAATTTATTACCTTCTACCAAAAACAAAAAAAATAAAATTAAATAAAATTGCTTTTAACTAAAAAGGTTTTTTTTTTGGTTTGCGGTGTTTTATGTGAGTTTTGTGTTCTGGAAACAAACAAAAAAAAATATATATATTGATAAGAAATATAAAGATGACACCTACACTAAAATTTTAGGTTTCTTTTGTTACAGATGTTTATATATATATTTCGAAATGATTTAACAAAAAAAGTAAAGAAATTCTTGTTGAAAACAGATAACAAGTCGACGACGGTATTATATGTTTATATTTGAGTCAACTTTTTGGTTGTCTTTAAGAGATTAAAATTAAGTTTATGTATTTATCGACAATTTATTGCTTTCAATAATTTTTTAAAATTGAATGAAACCAGAAAATGAGGTTGATCAGTGCGGTTAATAAAATTATGTATGTCTGCTCGTATTTTATTTTAATGCTGTATATATACCAGTGACATTTGGAATACTCTGCGCAGTTTTGTTATTCAACTATTTTACTATCTAAATATAAGAAGCAGTTAATGTGGATGCTTTATGGAACCAGTGTCCAAACACAGTTCATTTCATCATCCAAGAACAAATGTATTTATTAAAACATAAATCAGAGCACGACTAATTTCGTGTGTTTTACTATATGTGAGTACGAATGGTCGATCAAAATTTTGTATCCAGAATTTATTTTATTTTTTACGTATTTTAATAAAAAAATTAAATTTTGAATCCAAATATTTAGTCGACCTTCCCAGCAATCGAATAGTAAACCACACGAAAAAATTCCGAACGCTGATTCAAAACAATTTTTCGTGTATTTTACTATGAGTGTGCTTGGAAAAGTCGATTAAATTTTGGATCGAGAAAATTAAATTTTTTTTTCTACTGTGTTCCTTCAATTTTTGATTTATACATACATATATGTATACAACTGATTGATTTTTTCATCTACCAATAACTATATTCTTGAATCTTTCTTTGTACGACACTAGCAAGAAGTGTGCAACGATTACAATCTAACTGTTATCTATGTCCTGTTGTTAGTATGTATATACATGAATAATAATTAATTAATTTAAAAGTTGCAAAAGATCTAAATCTGATGCACTTATATACCATCCCATGATGCAGCTAAATTTTATATGTTCCCAGCTTCACCCAGGTTTATTTTTAGTATCGTTACCTTAAATAAAACCAATGCTATGATTTTCAAAGAGAATTTGTACTTAGTGAACGTTTAAACATTATCATTGAAGTATAGTTTACCAAAGTCAATCTTTCAACACCTGTGTATAATATAAAATATTTTTTGTTGACTTATTTTCATCTGCCAGCACATATAAGTTTTTAGATGTCTCATCCCGTGATAATGCTACGTAGAATTGTCCATGATTGAAGTATTCATCCTCCCTTAAATCAATTCCTACCACATTGAGTGACTGCCCTTAGGATTTATTGATCGTTATAGCGAACGCAAGACGAATGGGGAACTGAAGGCGTTTGAATTGAAAAGGTAGATCATTGGGAGGAATAATTGGAATTCTGGGAATGAGCACATTTTTCCTTTTAAGTTGTCAAACGAAAATTGTTGCCTCAATTATATAAGTGTTCATTGCTTTCACAACCAAACGCGTTCCATTGCATAGTTTTGGAGGATCCAAATTCCTTAACAACATAATAGGGCTTCCAATCTAGAGTGTTATTTTATGTTGTGGTATATATGCCACTTGGATTGAGCGTATTTCAGAACTCAACTGGAAAACTGGTGTCCTCTTCTTCGTCTAACATCTTGTTAATTGAGTAAAATGAATTCGATTCAACTGGAAACATTTCTTGAATGGCCGACTTTATCATTAATTGGTAGCATAAGTATTGCTCGTTCTTGAAGCCAACCATGATCTACAATGTGTTGTATTAGATTTGGATACACGTGGTTAATCAGAATTTTAATGTTTTGAAATGTTAGCAATAAGAACTTCCGGAAAATTTATGTATTCCAATGACGGATCATAATGAAATGCTGCTTCTTTCAGATAAAGCCAGTTTGTATTTGTAGGCGGACATGAGTTACGTTTTGAAATGGACATGAGTTATGCTTTGTAATGAGGTTTGTTTTCTACGTCTGCCTGCTTCAAGCTCTTTTTCTTTCAGAACTTCTGAAGCATTTTCGCATGATATACTTTTTTCTTTTTCGTATTAATACGGGTTGGATTAAACACGGCACGTCGCCTTCTGGGCATTTTTCGTTTTTCCTTATTTTATTTTTAACAGTCAATGCTTGTATACTGCTTCACTAAAATGTGAATTCCATTTGAAAATTCATGTCAAACAAAATCAGACATTTCCGTTCACCGTATCATAGTAACCTTTTCTTTTTTTAAAAAGCGCAAGCTATACCTACTATATATGATGAATAACTTTGCTTTTTTAAAAATTACACGTCAAAATTAAATAATACTCTTAGAAAATTCAAATGTCGTTAGGACTCATCTTAAAGAGCTATAATTAGTTGCGTTGACCTAGAAATCAGGAGACCTTTCCAAAAAGTCCAAGATCACATTCCTAGCCCGCTCTGTCTATAGGAGGAGTTTAAGGGACATGTTTGGAAATCAACACTTTAAGAATTAAAGTATAGATATAGGGATTGGGATTGGTTTGAATATTAGAACCTTGCCGAACAATATTTTTTTCAACTCTGCGTGGACCTGTTCGACAGTACCATGATGGTCTCGAAACCCAAACAGGTGGTCTGGTATAATCTGTCCTTCAGACAATATTGGTTTTAATTTTTGCAATACCATCTATTCAAAAAGTTTGATGTGAATACTTAAGGTATGAATACTTTTTTAAAACTATGATTAGAGAAAACATTAGCAATTTTTACGTCACTTCTGGCCAAACGCCAGATTTTGTCTGATTTATGGGCTCGGCAATGTTGGCCTCCTTTGTTTTTTTGTTGCCTGTCACATAGTGAATAATCTATTTTCTCGGTCGCCGTGTGTTCATTAAGGTATTTAACTCAGAATCCTTTGGTTTTTTTCTTCTCTCAATGTTCCTTTCAGAGCTTTAAGAGTCCTATTTAATTTTCTACTTAAGTTTTCATGGATTTCAGTATATTAAAGCTAATGAAAGAATATATTTTCTTTTTTGCCAGAAAGAATATATTTTCATCACAATTTGACATCGAGAATACACCACACTGTGGTAAGGTCAGTATATCAGGTTTCTCTCATTAGAACCAATTCCATCGTTACCTGACCAACATGTAAATGTACGAAATACGACTCATAGGATCTTTTCGACCTTTGACTTAACTTCACAAAAAGCAGTCAGAAGAGGATAAATTGCAAGGTCTGGCTACCTAAATATTGGCCTCTACCGTCTTGAGATTAAATGCTTTGGAGCATGTGGTACAGCTCTGTTGGAAGCAGATAGTTAATCAAGGTTCCTGTAACATATTCGATACTTGTCACCATTGCCGGCCGAATTTTCTCAGCAAAACTTACATTATTTTTGTAACAAGTTTTTACAATTCACAAAATGAGTCATCTATATAAACAAACCAGGGCTGTCAACCGGAAAACAAAAAATTAATCGAATTTTAAATTCGGCATCCAATCTGGGACTCCCGAAAGGGTATAAAAATAAAATACATATTTCATTTGCATATAGCTGTGATTCTAAAGAAAATTTAGAAAAGTTGATGGCAAAAGGTACAAAGCATGTTAAACTAACGATATTTTTTTAAATCGCTCCATGTCTGTGGCTTTTGGTATAGGTGTTAATTTAGTTAAAAACGCATACTCGAACATAAATGACTGTAATGGTTACTTGCTGTGGGTATATAAAGAAACCTTCGTTGGCTTAGGTTGAATGGCATACATAAAAAACTACAATGAAAAAATGTGCCACTTCTACATATACCTGGGCCGATAATAAATAATTTCTTGAAGCCTAAAAGGCAGCAACTATTGATGGTTCAGAAGAAACAATATAAATTGCTTTGAATGCTAATCTATTAGAAGGAACAGTGTAAAAAGGTGACCATATAGATACACTGCGGCATATTCAATATATGGGCGCACAAATACTTAAATGTTAACAAAGTTTCACATAGACTAACTTTAGTATAGATTCAAACAAATGGCAGTCCGTATCATACTCGATAGAACTCACGACATCGTTAACATATAACAGAAACAGCAACTGGATTTTTAAATAGCTTCCCTGCAGTATTCAGAAGACGAATTATCAATTTAACAGAATTATTTCACAGTTTAAACTTGTCAAAGGCCTTAGCAAAATCTGGTACGATGAGAAATTCATATATACATTACATATGCACAACACCAATTTAAATCATTCAAAGAAATGCCATTTTTGTCTGGATCTTCTATTTTTTTGTAATCGAAATGCTCTTCTTTGTTCAATGTTTCTTATGTTTCCGACAATCTATAGATATAAAAAGCCTCCACGGTTTTTTGGTCCATTTTTGAACAAACATTTCTTTATTGAAAATAAATGTTAATCAAGTATACATATTGACCATTATTATCTATGACCTTTTGCCATTTTTCGGGTAGCTCCATATTTCCATCGGTATAGAACTTCTGTGGTTTATCGTCAAAAAACTTGGCTGATTGATTTTCAGCAGTACTTAATCGGTCTGCCAATTTTTTACCATCAAGAGAGTTTTGCAGAGACCGAACACAACTTCCTTTTTGTTGGCCAATTCTGATCGCTCTTTCTGGTTTGCTTCATGCAAACGGTCGAGCTGTGCGATTTCGTTGCGTTTCAGCAGTATTTCACTGATGTCAATTCGGTTCATCAAATTTCTTTGCGTTAATTCATGTGGCACCCAAACATCGAGCTTCTTTTTGGGGCCTATGGTCAAACTTAAAAATAATTTAATATTTTTGCATTGAGTGATGCTGTGATCTCCATCCTTTGTTTACGAATTTGTATCGTGCCACTTCTTAATGCTACGGTAAGCTTATACAGTTGTCCCATTTGAACGTCTTTATGGCATTGTGCAACAAAATTTGCTTAAAAACTGCTTATGTAACAACTAAATCTGAACATACTATTGAGACGGAGTTTTGGTGTGGTTATAGAACTGCTTTCCTAACCAATCCTCTAACATATTTTTCAGTTCGAGGGGTAGCTATAAGCATGACGCGATATATCTATTGTATGGATGTATCGCGTCATGATTATTGCTACGGTAAGCTGACAGACGCTCGATTTGAAGGTTTACGACATTATACAACTATAGATCTCAACATGCTGTTGAGGCGGCTTACTAGTCTTAATTGACCTTCTACACATTGTATATTGTAGCTTTATGTCAGTCTGTATAGTAACACGAACAATGGCTCATAGCTGTGTTCATCATAAATAAAATACCTTCTATGCATTTTGTCTCTATTAGGATTCGGACCTGATACCTCCCAATTAAAACATCACAGCTTTAACCACTGTGCTCTATGTTCGGTAAAAAAAAATATCTTTTCAAGCCCAAATTGACAATTAAATAGAAAAACTTTGGTTTGAAATTGTAATCATTCTTCAGCTTGACCTTGAAATTAATTATAATCAAGAAATAATCAAACGAAAGTTTTTTGTAACTATCAAATTCATCTAACTATCAATTTTAAATTTTTTATGTCAAGTTTATATTAAAATCGCTATTTATTTGTTAACCTTATAAAGTATAATTTGTGCAGTTAACTAATTATTCAAATTGTCTCTTCAAACCAAATTGGGAAAATTGATTTACTGTCCTGTTTTGTTTTTTAAATGATTTCACGCAAATTTTATTCAAAATTATTATTCGACCAATATTATGTCACTGAATTTTTTTTTCCACGTTAACTGAACTTATATAGTTATTCAAGCTAAACAATAACATTTATCTACACTACTTCAATTATAATACGAATATTAAACGCGGTTTTGTTATTAACTTTTCACTCAGTTTTATCGTCGTCTCAGCGTCGACTAACTTCATTTCAAATCCATTATGCTCTAAAATCATTTAATTTTCCAGAATATAAAAAATCAAAAAAAAAAAATCGGTTTGCCAACATCACGTTAAATATTCTGCTTGAATGGAGATATAACAATCAATTTCCAATAAATAAGTAAATATTACAAGAAAAATTATAAATAAACATTTTATGTTTTTTAATGTAGGTATGTATGTATGTATATGTACATTGACCACTATGTAATACAAGAATTTATGTCGTGTTCTTAAATCGTTATTATTTTTAAATTTTATGTAAGTTGTTGTTTTTAGCAAAACAAAACAAAAATAAAATTTTCATTTACAATTATTTTTAAATGTTGTAATAAAAAATAAAAATAAAAGAAATTATGTGGTAAAATTAAAGGTTTTTAATTTTGTTTTTAAATCGAAATTATATAATAAATATTTATTATACATATTAGCTATATGTATATAGTTTTATGTTGAATGTATATATAGGAAATAAAATTTGTATTATAATTTATACATTTTATATCGATCGAATCGACTGGAACACAACAAAAATAAAAACATTTGGATTAAAATGATAACGCGCATAAACTAGTATTTAAATTAGATATTTATTTTGTCTAATAAATTAATATATACTATTGTAAATATTTAAATACCCGATAATTAATATTTATCATTTTATTTTTAACTCGCGCAGATCACATCATAAATTATGGGTTTTAAATTAAAATACGCATCCGCTATCGATATTTAAAATCGCAATTCAACCGAAAAAATAATAAAAAAAACAAAACGCAAATACAAAATTGCATAAAAAATATATTCAATTTTAAATTGCAATCAATTATTGTTAATTATTTTTGTTTTGTATTATAACAACTGCGGGATTTATTATTGTTATTTTTTGTTATCATTAATTCTATATCATTGTACATGTACTTTAAGTAAATGAAAGATGTAATTAAATTATAAAATATGTAATTTATACAGTTTAATGCATGTACACGATTATCATAATACGTATATATATGACTGTGATTGAAACGATCCAAACTAATCATCATCACTAAAACTAGTATGGTAATTATGTCATCAATTTTTATGGAAGATTTTATTATAATTTAAAGGTTTGGTGTTATATAAATCGTATATATATATATATATATATATATATATATATATATATATATATATATATATATATATATATATATAAATATATATTTATATATATATATATATATTTATATATATATATATATATATATATATATATATATATATATATATATATATATATATGTATATATATATATATATATATATATATATACATATGTATATATATGTGGGGCATTGTTAACGGAATTGAAATATTTAGAGTTTGTGGTAAAGTTTTTGATTGGCCTTTTAGAGTAATTCTGAATTGACGTTTGAATTCCTAAATCCAAATTTCTAAAGTCTAGAGTTAACTCGCAGCAAATCTGTATTTAAAAGTTGTGAGTTTAAAACATTCTAATTCGTTAATTTAATTTAGGAGGTATTTCTCTTAAATTAAGAAAATATTAAAATCGCAATTTAAATCAGGATTTCATTAAATTCTAAACTTAATTGTAGGTAGTTTAAAATTATAAATCTACAGCACTCAAAGAATTTAATTTTAAAATTTGCTTTATTTTTTTGCAAATTTTTAAATTATATTTTTAACTATAAAAATTCTTTGAGTGCTGTAGATGTATATAATGTAAAAAATAAATAGAATTAAAAATTGACTCAACTCATATTGAGCAATTTTTAAATATGAAACTTTACAATTTATTTCAAATCTGAATTTAAAGTTAAAATCTTTATTTTGTGTTATTAATAATTTAATATTTTTAAATTAAAAAAATTCCGGTAAAACTAAAATTTTTTTGGAAATTATAAATTTAGCATAATATAGAAAACATTCAAATGACTAATTTTAAAATATTCTACAAAAAATATTTTATTGTCAAATGTTAAATAATTATAATTTTAAATAATTTTTCATCGTTTGAGTATAATTATAGATTTTTGTTTATTAAATAATATTATTTATTAGTTCTGTATAATGTTATATTTTAATTTATGATTTTAATTTTCAAAATATATTCATAATTTATTTTTTTAAGAAATTTAAAAGGTTAAGAAAATTTGAATAAATCAAAAATTAACCAAAAATGTTGAATTATTATTCTTATTGAATATTTAAAAATTTACATAATTTTGAAATTTTTATTGTTGGTTAAAAAACAATTTAAAATTGAAATTTGGAAATTTTAATTTTAAATATGTTTTAATCAAAAATTAATTAAATCTTGTGTTAGAAGTTGCGATTAACACAAGTTAATTAAAAAATAACACTTGCAATTTGAAATACCACATGTCAAACATTTATTTATCATTATTTTAAATAATTTAAAAAAATTTAATTTCCAGATAATTCTGGAAACTTAATCAGAATTGAAGAATCTAGTGGACAAAAACAATTAAATGTTTTGAATATGTATATTTTAATTTTGAAAATTGATTGAATTAAAAAGCATTATTATTTTTGGTTCTATTTCTAAAAATTTTAAACTTTAAAAATGTTTCGATTCAGTGTTAAATGTGGGAATTGAAATAACCAGAAAATGTTGAGTAATTCTAAATTTAGGAATATGGAAAATTCGAATAATTTCAATAAATTATTGATAATCTTTAGATTCATTGAATTTTTTAATGAAATAAAGACAATTTAAATATATAAATATTAAGAATTTTTTAAATTTACTAAAAGAATTTTAAGTCTATAAAAATAAATTTCTGTTTCCAGAACTTTAAAATTTGAAAAAATTTATTGAATTAAGAAATTAATAAATCTAATTTAAATTAGAAAATCTTAATTTACGTAAGAATATCAAGAATCTTAATTTTAATTTTTGCAATTAAGATATTCTTGAAAATTGATTGAACAGCTTTAAATTTTTTGAATATTTGTTATTTGTATTAATAATATTATTTTGAACATGAATCTAACATTTTGAGTAAAGACAGTTTGTACAAGTAAAAATATTGAAATTTGGAATTGACTTGAACAATTTCATTGAATAATATTTAAACATTTATTGACTTTAAATTTTAGAATTTTAATTGTTTTTTTAAATCTGCTTAATTATAAAACGAAAGTTAAATTAAATGGAAAGTTTAAAGCTATTAAAATAATTGATAAATCAAATAAATTATAATTTTAAAGTATTTTTTAATGCTTAACTAATTATAGTTATTTTTTAAATATTCTTATTTTTTTAAATAATATTATTTGCTAGTTCTGCATAATGTTATAGTGTAATTTATTTATTATTTATTTCCGTTTAGTAAAAAAAATAAGCCAAAAATATTATAATATTATTCTTATTGAATAATTTGGAAACATTTATGTATTTAGTTATAAGAAAATTTAAAATTAAAATTTGAATATATTTTAATTAAAAAGTTATTTAAATTTAAGAATTTTTGATTTGCAGATAATTTTGACTGTGAACTAAAAATATGTAATATTTTGAAATTAAATTTCAAATTTTGCAAAAGTGTCCCTATTTTTAATACTTATAGAATTCAGACCTAGATGCTGCGTCAATTAAAATTCCAATTGTCCAATGTTTAGAATGATTATCCTTATTGAAAAATTTTTAAATTTAATATTGTGGAAAATTTCAATAATTTTTAAAATTCATTAAACAAATTTGTTTTGAATTTAGAGAACTATTGGCCTCAATTTAACTTTGGTAAACAATTAAAAGGTTTAAAAATTTATCAAATTCAGAATTAGATGTTATAATATTATTTATGAATTTTGCATATATATAGAAAAAAAGCATTCATAGATTCATTTGATTCTATTTCAAAAATTAAAAATATTAAGCAAATTTCGAATTCCGTGTTAAATGTGGGGTTTAAATAACCCAAAAATATGGAGTAATTGAAAAATTAAGAAATTTTGATAGTTAAAATAAATTCAAAAAATTATTGAATAGCTTCAGATTTATTGAATTTTTTAGTATCTATACTAACTATTCAAAATATTTTTAGAATACATATAAATATTTTAATATTAATTTGAATAAATTAAAAATTCTTCAAAAAATAATGTTAAATTTAAAACATTTCCATTAGTTATCCTTTAATTGTACAAATCAAAACTCAAGTCATTTTTAGTGAAAATAAATGAAAACTAACAATTTAAAAAAGCTAATTTTTTTTTACAAATTATATTGCGATTTGATTTAATACATTAGAGAATTGCTAATTAAATTAGAAAGTCGTAATTGACGTTTAAAACCTCAAATGCCAGAAATTAAAAATAACAAAATAATAATTAATAATTATTATAATTAAATTAAATATTTTTAAAATTAAGATACTCATTAAAATTTGTTGAACAGAGAGCTTTAAATTTATTGAATTACGGGAACCTAGTGTACTTAACGCTTTTTAAATAGTTTCAATTTTTTTAATGTTAATATTAATTGACTTTAAATTTTAGAATTTAAAAAATTTTAATTTTTTTAAAAAAAACTATTGAATTCAGAAACGAAAATATAAATTTAAATAATGTGAACAGCTAAGCTTAAGCGAACACTCGAAAAAGTATAAAGCTATTAGAAAAATTCAAGAAAATATTTTATAAATAAAAAATTTTGTTTCGCCGTCAAAAAATGTTAAAATAAATATAATTTTAATATTTGTTTAACACTTGCCAGCAAAATAATATTGCTAGAATTCATTTAAACGTATAAATAGTATTTTTTAAATTTTCATAATGTTATAAACTATAAATAACTTTATTAAATTTTGAAAATCGATTAAATTGGGAAATAATGCTATAATTGCTAGAACTCCGTTGAACATGTTAAATCATTTTTCTTAAATTTAAAATTTCACTCACTCAATTTGAATTAATGTATTTGCGATTTGGTAGTAGATTATAAAGTTACAATTAATTCAGAAGGAAACAAAAAATAAAAGGTAAAATCCTGCAAACTATCAAAATTTAAAAAATGTATAATAAAATTAAAAAAATTTAATTTAATAGATCACATTTAAATTTGATTGGCGTTTAAAATCTAAAATGCTCAAAAATTAAAATTTGAGTAACTTCAAAAATTTAAATTATTAGTTAAAGATAATTTAAAATTAAAATTTGAAAATTAATTATAATTTTTTTTTTAATTAAAAATTAATTAAATTCTGTGTAACACAAGTTCATTACAAAATTGCAATTACAATTTGAAATCCCATATGTCAAAATATAGTTTATCATTATGTTAAAAAAATTGAGAATTTTTCTCGGCTAGTGCACTAATTTTTAAAAATTATATTGCAATTTAATTTAATAGATTAGAGAATTGCTAAAATATTTAAAAATCCAAACATCAAAAAATTACAAAATTTAAGTTCATTAAATAATGGGAATTTATATTTATGAAGTTTGGATTTTTTTTTAAATTATTCAAAGGATTTTAAATCTATAAAAAAAACACTTAAATGTTTATAGAAGATTAAAATTTTAAAAAGCTTATTGAATTAAGGAATTAATAAATCTAATTTAAATTAGAAAATCGTAATTGACGTAAGAATATCACAAATTTTATTTTAATTTTTACAATTTATATATTCTTGAAATTTGATTGAACAGTTTTAAATTTTGTGAATACCTTGAATCTAGTAGACTTAACGTATTTTGAGTAAAGACAGTTTGTACAAGTTTAAAAAGTTTGAAATTTGGAATTGACTTTTAAAATTGGAATTCCGAATAAAAAAATTTTAATTTTTGAAAGGAACAATTAATTTTATTGAATAATATTTAAATATTAATTGACTTTAAATTTTAGAATTTTTAAAAATCTGTTCAATTCAAAAACGAAAATAATGTGATTTAAATTAAAGGAAATATTTTATAAATAAAAAATTTGGTTTTGCCGTCAAATAATGTTAAAATTATTATAATTTTAACATTTTCATAATGTTAAAAGCTTTATTTAATTTAAAAATGTAGTTTTAATTTCTATAAGTTCTAAATAAGTCTAAATTCGATCATAAATATTTAACATTTTAGTTAATTTTCTTAAATTTAAAATTTTACTTAATTATTTCGAATTAATGAATTTGAAATTTTAGTAGAGATATTGCGATATAATTTAATAGATTATGGAAATGAGGTTGACGTTTAAAATCCGAAATTTTCAAAAATAAGAATTTGTTGTATAATGATGCTAATTTTAAATAGAGAAATTCAAATAATTTAATAAAAATTAATTAAATTATGAGAGTCTATAGAACTTGAAATATTTTCATTAAATTTCGAAAATAGGAGTTTGTAAGTAAGTAACTGTAAGAACTCCACATATTTTAGATAAGTTTAAAAAATTGATATGATCATTTTAAATCACAAATGGCCAAAAATCAGAAGGAATTGTTAATTTTAAATTTTAAAATTTAAGCAGTTCAGATAATTTTCATTTAGTTTAAATTAAAGTGAATTTAAATTTAAAAATTTGCAAAATATTTATTGAATTGTAAGTTGATAAAAATTGCAAAAATTAATTATTTTAAATTTTATGAATTTTGAGAATCTGTTAAATACAAAAAATGTATAGTGCACAGAAAAAAAGGCAATTTTTGTAACAGTGTAAAAAAAAAACAACAAACTTAAGGTTAAAATAACAGCTTTAGTTTTTTGAATTAAGAGATCCTAATGGACTCTAAGAGATAATTTAAAATCTTTAAAAACTTTCGAATTTTGAGTTAATTGATTGAATGAGCGTCAAATTTTTGGAATTTTGTAATTATTTGAATCATAGTGGAGAGAATATGAATATTATAAAATATTCAAACTAAATATTTAAATCACAAGAAATCAAATATTTTTAATGAATGTATAATTTAAAAATTTAAGTAAACTTACTTTTTTTATTGAGAAATTTGAGAATTTAGAAATTTTTAATAATTTTTAATAAAAACACAATTATTATTGTGATCGAGTAATTGAAGAATTTTCAAAATTCAAATAATTTTGAAACTTGATTGAATAGGTTTAATTTATTGATTCTCGATGTTCACAACACAAAATATTTTTTCCTGTATAAAGGGAATTTAAAATAATATCAAAACCTAGCGGATGCGTTTTGACTCAATAGATTATAAAGACTAATAAATTCAGATAAATTTAAAATTGATCGAATAGATACTCAAGAAAATTGGATTGAAAATAATTTATAAGTAAAATTTAGAAAACATTTAAAAAAATTAATGAATTAAGTATGGCAATTTACGTTTACAGTCCAAATTACAGCCCACAATTAAGAATTTGTCGAATTGTTATTTTCATCGAGCCATTCAAAAAGATTAGGAAATTGCAATTGGAGATTAAAAACTTAAACACTAAAAATTATCAATAAGTAAAAAAAAAATTAATAATTTGGAAAATTACCATTATTTTGAAAAATGATTAAATATGAAGATGCTTAAATTTTTAAAATTTTGAGAGTTCTTGATTTCAATGCATTTTTAGCACACATAATTTAAACTTTTTAAAATTTTACAGAGTTTAAAATTGTATTGGAATTAAAATATAGAGAATTAAAATATATTTAAAAATATTAAATATTTTTCGGATTTAGAATTACAGGTAAGAATTTGATTAAGTTATACATTAAATCATAAAAATGCCAAAAATTCCGGACGAGTTGTCAAATTTAAAAATATTAGTTAACTCAAATAATTTTAAAATTTATCGAAACACAATGTATTTTTAAAGGAGATATTTTAAATAGTTTAGAGAGTTGTAATTTGAATTTCTACAATCCATTTAACCAAACGCTTTTTAGTGTAAAGAAATTAAATTTTTTTAAAATTCTCGATTTCAAAATAAGATGTTAGTATTTAAATAAGTAGATTGGAAATTTATTACGTTTGGAATTATTTAAATAATAAAATAATAAAAAATTTTAAATTTAAAAACCAAACGATTCCAGAGAAGTTCAAGTGAAGAGAATTTAATTATTTTTTTAATATTTAAAATTTTTAAAAATTGCAATTTAAATATGTAGATTAAAAGGCTGCAATTGACGTATACATTCTGTGATTCTAAATATTTTATAAGTACAAAGAGAATAAAAATTATATAAGTGAAGGTAATTTAAAATTTAAATTTAAACCTTTAAAAAATCGTAGAATTTAGAGTTTAATTACATTTGTATTTAAGGTTTGTCTTTTATTAAATTAGACAATTAATATTTAACGTTTACAATCCCAAACACCTTTAATTTAGGATTTGTTGAATTATTATTCTCATTAAATAAATCACGCATTTAATAATTTTTGAAAATTTATTAAATTGATAAAAGATTCACAGAATTTTGAAAATTAATTGAATATGGCGATGTAAATTTGTTTTGGAATTTTGAGAATACAAAGGGTTCGGCGGTGAGAATTTTAATTTTGTAAGTTTAAATTTTTCTTAAATTTATAGAATCAAAATATTTTTAGTACATTAAAAAATTTAAAATTATTTTAAAAATACTTTTAAAAAAAATCGAATTTGTTATTAAAGAAAGATTGCAGTTTTTAATCTTTAATTTAAATATTTTAGCATATTGAAAATTAAAAATGGCAAAATTGTGGAAATTAATTTAAAATTAATCGAATACTCAATGAGTTTTTAGATCAAATGATTATTATATATTAGAAAAATGTAATTTAAAATCACAATTTAAAACTCCGAATGAATATTTAGAATGTTTAGAATTATTATTTTAATTAATAATTAAATTTGTTTTAAAAATTTTTTTAAAATTTTTAGAACTAAATCACTCAAAGGATTTTTAGTAAAGAGATTTCAAAATTTAAACATTACAAAACTTTCATACTTACGAAATTTAAAATCTGACAGCCAAAAATGTTGAATTGATTGAGTAAGAACTCAAACAAGTATAGCGTAGAGAACTTTTTTTCGAAATCATACAAATTCAAATAAATTTTGAATTATAGTTATTTAAATAGTTTATTGAATTAAAAATAAATGTTACATAAATTGCAATAGATTAGTCTGGAGACAAATTTAGAATATATGTAAAATTATTAGTCTCGTTGCATTACGAAAATTTTTTTGGTTTTCGAAAAAATTTAAAATAATCACGCATAAAGAAATTACTGAAACGTGTTAAAATCGATACTTTACAATAAAGCTTCTTGGTAGAACAAGGTTAAATTCAGTCGAGCAACATTTTAACATATGTTAATGATGATTTAATAGTTGTATGTATATATGTACACTGTACATTTAAAGACATGCAATATAATACACAGATGGTATATGTACAATGTACGCATATATTTATACAGTGAAAAGCTCTTCGTATATGTATGTACGTAAACATTTTTGTAAAACACGCGAAAACAATATATAAATATGTACATATATGTGTATATATATGCAAATTAAATGTTCATTATACAATATAAACATACAATGTATTATCGTTCATCTAGGTTGCATGTAAATTAATAGCGTCAATCACTAAAATTAAAATGGTCACCAATTTTTGTGCAGCAACAATACTATATATATGCATAGTTATTTATTTAATTAACTTTAATTAAAATTGTTATCGCGGCAAAAATATTATTTTATTTTAATTTCATCGCTACATCATATATAGGTTAGGTTATATTAAAGCTTCCTGTATTTAAATATCGATCTATTTAAAACTATTTATTATAGTACAATCAGTTATATGTATACACGGATTAAATAATTATTTTTAATTTAAAAATTAAATACGTAAATTACATTTACGAATAAATGTATTTTTTATTATTTGTTTTGCACTATAAAAATATACAGTTTAAATCTTGAGAAATGTAATTTAATATAATTTAAGACATGTAATTGTGGTTATTCGTTTTTTGCTTATTTAATTAATTTTTTTTATGTGTAATTCTAAAGCCGTTCCTTTCCTTTCGATTTTTGGTCAATGGGATATAATATATCATCTAGTCGTGTGACCTTATATTCAAGATACAAGAATTTTAATCTCCCAGAATACTTTCAAAATTGTAATTGCAAGCCTCTGGCACTGACCGAATCTTAATTGCAACTGTTATCTAATATTTATTTCCGGGACCGTATATAATCTTTTTTTTCTTCTTTTGTAACCAATAACAAAAAATATTGGATTGGTCACGCATTGCTGGGACTCAGCAAAAGTTTTATACAATTCTAGGGCAAGATTTCTACATTTCAGTTACCAATTAAAATTTAAACAGAACACCATAAAATGTTGCGACTAAGTTCACGCGATTCACACTTACTTATGATTAGTTCTAAATATATTTTTTAGGCAGATGATCGATTAGGTTATGCTCATTGTACGATCGAGCTGCTTCAATTTAGTTTTCTTTTGCGTTCATTTTAGGAACATTAAGCACTATTGCTAGGCTTAACTGTCCAGCATTAAGCAACTACGATTCGACCAACGGGTGTGAAGTTTGTCCTAAAATTGTCCTAATTTTTTTTAAATCTGGGAATGTATTAGTAAAAATTATAAATCTCTCGATATTATTATTTTTTTCCCAGGCTAGTATTAATTTTGCAAGAAGAATAATTGAAAATGTAATATTGCCGAACTAAAAAAAAATTTCCTGCTGAACTAAGGAGCATACTCAGATAGCGACATAGTCACTTGTCCGAAGTGACTTAGCTGCTATTGTAGCTAGAGGATTTTTTTTAATAATCGGAACATTAGGCCCTTTGTACATTTCAGCAAAAAGCTAAGTGAGAATACATATCTTACTATAGTATAGTTTAGCTTGCTAGCTCGACGCACTGCACATTTCAGCTAATAAATTAGTTCACACATACATTGTTGTTCGTATACCTTTTATTTGTAATGCACATAGTAGGTTAGGTTAGGTTAGGTGGCCGCTTTTTACAGCACACTTAGTCCGGCGACGGTCCGTTGTGATACCACAATTTTATCACACAAACACATTCATTCAACTCATTCGCCCTCATTAACACAAGTATGGTGTATCACCTGCGCAATGCATAGCTCCATGTCACCCGGTACCTCGCGATCCAAACGTCGCAGCTTTAAAATTAGAAATATATTAATGTATGTGTGAGCGGTATAGCTGAAACTGCAAGGCGAATACAATGCATAGTTTGAAATAGCTTAGCTCAAGTGTGCATCGATCTATTAAAATTCTTTATTTACAACCGAAAGCTATGGACATAGCTCACATCACACAGCATAGCTTAGCTGAAATGTACTAAATTTGTCCTAATTGTTGAAAGCGAATACTTCTGCATTCTCTGTAGTTTTGTGACTTCACTTAATAAAAACTATGTTCTCCTTTTGCTTTTATGGCATCTTTATGACGCGTTGCGGCATTAAGTAAATCAATTTTGGACACATCTTCTTTAATCTTATCCATAATAGCATATTTCAATTTTCTTAGCCTTGCCAATTACCGAATGATTTTCCATTGGATTGAAATCTGGGAATTTCCACCAGAGAGAGAACGTTAATATAGTTTTACTTGTTGAAAAGTTCCATCTTGTTTATTAAACATTGGGCACAATTTTCAGTAATTCTTCATATTTTGTGCTACGTTCTTCTATCCAGTGGTCGATCGGCTAGAGTATCAGAGGACCAAAAATATAACTAAAACATCCCCAAAACGGTTCAAAGCGACTTTAATAATACTCATCCGTTCTGGAGGTCTTTTTTCAAAATTTGATAGTTTGGTTTTAGGATTAGCGTTAAGTGTATATCTGTACCCTATATTGATCGTATTGTGTACAGTTATATTTAGATAAGTAGTCGCATGCACAATTAATTATAAGGCTGCCATAGTTGATCAACATCCCTATTGTAATTGACATAATCGATAAAACTAGATACTTGAAAATTTAACTCGAATTAAATATTTTAGAAAATAATGGAAATGACAGCAACCGTAGCCTTCACATTATGCTTGGACGCCAATTATTTTGTTAACGAGTGCGGAATTCAAATTAATTACGATCACAAACTAATAAAGCTGCCCGACGTCCGATTTCACAAGTACTGTCTTTCTTCGTAACTATATGTATCCCTACCCAAAATAATCTCCTTTTTGGAATACATAATTTGAAAATATATTCCCAGAAATCGTAAAACAAAAACAAATTTTGTTATCTGAAGCAATATCCATTGCCAGTTGGAATTTTAAGTAAATCCCTTATATCTTTGAGTGCTTAATATTAATATTCAAAGAAGTTTATTTTTCTTGAGTACCTAGTCGTAATCTGGGTTCAACAGAACTGGAGTTCCCTTTCTGCATTTACTTAGTTGGTTTTTTAAATAAAATTTGAGGGAGAGAAAAAAAGTTGAACGATGTTGAATGTAATTGCTAATCTTGTAAATGGATTATATTCGCCATAGTTCGTGGAGTGACGGTTTACCGCTAAAAATCGATGACGTAATGGCTTGCTTGAAACATGAGAACATTGAGATATTTACCAAAACAAAAGGATGTTACGAATATATGCTTCCAAAAGAACTCTTTATTATTTTCAAGGGTAAAAACCTTATAATCGTGGCATCTACTCTTGTGTGGGGATAATCGGGTTACATTTTCATGTAATGGAATTTTTCGGTCGGAATCCCAACCAGTTTTGTGCATCATGAATATCAGAATTTTCATGTGGACATCGTAGTACTTCAGACCGACATACCGCGACCCCACTTCATATCTCAACATGCAAAATACATCTGCTTATCCTTAAATTCTCCAGTCCAACATTTTACAAACCCAAACATAGTGGCCGCTTTAGCAATACAAATAATATTGTGCCGGTTTAAATTAACGTTTTCGGTGAAAGTGATGCCTATAAATTAGTAATTTCACTGATTTTGTATCGAGTATCAAGATTTTGAGTTTCTTAATGTTTAAGTGCAGTGAGTTTTGATCACATTCAGCCTATTGAAATCTTCTTGTAGTTTGGCAGAATCGTGTATTCCTTCAAATATGAGCACATTTGAATAGAAAAAATGTAGCAAACATGTCAGCTATCTCGTTAGCATTCCAGGCGTTGACATTGTTATAAGTCGTATTGTGGCCGAATTCCCTTCAATTTCACAGTTACGTCCAAATTATTTCCAAAATTGTTTTCGATTTAATTTGATGTTGTCTTGCATGTCAGCTAAATAAGACCTTCGATTTGAAAGTGTAGCCCAAAATCACCGGTATATAATAGGAATGTGTTTTTGTATCTATTTCACTTTTTGAAATTTTGGCAAATGTGTATATGCGACAGATTTTCGATTCTTCAAAATAATGAATCAATCATCAAGGAAAACGATGATGAAGGACGAATAGTCGTTTCTTTGTTACATTTAGGCACATGAATTTGTGAACTTTGCAACATGGTTTGGCATTTAGAACTTCTTCCCAATTCACCGTTTCTAAGCACACTTGTAAGCCTGGGTGGCTTGATTTCTTGAATGGTCGGATGTGGAAGGATGTTTTCGACAGACAAACTATCAATCCATAGATTTGTAGTTAATATCATTTACGACAAATCGATTGGGGACTCAGTTGCTTTAATAACTATATATAGTTCATTTGTGAAGACGAAATTTACAAATCTGTTTCGGTTATTCGTCTGATGTTATATTGCTTGGAAGGATGCATTTTAAATCTGTGTCAAAACTCCAGATGATATATTAGGAAGATTAATGTTACCAAGCAGAAGTACTAAATCAGAGGAATTTGAATATGTGCTTTGTATGTATGCTGTGTAGATAAATATATTTCTTTGATAGATTTTAATTTTCACACAAATCTGCTCAACTCTTGACGGAGTCAAAATAAGTGGAGCATTCCAGTTGAAAAACTGAAAAAAATGCTTTTCACGCCATTTTGTTAACGTTTTGAAAATAGATTAAGCCATACTGCTCTAGATGGTTACAGTTTTTTTTGATTGACTTTCCGGGTTGTTTTTTAATAGGTTTAATTGTTGACGGTATATTCAAGTTCCATTAAAATTTTAAATGCCTCGTCATCAACGCTGATGCGTGGTATTATACATAATTGTAGTGACCGCACCATTTTTCTTTGGGTGCGCTTCTACTAGCAGTAAACCGGCTACACGCACGTTCAGAAAGATCTGTTAGGTATGCCTGCACAGACGAATCAGACTGCGCAGTCATTTTGACCTGTGCAGGGGACCAGAGCGAATACCAAAAATTCAATCGATATACCTGTCAAGCTTCACCTGCATATAGAGGCAATACTGCTAGTAAGTGTAGCAATTCCCGTTCATTTATCGCATGGTTGACCATTGAATATTAGAGGTTGAATTAAATATTAATTCTAATGAAGTTTAACCTCCATCAAATCAGTTTTTGAAATCTGATCTCCATAATCTCCATCAAATGAGTTTAACGAAACTATATAGTGTTATCATTGTCTGCGAGTGAGAGAGGTTTTTTTTGTTCGTGTAAAGCAAGTGTGCTAATCTGAAGCCAACCGCACTGTCTTTGAATAATCATCGGAGGATTTCTCTTATACGTGTCGGTTAAGGATTAATTTTACAATTATTCATGGAGTTTCATTTTATAGCTCAAACAAAATGTTTCGCCGGTTTCAATTATTTCCCGATGGGTTCGAGTAACTCCGAAGTTTTGTGGGTGCACAACAGCTATCAGGTAAAACTGCACGGGTATACCTGCTTCGGTCTAACAAATCACTCAAACTGCTCATCAGTAACTGATTTGTCAATTCGGCTGACAAATATCCACCTTATATGTTTAAAACACTAATAGTGTTATTGTCATTGTCTATAATTTTGCTGATGTTGATGGTGATTGAATTGAAGTTGACAACGATCCTAGTGTTCATGAATTTGTAACTACCGAAGTGGTTGAAGTCGATACTGCTAATTTTGATTTAAAGCCGGACATTATTTAAAAATATAATTGAAGGAATGAAATGAAGCTGTGCATATTGAAGTAGTCATTGTTGAATTTGATGATATTATTGATGATGTATGGTATAGTTCTGTATAGTTCAATGGCGAATATGTGATTGAACATTCGATCTGTGATCGAATTTCTGATCACAATTTAAAGTTGTTGGTTGGGCCGAATGTCCAATACACTTCCAAATTTTAAAACTCACTTGCTACAATTACTGCACTTATTCCAGTTTAATTTTAAAACCATTTGTTCAAATTCATTTCAGAAAATACAACTTTTTACATCAAATAAATGCCGCCAGAATTCATCGAGCAGAACCGTTGTGAGTTATTTAAGCTTTAATCCTATTTATATATGTATATTATTCAATTACACCCCGTGCATTGGATGGTGCTAATATACAAGAACTCCGCTTTACATATTCATTTAATCAATGTTCCGGAGTCGATTTCAGTGATTTATCGCAAATAAAAATAATCTCTATTCTTTTTATATTTGCAGTGACACAATACAATCGGCACAGACACGGTCGTCGGGCGAAAGTTTACCATTTAGTATATCACGGCTACTATCGAAACCATTTGAAACAAATAACAATAACAATAATAATAGTAATAGTAACAGTAATAATAATAATAATAACAAAAATTCTGATAAAGATTCATCAGATAGTGAAACAAATAAATTAGGAACAAATTTATCAAATTTAGGAATACCATACTCAACAAACGGTACACTATATTCATATCCGATTTATACACCCGGCCATGTATTACGTGTACCACCACAACGAAATCCATGTGCACCATTAACGTGGGCACTTCCACCATTGCATCCGGCATTAGCGCATCAAGCTGTCAAAGATCGATTAGCAGGTGAGTTTTTCTTATGTATGTACGCACCGATCTTATATGAAAAAATGAAATATTTCCGGATCATATCGTTTTGAAATTTTTTTTTTTATAATCTTCGGTTGCGTGTTATATAATTTTTTACTTTCGTGGATTTCTTTAATTATTTATATATAATTTCCGGTGTTCCATCAAAGTCTTGTTGTTTTTTTTGGATCCCAATTAAGAAATACATTCAAATTAAGTTAAATAAAAAACCGCGCCACTATAAATCGATAAAATTAAAAAAAACAATTTTAATTTGGGTATATGCTTTTCTGTGTGTGTGTGTGTGTCTATAGTGTATGTATGTTATATTGATGATCATCTGCAACGAACAAACAGAAAGATCCAAATTGATGTTAACTTTTTTTTAATATCGAAAGAAGAACGTATATACTCGTATACGTATCATAAAGAAAACCGAAAAGATACACCATCGTTGTCTTTGATTATTATGTCGATATATTTATAAGGCAATCAAGCTACTGTATTTCAACGCTTTTACAACTTCAAATTGTTACTAATTTTATATCGATTAAGATCGAACAAACTAAAAGAATTAATATATAAAGAAAGATGAATGAATATATGTATGTATGTGCGGTTGCATATATACATACCACCGCATGAGCTTGAAGACACAAAATTATTTTAAATTAACTTTCAAGATAAATATCAAAGATAATCGTGCGCAAAGTACAATTTCATGTTTCTTTCGGCACAATGAAGTCGTCGCCTAAAAATTCGCAATTATCAGCCCAATCTATATTGATGATTGTTTGTTTATAATTTTTATTCATATACATACATATATGTATGGTATGTATGCAGAAAAAAAAATGCATTCATTATGGGTGGCATCGTTAAAATTTATTACCGTATCCCAATAAAACATAATATAACTATACCAATGACTCGATTTAATCTGCCAATTTGATTATTGAAGCAATATACGTGACACACAATTAAATTATCTCGATCCTAAATAATACGTCTCGGTTCGGTCTTCTTTACATAACATTACATATTTTAAGACGAATCCAATGATATGTACTAAAACTGTAAATTGGGTCTTCGCTCGTTTCTTTTTTAGTGATTATAAGTGTATATATACATACATATAATTGGTGGAGCAATTTATGTTTTTATATGCGTACACCTTAGTTACGCAGTATAGAATTGAATTTTTTTTGCACTTACCCACATGGGTTACTAAAGGCTAGTGAATGTCAAAGAAATCAAATTAAGTTTGTAATTATGACCAAACATCTCAACTTTGAGAAACTTGGTGAATATATACATACCGACAATTTGTATAACAAGGCTAGCAAACTATAGACAATTTGTCTGCTTCACTTATACATTACCTGTATAACAGAGACCAAATTATGGGTCTAGCGATAACTCCATTGGTTTTAATCAATGAACTGAATAGAGTAACATTTTAACGCCAGAGTAAATCGAGAGGTCATCAGTCGACCCGTTATTCTCATGATCCATATAACTCAACTATTTCAATTAATTCGTCATGTAAGTAGCCAAATTTGATTAGCTTATAATCAAAATATGCTAGACACCATATATTCAAACATATCGCTGACGGGTTTTAACATTTTGTGCAATTTAATCTACGACTAGTCAAAAAGTCAAAAAAAAGCTAAAATAATAACTTTTAGGGTCAGCTATACCTGACTTCACACACAGGATAAACAGTTCTCGAGAAAATGCTCTCTCAGGCATCCGTCTTGGATGTCGAAGGAATATTCAATTTATATTTTTATTACAGTCTTAATACAGTAATTTTGATTGACCACCAGTTTGGCAGTTCAAATTTAATAAATTTGATCTTAGCTGTAATTTGGACGTACTGTGGTGCGCAATTCTTTTCTTCCATGACTCATGCGACTTATAAAGAACTCGTTTCTTTATTTCATTTGTCTTTTTTGCCTTCTTCTCGATATGGTGATAGCCTTTCTGATATTGTTGCATGACCAGAGGTAGGGTCATAGTGAAATCAATACAAAATCAGATGAGTCCATTCGGAATTTAGCTCCTTCTGTCGCACCTCATTCCGTACATCGGATAAAATGAATACCACCTTCAGTTTTGATTTGGCTCATATAATCAATCCGTAACTTCTAGATTGTGCATATAGGTACTAGTTTGTCCAGTCTCTAGATGAACAGATCGATAAACTGACGAAAATTTGAGTTTGCATTCGATATATCAAATAAGTCTTGTAAGGGACTAAAAGAATTATTTAAAATTATGAAATCCTATATAGAAAGCCCCATTCGCTTATTGGAAAGTATCGACCGTTCTGCTAATGATGAGACCGTGCAATTTCCCGAAACCATCTGGTTTCGTAACAGTCACCATAGAATCCGTCTGCCCTAATCTAATATATTCCATGTCGATTTTCAAACTTAAATTTTTATAAAATTGTTCAAATTTTGAAAGATTTAATTAACTGAAGTTGATTTCCCGCCTAGACCTACCTAAACTCTTGAAGCATCACATAATTTGCAGTTTTGTTTTTTGATGAAAATACACGTTTTGAGATCTTCTTGTCTGTCTGTCTGTCACAGTTTCTACCAGAATGGGCTATACACAAAACGAGTGAACTAAATTGAATAGATCTGAAGCATTATATGATTAAAATTAGTTCCAGTTGTGCAAGTGCCGAGTGGGAAGAGTACAAAAATTATCATTTTTTGTGAATATGCTTATTCGATACGAATTGACATTGTCGGTGAATAACGTTCCCGTTGTATTAAGTTTTTCGGTGAATCTGAAATGAACGCTATACTTCATGCAGTTGTTTCTGAATGTTTTTAGATTTCTTCAAACTCACCCCCTATACTTTCGATGGCCCGAACAAGCCCGGTGTATTGTTCCAAAAGGCATACAAATTTGACATGGCCCATCTTGGTTTCATTTCGATTATATTTCCCACAGCCACAGAGCAAATAGCACAGTGGTTAAAGCTGTGACGTTTGGATCGGAAGGTATACCGAGCTTGAATTCCAATAGAGGCGGTGATACAAAAGGGATTCTTCATCCTTGATTTCGATCGGATCTTAGATAGTATAACAAATCGGACATGTGACCATGGGTCCTCGATTTGGCTGCGGCAACGGCGTAACGCAAAGACTCAAATAAGGTAAATGCAAAAGAGACGAGAGACCCTTGAGCCCCATAACAAGTAAAGATTAAAACATAAAAACACAACACACATTTAACACTCACAAAATATTGTGAAAAGCTCGCGAATGCTTTGGCCTAGTTAAAATGCAAAACAAAATTATCACTAAGCTTTAAAAAGCATCAACTGAGCCTTTAAAATTTTACTTTGTTTCAAAAATGTTGCTGTCAAATGAAAGCCTAAAACTTAACTTTAAAGAACACATTGATATGAAAGTACCTTAATAGAGGATATAACGTTAAACAGATCAAGATTCTAAACCTAATTTACTACGGCAGGTCCTATACTAGATTGGAGGGTTGCCTGTTGACACTATGGTTAATGCTTTTTCAAAAAAACCTCTACGTTCTTGTGTTAACAAATCAATCATATCAGACTTTAATAAAGCTCTACAGAGCTTTTAATTTATCAAAATATTTAATTTAAACGCACATATCCACAATTCGACGTTTTTAATTGATTATTCATAAAAGATTCGTTGAAGCTTGGGGTGACACACAATCGAAACTTCTAAGCAAGATATTTCTAAGCAAGAGCTTTCAAGAGAACACACAGATTTAAAACGATTATGCGGAGATGAAACACTACTATATCGAAGGTATAAAAGCCTTTTTTAATCGGGCATCCCTATTTCTTACACTCCAAAGCATGCACATATCACTGCCCTAGTCGACGATGGAGTACTGTGCAAATATTTAGACGGAACGGTGACAGTTCCGTGTGAATTAGGAACATATTTTCAACAACAAACATTTAATCCTCTTCATGTATTGTGAAAATATCGCGAACATTTTGGCTCAGCTTTAAATCATGTTACTACTTTAAGTCATTCACATGTTTTCATAATATATAAATATGTATTTCAAAAATTGATATGAAATGAAAGCTGAAATTCGTAAAAGCCTGCGTTCAAAGTTGAGACTTGAACTGCATAATGGTTCTGATATAGCTAGAGTAGCGTTAAGCATATCAAAATTGTAAAGCAAAATTAGTACGGGCGGAGAGTTGTCTGTTCACACTAAAACTAAACTATGATTAAACATTAAATTAAAACATCCGTAATTAGTAACATGCTTTCAAAAAGCTCTAACTAAGCTTTTAATTTTTCAAAGAATTAAATTTAATTCGTGCTTTTTATCTATATATATAAAAGAAAGTCGTGTTAGTTACTTCACTTATAACTCAAGAACGGCTGAACCGATTTAGCTGAAAATTGGCAGGGAGGTAGTTTAGAGCCAGGAGAAGGACATAGGATACTTTTTATCCCGTTCGACATCATTCCCGTGTGACTTGACATGTAACGTCAGTCACTATAAAACGTGGTATAACAAAAAAGAATCAGACTTGGAATAACAAAATTGACGTATAATGACAGCTATGTAATGACGTATGGATGACAATTTGATATTTGTAAGAAATCAATAATAAAACTATTTCTATTAAATAAATAATTAACAATATTGCCCAATTGCCCATTCGTATAAACAGTGAAGTGAACTATAAAACTCGGTATGGTTGAAAATTTAAGTTTTTAGGTGAAGTGAAGTTTAATTAATAATGCCGCGACCAAGACGATCGAATCTTTCCCGACAAAGCCGTGATGCAAGAAGAATACAAAATACTGCAAATGAAAGGACTGAAGAAGAACAAGAAATTGCACGTGAACAGCGCCGCGATAGTATGGCTCGACTTCGTGCTTCTCAATCACGAGAGCAAAGTGAAGCAGCCCGTGAAACAGCTCGGTTGGCAATGCAGAATCGTCGAGCGAACAACAGAGGTCAACAAAAAGATAATTTGCGACGCAGAACAAGATATTTATCAAGTGCTGATTTGAATCGAGCAGCGTTTCAATACGATTGCAGCAATGATTACAGCTTGCATCCTAGCGTTTGCATTGGGCAAATGGACGTAGTTTGCGAGTATTGTGGTGCATTAAAGTTTTCCGGAGAAACGCCTGGATTATGCTGCCTTAATGGTAAAGTGAAATTGCCATTGTTGACTCCGCCACCTGAGCCATTGTATTCATTGCTTTGTGGCGAAACACAAGAATCACGCCACTTTCTTGCAAATACTCAAAAATACAATGGTTGTTTCCAGATGACGTCATTTGGGGCAGATATTATCGAAGAACGGGGATTTAATCCGACATTTAAGGTATTTATTTTTGTACTTATATAGAATGTAGTTAAAGAATAACTTACTTTAATGGTCAAGTACCTGTCGATGAATCGAGCGGATTAATATCATTTCCAAATAATTTCTGTAATTTTGTCTCATCAAAAGACGAACTTATCAACAATGTATTTCCAGAAATTATTTCTAACTACAAAAATTATGAATGGATGAGTGAGCGAGCAATTTTAGCGGCAAAGAATAAAGATGTAGATGACCTAAACTACATAATTCAAAATAAGATCATTGGAACAATGCAATCATTCAAATCTATTGACTGCGTCACAAATGAAGATGAAGTCACCAACTATCCAATTGAATTTTTAAACTCTTTGGACGTGCCTGGCTTACCACCGCACAATTTACGCCTAAAGGTTGGCTCCGTAGTAATCATGCTTCGAAACATAAACCAACCAAAACTGTGCAACGGTACGCGTTTGGTGGTTAGAAAATTGATGAACAATGTAATTTACGCTACGATAATGATAGGAAAATTCAAAGGTGAGGAAGTTCTCATTCCGAGGATCCCAACCGATATGCCGTTTGAATTTAAAAGACTTCAATTTCCGATACGTCTTGCATTTGCCATGACCATCAACAAATCACAAGGCCAATCCTTAAAAGTTTGTGGTTTAAATCTAGAACATTCATGTTTTTCCCATGGTCAATTATACGTGGCATGTTCACGGGTCGGAAGACCATCTGCGTTGTTTGTTTTTGCGCCTGATAATAAAACAAAAAATGTCGTGTATCACAAGGTACTTAAATGAAGAGCAACCTATGTACTAAAATACAGAAATAATTATGAATGATTGATGTAGAAATTTAATTTTTTTTGTATTTTTTCCAATAAAAAAAAAATCTGCTTATTTATTGACATTATAAAGCGGAACAAAGTTCGCCGGGTCAGCTAGTTATATATAATTATTTAAAATATTTTGCAATGAAATTAAAGCTTACGGTTCTTAAAAGCTTGGGTGAAAGTTACAACTATAGAAACTTAGAGCACCTCGAAACTTTTAAGCGTGATATTTCGAAGTGTAAAAGGTCAGAACTATTAATTGTTATGGGAGCTTTTAAGAGAAAACACAGATTCAAAATCTTTTATGGTATCAGAACGAATAATTGAGATTAAACATTTGAAGATTTTAAAATCGAATTTTGATGTACTTAGTTGTCAGACTATGTATATGGTTTCCACGGCAGTCTGAACTACACTTGCCGGTTGAATTCTAAAGCTATAAGATAATGGACGTATTTCCGACAAATTTTTTATATATCAAAGCTTTTGTTTGCAAAGAAGAGAGACGCTACTGCTATGCGCATTCTTCATGTAAACACGATTCTGTCATGTTAGCTGTGCTTTTAATATTTATGATTTGTGTCAAATATAGAAAGCTCTACCACAATAATTGAAAAGCTTTTAATCTTTCAAGAAATTAAAGCTTAGAAGTTACAACTATAGAAACTTAGAGCAACTTTTAAACGTGATATTTCGAAGTGTAAAAGCTCAGAACTATTAATTGTTCCTGGAGCTTTTAAGAGAAAACACTGATGCAAATTCTTTTATGGTGTCAGAACGAATAATTGAGATTATAAACTTTTCGAAAAAGCTTTATCAAAGCTTTTGTGTCAAGAGCTTTTAGAAACTTAATTGGTTACAATGAAATTTAATAAAATATATTCAACGAAATTTATTAGTTCGTTTTGAATGATGTGTCAAGAGCTTTATTAAGAAGAGAGACATTACTGATATGTATGCGCATTCTTCATGTAGACACGATACTGTCATGTTAGCTGTACTTTTAATATTTAAATCGTGAATATTTTTTTAACTAAACATGATTTGTGTCAAATAATGAAAGCTCTACCAAAATAATTAAAAAGCTATTAACCTTAAGGAATTTGATTTCTGAGCACGTATCCACAATTTGTAGATTTCGCTTAGCACGTATCCACAATTTGTAGATTTCGTGCTCTGTTATATGTAATTATTTAAAAAAAATTGCAATTAAATTAAAGCTTACGGTTCTTAAAAGCTTTTGTAAAAATTACAACTATAGAAACTTAGAACACCTCGAAACTTTTAAGCGTGATATTTCGAAGTGTAAAAGCATAGAACTATTAATTGTTCCGGGAGCTTTTAAGAGAAAACACTGATTCAAACGCTTTTATGGTGTTAGAACGAGTAATTGAGATTATAAAATTTTGGAGATTTTAAAATCAGATTTTGATGCAATAGTTATCAGACTAAATTTTATATATCAAAGCTTGTTAAGAGCTTTTAAAAACTTAATTGGTTACAAGGAAATTTAATAAAATATTTCAACAAAATTTATGAGTTAATTTTGTATGATGTATCAAAACCTTTCATTTTAAAAACGGAAGCTTTATTAAGAAGAGAGACATTACTGATATGCGCATTCTTCATGTAGACACGATACTATATCATGTTAGCTGTGCTTTTAATATTTATATCGTGAATATTTTTATAACTAAGCATGATTTGTGTCAAATATGGAAAGCTCTAACAAAATAATTGAAAAGCTTTTAATATTTCAAGGAATTTCTTAGCACGTATCCACGATTTGTAGATTTCATAATATGTAATTATATCAAAAAGTTTGCAATGAAAATAAAGCTTGTTATAAAATCTTTAATGAATTCATTTGAGATTCATGTATACATATGTAAGTCTCGGCTATTAGCACATGACGCTATAAACATTTCACATTTTCATCAAACGGCCATTCTATAACCGCCATCGTGATTATAACCGTCAAGTATAACATACTTTATTTTAATTAACTTCCTCAATTTAACAAATACACTCTAATAATAAAATGTAAATTAAAAATGTAATTTTAACAAGTAAAATAGTAAAAATAAATTAAAATTAGTTTGATAATTGAATACGTATATACATATATTGTAACCGATTTATTTGTAGCAAACAACAAAATGGTTTTCGTTTTTTGTTAGAAAAATACTTGTTACACTTCGGTTGACATTTAATTAAAAATATAAAAAACAAATTGTCTATTATTATCTATAATTGTTTTCAATTTTTTTATTTTTTATGTTCATACACACATACATAGTTATATGATGGATTGTTTTTTTTTTAAATATGGTGGAAATTATTATTATTATTCTTCAATTAGATATAATTTTACGACACTAAATTATCGTAACTTAAACCGCGCATATAAAACAAAACTGAAATTTGCAAAATTAATTTTATATATTTTTTTTTATTGTTAATTATTCCTCGATCTCAATTAAAATGATAAAATCAAAAGTACATAAATATAAAAAAAATCTCGCGCATTTAACAATATTTCCTGAACTATAAAAAAAAACAAAGTGTTTTTCATGTCGAATACAATGGAAACTTGCGCAAAGTATATTACAGCCGTCGGAAAAAATATTTCTTACACTTACATATTCATTTCATTTTATTACAAAATAATTTAAAAGTAAAATAATTACAATAAAATAGTTATGTATATACATAATTATTAAAACTATCTAATATATTATATGTATGTATGAACTTATAGAAATATTTTTTAAGTGATTGGCTATTGATATGGCCGACATATAGTATGTAGGTAAAATTAATTTACGTGCATACGATAAATAAAAATAAAACTTCATTAAAACTTATAATAAACTCATTAAATACATAAATAATAATCATTAAAAATAATAACAAAAATGAGTTCATTGCGTGTTTCGATTGATATCAAAATGCCCCCAAAATATGCTCGCCCAAAATAAAATCAATCATATAACGTAAAAAGCTTGAGCTTTTGGGTCATTTATTGTATATTTGTATGTTTACGTATAAACATAAGGACATCTATGTACTGTAAATTATATACAACGAGCATTATTGTGTTTGCTTATATTTAAATAAATATTTATACCATTATATGATTAATAATAAATTATTTGTTCTCGTATCATTATAACTTAATATCATTTGTGCGGGCGGAGCGCATTACAATATCCCGGTATAAAGAATTTTCTATTTTCATGAAAATTGTTTTTATTTATATTTAAATAAAAGACAATAAGAACGCGATATATTTATTGACTTACATAATTAAATTCGAAGGAAAAAGTAATAAATTTCGTTATTATAGGTTGCGCGCGAAAGTAGAACGCAGTAGTTAATACACAAGTAACTTTTATTAGACGGTTTAATTTAATTTTTATTGTGCTGTATCGTTTAAAATTAGATAGTGTAGGTATTAAATTTGCAGTATGTACATATATAGCAAAGAATTGCAATAACGGTAACGTAATAATGTTTAGTTAAAAATACAATTACACAAATCGGACGGATTCCAGAAATATAGATTTGGTGCCATTGCGCGTACTAATGCAGGGTCTCCTTTGATTTGTGGGTTTATTCAATATTATTATGAAAACGCCACTATGAGGAATTTTAAGCACCCCATCGGACCAGTAAGGCATATTGTTTACCAATGTTGGCAGAATAAATATTGATTCGAATTAAAAATATCAAACTACTTATGTACGCTGAAATTTAATCTGACCAAACTGACGAAGTTTTGTATGTTTCATTTCCGACTGTATACATTAAGTTACGACATATTGAATGTGCGGGCTTGCAAGGGCTGTTGAAAGATTGCAACTAAATTTAAAAACTTAACACACCAATTTGGCAAGGAAATGGGTTGGGCATATATGGCTCTCTGTAAAAAAGTCTTTGACAATCACCTTGTGACAATCAATAAAACTTAAGACATTTTTGAAAATTTGACAATTTTAATTTGATTATTTTAAAAATTGAAGTATGGTAAAAAAATATTTGGGCATTAATTAGAAATTTTAAAAATTTTTGGTGACTTCATGAGTGATAATCAAAAATTCGCGAAATCATCGTAATTTCGTACGAAAATTAAAAATTTAATGCTCTTAAATTCAAAATATTTCTGAATTCTACAATTCGAATTTAACATTGAAAACGTTAAATTTTTATCTCATAGAATTTTCAGAATATGATATTAGATCAACATTTACAAAACCCAATTTTTTAATTTTAAGTTTGGAGCCCTCAGGAGCACACATACACAAGCTCTGGAAATTCCCTTTTGTCTCACTCCTTTGGATCTTGCGGCCGAGCAGCTTGCATCTTGTACAGCCATTTGGCTCAAAGCAATATCTATGTGAACCTGTAACAATATAGGGCAATCATGCATCCAATCTACCGACTACACTATCTCTTGGCCATCTGTTGAGGCGAGATTTCAAAGAGCACTAGGTGAATGAGACGGTTATGGATAATGAGGCAATAAGCTTCTTCACGGATGGGTCAAAAAGAGATAGAGGGATTCACTTTCGAAATTTCTATTAAATTTTAATTCGGTTTCAACAAATTTTAGTTCAAAATTTGAAATGTCCTTTAAAATTTAACAAATTCTAATCGAAAATTTCATGTATTGAAATTTCCAAAATTCAAATTCTGAATTAAAATCGTTAGTACTTGGAAATGTCCGAATACATTTAAATGTTAAATATGATTAAAATCGAATTTTCTATAGCTGGAAGATTTATAAAAGTATATTTTCGAAATTCAATAATTCAAATTCAAAATGTATTTCCAGAGTTCTGAAAATTTGGGTTCAAAACTATAAATACATTTCAACGAATTGTGTAGTAAAGGCGGAATTTCAAAAATACTAAATTTCAAATGATTTATAATTTTCAAAATTTGAATTCTAAAAAATCGAATTTTCAAAATAAAATTAATTAATCCAACTTTATATTTAAAATTGAGATATGTAAAATTTATAAATTCCAAAACACTAAAATGTTATTTTAAGTTCGCTAGTTCTGAACAGAAACAATCAATTCAAAAATTAGAAGTTCATTCACAATTTTAAAAAATGTGATTGACATTTCACAAAACAATTTTAATTGTAAAATAAATTGATGCCGAATTCGGATTGAGAGAGTGTACGAAAATGTTGGGAATAGTACCTCCATAATATCTTCAACAAAGTATCTGAATTGTTTAAATGCTAGAGAAATTATGAGTAATAACCTATCGAATGCAAAGTATTTTATGATTCTAGGAGTTATTCCCATATATGAAGTATCGTATCTTCAATGCCCACAATGAGCCTTGGACCCAATTATTTATGTTGATATCCTTGAGCCCAGATCGTCTCTTTGTTTTAAAGTATACCACAGTTAGCTCAATGTTTTAAGTTTTCAATTAGATTCACAAACCTCTCTGTACGTCCATTCATGAAAAGAGCGGGCCTGGTATTAAAACTGAAGTAGAATCTCGAAACGCTTTGTCGCTAGTCGAATCAAACCCACATCAAAGTTCAAAGCTCATTCAAGATGCAAAAATTTGCAAGCATTATCTTTTATTCCGGATACTGAGTAGCATTATGTCTGACGCCCGTATACGGTATGATAAAAAAATGCAACACAATAAAGAGATGGTTGCAGAGGGCGAACCATTATCCTAGTCAGAATAAATAAAGATAAAATAATTGGTGATCTTCGTCTAGCATATTAGATTGTGTGATTGATTCTCGGATTCTCGCCTGAAATTGATAGTGGCAAT
The DNA here is from genome assembly GCA_951394425.1 of Tipula unca. Taxonomy (NCBI): domain Eukaryota; kingdom Metazoa; phylum Arthropoda; class Insecta; order Diptera; family Tipulidae; genus Tipula; species Tipula unca. Next base: position 24,061,530 of record OX596381.1, on the reverse strand, counting down.
GGACCACCCACATATGTCGTGATCTTTAGCTGTACAACAACATACATTTGTTGATTAATTCCAGTTATTGAATGTCGAATAGAGTGCACGAATCAAAGTAGACATATTTATACATTCACATAACACATAAGAGCAAATCCGTCAGAGTAACAAGCATGATGTACCTGTCAAATGCGCAGGAATCCTCGTCATATTCATTCAATATATAGCGTTGCCAAGTATATTACGAATTTTTCATTTCAAGGTATAGAACTTTAAGGTGGCAACACCTTTTTCAATGAAAGCCGATTTGACAACTGATTTTCGGTAAGTTTGGTTTGCCATTTCATAATGAATACACTTCCGCCATAGCATCGTTTGCAAACTGCTCAAATATACTTTGAAAATAATGGTGCGGTTCTTACAACTCTTGGCCCACTACATCCATTTAATGGGCGACATGATTCTCCATCAGAGCAGTTAATTCGAGTAACTATATGGCTCGCTTTCGCAGCAAGTTTACACTAAGTGACAATGTGGATCTCGTAAGAGGGCTCCAAATGAATCGATTCGTCACAGTACATAACAATTATGGGACTTCATCAAACATATTTATGGAGGATTTTGAGTAAGGATCCTGATTTACAACCAATGTTCGCGCCGCCACTGATGAGGGGCAATTGTAGTTAAATGGCTATGTCAGCAAGCAGAATTGTTGCATTTGAAGTGAAGATAATGTACCAGCCATTGTTCTAAAACCATTTCATCCACAAAAAGATTCCGATTGGAACATACTTTATAGGCCAACGGAATCATCGGACCATATGTGTTTATCAATGATCCTGGTGAACAGTCAACGGAGACTGATATAAAGTGTATAAGTATAGGCAGAATGAGTATAATGTAATATATAAAACATTATCCAACTCTTCAGAATATGTATTAGATTAAAATAAATTCAACGTCATCCTAGCTTTGAAACAGCTCACTAAAGTGTTTTTAAACTTTCTAGACTTTTAAATTTTATTATGAGTAGGAATGACTATCTATAGGAGCTTAATATAGTTTGCATGTCACTTAATTCGTTTACCGACAGACAAATGAAGATTTATATAGAGACCGTGACTGACGGTTTGAAAATACGAACAATCATTCGAGTTACTTCGACTTGGACCACTTCAATTAAATCTAGAGAAAGAAAAAGTACCGACAGAGTACAATAATGACGACTAATGTTCCAAAATATCGAGCGAGCTATATTCATATACACCATATGATTAAGCCACTAAGACAAGGTACACCTAGCCGAAGTACTTTACAAACCGCCCACTGAAACAAACAATATAAAAGGATCGACTAGCATCTATTGTGGTAGGTCGGCAAATTAAAAACAGCAGGCTAAAAATTTGACAAGTCAGAATTTAGTAATACGCCCATATAAATGGTTAACAGTTTAAGTAAAATAAATGAGAATTTCGGCAGAATTTTTAAATCAAATAAATAAAGTCGATATACACAGTATAGGCAATCTGAAATGTGGTCTGCATAAAAGCTCTGGCTTATAAGCAAACACTACATTTGAAAACACTTTATGGCGACTGAATCATTAAAATACTAAAAGTGAGGTAATTTTGGACATTTATCATATACCCATTTCAACATGCCTTTGATTTTAGATTGTTCGGATTTGGCAACCTATATATACAATCGTACATTTGGGCTTAGAACGCTCGCTTTAATGTACGTCAGCAGCTGCGCGTTGTCTGTTTTTTATACTTTTCTAGAACATGGGTACACTTCGATATTTTTCTTATTCTACTCAAGAAGACTCTTAAACCAATTATATACAAAAGAAATCTGATATCTCCACAGTAATTTGGCTTTAGAGAAAATCACTCCACTCCAATGGTACAGAATTATAAATATAATTGAAGATGCACTTGAAAATAACACGCGATATTGTATTTTCTTGTATGTAGGAGAGGTCAAGCATATGACAGGATATGGTGCAACTAGGGTTCAAGGACTGCAATATAAACTATTACCGAAATCTGCTGAGACAGTTTTGCTTACCTACTGAATTAAAGAAAACATGAGCAGGAATATCACATCTGTGACCAATTCTATATACATTCAACGAAAAGATGGCGAAATAAGCACTCACATATCTCGTAAACCGAAATTAGAATACCACCACCGTATCCTGTGCTTATCATAGAAAGCGACAAAAGTGTTGGAAAGCTGGGTTGACGCAACTGTTTGCAATATCGCCAAAAGAAAAACTGGATACTACCAAACCAATACCGGACCCCCGGAAGTATCCGGACACGAGATTTAGGATCGGCACGTGGAACGTGCAATCACTTATAAAACCAGGAGCGTTGGAGAGCCTAATCACATGCATGAAGGAGTAACGGCTGGAACTCGTTGCTCTTCAAGAAACTTGCTGGTCTAAAAGTGGAGACCATGTGTCCCAGGGCTATACAATGCTCAACATTGGAGGTGTCCTCGGGAATCTTGGAGCTAAATTTCTTCTTAGGCCGCAGGTAAAAAGGCTGTTTTGTTTTTCCAAGAAGTCAAAAACCGATTTTGTAAGCTTCGCTTGCGCATGAAGTTATCCAACCTGTCGATAATTTGTGTACGCGCCCATAGAAGTTAGCCAGCCCCAAGATAAAGACTAATTTTACAATGAATTGGACGATCTGATGGAATCTATACACAAACACGATGATAGAATGGTAATTGGGGACTTTAATCCTAGAACGTATCGACTGTGAAGGTCTGATAAATGTAGATCAAAAGAAACGAGACCAAGATCTTGTCAGCGACAACATTGAAGAAGCTAACTGCCATAGACTGACTGGTTGAACTCTGTTTGGGAGGCACTGAAAACTTCGGTTGTCAGAAATACTCAACAGATTTTAGGTACAGGCGAAGTCAAACCCAAGAATGATTGGTTTGATGACTAGTGTCGTCTTGCAGTCCAGCAGCAAAATATAGCCCATAATGAAGTGCAACAACGTCTAACCATAGCAAAGAAAAACAAAGCTGCTCTTGCTCGGAGGACAGCTAAGCGGATTTGTAAATGAAAGCAGCGTGAATGGTGGAAGGCCTAAATTCTGAAAGTACAACAACTCAGCAATGAGGTCAGTTTGCGTAATTTCTTTAAGAGAATTATTGGATTGCACCATAATTTCAAGCCTGCGTCAACCGCCATTCGGGACCGAGATGGAAACCTCTATGTCAACATTGATGCAGTACTTGACGCATGGAGTGGACATTTTACCGACCTGCTTGGTATTCACTTCAAATACCGACTACGCAGATTTGCATTGCTGATCTATCCCATAAGGAATGCACTAAGGCCATGCAGAGACTAAAACGAAACCGCTCATCTGAGGTGGACTGCATTAATTCGGAGCTTTTGATATTCGGAGAAAATAGTTTGTGGAACTGTCTTATTGACCTTATCCGATATTGGATAGAATCACCCCTCTGGCGGAGGGTGTGGTGACTATCAAGAAGGATTTCGTTCGAATCGATTAATCACTGACGAGGTTTTCTCCTTGCGGATAATTCTATCTAAATATTACGAGCCATCTATCTCCATATATTAGGTGTTCCTGAATTTCCGGCAGGCCTATATGACTATATGAGTTTGTGGTCTGCTCTGGAATATCTAGGAATTCCAACAAAATTGGTACGACTGTGTAGAATGACAGTGAAGCAGTCTCAATGCTGTGTTAAAGTTGAGAACAGACTATCAAGAATTTTTGCAGTTAATTCGGGTGTTCGGCAAGGATATGCTCTGATGAAGATCCCCGATATTGTACAGGAATTAAGATCTCTGAAGATGGTATTATTTATATAGAAAAATGTAGTGGCTCATAGGAAGGAACACAGGAATAGTCATTAAAGATTGATAGCCTTATCATAACGGGGCCTAAGTATAGAAAACGCTAGTGAAGAAATAAGGAATCATGAACCATGAACCTAGGACCGTCGTTTGGTTTAATTACATTAACTTCATCATGGTCTATAATATTAATCAACACTCTGCGGTCCCGGTGTGATTCCTATACCAAGTGTACCGAAATTTCTGGATCGATAAAATATCTTGGCGAGATTCAATTTGTGGTAAAATCATAGAAAAGTTGAACGGTTCAAAAATAGCTCAATTAGTCCCGCCAAGGTCATAGTATCAATTTGAAACCATAATATTGAATGGCAATCTGGAAAAGTCAAAACAGTTTTAGACACAATTGATTTTCTAATTTCGCTCAAAATTGACGGAGCTATAAAATGTTGGAAATTGACTACTACTAGAACTACCATTATAGCCTAGCGAAATTACGGCTTGCTGAATGAATAGTTTGTTAGTCTGGGTATTTTATTACTCAAGGAGCACCGCGTATTGGTTTCCAGTAGATTTATTGTTACTTTGACCTTGACGGGGCTTTTCAATGTCATTAAGATAGAGAAGTTAAGTTTGCATCATTGGTGAATTGTATAACATTAAGGATGCGGACCAATTCATGGATAAATCAATTACTAAATAAAAGTCGATTTTTAGTATTTTTGTTTATTTTCAGCTTAATCAATTGGTAGATCATTAAAAAATGAACAACCTAAGCGTGAAATATTTACTTTTGTGTACTCGCTTTATCCTACTTTTTGATAGGGTAAATGAATTTACCAAAAATTAAAGTAATAGTCGGCTTTTACCCGTGAATTGGTCCGCAGCCTTAGTTCAGAACAAAATCAAAAAAGGCGATACGGGATTAACGTAAATAATTTAAATTTTTTCCGTTAGGTGGCTGACTAATCGATGAGTGATTAAATGCCACTAACAAAAAATGACGTAGATTCAGGTTTAGGCCAGAGACCAATATTATATAATTGTACCTGAATAAAATAGCAACCAATTTAAAAACATTAAAATTACTATTATTTTATAAAATGTAATCACGCAAACCATACGATATATTTTTTTTATTGAAAATAGCAGCAACAGCAAATTAATAATTTAACTTTATTTTTTATACAAAGTTTTTAAATAATAAGCATAGTTATTATAATTAAAAGTAACAAACAAAAAAAATACCCACAATAATAATAGTATAGGTACTGACATTATTAAAATAATTAACATTTTTTAAGAATTACATACATAGCGGGAATTAGAAACGGTTATACGAAGTAAACATGGTTTAAGCTTAAGGAGGTCATTTTATTTGTCTACCCGCGCGCATATCATCACACCATTATTAAACGTATATTAATACATTGTTGGTTACACTGTTTATTACCGAAAAAGGTCCGCGTCAGATTTCTTCGACATACTAGAGATGTATAATTAAATTAATTAATCCTGATCTCGTGTCAGTAAACTGTATACACTGCTAGCTAATCCTATATATCTGATACATATAATTGAAACCTAATCACAGTGGGATTTTATTTTTTGTCCGAAATCACCGAGTCGGCCCAATACATAATAATCGGGTATAATAATGTCGTATGAATTAAATTCATTACCGAACTTTTTTTTTTTGTTTGGTATGTCGGTTTGGTACCCTACATACATACATTATATATATGTTCGATCCCGCAAACGTTTTTATTTTTATTTTTATGATTATTTGTTATTTTTTGTGGAATTGTATTTAGTATTTGATTGCACGCAATCACACACAGCCAAACCAAAATCATCTTCGATTTTGTATTTAATTCATATAAAATAACCTACACGTATATACGATATATGTAGGTAAGATATTTATTTTTGTATACATACGTACATATATGTATCGTATATATACTGAAGTTCCAGGTAAAAAAATATAAATATAAAAAACCGATATAAATTTATATAGTGCTGCAGGGTTTATTTTTAATATAACCGTGATTACAGTAATTACATTTTTTTTTTTTTGGTTTAGTTTTATAAAAAAATAATTTTTTTTTTATTTGTTAATTATATTGTATAAATAAATTGGACTGAATTCGCTTTTTTTTTTTAAAAACTATAAAGCTTCTTGCTAATCAACTAAAAAAAATTTATTTCAAATCAAATTAAATAAATAAGTTTCGGTAGCTTATAATAAATCTAAAATAAATGAATATAAAGTCAATATCACACATTTTGATTTATATTATTTCTTTGGTTTTCCGGAGGCCAGACGAATAAAATGTGATTAAAATATTAATGACGGTTTGCTTAATTCCCCAAAAGTATTTTCGCAGTATTAACAAAAAAAACGTGTTGCAAAAAATTAGCGCCAAGTAAGTTTTAGTAATCAAGACCGTAGACAAGTCGCAGTGAAAGTTACCATCAGACAAGTCCATCAGAGTATGTCAATACTTTATCTCGAATTATCAGCTTAAAGCATTACTTATTGCCGAATTATGGCTATTCCGGACCCTGGGGCCAGTATTAAATAAAGGGTTTCCTAACAAATGTCTAAAAACCCCAAGGTCAAATTTAATTAAAATTCCTGCCTCTGTTGGGATTCGATCGGGGAAGCGTTTTAAAATTGCTTAGTGAGTTGGTAAATTTCAAGAATTTTATTTTCTCCAAACTAAGTGCTTATTCAAAATTGTAAACGTAAAATTTGATTTTCGAAATTTAGAATTAAAATAATCATAAAATTCGAATCTAAATTTTGAAAATTCGAGAATGCATTTATTTTTTTTCAAAATTTGAAAGGGATTGGCATGTCATAAAATAGCTTGCTCTAAAAAAGTCTAGAAATTTTCTCTTATATTTAAAACGGAAGTTCGAAATTTTTTATAAAATTCCAGAAATTTGACATATGATTTTATAAATATTGGTGACTTTAAAAAATTGACAGAAATTTATAAAACCTCCAAAACTTTGACTTTTTTTATTATAATTCAAGTAATATTCCGAAATGTAGTATGAAAACTCAAATTTTAGCTTAAACTGTTCTATAGAGTAATATTGAAAGATTAACAGCTCAATTTTAAATTTCCTTTTAGAATAGTTTACGTAAAAATACTTTCGAAATTTGTCGAATTTTAAAAGTTGTTTTAGAAATTTAAAAACTGCTGTGAGTTGGTAAATTTCAATAATTTTAGTTTTTCAAAACTCAGTTCTAATTCAAAATTGTAAACGTCAATTTGATATTGTCGGAAATTAAATTTACATAAATATCCAATTTTTATTTTATTTATGTGATCTACAATTTGAGATTAAATTACCATTTAAAATAATCAATAAATTCGAATTCGAATTTCGAATATTATATTCTTTTGAACTTAATCGTAGATTAGAAAAAAAAATTTAAGTATATCTTATTTCGCTATACGTAGAATCCATCAGATATATCGACAGCTTTTGTCAATCATTATGAAGATGCGTGGAATAAGGTATTTAATTTCAGCCCCAAGACCTTTCTCACCTATCCAACAAACCTGACAAGGTATTAAGTTTAGCATATTATACAAATAAGTAGCTCTAAAAATGTTTTAAAAATCAACTAAAAGCCACTAAAATTTTAAATCATATACGAGACCTATTCAAACTATATAAAAATATTAAAAAAATATTTTAACAGTTTTATATAGTTTGAATAGGTCTCGTATCAAAAGTATCAAAATTCTGAGAAATATTTTAAAATTTAATACAATTTTAAATATTTCGAGGCATTTCAGTTTTCTTATTTTTAAAATGAGAGTTCGACATTTTTTATGAAATTAATAGAATTTTATACATTTTAGAAAATCCAATGAAATTAGAACCATCGAAGTTTTGACACGTGAAAGTTTGGGTATTAGTAGTTTTATATAAATTATTGAATACTTTAAACAATTGGCGGAACATTATAAAATCTCCAAAATTTTCATTTAATTTTTTGTAATTCAAGTGACAATCCGAAATCCCAAAATTCATCTTAATTCCGAATGAAAATTTAAAATTTAAAAAATATGCCAAAATTTTTAGTTAAATGTTCTCTAAATTTGTGAATTTTAAATTTTGGTCGCAAAAATTGAAGATAAGCTCTAAAATTAAATAAAAATGTTCAAAATCAACAGCTCAAATTTTAAATTTTATCTTTAGAATCGTATACGTAAAAAAACTTTCGAAATTTGTCGAATTTTAATTGTTGATTTAGAAATTTGAAAACTGGCGTGAGTTAGTAAACTTCAAGAATTTTAGTTTTCAAATCTGAGTTCTAATTCCGAATTGTTAATATTAAATTTGATTTTGTATTTTGATTTTCGAAATTTCGAAATTGTACAATTTGGAAATTTAATTTACAAAAAAATTAATTAATTTGTGATCTTCAATTTAAATCAAACTAACAACTAAAATAATAATTAAATTCGAAACAGAATTTTATTTTATTTTATTCAAAATTTGCAAACATTTTTGAGTCGAAGCCCTTAACGTTTTATATAAATGTCGTTGGATGAATATTTATATTAAAATTTCCAATGATCGTGGTATAAAGCAAGAATCCATCATATATCGACTGCCAGTAGCCTCATTGTCAATCAGAATAAATATGTGGAATAAGATATTTAATTTCAGAACTAATATTGCGTTTGGCATATCATAAAGTAGCTTGCTCTAAAAATGTCTAGAAATTTGCTCTTCTATTTAAAATGGAAGTTCGAAAATATTTATAAAATTCATGGAATTTGACATATGATTTTATAAATATTATTGGTGCCTCTAATAAATTGACAGTGATTTATAAAATTTGCAAAACTTTGTTTTTATTTTTTTAAATTCAAATGATATTCCGAAATTTCGAATGAAAATTCACAATTTAAAAATTATGCTAAAATATTAGTTAAATTTTCTCTAAATTTGTGAATTTTAAAAATTGCAATATATAATTATTCCTCCAATTATTACAAATTTTTAAAAATCACAGGAAATTCTCTGCTCTAAAATTCAGGAAATTATTTAAAGATTAACAGCTCAAACTTTAAATTTTCTCTTTAGAATCGTATACGTAAACAAAAACTTTCGAAATCTGTCGAATTTTAAAAGTCGATTGAGAAATAAATTTAGTAAATTTCAAGAACTATAGTTTTTCAAAACTGAGTTCTAATTCCGAAATGTAATTAATGTTAAATTTAATTTTGTATTTTGATTTTCGAAATTTACAAATTTCGGAAATAAAATTTACAAAAATATCCAATTTTTATTTTACTTATGTGATCTACAAATTGAGATCAGATTAACAATTAAACTAATCATTAAATTCGAATCATAATTATGAAAATTCTAGATTTTATTTAACTGTTTTCAAAATTTGGAAAAACTTTCAAATTTACTATTATTTTAACGTTTTATATAAATTCAATGTCGTATAGGCTTCAAGTTCTGTTGAAAGCTTGCAACTAAATTTAAAAATTGTAGTTATTGTTATTCAAATGTTTTGAAATTACGAGAAGTATTTTATATACTTTTGAACTTTATTGAAACTGAAACTGTTGTGTGTTGTAATCCTTATGAATAGCTCATTAAAAAACAAAATATTTAAATCTTTTTTGAAAACATATCTTGGTACATAGCTAGAATCCATCATATATCGATTGCTTGAAATAACTTGCTCTAAGAAATTTATGGAAATCAACTAAAAATTAATTTAACTAAAAGCCACTCTAATTTTAAATCTTACTCGATACATATTCAAACGATATACAAGTGTTTAAAAAAATGTAGTGTTCGTCAAAATTCTGAGGAATATGGTAAAATTCAATACATTTTACAAATTTATATTCTGCCTAGTTTTGAAAAATATTCTAAAATTCAAATTAATAAATTTTTATTTATTTTAGAGAATTTGACAAGTTTTCTAATATTTAAAATTTTTATAAAATTCATAGAATTTGACATATGATTTTATAAATGTTATTGGTAACTTTAAAATATTTGCGGAAATTTGTTTTAATTTTTTATAATTTGAGTGATATTCCGAAATACCAATAACTTCAAATGATAATTCAAAATTTTGAAAAATATACTAAAATTTTAGTTAAATGTTCTTTCATTCATGAATTTTGAATATCGTAACAATTTTTTAAAAAAATTTCACCATAAAGTAAATTTTAAAAAATCAACAACTCAAAATTTTAAATTTTATCTTCAAAATCGTATACGTAGAAAAAAATTAGAGTTAATATTTTAAAAAAAAATAAATTTCAAATCTCTATTACGGTATTCTTCAACTCGCACCTAACCGTAAATCAAAATTTAAAATGTTCAGAATGTTCAATCATTATCAATACAAAATCGTTCTATGTTTTAACTAAATTTTATTTTTATTTGGAATTATTTTCAAATTGATGAAACATTGAACGTTTTATAATTTTTTTTTTAATAATTTGAGAGTGTTTTGTTTGAAGTGACCACCCAACACATAGTTTTATTCTCTAACTATGATTCGGCTCAGGGATTCTACACTCTCAACAGATCAAAATCCCGGGTGAAGAATCACTTTTACATCCTGCCTCTATTAGGATTCGAACCCAGTTTAATTTAATTTAATCTCCATACTGACTGTCCATGACCTATTGCAATTCGCGAATGATTTGGTCTAAAATTGAGCTTTGTGAGTATCTTTTATTTACACTGTTCTTTCAGAGAAATAGTCTTTTAGATCTTGTCGAAATTTGCCGAATAATTGATTTTCTTTAACTCTATCAACATGCTGGGTCGTCAAGAATTATCGAAGCCAGATAGATCCAAGAAAACTCCCAGATTGTATTATTGTTGTGACTCTTACAAGAGTCCAACCATCCACAAGGTTTATAGCTTGCATAGATGGTAAATTACTTGAGAAATTATTTACCAACAGGGGGTAATGAACGTATTCCAAATAAATTTGATCATTTTCACGCCTATTAACTTGCCAGTAAGTAGTTTTTTATGTAATTTACCTAAGACAGACCCCTATTTCCACTTTCCTTATAAGCTTTGCCATTTTTCCACGTTTTGAGATAACCCACTGTAATAGGCCACGCACATTGTATCACTCCAACGTCGATGTTGTATATAATCGTGGCTTCTTAATTATTGAAGCTCAGTCCCTTTCCTCACTGTCATCAGCAGAGCCGGATCACCGTTTGCCCCGAAGAGACCCGGGCCCCAGGCCCCGGTTTACTGTAGGTCCCAGATATCAAACTAATTTATTGATTTGTATCAAAATTATTAAAGTTTAAACAATGGAGAAAAATTTCACTTTTATAAATTATAATTTAACTTTAATTGAATCAGCTGATGCAGAACTCGGTAAAGTGCAAAATAATTAAAGATTTTAAAACTTGACATCTAAAATTGGAATATGGTACGAAACAGCATCAAGGGTTTTGGAATATTTTTCAAATTTTGAATTTCCAACCGTCATTAAGATTATAAGGATATCACCATATCGGTAGGATTATATCGAGCAAAAAGGACAGTGTGGTTTAAGCTGTGACATTTGGATCAGGAAGTACCGATTTGACTAGTAACATGGCGAAAGGTAAAGACGCAAATAAGCAACCTGCGACGAAAACATTCAAAGAGCTTTGCGCCCCAGAAGTACAACATATATTCAAAAATAAAAAAATATGTTTGATAAACCTTCTAAAATAATTTTTGGTGGAATTTGTTAGAGGGCCTTTATTTAATGCCGGCACGGGCCCGAAGTATCTATAATCTGGCAATGATCGTCAGTACTCATTTAATGGTATCCTCCCAACAGATTGTTGTTTGTTCACCATCGCTTACCCAGGGTAAGTAACTTTGCTGTTTTCAGTTTATGCCCATGCTGATCCTTCTAAAGCTACTTTGGCTTTTATCATTTATATTTTCGCTTGGATAGGCACTACTTATAAGGCTGAACAACCTCTGACAATTTGCATTCTTAGTGCAATGCCGTTGGATAATAATAAGTTCCTTGAGGATTGATTATATCGTTTTCTATAAATTTTCTTGACCGATCAATTTACAACTCTTCTTATAGATTTCCCATCATGAGAGTTAGATCAATATTTGAAAAGTAAAATATAGCATTGAACTAATCAGTTATTATAATCCCATGGTTTTTTAGACCATGCATGATTTGATCAAGTTTATTTAAAAATTCCTTTGGTCCGTCTGAAAATTGAATTTGAATTGTAGCTGCCCAGAAGGTGCCGCCTACGTATATCCATCGACATCAAACCAATTTTAGTATAAGTTATACTGTAAACCTATAGGCTCGCTAGCTAGCTTAAAAGTCAAAATTACGATACCAACATTTATTTCAACTTCCCAATAATACACATAGTAAAACACACGAAAAATGTCTAGCACAAGTTGCAAGAAAATATTTTGTGTGTGTTACTATGTGAGTGCCTGGAAACATTAGCTAAAATTTGGTATCAAAAAATTTTAATATTTATATGTATTCCTTCGACTCAGGCTATTCTACAATGAGAGTTGGCCTGTTTTTTATGAGATTTCTACTATATGTTAAAACCCACTACTACTGTGACTAGATACACATACACACAATGTGAGCCACAGTACTACGAAACTTTGAGAATGCCAATAGCAGCCTTAACATTATCACCGTTTCCGTTGATAACTCTTGTGTATGTTGCCAAACCACCTATTCTGTCGCTTCTTTTTGAATACAATGTCTGATTTCATGTCGCCCTGCTATTTGGTTTTACATGTTCAGCTGGGTAATCTTCAATTGATAAGTAATTGTATCGTTAATTGTCATAAACAGTTTTTTTTTCATTAGGTTCAAGGCCTTTTGGTCTTCTAATCCAGGTCTTTCTTTTTACCTCTTAGTTGGTAATTTGTCGGATTTCTTTTCCTAAGTGTTTTCACTATATCTCCGATCGTCCTTATAGGCATCTCTTATGCCCGGCTACCTCTAGTCGGGTTGCTTGCTACACAATGTTTAGTTAAGATGTCAGTTTGATCTCTGGCGAGAGAGCATCAATTGCCTCTCTTTTTTTTACTTTTTTTGTCAATTAACATGTAATGACCGCTAATTTAATGATTTATCACCTCCGATTTTCAATTTCGTTCAGCTTCCTGAGCCGATGCTTGAAAGAACGAGTGTTTTTTTATATACTTAAAAATTACATTTTGGTTAGGCCAATTACTTGTATTTTTGAAAACTAGGGCGGGAAATTACAAAAGGCTTCGGAAATTGAGGCATTTAATCCTGGATGCTGCGTTTAAGCAAAGTATTTAATTTTATTTTACTATTCAGTCTAGTGGCCGGCTAAACACTTATAATCATCATTGAGTTATGAAGAATTTATATTTTAACTGAAAAGCCACCAATATCTTCAACGATTCCCCAAACTGCCATGTACGATTTATATATTTTCTTAGATTTGGATGGTTCACCCTTATCATATTTTATAACAAACATCTCAAATATCAATGATTACATTTCGCATAACAATAATTTACCCTTTTATATTATTATTTATCGCCCAACCCGTGTGCACGCCACAACAACCCGCAAAAAAAAAAATATGATTTTCATAATCTGAAAAAATAATCATAAAATTTAAAAAAGAAATAATTTTTTGGCAAATTTACGATAAATCCCAAAAAATACACAAAAACATAATATTTTAAAGGGGTTGTTGGTTGTACCGAAATAAAACAGAACTCCCCCGATTGAAGGATCAAACAAATATTAAAAGCTATATCAAAATAATATAAGGGTTCAAAATAAATGTATAATAAATAATCGTAATATAATATTTTGCATTATGTGTGCTTTTATATTGGGGAGAAAAAAGCTCTGTTTTTTTTTGTCATGCGGGCAAAAATGTGTTATGTATGGGAGGCCTATTAAATTTAATGGAATTTTAAATTTTTATCTCATATCTGCATATATAGTTTTTTGTTCAATATTATTAATAAGTGTTTTTAAGGATATTAACATGAATATTTAAATTATACTAAAATTTAATGATATTCATAAATTTATAACAATAATGAAAAGCCATTGAATCGGGTGATGAGAATACAAAAATACATTTTAATCAAATTTCGTCGTGTAATGTATATACATATATATATATATAAATTTATATATAAGATATCTCTACCTCAACGACGCCTTTAGGGTATTTAATCCACCGTACATACAATTTTATATAATATAAACACAATTTACAATTTGCTACTGGAATTTTAAATTAATTTACGCTATAAATTTATACGTGCATCTACGTTTTTTCTCCGCGCCGTCTTATTTATTTGTTTATTTTAAAATTAAATTAATTTTCATCTGGGATTATGTATTAGTATATGTATGTAAGATTTCAAAAGAAATTCGAATGATCATTAAAATGCGATTAAGCAAATGTATGTGTGTATATGTATACGTATAAAAAAGATAAAGCAGAGATATGAGTCAAGAAGAACAATTTATTATTTTGTTCGAGATTGTTAAGTTGATGCGTTAGATGGTTTTTATAAACAATATTAATGAACTAATTTATGTTTTTAAAGTTCTCTAGAGCAGTATTTCGATGAATGAATTTTTTTGGATTTTTGTATATATAATTCACTGTAAATTAGTATTCGAAGAATTCGATTTCCAATAAAGCAAATGAAAGGAAGTAATTTCCTCAAAATATTTATAAACAAAAGGCTCTAATAGGCAACACTATTTTTAAAATTTCAAATCAATGGTACCTCGAGGTCAAAGGGCTCCCATATAAACGCAAGCTAGCAGTCTGAAAATTAAACATTTCTTAGCTTAGATAACAACACTTCCTATATTCAAATTTCAACGAAATCGCAGATTTTGGTGGCTCACTTTATTTTAAACTACTTGAAAAAATCTAAAAGTATGACCCTTACAATTTGTACCCGTTTAATTCGGACCCTGAATTTGTCATTAAAAACAGCATCGGTGGAATCATTTATGTATTGAAGCATGTGTCTAAGCTAAAATTACCTCCAAATGTATATAAAATAAATAAGTTCTAAATTTTGGAAAACGGAAATTTTAATTGAACAAAACTAAATCACGTTGCTGCTCTTCGATGAACTTCGATGAGTAACTTGAATTAAAGCTTTTCAGTTACAATAGTAAAACCTGTTTGTTCGGTAAGATAAGTCATTTATTCAAAAAAATCCAGAAATTCCGAGAAATTAAAATGCTCGTGTTAAAAAACTATGTTTTGTTAGTTTCATCTATAACTAAATACGACTCACGGGGGCTTTAGTTCAAAACAAAGATGGTATCTAAAATATTTCACTATAGAATAGTAATTAGCACAATATAATGAAAATAAAAACAGAACCCTGCAAATCGCCAGATAAAATTAATATATAGGCAACGATTACACAACAAGTGTATTAATTTGTCACTCGACTATTATTGATTGGCCCGCATGTAATAGACGATATAGGACATGTTGAGTGTATGTACTCAGAAAATCTAAAGTAAGATCTCAGTCATCTGATTAAAGCCAGATTTCAAGAAATAATTTCAACATGAGCGCGAGGATGTCTTACAAAACAAAGGAACTCATTATTGTTTTGCAATTGATTAAGTCGTAATTCGTGCTTGTCTTGAGTTCCGTTGCTCTAGTCAGAGGTTTGTGGTCGGTGTAGATGACGAAGTCCCAACCCTCGACAAAATATCTGAAGTATTTCTTTTCGGCATTCAAGAGCTTCTTCGAGAAGAATCCCAGAGGCCTACCGAGCAAATAGCGCAGTGGTTAAAGCTGCGACGTTTGCAAAAAGGGATTTTTCATCTCCCGATTATGGTCGGTGCTTAAATTGAAAAACATCTATGACCCTCTGTTGGAATGTAGAACTCATGGGCCGACCCATCTTCCATGTCACTGTATACAGGGTGACATGGAGCTATGCAATGCACAGGTGGTATATTGTACTTGTGTGAATGGGATGAATGGGTTGAATGAATGTTCGTGTGAATGTGGATATTGCACCGTGGGCCTATTAGTAGCATTGAGTGCTGGAGTAAAATCCGCCCAATTTTAATTTTTAATTTTTTATCCCAGAGGCCTTGTAAGATAATAATAAAGCAAAATATTATTTTTTTAAAATTTACAAATTTGTTAACAAATTAAAATTCAAATAAAAGCAGGTTTGAAAAAATTACAAGCAGGAAATATTCAAGAATGTCAATATGTAGACGAAAACGAAGTTGAGATCTCGAACGACTTTGATCATGAAGCGCTGAAACGTTTACGAGGCGCAAACGGGATCGTCCACGGGAATGTGGTGATAACCTCTGATGAGATGAATGTGTTTAAACGACGATAGTCCCCACATGGCTTCCAATTGTCATCTTTTTTTTTTGACTATGTGTAGCGGACAAGAGACGGAAGATGCCGATGTTCGACCAATTTCTATAATTCCACCATGTAAGTGCAGCTTTCTGGCGCATCGGATCTAGAAATGTATTGGCGTTGGTGTCTTAACCTGCACCATTCCTGCTTGTATTGAGAGCTGAGTCGCTGGATCAATAAGCTTGCGATTTCTTAAATCGACTAAAAGACCAAATTTCGTTGGGAAATCGTCAATCATTAGTCCAATGTTCACTTGTAGCAAATTTAATATAATTTGAATGGGAGTTTGATCGAGACCTATTGCGATTGCGGTTTTGGTAGCGATCTCTACTCGCCATCCATGGACATCGAGTATTTTGTTGAAAGATGTAGAGGATTGTTTGTTTAACCTGCGTCCTGTGCATTACGTGATCTGGACATGCTAATAACAGTATTAATATTCGGTTGGTTTTGTGTACCCTCATACGTTGTATCCACTAAATTAATTAGGACGTTTAGGGGAGCAGTTTTAAAAGATAGTAAATGCATGTGCATTACGATTGCATTGTCGTATATTTGGTGATTCCTGGTATTGATCAATTCCTATTCATGTACCCGTTGAACCCGTTGATTGGTAAAAAAATTAAATAATTTTTGTAAAACTCCGTATCATATGTGTTCAGGATCTAAATTTTCAGGTACTTCTTAATTCTTCTGTTCAAATAAACCCTTATGGTCATTTCCTATAAGTAGTGGCTGTTTATGTAAAATGTCTTTATTGAAATTATATTTGGGTTTAGTTCGTTTGAGCCTGCGTACAATATCTGTTTTGTTTAACAGCTTAGTTGCCTCACAGTGTTAACATGCTGTTCGAACCTTTGCCTATATGTTTCAGTGCATTTTTTTGGATTTCCTTTGAAACAGTGACCACTTTAAGGTCCCTATGGAAGTCTCTGTTTCTAACATTTTTGGTGTTGTTCGTAGGATTTCTTCACTTTCCTGTACAACCTCTCTAGTTATTATGTCGGCTTCCAGTGATTGGTTATCACGTGGTTCAAATATTTTTTCCAGGTGTTTAGCAAAACTTCGTACTTTATATTCGTTATTTCTGGCCCATTTTTTTATTTTCTGTTGTTATTGGAGGAATCTACATTATTGGCCTTTTAATTCTTCTGGTTGCTCTCCAGAGAGAATAATCAGTACTAGTACCATTAGATAATTTTCTGAGGTAGTTACTGATAGATTCGTCTTTCAGATCTTAGATTTCCCCTTTAAGTATAGCTGAGTCAGATGGTTTAGATTAGTTTTATCTTGAGGTGCTGTAGTTTGTTGCCATATTTTCCTTGTCCTTCTTTTTTCTGCCAAGTGCTCTCTAATTTCTCTAGGGTAGTTGTTTCCCTTAATTTTCGTTTTAACTTCAGTGGTGTTTTCCCAAGCTGACTGCTGTAAGTCACATAGGAACTTGTAAACTTATTTTTCTAATTGCTCCTCATTCCTTAGCGGAACCATTAAGTTAATTTTTCTTTCTAAAGACAGTCTGAAGCAATTTGTGCGCTTATTTACTAACCTAGGATAGCTTGTTTTTGAGTGATCAGAGCTTAAGTCAAAACTTTCATCTATATGTATGTAATTTACAGATATAGTCTTCACTATAAAGAAATCAGATCTGGTATTTTATTTGGATCAGTTGGCCTGTAGGTCGGTTTACCATTTGATGAGGCTTCGCAACCATATTTTCTGATAACATTGAAGGGTTCTTTACCTTTAATTGTTGTTAGTTTAGAACCTCAGTGGATATTTTGTGCATTAAAATCTTCTTCCATTTGTAATTCCCGTTGGTGTTGCTGGAGTCCATTGGCATTCCAGCATAAAATTCTTAAGTCGTTAGATATGGTTTTGTTTAGGAATGGCTCCCTTAATGTTGTATTCTAGTTTCTGTAATCGCTGATCAAAATTATTAAGTTTGCTTAATATCAGCTTAAGCGTTTGATTTATGTCGTCTGTTTGAGGAGTTTTTTGTCTTCTAACAGTTTGTTTATTCTAACAGTTTGCTTCTTTATTACATTTGTACTTTTAGCATGTATGTTTTTATTTTTGATGTTTTGCAGTTCAATAGCAACACTCGCATCCTCTTCAGTTAGCTGACCATCCGTTTTCTTCACAATGTACGCATCTAGGCTGTACATCTGTGGGTTTGACACAATCTCTAGTATAGTGTTTACCTAGACATTTGATACACTTGGGTTCTTTGTTACAGTAGTTTTGAGTATGTCGCCATATGCTTAACATTTTTATATTTTTTACATTGCGGTATAAGCCTAGATCTTCTTAGGGGCTGAATATTGACTTTGCACCCCTAGATGTACTTGATTTGATGTATTTTTTCAATATCATCATCTGCGGTGAATGTCAGCATATGCATGTCCAGAGGCTATTTCTCCGATTTACCTTATTGTTTTAATTTTCTCATACAGTAGATCATAGTTTTTAACTCCATCTATTGGGAGTGGTGGAGGTAATTTGTTTGGATTGTTTTGGATTATTTTAGGAATTTTCTCCTTTATTTGAGGGGGAGTAGGTGTATCATTCGTTCTCCTTTTTTTCTCTGGCTTTTGAATCTAATCCACTTAGGTTCGTGAGCTAATTCATCTTCATTCGTATGGTATTCTTGTTCCATTACTTTTTGGGTAGGAGGAGAATCAACGTTTTCCTTTGCTTTAAGGGCTTTAACTTCGTTTTCAAGAATCCTTATATGTTCCTGCATACAAGCAATTGTATCATTTAATTGCTTGTTTAAATTGTTAGATTCAACCAATGCATCATTGGCGTTACGCAATTCCTTATACAGCATTACTTCTTTTTTAGAACAATTATTGTTCTCTGGTAATTTTTCGGTAATTTTACGTTTTCTGTAGGTATTATTTTCGTAGTGAACGTACTAAAGGCTCACAGCTATTAAATGTTTGCATCTTTTCACTTTGTTTTCAAGTTCTAAATCCTAATTTCACTGGCTTCGATTAAATTGATTACGCGATTTTGATTGTTTCAATTGTATGTATATACTCTAACTAACCCAGGTATATACCATTTAATTTCATATCCAATTATATTACGTGTAAATTGCACAGCAAACCCTTTAAAACGACTCATTTTAGTGCTTACTATATATATATACATTTAATAAAAGCGGGTACTAGGTACATCAATTTTTTAAGTTACATCTACAGAATAAATTAAAGTTCATATCACTTAAATTATACAACAATGTATATATGTACATACATTTATAGAGAAATAAAATGATAATAATACACGTAATAATAGTAATTATGGACTAGCAATTTTACCCTCTCACTATATGTACTCTAGCTCTACATATATACATACACTTAATACGGCCATGTAATAGCATCATCATTTTACACTCAATTTTATGTTGTGCTTTTTTGCTTTTTATGAGCCAAGGCATGGATATTTTCATTTTTATTGCTAATATTACTTGTTTTTATGTTTATTTATTTATTTATATTTGTTTTTATTTTTTTAAAGACAAAAATATAGACAAATAAAAAATAAAATTGTAAATAGACATTTTAAAAATTTGACTTGTCGTTTTGCATATCATGCATACTCGTAAAATAAAATAAAAGTTGCTAACTCATACCACCGCAGGTATATTATGTTTTATAATATTATCGTATCGCATCTTTTAATATCATACCTGCCATCTATTCTATGTTTGTATTATATATACCATAGAGAAGAAAGTTATAAGTTTTTCGGTAAGCTGGTGGTATAAGCTTATATGTCTTTGTATAAAATGTATAAAATAAAAACTTTATTTTACGATATCATTTTTTATATGTTTTTTATGTATGGCATGTATGCTTATTATAAAAAATGATAAAGCATATGCCAATCGAATCATGTATATACGATGTATAAATGTTTAAGACGAGAATATTGGCTCATATTGGGAAATATATTATTTATTTGATTTAAGTTGTGTATTCGATATTTTTTCCCAAATATAATATTTAAATTCAAGTTGAGTATTTTGATAAGGGTTATCATACAATTTATGTGACATGAGATGAATAAAGTATAAATTGTATTAAAATAATTTTTTTTGTTTTATTTTATTTTAGCCGCATTTCCAATTGCCCGCCGAATTGGTCATCCGTATCAAAATCGTACACCACCGAAACGGAAAAAACCACGTACATCGTTTACCCGGATACAAGTAGCCGAATTAGAGAAAAGATTTCATAAGCAAAAGTACCTGGCATCAGCGGAACGGGCGGCATTAGCACGAGGTTTAAAAATGACAGATGCCCAGGTGAAAACATGGTTTCAAAATAGACGGACTAAATGGAGGTATGTTAATTTATTAGAAATTGAAAAAATGTTACTTTCTCGAACTAAAAAATCAAATCTATATAATCTCTTAAATTATGGATTGAGTTAACATTTAGCAACTTTAGTAATTTAACTTTACAATAATCATAGATAAAAGACCATCACTATATACGACGAGTAAATTATATCATCTGCGAATAATAACATTATTGTTAATTTTATGACTATCGTTTATAAATAAATTAAATGCCCGAAGATATAGATCATTGTAGAATCAGAACATGCGGCCTAATAAATAAGGTATTTACGATTTAATTAGTGTTCACCGGAAATATGCAATTAATTAATTAATTTATATAAAATGCCCACCGGCTTTTTTTTATTTGTAATAACACATTTTACAACTCAGTCAATCGATTGAGTCCATGATTGACTGTCCATATCATAAAATAAAATTATTCAACAATAATAAATTTAATTTATTCAACTATCTATATATCATTAATATGGATACGTTGCATGGCATAATAATCTTTGGGTTTGGGTTAAGATATCTTCACAGAAAGAATTGTTCAAGGCTAATATAACACTAGTTCGTCCTGTAGAAATTATCAAATTAAACAAAAGTTTTCTTTTGCCATTTGCTGGAATGATTTAAATGTATGAGAGACTTATATTTATCGCTCCAGGTAAAGTCTTATACCTTCCGTTTTTAAATTTTCCTCTAAACTTAAATCGTAAATTTCGTAATCTCCAAAAATTTTAATTTCGATTAAATTCCATAAATTTAAAATTTTTAAATTTAGAACTAATTATTTAATTTATTTAAATTTCTCAAATTTTCAGGATGTTCTATTTCCGATTTCTCATAATTCGATTACATAAACTTTAAAATTTAAATTGATTAGGTTTTAAAACTTTTCTGCTTTCTTAATTCTTAAAATCAAAAATGTTCCAACATTTAGTACGATTTAAATAAAATATCGATTTTTGGACAGTGCTTAATTTCGAATTTTATATTTCAATGCATATTACTACTAATTATTTCAATTTTTAAATTATTCAATGTAACAAAAATCCATAAATTTTAAATTTCCCAATTCTCTAAATTAAATATTTAAAATTGCTCTGCCGTTTGGATTCTTAAATTCAAATTAAAATCTCAAACTGAATTTTTTAGAAAACTACATAAATTTGGAAATTTAAATTTTTTAATTAAATTTTTAATTTTTGAAATTTTTATTTCCAAAAAAATTTTTTAAATTTATAGTTTAAAAGGATTTAAATAATAAGTTAAAATGGAATTTTTGATGATGTAATATTTCGATTTGGAAATTTTATTACAAATTTTTCTTAATTATAAATTTCCAAATTTGGAGAATTCCTTATAATGTTGTTACATTTCATAAATTATTGATTGCTCCTAATTATGAATCTCCTATTTAGCAAACACTATATTTTTAAAATTCTTAAATATAATTAAATCCCATAAATATTAAACACCCAAGTTATAAAATTAAAATGTTTAATTTCTTAATTATTAAATTCGAAATTGGTTTCAAAATTTAAAACAGCTTTAATAGGATATCGAAATACTAGAAATAGAAATTTAATTCAATTATTCCTTAATCTTAAATTATATAAATTCTAAAAAACCAAATTGAAAAGCTTGAACTTTAATTTTTTTTAAATTTTTCACATTCTGAATTCAAAGTTAAATCTCATACTGCTTATTTTTTATAAATCTTTAATAATTAAATTCCACAAAACTTCGAAGTTAACTTTTTTTAATTTTCTTCTTACTTAAATTCTAAATTCCAAGAAATGTTCCAAAATTCTAAAAGATTTATTAAAATGTTGAGTGCAACTTGTATATTTCAGAATATAACTAAAACCCATAAATTAAAATTAAATTTTAAATTTATTTGTAATTTCTTGGTTACCTAATTTTTTAATTTAAAATGACCCAAAGTTTAAAAACTATGACGTAATTAATATTTTTAAGAATTTTCATTTCTGAATTTGAAGTTTTAAAACAGATTTTCTAATTATAAATTTCCTAAATTGAGAAATTACTCGATTTCATTAATTTTAAATTGCTTTATTCTATAATTTAATTTTTTATTCTCTGCTTTCTAAATTATTTAATTCAAAAATGTTTCAAACCCGATTAACGATTTAAATAAAATGCAGACATCGAATTTTTGGCGATGCAAAATTTTCTTAATTTTTAATTTCCTTAATATAATTAAATGCCGTAATTTAAAATTTTACAATTTAATTCTTAAATGTTTTAAAATTTGTCTGATTTCTTAAGTCTCAAACTCAAAAACGGGCCAAAACTTAAATCAATTCACTAGTAAGGTCGAAATAAATTTTCCAGTATGCTACATTCTAAAATTTTAATTTGAATGCTCACTTCTTCTAATTAATTAAAAATGTCCTAATTTGGCTAATTTTTTAATAAAATTTCTACTTTTCAAATTAAAAATTAATGTTTATTAAAATTGGTCTGCTTTCTTAATTCTTAATTCAAACACGTTCGAAAATTTTAAATGATTTAAATAAAATTTTTAAAATGTCCAGCAAATTTCTTCTATTTTGTCGAATTTCTCAAA
The DNA here is from genome assembly GCA_951394425.1 of Tipula unca. NCBI lineage: Eukaryota > Metazoa > Arthropoda > Insecta > Diptera > Tipulidae > Tipula > Tipula unca. The sequence continues at coordinate 24,038,281 of OX596381.1, read as the reverse complement.
ATATAATTATCTTAATAATTTGAGTACGTATATTTTTCATTTCGAAATTAAAAAAATTACTGTACAAACTGAAAAATTTAAAACGATTTAAATTAAAGGTTGAAATCGAATTTAAATAGATGCTAAACTCTGAATTGGAAATTTTAATACAAATTTCTCCAAATTTAAAACACCCTAATTAATTCTAAAATCCAAAAATTGTTCAAAATTTAAAATGATTTAAATAGGCAAAATTAAATTTTGCAGGATGCCAATTTACAATTGAAAATTTTAACAATTTTCTACTAATTATAAATTTGGATTTTCAAATTTCTGAATAATAAAATTGAATAAAAATTTAAAATTAAAAAATAAAATTTACATTTTTAAATTTGCTTATCTTTTTTATTTCTTTAAAATAGATAACCAATTTTAAAAATCGAAAAGATTTCAAATTCTCTATTGGAAATAATACCGCAAAATTCTCCTCTCGTAAATATTAAATTTTGATAAATTTTCAATTCCCAAATTATAATATTTAATTTTTATTTTCCAAATAAATAAAAGTCGAAATCTATTTTTAAGCAAAACAAATTCTGAATTAGAAGTTTTAATTTTCTACTTATTTAGAAAAATCGCTAATTAACTTAAATTTTAAATTTTTTAACATTATTAAATTATTAATAATTTTAAAATATTTATTTTCCTAAAATTTTTCGGTTTTTTAATTCTGAAACTCAAATGTATCAAAATTTAAAATGAATTAATTTAACAATCTGTTCATTTTTTTTAATTTCGTAACAATTAAATTCCGTATTAAATTTTAATTCATTAATTCAAAATTGTTCCAGAACCGTTAAAATTGAATATTTAATTTTTGTTGCCGTAGATCCACACGCGTTTTAAATTAATCGAAAATTATGGTTTCTTTATATAATACAAGGAAGCCAAAATTTGAATTGAAAATTTTATTTTTTTTTAATTTAATAAATTTCGTAATAAATAATCGTACTAATAAAATAAATTTTAAATTAATAAATTAAAAATATTTAAATTCATAAATGTTCCTAAATTTAAAACGATTCAAATAAAATATTGCAGCCGGATTTTTAAGGAAACACAATCCTGAATTTTAAATTTTAAACAAACTTCTTGTAAATATAGAACTACAAGCTTAAAAATTCGTTGAAAAAATTTAAATTTCTAAATATTAAAATATAAATTGAACAATTTTTTAAATTCAAAAATTGTTCATGATTAAATCCGATTTAAATAAAAAGTCGAAAAATATTAAAATACTCGTATAAGATTGTTTTTTTTTCCAAAATTGAATAAATAATATTTAAATTAAAAATTTGAATTCATTAATGCCATAATCAAATTTTTAAGAATGTTAAGTTTTGGATTTTACTAATTTTTGAATTCCACATTTTTTTTAAATTTTTAATTTAATTAAATTCCAAATTTAAATTTAAAAATTGGAAATTTAATTTTTTTAAATGAAACATCATTTTTTGACATCAATGTTTATTGATTAATTAAATTACGCGAACTGTCAAATTCGAAATTTGGTTTACGTATAACCTTTAAAATTTAACAGTTTGTTGAATTTTACAATTTTAGCGAGCAGAATCACACCAAGTAATTAAAAACTACTTTTTTGGATATTTTTTAACAATTTTAATATTATGCTTTTGTTAATTTAAATTCGTTTCTAAATATTATAAAATTAAGCATGTTAATTGATTTATATAGGACTTTGGACTTACGTACGTTGTGTTTTCCGTTTATTATTATTCAACCGTGTACTATATATGAACACGTAATTGAAATTTAATATTCACCCTCTCTCAAGTCGGCATTGTATATTCATAATTTTATATTTTTATTATTTTAATACAAACATTTTATAATTTATTCCCCACATAATATCATATAAAACGAATAAACATGAATATATGCATATATAGGGATAAAGTACGATAATTATAGATTTAACTGACGATTTACGTACATCCCAAAATAATTTTCATCAAGTAATATATTAAATATGATTTAATTAAATTATAACACATTAATAATAATCTAAATAATCTTTGTATGTGTATACGTACATATATACATTACATATATGGTTTATGTCATGCAAAATGTAAATATTATTATTTTTATATAAAATAATAATTAGATTTTAATTATTTCGTTATGGTTTGTTAAATATTTTCGTTTTATGGTGCGTCGTTGACGTTGTCTATAAAAACCAGAACACATTAAATTGAAATAAAACTTGTAGATTATTATTAAATTTTGCGGCGTTTATATCTAATGGCTTTCAAATTTAATTATTTTTTTTTAGCGAATTTATGTATGGGAGTACATAATTTTTTTTAGCGTTCGACTTGGGTGGGGACATTAAGAGAAAAAATTATTATTATTACAAGCTATAATTAAAATGGTTTTAAATAAACGTTTTTAATTTTATGTACTTTCGCTTTATCGTACTTTGGAAAATGTATATATTATTATGTAATTGTATACACTAATTTTGCGTTCGAATGAAATATGTGATGCGTTTAAGTTAATGGTTTGTTGAGAACACTAAATATTTTTAAGGTCATGGTCGAACAATTTTTTGAAAATTAATTTGCAACACTTTAAATATTATGTGAAATTAATAAAAGTTTTAAAGTCAAACGATTATTTTCAGAGAATCCTTATAAAAACCATGCCACTCCCCATAATTCCACTCCCTTTTATTAGTCAACACCCCAAATAATACTTGAGTTCAATGGACTTAAAAAATATTTCCCATCGAATTAAAATAAAATTGGTATATAGTAAATCAAAATTCTGTTGTTTAAACTCTCAAAATTTTTACAATTGGAGAGCATAATTTAATTATTTATGTTAACAACCGAAATTCTAAATTTTGAATATCTGTTAATAATAAGGGAGAAAAAAATGTGTTGCGACTAACCGCATTTATTTCTTTTAGTATAATCAGGCAGGCCCGTTCGTTGTAGTGAAGTGAATTTAATAGTTCAGTTGAGGATGCTATATTTCGAATCATAAATTTGAATGCAGAGTTAGAAAATTTAATGCAATTCTTTCTCTTCTAATTATAAATTTCCTAATTTGCCAAACTGTTGAGGTTTCAAATTAGATTGCCTCTGTAAATTTTTTATAAAATCTCATAAATTTTAACATTTTAATTATTAATTTTGCAAAATTTAACATATTTCATAATTCTGAAGTTCAAAAATTTTCCAAATTGAGAGATTTATGGATTTCGTAATAATTCAATTTCAAAAATTATAAATTTCCAAAATTTAAATTTTTAATTTATAGTTTAAAAGGACTTAAATAATAAGTCGAAGCCGAATTGTTGATGATGTAAAATTCCGAATTGGAAATTTGACCACATATTTCTCCTAATTATAAATTTCCTAATTTAGAAAATTAATTAACTTTGAAATAATTAAATTCATAAGTTTTTAAATCATGAAATTAAAATTATAAATTTCTTATTTTTTAAATTAAAGTACGTGCTTAAATTTTAAAACGATCTAAATAAATTATTGCACCCGAATTTTTAAGGAGGCTAGATAATCAAATTATAAAATTCATATTTTTAATTTCTTAATTATTAGACACAAAATTTATTTTCAAAATTTAAAACAATTTTTATAGAAGCTAAATCTCCTACTGCCTACTTTTTATATATCTTAATATAATTAAATTTCATAAAATTTTGAATTTAATTTTTTTTAATTTTCTGCTTTACTGATACCATAAATTTAAAAATGTTCCAAAATTCTAAAATATTTATATAAAATGTTGAAATGTTGAAGCACGAAAAATTTCGTATTTGATATTTTAATTTAAATTTCTTTCTATTATAAATCGCCTAATTGAAGAAATTAAAATTATTTAAAATTTTTAATTTAAAAATGTCCCAAAATTTAAAACGTTTTAAATACAATGACAAACCAATATTTTTAATCATTTTAATTCTGAATTTGAATTTTTCTAATTATAAATCTTCAAATTTTGGGAATTAACCAATTTTTAAATATATATACTACAATTTAGATTTCATTAATTTTAAATTGCTAAATTCTATAATTTATTGTTTTATATTCTGCTTTTTAAATTATTTAGTTCAAAAGTGTTTCAAACGCGATTAACGATTTAAACAAAATTTTCTCAATTTTTAATTTACTTAATATAATTGAATGCCGTATATTTTAAATTTTACAATTTAATTTTTAATTGTTTTAAAATTTGTCTGCTTTCTTATGTCTCAAATTCAACAACGGGCCAAAACTTAAATAAATGTACGTAATGTCCAAATAAATTTTCCAGGATGGTACATTCTGAAATTTTAATATCAACGCTAACTTCTTCTAATTAATTAAAAATGTTTTAATTTGGCAAATTTTTTATTAAATTATAAATTTTCACTTTTAAAATTAAAATTGTACTTTTCTTAAAATTTGTCTACTTTGTTAAAAGGTTCCAAAATTTAAAATGATTTAAATAAAATTTGTGAGTTAAAAATGTTAAGCAAATTTCTCCCAGTTTGTCGAATTTTTTAAAATATTAATACCTTAATAATTAGAGTATGTACATTTTTAATTTAATAATTTAAAAAATTACTATTCAAACTGAAAAATTTGGAGAGAGAAAGCAAATTACCTCTAATTAAGAGAATACTAATTTTTTATATTTCTTAACTTTATTTAATTAAATACATTTTGGCAAAATTAATTGTTAAATTCTAAAATTCAAAAATTTTTCAAAATTTAAAATGATTTAAAAATATCAAAATTAAATTTTGCAAGATGTCAATTTCTGAATTGGAAATTTTAACAATTTTCTACTAATTATAAATATTTTAATTTGGAAAATTTTCCAATTTTTAAATTTCAGAATAATAAAGTTTATACAATTTATTTATATTTTTAAAATTTTTGATCTTCTCTTTGATTTCGTAATTTTTTAAAATATTGTTTCGAATTTTAATAACTACTGCGGGATTTTATGTTTTGATATTTTAAACGATTTATGAATTTTTAGTTCAAAATATCAAATTTTAAATACTTAAGATTGGTTCAAAAATGGATTAATTGGAAATTAGCATTTACACTGTGATATTTATGTTTTCTACACACCCAGTTGAAATTTGGTAAATTAACGGTAATTTGAACAAACCTTGATTTGAATTGAACATCTTGAAGAACTGCTTTGTGCTCTGAAATAGTTTATACATTTATATACATCTTAACGTCAGTGGAGTCATTGGGTTTTGCATTTGTTGCTACATTTTTTAAAACATCTGTTATAGCTTCTGTACTGTTTTGTCAGTTTGTTTGAATTGATTTTAAGCTGAGCCCGCAGCTAGTATATGTTTATTGGTGATCCAGGTCTATCATCAATTGGCTTGTATAGCAATAAATCTATATATCGGGGTTTGGTCGACAATAGTTTTTCAAGCTGATTGCTTAAATATTTCTTTTATAGTAATACTCGTTCTCATTTAGGCCCGAGATTGTGTTTCGATAGCATTTAGGTTCAAGATTGTAGCATTTAGGTCCGAAATTGTGTTGCGATGTATCAACCAAGAGTACTTCATGAAGAGTCATCCTTATGACAAAGGACCTTATATTATAGTTAGTAGAGGATCGATTGTGAAAAATTGAGTTTGGCACAGTGTAAATTGATATATTCAAATTCTCTAGGATATGGTCACATGTTTGGTTTTGGTTGATTTTGCGAAAATTTGATCGAAACCGGTTGCCTTGTTATTTTTCTGTTGGCAGTTAGATTCTCTATGCTGGAGCTTTTACGACTAACCGTACTATTGGCTCTTTGATGTTTGGTGGACGTTTTTGGTTGTTATTATACCTAGAGGTTCTCATGCTATGTAGTATCTGAGCAATGAATGAATGGCTTAATGGGAGAATGTCTATTGTATATTGACAGCACAGAAGTTGTTGTTATCTCCGATGGTTGCATACACATGTTCGAGCTGCAAATTGAATTTTGTTTAGTGTGTAACCGTTTTGTTGATACCCACATGTTGATGAAGCGGAAACCAAAAAATCTTGCTCGCAGTGCCAGTAGATGGAAAACTAACGTGAACTCTTCTCCGTTCACATGCAGTGTATTTAATTCGATTTCAGAAATCAGAAGGCTATAAGAACGTTGTAAGTTCACATTTTGATTGTATAGCATGAAAAGTTTGGGTTGATTTTCATTAAATTTTGGTGTAACTTGTAAAAAATATTGGTGCAGTCATTTGTAAAACCCATTCGATTCTCGAGTTTATAAATTGATGGTTAGAAGCATAGGGCATAATTAACAATACAAATCGTCATAATTGTATGTTCATTGTATAACATCTAAAAAATGGCTTCTAGAAAAAAAAGAGAAAAAGACTCAACATCTATAGCCGCGTACTTTTCAACTTGTGCACATTCGGTTCTAACCCGGTGGTGACAACTAAAAATGTTACGATGTTGTATTTGTTGCACTGCGGGTTTTGTATCGTCGAATTATTTAAGTATATCCCTTTGAGATTCACTAAAATAAATCGGAGGTAAATGTATACTAAAAATTCTTAACCCGAAATAACCATTTAACGACCGAGAACTAATTGCTATCTGCCAAGTGACATATATTCAGCATATATTCCCTCGGTGAACGAACTGAGTCGATATACATATATATATATACATATATATATATATAAAAATGTATTACTGCTACTTGGCAGTTGCCGAAACTTGCCGAAAATTGCTTACAAAATTTGACAGAAATAGTGCCAACATGAGAACAGCGTGAAAAAATTTGGGAATAAAATTAGTTCGACAGGCGTGCTAATAGACAATACACACGAGTGACTGTTTGTTGCAGAATATGGCCCAAAGGCATCTTAGGGCCATTTCTCTTCGAAAATGAGCAAGGGGCCGCGCTAACAGTCATAATGGCGCCTCTAAAAATTGTCTACGGTTGAAAAGGAAGACTTGGCCGATAGAGCTGCGATTTGACTCTTTTGAACTATTATTTGTGGGGAGCCGTCAAGGACAAATATAATGCTAATCATCTAGAGATGACTGAATTTGATATCCTAATTTTAGCTTAAATTATTTTAAATTAATTTTTCGAAACGAAGATTTTGAAAAAAGGGTTTTAAAAAAGTAAGGGATCATCTTATTTGAACCGAAATTTCGTTGGTCTCAATTCAATATTATTTTATGTAACTAAAGACAAAACGCTCTGTAGCCGATATATAGGAAAGCATGAATTTTACCAATTTACTTAGAAAACAACAGAAATCGAGATTTTGTAAATCAAGGTTTGTCGTAACATTAGGTAAAATTAGGTATCTCTATTTTTTTTTTCTTCCATTTTCTGTTGAAAAAGGTCATTATCATCCTTTGACCAGGGGGTGGTCCATTATCAGTGACTAATTCATATGGAGCAATCCAAAGATATAAAACGTTTGCCTTAATTTCGCAACAACATCAACGTCTATGTTTGGCCATCAGCACCATGATTTGGCCACAACATCCTCATTCTTACGACTCCTGGACAGTTTCATTTTTCTGTTTAAAATTTTTTGTTTGTCTTTATGTCCTCAGTTGAATTTGGCCAGCCTTCTTAACACTCTTTTTGTTATCGAATAATGACACCAGTGGCTGATGATCCTTGACAAAACAAACTCATGACCAAATAGAATTTTATTAAACTAAAAATTCTTTGCCAATTGTGAATAATTTTTTTCGGCTGCAGTTAGACTTGGTGACGGAAACAACAATGGTCGTTCTCATCCATGAACTTGTTGGCTTAAAACAGCAGATACTCCAAAGGAACTTGCATCACAAGCCAAGTACAGCTCCCTTGACGGATGGATGGGACACAAAATATTATTGCTCATCAGGGCTGCAGTATTTATTTCAATTAAACGCAACATCATTTTGCATAAGTAAAGTTACTTGGGCTTGGTAAAAAACTGCTTCCGCCAAAGTATTCTACTTTATGCCTGAAAAATAAACTTTTTTTGTTTACCTTTCAAGACGCCGTCAGAAACCTGATTTTATTTCATTTTAAAAGTGACAAAATCTGTAATGAAAATACCATATTGAAAAGATGACCTCAAAACGCATCTATTTTAAGAGGGGCACTGCGTCCCGGACACATGGTTTCTTATGTTTTATATTTATTTAACCCGCTACTTTCGTCTAACAATTTTCTATGTACTGCGGATTATTTCCCTAAGACCATATTTTTTCAGTAACTGACTAGTACTACTTATGCAAATCCCCCAAGCAGAAGTTACACGGAAGAGCAAATTCCCGACATACCCTGTCGTAGTATTTATTACATACCCTGTCGTAGTGTTTATTGATTCTTCCCACCACTCATTCCTCCTTGCTCGATCCAATCAACTATGACATTTAAAATCTATAAAAAAAAATAGACTTAAAAAAAATATTAAAAAATAATTTGCAAGTCAGGTTCAATTTAGATTGTCTTCGATTGTAAAAAATACACTTAAGCCTTTATTTCCCTATATATTCGTGTATCGTTTCGATCCGTAAAAATCAAATATCCCAAATCTTATATATACTCGTATGTACATATAATCTGGTGTATAAGAGTTCAATATTTGATGATAAATAAAAATAAAGATAAAAAGAAAATTGTCACCAATTGATTTCACTCTCCGTTACGAAATGTATATATTGTCTATACATATGTATATATACACTAAACATATAAATTGACACCAGCATTTAGATTTTATGGTAAAAATTTATCGTATACACGTATATATTGTGTTATATTGGTATCGAAGAAAATGTTTTACCAATATTAGAAGAAATGATCTCGTTCATTTTATGTGCTACTTCTTATATATTATTCATGCAGAGATATATTTATATTTTTTGGTTTTATCATATAAAATGAACTCATCTTCTTATATACATATACTTATATATATTTATACTTATATATATCGTGTCGTGTATATATAAAAGAAAAAAGGATGTGTGTACAGCTCAAAGCTATTTCATTATAGTTGTTTCAGTCTCTTTTTTGTTATCTCTGCTTGTTTAGCTTCATATTATCATTCATCTTCATTCGAAACACTTATGTACATATCCACCATCTGTTTAATATATATATATGTATGTATATACATGAAAGGAGGTACAAAATATCTTATGCTATCTATCGCCTTGTTGTTTTTTTTGGTATTCGTGTGATTTAACATCATCAACATTAGACTACTGGTTTTTGCCATATATAAGTATGTACAAAAACATGAATATCTTCTTACCATTTTTTTTTTTGCTGTTATCATTAAGAAAGGTATAGCTTTTTGAATGAAAATGATTTGGTTACGTTTCGTGTGTCACTTGATTTTCGTGAGATGAAAACGAACCAAAAACCAAATAATTTGATTAGATTTTGTGGTTGGTTTCAGTCGATTATATATAAAATTGTTGTTGTTGTCAATTTGTTGTTTAAGCTAATTGAATTTTCACATCTATAGAGTTTAGTCCCCCCCCCCCCCCCTCCCATTTTCATTTTTTCTCTGTCTGTCTGTAAGAAAATTTATTTTAATATTTAATTATGTCAAAAATAAGAGCTAAATGTATATATTTTATAAATGGAATGATGGTTAATTAGTCGATTGCACTCAATTTCAAGCGATATTGAATTTAAGTGGTTATATATGTTCAAGATACTTTTATTAATTTGATTTTATTTTTTGAAAATGGTTATATAACCACCGGGGTGGTGAATTTGTGTGGGAAGCCTGGCGAATAATAATAAAGACATGTGTTATATTTAGAAACATACGTGACATTGTTCATTTCGATTAAAAAATTTATTTTTAATTTTAATTTTTTTTCATTGTACATACTTATATATAGACTTGAGGAGTGGTAAATTATGATCATATACTATTGTTAGTAAATGAATTGTGTGGGTTATCTGGTCTAGTATTGTGACTAACTAATGAGCAACTCACTGATAAATTATTTTCATAGAAATATTAATTAAACATTATTGTGTGTGTGTGTGGGCTTGAGTTTATTTTAAAAATATCAGTGGACAATAGGTTCTAGCCATCACTTAGTTCTTTTGACAATGATGGAATCTATAGGTTATGATTTCCACAGAATTAAAAGTTTATCTGCAGCCCGAAATGATCACAATAATTTGTATTTAATTTTTAAAAAATGTGGGGGTATTCTGTAGATATATATTACAATATCTGACTTTGCCCTCATGAAGTCCATCCCCAAAATGACTTGGTCCACTATATTTGCGACCGGCACTTCGCGTTGGAACTGAGTATTACCGATCTTTATCGTTGCAATCTTCTTACCCGTTATGACCGCATCCGCGCCTGTGACCGTTCGTAATTTCAACCCATCCGCTGGTTGTATTCTTCTCTTAATTAGATCTTTTCGTGCAAACGTTCCAGCTGCTCCTGTATCCTAGGGTTATAACACAATTCTTCCGGTCCACATCACCTTTAACTGTTAAACCGTCTCCGCCTTGTCCCAATCGTATTACAGGCCTCTAGTAGCAGCTGACTCTCTGTAGTCCAACTGCTTCTTCATGCGCCTGTTCCTCTTTCTGGTTCACAATTTTCTCGTTACCCGATCTTCGATGCAGATCGAAATTTCGCCCGTTTCCATCTTATTTCCCGACAGTCTCATGATATATGACCCGTTTTGTCACATGCCCAACATCGTATTTTTCTAATATTTTGGATTCCTCTCTCTCCTCCTTGGCCACAAACTTGATGTTCGCTGCATAGGAGATCGCGATCTTGGTCGTCTCCATCTTCGTTCATGGCAATCTCGTGAGATGTGACCTATCGTGCCAAATGTCTAACACCTTATTCTACTGTCATTTTCTCTAAATGTTGGTGCCGACCAGTCGATGTTGAAGTGACGGTTTAATGATGGCCTGTGCAGTCTCGTTTATCAACGCACAAGCGATGGTCCATAACACGATGGTTACGTGTCTCCGGATTCCTATTCAAAAAAGTTTTGATCGCAATATTTACTAAATTCGTATACAAATTGACTATTGAAGATTTCCAGCACTACATATAGTTCAATTGTTCAAATAACTCTTACAATGTTCTAATTCTTCTTAGATTTTTCTTAAATTTCACTTTTTTGATTTAATTCCAACTAAATTTTCTGGAATACAATTACATGCTATACAACTGTAATATAAGAACACATAACGCGCAAACATTGTATTCATCTTTACATATTGAATTGTTATCTATATACGCATACATACGTATTTGGCAAATATTTGTATTCTACCTACTTACGTACCTAACGCGTGATAAGGAGTAAACGGTGAATTAAGCGTCTATGATTATCCAAAAATAAATCAAAATTGCACTAAAAATTGGATGATTTGAAAATATCTTTAATTATTATTGGATGAAGAAAATAATTAGGACCTTGATTTGATTTCACAATGGCGCTAAAAATATCAAAAAAAATGGGTCCTTAATAATGAACTCCCTAGATGCTTTCGTCTTTGTTGTTGTAGAGCATTTTTCTAGTATAATGCGACTGGATATCGTTCTATCCGCACAGCAGAACTTATACAAGTGCCATCTATAGCACTTTACACCTATATTTTTGAGAATGGTGTCTGCAAGGTGTGTGTCCTAGAATGGCTTTTTGATTTCTAATTTGGTTCAGCTTCTAGTGCTCTCCACCACGTTAACCTTGTTAAAGCCACAAAATGGCAATGGTCCGACAAAGGGTTTGGTCGCGCGCAGTTATGCTAGTAGTTGTTCTTTTTCATATCCACCGATTCCTTAATGTGCTAGCATCCTGACCAGAACGACTTTGTTTTTGTACAACAGTTTTTTTCAGGGCTTCCTGGTACTTGTAAAGTATTTTGGGTCTATAGCAATATTTCTTAAGTGCTTTGAGTGTTGCAGATAATATACAAACCAGACCTTGTTCTGGAATACAGTGGCATTCTTTGAAAGTGGCACGTGTTTGATACACCGTGGATCAGCATTTACATATATGCATCTTTCCGAAGCCATGTGACTATGTTTTCCCAATCCTCCAAATTCATCTTAATTGGATTAATCTAATTTCTTTTAGGCGTCCATTCAGACGGGATTCGTCCTTTACGGCCAAATGTTCGGGTGATTCTCATGCCCTGTGGCCTGTGTCCATTACAAGACACGCTTGTTTCTGGAGTCTGCTCAGTTTTGATAATGCAATTTTATGCTGTTTTCAAACCAAATATATAAAATAACAAAATAATAAAAATATTAACTTGTTTGATACGTAATGTACTTGAAGTTAATTCGAAAAACCAATGTGATGTCAACACTGTGTAATACTTAAGTTCCTTTAAAAATATCTACAAAATAAATCGAAATTGGGTCTCTTCCATAGTAGAATCTTTATTAAATATGTTTCCACCACAAAACAGATCACGTGGCGGATGATTTTGACATATTTTAAGAACAAAGGTTTAGTCTTGGTAAGCATATATAGTTAGTTAGCCAATAAGTAATGGGTTGCTGTTCGTTCCAGTTAATTTGTCATCATTATGTTGCCTTCGTGCGATCTAACAGTTTTGAAGGAACAACAGACTGGGACCTAATCCATCGGCTGATTATCGACAATGTGACCCAAATTAGAAGTGAGGATTGTATTTTTCCTATACTGAATTGCAGCACTGGTTCTCCCATGTTATTTGGTCCTTTTGGTCAGTAGTTTCCAAGCAAAAATTACCTTCAGTATTGTACCTCAATTTTATCAGGAAGGATGTTTTACTTGTAACTCGTGTTAATTGATCACAGCAATAGCATGAATAGTTTATTAGTGCTTCGCTTTATACGACTGTATAGTCGTGATGCCTGTTCTGGTTTTATAGTGTTTTGGCATTTGCCTTCGATAGTTAGTTTACTCGCATCCAGCATCAGGATTTACGTAAATAGTTTTCTGAGTCGATACTCCTCTATTATCTTGGGGAACATAAACATATTACAGTAAAAAATCCTGCATTCTGTATACAAACCTGTGCCCAAGAACATTTTCGTTTCTTTCGATTAAAAAACACATACTAATCATCTTCGTGGTAGCAATAAAGTTACGTTCATCTGAGTGTCTGCGCTGAGTGAGGGGTAATATTATCACTGATTCTTTCTTGAAATTATAGTTGGATCCAAATCAGTCATATTTTTTAAGTATTATCTGTAGCAAAGGATATATTAAAAAATGACCCACTTGATGTATCATCAGGATAAATAGCCGCCCTTTAAGCGACTTGTCCAGAAAAAATATTTTCCCATTAAATAAATTTTACATATATTTAAGACGTCTAGGATGAATATTTCGGAACCAACAATATATTTTTTTAGTTGACGAAAACGTATGCGATGGGTTTTTTATTCATGTGTTGTCAGAGGGCTTCTTAAAATATCCTGAGAAAACTTCATGGGGGTAAAAAATGTGGGTTTGGTTACGTTAATGTACATATCTGCGCACAGTGAGAATTTGGAGATAGTATGATCACTGATTCTTCCTTAAAACTAATTAAATTCAAATCAGGCATCTTAGCTCCTAGAGCTACATATTTATATTTACGGTGGGGGTTTTTTCTCCCTAGAGAACGAAGCGACGGGAGAGTATTTAAGAATATATTAAAAAGGATCCCCGCTCCTATTTACACTCTTGCTTCTACATTAAGTAATAATTTTCTATAGATTCTCATGGTTAGCGAACAATATAATTATATTTCTTGCCGCAGGTAACTAAAAATCTCTATTCCGTATATACCTTAAAATTATTTTATGGCCAAATTCAAATATAGGAATTCGATTCAAATTGAAATCAGTCAAGCAAAAATCGGCTAAAGTTTTAAATAATTTTATATTAAAGCGACGTTTGAAAAAATTTAAAATAATTGAGCAGAATCAGTTTCAAAAAGTCGATCGAATTAAAATCAAATGCATACTCGTTTATCGAATAACGATTTGGGTATAGCTGGTCAAGAAATCATTTATTTATAAGTAATTAGGTCAGCGCACATTCATATTAAATAACATAAATCCACTTCCTTGAAAATCAACGTTGATTAATCTCGCAGTGGCGAGTGAAAACCTTAAATTGATTTTCGTTAGCAAAATTTAAATTTAAAAAGGTAGATTGCTAAAGGTAGATACAACAAAAACAACAAAAAAAAATCTCATTCGTTAAAATAACCTAATGAAAACCCAAAAAATCCTATTTCCACCCAATCCCAATTATACTCACCATGGTATATAACAGCAAAGCTAATTTATCTTTTTTGTACGATGATTAAAGAGAAATGTTGCAGGCAGGCAGGCAGCAAAAAGCTCATCAAAATTATAACAAAACACTCAATCTTATTCTTTTTAATTTAAAAGTATATATAAATATGTATGTATGTACATAAATAGCAACAACAATAATAATGGTTCGTTTTACTTATATATAATTTAACGGTATACCCCCAGTTATACCTATACTAAAAAAAAAAAAAAATGGAAAAATTTTCAAATACCATTTTCATGTATTCGTTTCGTATACATACCTTGTTCACCCTCATTCAATCCACCCCCAAAAAATTTTACATAAAAATTGTAAAAAATTTCCTAATGGTTGAATGAATATGAATGAATTTCCCCTTATTTTATGTGGCTCTGTGTATACAATATGCATGTATAGAAATCCGCTATCAACCCTCTTTAATCGTTACGAATCAATATTAATAAACGAGAAACAAAATGTCGACGTCTTTTAAGAATACTCCACAAAAAAAAAACACAAACTCGTAAGGGAATATATTATACAAGAAGAATGGATTGTGTCGCGCGACTTTAAACATTGCATGTGTGTGTGTGGTAAGGATTTTCAGCATTAGTTTAAAAAACGAATATTAAATATTTATGGCAAGTATTTTATTTAAAAAAAAAAATTTTTTAAATTTTAAAAACGAAGAAACCAAAAGCGATTTTTATTTATTTATATTTTTGTTCTAAAATAAAGTGATAAGCAAGGAAACACTGGTAGAAATTTGACATTTTAAAAGGCCCCCCTTCCCCCCCTCCTCATTATAAAAAAACATAAATATTTGATTCAGCCAACCAGAACCGAAATATACGAAGGAAAAATATACAGAATTTTCATTTTTCAAATTGCGAGCTTCTCAATTTTATTGAACTTTTCTTTGGTAGACACAAAACACTTTTAAGCTTGACACTATATCGAGTTTTTTTGTTGCTCAAGAACATGATAAATTAAAATTTGGTCTGATTACGATTTTTTTTTTTTTGCTCAGCAGACGTTTTGCATTTATATTATGGGAATTAGTTTTGACGTGCAGTCAAATTTGGTTAATAGCATTGTAATGGATTTGGTTCACGATATTTGCTGAATAATGATTATGTCTGAGAATTCGTGATTGATTATATTGTTAAATTGGTTGGAAGATGAAATACATTACAGCAACATCAATTTGGAAATGTTAATTTTAAAATGTTCTTCAAACTTTTTTGTTGTTAAGGCTGTATAAGGCCGTCGGGTAAATTTAACAATAGTGACATGATAACCGAGCAAAACATACTAGGTTTTCCAATTATGCTTAATTCTTTGTTGTTGTATTTTTGAGAAACTAGTTAACTGATTTTTTTAACAATGAGTTATGAATGTAGCAACTATAAAATTAAGACTATATTCAGACAAATTATCCAAATTTTCAAATATTTCTTTCATTTACACAAAAATTAAGGTAAAAGTGCATAACTGCTACCAAAAAGCAAAAAATTTTTTGAATAACTATTTAACAAATTTTTTTTTAAATGAACTTGTTAAAAATTTCAAAAAAAAAAAGGAATATTTTAATTTATGAAAAAAAAATTATTTTGTTAAAACTAGTTATCTTTACTTAAAAATTATATTCTGATACACTACCTATATAAAACAGGATTACTGATGAACGTAATATTTTTATGTAAGGTCAATTCTGCCATCTTCTTAAATTGAGAATACGAATAAAATCAATAAATATTTCTAATTTATTTGAATAAATAAGATTTCACAAAATTATAATTTTTGCAGTTAACTAGTTTTTCAAAAAAGTCATTAATATTTTTTATCTTTATTCCTTGCCTACACGCTCATTGTCTGCCATTCGTTAAATTTTCAAGGATTAATTGTTATCTGTATGCACGCTTCTTTTACATAAACTTTCAATATTCAAAAGATTAGTGAAAAACTTGAATTTTAATTTTATCTCAACGTCTGCCGTTCTCGAATCATAATTATTTACATTTACAATTCTGTGGATTAAATTTTAATACATCTTTGGTGGCTGCCTAGGACCTATATACGAATGCTTCATTCTAAATGTGTTCCATGAAATATCCTTTGATGTATCCCGCAGATATTTCTGGTTACACATCAGCTTTGTAACTATAGTGTTTTTGTTTAGTCAACTTCAGCATCTTACAGTCGATAAAAAATTTATCAACAGCACAAACTCTCCAGATTGAATAAATATCCTAGAGCCTCCTCTATAGAGAGAGAGAGAGAGAGAGAGAGAGAGAGAGAACAGAAATAATATGCCATTTGTACCATATGCATTTATTCAAAAACCTCAAAGATTTTAAATTTAACCTTGGCTTAGCTATGTCGACGAATATCAAGTATGTAGAAAGTGATTGTAGCATATATTGCCCAAAAAATAATCTTGGCCAATGCAATAAACAAAAAGTTGATTCCCGTTGATGGATCGAACAACTTAGTTTGCCATACTCGCTGATATATGTGTTACAATATCAGAAACAAGCTGACAGCACAAAAACGGTGAAAGCTGTTCATGTTCATGTGCAAGTAGAACATAAAAACTACAAACAAGAGTCTTGTTGAAGATTTATGGAAATTGGAATGAAAGAAGGTTGATTGAAGACAATTTTTTGGGCATGGCCTAGTTGGTACTGCCATAATCAGATACATATTTGCATCTTTATTCTGCGCAAAACATACCATACACTAGATTGAATTTTGTACACTGTATACAATTTGATTGATTTTGTTTGTCGATCGATATTTGTTCCGAGTTTTCGTTAATTTGATGTGATTTACCGGCTCATCAAAGCGATAAATTTGTATTATTTGTCTGGATAGCACCTGTATCGTTGTGGCAATAAATAAATACAAATTGTAAATTCCTTGCTGAAGACAAAAAAGACTTTAGTTGTACAAGGCTTGAAAGTAGTCCTTATATCTGAATATGCCAATTCGTACAAATTCTAGATTGTTTTTTTTAAATTCGTTCATATAAATTGTTTTTAAATAACCTGCGCTCAACGTAACAAATCAAAAGTTGAATCCTGTTGATGGAACCTCTGCCCTTCCAAAATTGGTGCCAATACAAGAAATTGGTTGCAGACTGCGAGATACCTATAGGTGTTTATTGGTTGGCTATTGGTTTCGAATTTAAAATTTAGGGATTTGGAATTTTGGTTTTCAACAGCTCTATACGAAAAACGTCTGCCACCATGCTAATCTTGTATTTGCATTGAAATATGTCTAAATCCGTTCGTTCAGCCAGGTAATATTGAATTATTTTTCATTCTTATATTTGACTTGTCCGTATCTACACCAATGCGGCCAACACCACAGTCAGACACACCTATACTTTAGCTACAGTTTCCTTTGAATTGAGGTAGTTTCTGGCTTTTCAATTCTTCCTTCATATATTCGTATATCACCTATAGCAACAAAAAATGACTTTGGATTGTTCAAACTGTACCTCATGCATAATATTTATATATAGCTCGTTGGGACTAGCTTTGACGAGATCTAAATAGCTGATCTCTCTCCAGCGGTATGTTGTCAGGATGGTTATCGGAATCATCACAGGCCAGTACTCCATATTCTATGTACGCCTTAACCTCAAAACAGACTAAATTATCTAGGGACGCCATCTTAAATGACATGACGCAAACCAGTAAGAGTAATCAACGCTTTGTACACAGCACAAAATGGTTTCAGTAAGGCGGTGTGGAAAATAAAAACTTGTGCTATAGCACCTGCTTATATCTTTTTGGGCTGCCATCAAAACCTAACCAAACCATCATTATTATGAGTTTTTTAGGGTCGTTGGGATTATATATTATCGGTGACATAATGGCCGTGAATGTATATAGTTTGCCGCAGCAGATAAATTAAACCGCCCCAGAATCACGAAATCTAGTTGATAGCAGATAGTTGACACAACTACGAGTTCGATGGAATTTCTTTCGTGTCTTGCGTTCCGGTGTAAACAAAGTTAAGTTTTGTGGATAAAAATGAAATTCATTTCATTTGCCTCAAGGGGATTCTGAATTTTGATACGCTAGAAAACGACAAGAGGCAAAAAGAGAATGTCAGGAATAATATAGATTTAAATTAGGACGAGTAGTAGGAAAAATATTTGAACAAGTTGGTACTAATCATTTTGAATTTCATCAACATTTAACTATTTTAACAAAAGCTCGCATAATTAGCCCTTCACATTTTTTTTTTGACGTAGAATACCGTCCTTCTGTTGTCTATTCATGGAAACGATAAATTTTGCGCAAAATTGAAACAATTTGATGTGCGTATACATATATACATTTGTAATCACTATTTAGGACATCATCAGTAAACTTTAAGATTGTCCTAAATTACAAATACGAATTATGTGATATAAGAATATACATCAAAGTTTATTATTAATTAAAATTCTGATTTAGATAATTTGGATTTAAAAAAAAAATAAAAATAAACAATTTTTTCCTTGAAAATGAATCGGAGTGAAGTTTTTGCCAAATTAACAAATTACACACTGTATTCCAACAGTAACTAAATTCTCACTAAATATTTTGTACTCAGAATTTTTAATTCAGGTTAATAGGTAATGAAGCCAATAAAGAAAAACTATTGAAGAAAGAAATTCCAAATTGTCCGATGAAATCTTTGAGTGATATTTGATCTACAAATGAAATTCTGTTACCCGGCGCGTACGGATCGAGGTGAGTGAGGTGATTTTGATTTTGTATTTAATATGGCAAAACAGTCATGCCTCGAATAAATTCAAAACCACCTCGATCATCTCAGTAACGACCGTACGTTCCGAGTGGCAGAATTTCAAAAAAAATTATATCAAATGACACTCAAAGATTTCATCGGAAAATTTTTAATTTGGATTAATGGGAAGGTAATGCAGCCAAAAAAACAAAATTATGGAAGAAAGAAAATACAAAATTGTCCTGTTAAATCTTTGAGTGATATTTGATATGCAAATGAAACTCTGTCACTCGGCCCGTACGGGTCATATCGAGATGAGCGAGTTGATTTTGAATTTGTATTCAATATGTAAAACAGTCATGCCTCTCTCGGCTGTTTTTCATACTAAATATAAATTCAAAAGCACCTCGATCATCTCAATATGCCCCGTTCGGGTCGAGTGATAGAATTTCAAAAAAAATGTATATTAAATATCACTCAAAAATTTCATCGGATAATTTTTAATGTCGATAATGAGAAGGCAATAAAGCCAATAAAGGAAAATTATGGAAGAAAGAAACTCAAAAATTGTCCGATGAAATCTTTGAGTGATATTTGATCTACAAATTAAATTCTGTTACTCGTCCTGTACGGGTCATATCTTAATGAGCGAGCTTTGAACTTGTATTAAATATGGCAAAACAGACATGTCTCTCCCGACTGTTTTTTCATACTAAATATAAATTCAAAAGCACCTCGATCATCTCAATATGCCCCGTTCGGGTCGAGTGATAGAATTTCAAAAAAATGTATATTAAATATCACTCAAAAATTTCATCGGATAATTTTTAATGTCGATAATGAGAAGGCAATAAAGCCAATAAAGGAAAATTATGGAAGAAAGAAAATCAAAAATTGTCCAGTTAAATCTTTGAGTGATATTTGATATGCAAATGAAACTCTGTCACTCGGCCCATACGGGTCATATCAAGATGAGCGAGGTGATTTTTCATACTATAAATATAAATTCAAAATCACCTCGATCATCTCAATATGCCTCGTACGGGCCGCCCAGTGATAGAATTTCAGAAAAAGTGTATACAAATATCACTCAAAGATTTTAACTTATAATTTTTAATGTCGATTAATGGAAATTTATTGAAGTCAATAAAGGAAAACTATTGAAGAAAGAAAATCCAAAATTTTCCGATGAAAACTTTGAGCGATATTTGATATACAAATGAAATTCTGTTATTCGGTCCGTACGGGCCATATATGGCAAAACAGCCATGTCAACAGCCAAATTCATAACCACCTCGATGATCCCAATATGCCCCGTACGGGCCGAGTCACAGAATTTTAAAAAAAATTATATTAAATATCACTCAAAGATTTTTCTGTACTTGTTTCATTACCTTCCTGTTAATTGAAGATACAAAATTTTCGTTTGTAACTTAGATAGAAAATATTTAGTGAGAATTTGGATACTTTCGGAACGCAGTGTATAATTTATTAAAATTAATGATCCAGTTATATCAATAACATAATTACTGTCAAAACAAATAATTAAAATTTAAAGAATAAAATATAGTTTGGTTTGGTACGTAATCCTTGGTAATTAAAATGAAATAAATAAGGTAAATAAATTGAAAACAACGCCCTAATTTTTTTTGATGAAATAATTGTGTAGCAAGTTAGGAATTATTGTTGAAATTAGAAACTTGGCCAAATCTTGTAAGGCTAAACGTGTAGTTATATAAAGCATCCTCAATATTTCATTACATTCTAGCAGCAATAATTTTAATTACACAAAAATTTCATTTCCTCCATTATCGCACACAGCTTTAAAAGCGAAATAAAATTAAATTTGAAGCCACCCATTTACGCTCTTCGCTAAATTACAGCAATAAAATTAAACAGCGCAAAGAAACGTAAAAATCACCTTTTAAAACCACCATAATCCAACCCAAGAAAAAGTATTATTATATAAACCTCCATCACAACAACATCACAAGACAATATAAAAATTAAAGAAAATTTATGTTAAATGATATTATTCGGATTTTACCTTGGGGATGAGAGTTTTTTTTTTTTTTTTGGTATAAAGGAGAATATGCTCCCTTAATGAAGGTTGTTGATAATTTTCTTTGCTATAAATAAAAAGTTTTTTGTGTTGTATATTAAGAAAAAGCTTTTATAATGTGTATATACTCGTATAACGTTCGAAGATAAAAGCAACCGGAATAAAATGGATTGTATGGTTGTTGTCTAAAACGATTATTATAATTGCTCACAATTAATTTAATTAAGATGAAAAGCAAGTGTTTTTTTTTCTTCTCATTTGCTCGTTTCTTCCTTGGATTATTATTTCGACGTTTTCTTCTTATTTTGTGTATATGAGTATAAATATAGTGAGAGGGGTATTAGGGGTTTGAGCTTAATTTAGGTGTGAGTTATGCGAGTGTGTTTCATACTTCTTTTATATTTTTATACATTTGATTTATGGGATTAATTTTAATTTTCTGTTGGAAAAATATTAATCACATTGAAAATGTTGTTGTTGTTGTTGATTCAAATTTTAATCAGATATAAGTTTTTTTGTTGGTTCGGGGTTTTCGTATAATTTGTTGTTAAAAAGCTTTTGATTTATTGCTATTTAACATATTCCGATGGATTAACTTTCGGTGTGTGTGTGTGTGTTGTAAAAATGGCAATAAATTTATTAATATTTAATCAATTCTGGAATTATATATTAGAAGGTTGGGTTTTAATTCCGTAGGTGTGATAATTTTAACACTTTTGTTAAATTGAACGTGTTATTATACCGCATACAAGTTTTATGATTCATTAATGTTCATCCGGCGGTGCGTATTAAATCGAGTTTGTGGTTAAAAATTTAAAAATATTTTTTCGCTAATTCTCGTAAAAGCACAACTTGTCACACAAAACAAATTGATTTTCATTTTATCAAATTTTCTAAAATCGACTTTGTATACATAAAATATGTAGAAGTAGAATTTATTTAGACATTTTACAATATATACGAAATGTACGGTAAAACTACAAATTGAATTGGATATTTAATAAAGATTCGAACAATGTTATGTACAATGCCGATAGATACCACCAATGGGGGCCATGTTCAACAAAATTGCATTTTGAATATTTAATCAACCGGCGATAGTGTAAATCCATGTTTAAAAATTTTTTTTTTTTAGTTTTGAAATAACATTTAGATTCGGGGAGGCATACAAATTTATAAATTTTTTTTTTGTGGTTGTTGTGTCTTTTCGCGTTCTACCTATCTAGAATGACAAGTAGTACATGTATGTATACTATATAGTGGCTGTCTGTTATTTCGTTTTTTAAATATAAATTCGCGATTTTGTTTTAACTAAATATTTTATTCATATTGTGTTGTAGTTCAATTGAATTTAAAAAATTTATCTCGCTGTGCTCGCGTAAATACATAAATTTGTATTGAATATAATTTTTTTTTTGTATACGTTGTTAGTTTTCAATGTTTTTCGATTTTAATTTAATTAAAAATGAAATAAAAGTATTTTGTTTTTTTATTGTTTATTTTGTTAAAAACTTTTGTTATCTGTATATACAATTTAAATCCGACTATACATCGTATACGTATTTTAGATAACATAATTTTTATTCTACTTTAGGTATCCGTTATCAAATTATCCAATTTTTAACTTCGTTTTATTTAATTAATGTTGAATTTTTAAAATTTAATGTAGTTTAGAAATTTTGTTGGTTTTAATTTTCATCGCAGGTGTATAAAATTACTATTCCAGATATTTATAAAAATTCCCGACGGAAGATTTTTTATAATGATTCAATTTACTAACTACTCCTCGCTTGCAGTTATATTATGTTATGAAAGCTCTATCGCAATTGAATAATCTGAACTCAAATAAAACTACAAAGTTCAAATTCAAAATTAGTCAGTGTATAATATCTAAAGACCAACTGTTCTAAAATTCACAATACATACCACAACCAAACATATGAATTTTGGAAAAATGCTCATTTAATGTTTGACATATAAATAATATTCCAAATATTTTCAAAACGTTTTATTTATATCTATTTAAAATAAATAATTTTTTATTTTTTTTTTTTTTTTTTTTTTATTTTTTTTTTTTTTGACTATTACTTTTTTAAAATTTTTTATAAAATAAAATTAAAATATAATATAAATAAAATAATATAAAACCAATTAACAAATACATTATTAAAAACAAATCTTAATGGATCTATAATCCCTTGAAAAGAAGTGTAATCAACAATGCAGATTCTATATATCAAATAAATAATCATAATATAAAAAACAAAGAAACAATAAAATTAATTATAAAATAAATTAAATTATAAAATATACTTAGTTACAACAGAACTCAAATAAATATTTACGGCTTTCTTGAACTGGACATAATTTTTTTGTTTAACTTCTTCAGGCAATTCATTGTACAATTTAGGACCCATACACGAGATACGATTTCTACCATAATCATTTGAAATGGAGCACGGTTTCAAATTTCCTCTATTACGTGTATCATATCCATGATTAAATGTATTTAAACTTAAATTGCATACTCCAAAAGAGGCTTTCTTTATTCTGTAAACGTATTTTACAACTTGCAAAAAATGTAAGGCCTTAATAGGCAAAATGTTTTCAACTTTACCTGTATATAAGTTATTGGTAGAATACAAAAATGGAAGCCTATATATTGCCTTTAAGCAACGATTCTGAAGAACTTGTATTTTTTTTAGACGCGATATTGAAGCATTACCATAAATTACAAGACCATAAGAAATTTTAGAGTGGATAAATGCAAAAAATATACTACGCAATACTTTTATTGGAATAAAATATGAAGACCTACGCACAAAGCCTATAATTGGCGAGATTTTTGAGCAGACCATATCAATATGATGCTGCCAATTTAATGATGAGTCAAAAATCATTCCCAAATACCTATAAGAGTCAACTAACTCTATTATAGCATTTGATATGTTAAGGCTTGGTAATGTAGGAATAGCTTTACCAATGGAACGAAAAACCATATATTTTGTTTTAGACAAATTCAGAGATAGCATATTGGTATCAAAATATCGAATTAACAGATCCAAATTATGCTGCATTGACTGCAACCCTTCGGTCGTATCCTTAACTTTAAAAAATAATGCTGCATCATCTGCAAATAGCCTCAATTTACCTTTCAGAGGAAGATGACCCATATCATTTATGAATAATAAAAATAGCAATGGGCCAAGGACACTCCCCTGGGGCACACCACATTTTACCATACGAGAATGGATTGACTTTCCATTTACCACTACAAACTGATAGCGATCCATAAGATAACTTTTAACCAATTCATAGGATATTCCTCTGTATCCATAGCAATATAATTTATCTAATAATAAATAATGATCCACAGTATCAAAAGCTTTCTTCAAGTCAAGAAAGAGAGCAAAGACATAAAATTTGTCATCTATAAAACTGTTAATCATATCAATCGTTTCAACCAAGGCCACATCAGACCCAGAACCACTCCGAAAACCATATTGAAATTTATAAAAAAAATCGTTAGCTATCAAAAATGAGTTAATGCGCACAGCCAGCAACTTCTCCAACAACTTATCAAACACGGATAAAGAGCTAATAGGTCTATAATTTGACATACAATGTTTATCTCCGCTTTTAAATACTGGAATAACTTTGGACAATTTTAGAGAATTTGGGTAGACACCAGATAAAAAAATTTTATTAAATAATATTGATAAAATCTCAGAAAACTGATTAATGTTTAGTTTTAACATTTTGCTATTAAGTAAATATGGTCCACCTCCTTTATTGATATCCAATTCATTAATCAAATTAAAGATTTCAATAGCTGATGTGGGTTTAATAAAAAAGGTAGAATTAACATTACAACAAGTATTGAATTTAAAAATATTTCTATCACTATTAATTTGACTGGCTAAATCTGCACCAATATTTACAAAGTAGTCATTGAAATTATCAGAAATTATTTGTGGATCTGATAACAGAACACCATCAGCCTCAATACAAAATTTCGATATACTCTTGTTAGTTTTGCCTAGCAAATTATTAATGTTATGCCACAAATCACGTTGGTTAGGAGCATTAGCAAACATCTTTTCAAAATATTTCTAATTGGGAAGCATTGTTGAAGATTCTGACAGTCAGCATGGTTTTCGTGAAATCACAAAATTAAATCCTATCTAAAAAGATTAATCTAAATAGTAAATAGGTCGACAAGAACATATAGTTCTACAGATATTTTTTCGAAAATCTGTATATCTGTTGAAAATTGAACTGTGTGCTAATCATATATGATTAGCGATAATTTCGAATTAATTCAAACATGGGCCCGCTGTACCACAAATTGAATTATAAAATTTAAACTTTGCCATCATTGTCATCTGATTGTCAGTTGATACCGTTCAGTCTCATTCAAATAATCGAATATCGCTGGATATTATTGGAAGCGTGCTATTTCTACCGGAGTATATGTTCGCGGATGGTATACTTTTATTTCAGTTTCACAAAATTTTCTGTGTTTAAATTATTTTGATCCACTATCTCAAGTCAAGTTTTTTACTGATGTAATAGAATTTTACCATTTCGTAATATTACGAAGAAATAAACAATATTTCAAAAACTTTATAGCGAATTCATGAACAACTTTTAATCTTATGGTAGCGTTTCTCGTTATCTACATATATTACTCGCCTTTAACAAATTTATAAATCTGATGGAGTCCGCAACTGGCCTGACGCACCCAAGTATTATATGAATTTTAACTATATTTCACTTTAACCAACACGGCAATATAGCAGCAATAATATTGGCACTATAATAACACATGTATGGCTTGATTGCTGCGGATCAATATTGCCGATCATATAAAATTGACGATCATAGAAAATTTGAACGATCTGCCACCAATCAATCCAAAATAATTACTTTAATAGTAACTACTGCCTATTGCTGCCACGATAAATATTTATTATTTTATCGTCAGTCCGCTGGTAGATTTTTGTGCCGGTGAAAACGATAAATTTTTATCGACGATAGACTAGAATAATAAGTCATGAAGAATTGCCACAGTATTTAATTGGGCTACTGACGAAAATGTCCAAAGATTTAAAAATCAAAAGGAAACCTTTGTAAATAGCATTAACATCTAGGAATAAAACTTAAAAAATTTAGAAGTAATTCTAGAGTTAGTAATTCTAGAGTTAGAAGTAAAATTTAACACAGTCCAATTGAAAATTATGGCAGATCGTATAGTGAATCCATGCTTGCGACTATACTTGAGGGTCAGAAACTTAGAAGTTGTGGTGGAGTATATCTTCCATGTAGTATTAGACTGTATACCTTGACCACAAGAGTATCTGCATCTCTAATCGGAAAAGTAAATAAATGCGTTACTTCTAAAGTCTCTTTTCGTGATTTATTTGCTGTTCATTGAATTTACATTAATGAATGAAATAAATTATTTATTAATTTAAACACTTTCTCATTTTATGAAGAATATAGGATCAGGTACTTAGTAAAATAAGATTAACATTGAATTTGGAGCGAACATTGAAAACAACCAACCGTGTGCGTTTTGGTGACCTCATCAGGAATCGAACCCATAATTCTCTGAATATCAATTACTGCCACTTAGGGCGAGCCACTTACGAATTTTAAAAAAATGTCGATAACGAACATTTTTGCAAAATTAAACTGTAATCTAGATACAACTCCTTAATTAAAAATGGTAGATGGAATGGTGCTAACCTTTTATACTCGTATAGTTATTCGAACAACATCTACTTAAAATGACATCTTCCCGCTTATTAAAACAACAGCTAAAATCATCTAAAATTACTAATTACTATAAAAAGTAAATAATAAAGAGTCCAATACAGATGGAACCAACCTCGTTTTATATAATTGGTGATCCTGACTATCCCTTGTAATGGGGCTATAGATATATGCAATAATTCAAGTTCCTATATATTACATGTGGATTACGAGATGCAACCAATTGTGTCATCCAACATTCGGTTGGGTCATTATAATTTTGTTTTACTTTAACCATCAGATTCTACACTAACTAACGGGTGATCCAATAAGAGCTTCCGAAAGTTTTTTTTTGAAATAAAACGCATTAAATTCAATTTAATAATCAAAAATTGTATTTGTGGCGTAAGTTCGGTTTATGTCATTTAATGTGTGAAAATAATTTCTTTTAAATGTTGTCCGCGACTGGCTCTTAGTTGATCCATTCTATGGGTCCAATTTTCGAGCACTCTTTCGTGTTATGTTCGCTTCGATTGCGGTTTATCGATATAAACAAATGGTTGCAGATACCCTCATAAAAAGTCATCTAACGGCGTCAGATCACAAGATCATGGAGGCCAATTCACGGGTCCCTTTTATGATATGATATTCTCATTAAAATTTTCTTTCAATAAATCAACGGTTTGGCCTGCTGTGTGGCACGTTGTACCATCCTGATGAAACCACAACTCCGCTACTTTAATATCTTGAATTTTTGGCAATAAAAATTCATTGATCATTGCTCTGTTTGCGCCATTGATGTTTAAAATACGACAATTTTCTTTGTTGACGTATCCATTCACCCAAAACTGAGCTCAGCGATGAAGCAATTTATGAACACAATTTTTCGATACAAAAAACGGATCAATTTGGAGTTGTTCCAACGCCCATAAACCAAATCGATGGCGCAAACGAAGGCCAACCAGCTTGAATTCTTAAACAAGCTGTATTTTGTATGCCTTCAAACCAAGATCTCTCTTCAAAACACGCCACCATGTGCCATATGAGAGACCCAGAGCTTCAGAACGGTGACGAATTGATTGATTGCGGTCTTCACGTACACTTTCAACTACAGCAGCAATATTCACATTAGATCGACTTGTACGCACTCTAGATAGTCGGGACATGAATATCCAATAATCAAAAAGTGTTTCGAAATTTATTGATTGTTTCACGAATAGTGCGTTCAGTTGGACGATTATGAACAGCATGCGGTCGAAGTTTAAATTTTGTTTACCAATTCAAAGTTTGCTGCAAGCTTATTTAACTTTCGTATACTACATATTTTTAAAGCAGATTGTCATTCATTTCATTTGCAGACGGCTAAGTAGGTATAGAAGCGATTTCGGAAACTAAATATATTTTGTTACAATTTTTATTCAAGCGAACCAATAGAAACATCCAAACCTCCGTCATTTGTGAAAGTCAAATTAAAACTTTTTATCGATGTGTGTACGTATATATACCTATATAATAGGAATCCTCGAGACGGAAATCCATTTACACGGAATCTCGCACCAAAAACTCATACAAGTTTGTCTTTTATCACGACAATCCGAGAGACACGGATAGAAAAACGGAATGAAACTGCGATATACAAATGTTGTTTTAAAATTTCTGAGAGGTTCGCGAGGTCGGATATTTACCCTAGCTATATATACGCTATAGCTATTTACACCCGACCATAAAATTAAAATAACTTGAATGAATGATTTTTTTTTGTGATTTTATTGGTTTAAAGCTCGAATTAAAATTCAACAATAAATCGCAAAATTATTTGGAACACCAATCCTCAAATCGGGAAAAATCTTGAGACACGGAGTTTTTATTCGGTACCGCAAGTTTCTGTCTTTAAGTAATTTTACTGGATACAATTACCAAACATCAAATGTGCTCGATGCATAAAGTATAATTTTTTTAGGTTATGTTGTTACGCTGTTAAAATGTTGACCATAATCCTTTGCTATAAACCAGTTGTTGTTGTCTTTGTCACTCCTGGAATTTTGCTTCTATCACTCCCTAAGTCAGTAAACTTAGCAAAAAATTGTGATGTTTAGGTTGCGACTCAACACTCGGGTAAAAGTCGATTTGTACTTTAACTTGCGGTAAATTAATTTCCCCTATCAAAAAGTAAGGTAACTAGAGTGTGCGAAGCTCGACCATTTAAGCAGGAACTCACGAATTTTAACAGCACGGGTAGCTCGAGATACATACTTGTTTATTAACTTAGATACTCAATGTATCTGGTGTTGATCGAACTTAAATTGGTTTTAAGTAGTTTTCGATTCTATTTTGGAGCATTTCTGCCAAATCTTCAAAAAACTCAACTGAAATTCGATATCAATTTAAAGTTAGTTTCGATTGGGTTAAAAGAAACTGTCGACGTTCATTTGAGTCAGATTTTTATACTTAGAATTTGCTGAGGAATATCATTTCGGATTTATCATCAAAACATGTAATTACTTTTATTTAGAAGTCATATCAAATACAATCAAATTCGAGTTTGAATAAAATTTGACGTGAATTTGATTCGAATTGCAAAACAAACAATCAAATCAATTTAAATCGCTTTGTTTGATGAAATAGTCAAAAAGCTTAAAACTAAGTTGTTTGATGGACATAATAATTGAATGAAAGCTAGTCAAATTTTATTCGCGTCATATTTTGGTTGACAACTTTTTGAAAAGTTTACTTTAAAAGCTTTTGACACAGTAGGACAATTGTAATCATACTTTACGCTAACGTGGTTAAACTTGAGCTGAACTGGCACTCAATAACAATTTTTAACATGTAAACCATTTGTTTGAAAATTAAAATTCCTTTCAAACTCAACAAATTATCAGCAACAATAATTATAACAGCACAGAACGATTTGGATTAAATTTTGATACAATCAGAAATAATTTGAAATCGGTTTGAAAATTAGAATTCCTTTCATATTCGTATCAAACTATCAGCATTTAACCGCGAGTACAAAAATTTAAATCAGAATTTGAATTAAATTTGGGAAGAATGCCATTTCATGAAATTGTTTGAATAAGAGCAAATATTTATTTTGACATAGGTTTGAAAATTAGAATACCTTTCAAACTCGTATTAAATTATCAGCCTTTTAGAAGAATAGACAATTTGAATCCACATTTGAAATAAATTCGGTTTACCTCTAAGTAGAATTACAGTATACTCAGCAAATCATCATGAATAGTCTCACGCTTGAACAACGCTACGAAAATATTAAAATTTTCTTTGAAAATCCGTCGTCGATTCGCGCTACTTATAGACGACTTCGTGATTTTTATGGCGCACATAATCGTCCATCTGAGCAAGGCGAAATGTGGATAGATTTCATACCACATACTATCTAAAGGATGCAATAACATCAACACGTCGAAGGAATGATCCAACATGTAAATTTATCGATTCGTCGTCGTTCGCAGAAATTGAGGCTCTGTCCATCTACTACATGGAACATTTCGCACAAAGATCTTGGCCTACACCCGTACAAGATCCAGCTGGTGCAGGAATTGAAGCCACGAGACCATTATCAGCGTCGTTCTTTCGCCGATTGAGCTCTACAGCAGTTGGCAAATGACCCGTTGTTTTATCGTCAAATTGTGTTCAGCGATGAGGATCATTTTAGGCTTAACGGGTTTGCTAATAAACAAAGTTGCTGCATGGAGTGAGACCAATCCACAAGAGACTCCATTACATCTAGAAAAATGCACCGTTTGGTGCGGTTTACAATCTGGTGGCATCATCGGACCTTATTTCTTCAAAAATGAGGCTGGGATCGCGTTACGCTCAATGGAGATCGTTATCGCACCATGTTCAATGATTTTTTGTTTGAAAATATGGATGACATTGATCCGGACGAGATGTGGTTTCAGCAGGATGGTGCTACGTGCCATACGGCGACCGGAACCATCGACTTATTAAAACCAAAATTTGGCTTAAGTTGATTTCGAGAAATGGACCTGTCAATTGGCCTCCACGGTCATGTGATTTGACACCTCTCGATTACTTCCTGTAATGCTACGTAAAGTCACTGGTTTATGCTGATAACCAAAATTGGACGTCCAGAATGCGTTTCGTCATCAACAGCCGCGATGCCCAAATGCCCGAAATTATTTTCAAATATTAATGCCATGTATTGATTTTTCGAATAAAAAAATATTTTTGATTACAATTTCAAATTCTATCGGCTTAAAAAAACACCCTTTACATTGAAAATCTAATGCTAAGTTCTACAGGGTGGCGCATTAGAACGTTATGGTTTATTTTATGAATAACTATTTTCGTTCTGATTTTATTTATAACGTTGGGATTTATTAAAATTTTGATTATAGTTTGGAAATATGTTGTAGGTGAGCCATGCTGTGTGAGCTGTGGCTCCATCTTGCTGGAACCACAATTCTAGATTGTTCTCTACCTCTGGCCTTAAAAAATATTCAATCATTGCCCAGTATTGAATGCCATCCACATTAACCGAAACTTGTTCCTGGTTTTCGAAGGAATCTGGTCCAATGACCTTTTCTGAAGTTATTCCACACCATACTGTGCATCTAAGTGGATGAATTTGATGTTCAACAATTATTCTTTGATTTTGGGTGCTCCATATTCCACAATTTTGTTTATTCACGTAAGCATTGAGGTGAAAATGGCCTCATCGCTCATTATGAGTTTATAATAAACTCGTTGTTTTCTAGTATTCGTGCATCATTTGATTTTAACTCGTGAACAAATTGAATTTCATATGCGAAAAGGTGATCGCCTAGACATTACCAACGGCTGAGAACCTCGCCTGGTGGAGCTTTCCGGATTTTAATCAATGCTTGCTTGCACCCGAGCAATGTTCACATCATTTCGAACTGCACGAGCCCCGCTTGTAGCCGAAAACGCTGAACCAGTCGGTAAATTGTTTGAGCCCTAGGTCGATTTCGAACATGAAAGAAATTTCGATATGATCTTTGTGTCTACACCTTTGGTTCTTTGTTCTGTGCGTCTTTGCAGCATAAATTTCCCAAGCTTTTCAAAGTTAATTCTGAAAAAAACGAAAAAAAAAATACGTAAAACCTGCAGTTGCAATAAGTTGTAAGGGTTATCAAATTGTATCGTATGTTTTTAATTTAACTCAATTATGTAATTAAAATATTAGATTTTATTTTCAACATGATCCGCACAATATTTTCTCAAAATAAAAATAAATAAATCGAGAATTGGAAGTGTTTTTATTTGACCAAAATTGAATTCCAATTCTTAAGTGTTAGTTCAGTCATAATTATATCCCAATTAGGGCCAATATAATTTTAAGAGCCGATCATAATAATGAATTTTAGAATCTAAGGTCTGATTAATTATTGATAAATTTGGAGGAGCACTTTTATTAATTGGCTATACATGTAAAGTAATTTTTTGAGTAAAATAAATTAGTTTTGAAATTCAGTAGCATTTAATCATTAACACAAATATTTATTTTAATCAAAGCAATATACATTTAAATAAACCAATAATTTATTCAATAGAAATGTATAATAAAGCGAACAGCGGTATATCTGGTTCCCGTCGTGCATTATCACTCTGTTCTTTTATCTTTATCAACATCTATTTTCTTACAACAAAAATATTGTTAACAAATTTAAAATTACGATATTTTTTGTAATTTTATTAATTTATTGCATACGATAATATTTTGTTTTTGTAATTATTGCTGTCGGCGGTGCGTATTGAAAAATTGATAAGAAATTTATTACTTTATTCGCGTCTATATTTATACTTTCACAAATATGTACATTAGACAAAATGTTTATGGCAGAAAGTTAAATTTACGTTCAAGCGGCTCAATGGTCTAGGGGTATGATTCTCGCTTTGGGTGCGAGAGGTCCCGGGTTCAAATCCCGGTTGAGCCCAGTATCTTTTGCATTCCAGCATTTAAAATTAATTTTGGTACAGACGGAAAATAATTATAAATTAATTACCACACACTCATATATACTAAACTAACAATATAAATAAATAATTTCTATTCCCATAAATATTTCTAAATAATGTATATTAGTTAGTCTGTAGCAAAAACTTAATTTTTACCCCAAATGATTACGATATACTATATATGATACTCATCCTCTCGTATATAAATTCTGAAATGTTTCAACATTTCATAAAAATATCTATAATTAAATTTAACAGACTATATAGTGATAACAATGAGATGATAACACACTATAAATAATAAATTTTTAATTAAAAATTAACAATATTGTGTAAAAAAAAAAGTCAAATATATTTATTGTTTTCGTTTGTTTTTTGTTCTTGTGATCGTTTCGTTCCAGAAGACAAACAGCTGAGGAACGTGAAGCGGAACGACAAGCGGCCAATCGATTAATGCTGTCATTACAAGCGGAGGCGTTAAGTAAAGGTTTTTCTACGGGGCCACCACCATCCGGCATGTCGAATAATCAACAAACGGCGGGTGGACAACCGTTAGCCGCACTACATGGTCTACAACCGTGGGCAGAACCGCATACAGCCGGATGCTGAAACACTGTTCTTGTGATATAAAACCACTTTTTTTACATTTTAACAAATATACGCGCGCATATATATTCCAAATTTTAATTACATTTAATTTTATTTTTATATTGTGATACAACAACAAAATATATAATTGTAGATTTGCTGCACTTGGCAATTAATACATTTTCTTTATTATAATTTATTTTAAGACACTTTACTTTGAGTTCAGTATTTTTGCGTAATTAATTTTTTTTTTGTACTATAAACAAAATATATTGTAGATTTCAGCACATATTTAATTTAATTTAATTATTTAACAAAATTCATTTTACGCCTTAATCGCTGGGAATAGTTATACGTTTGTTAAATTTGTGTGTAAC
Organism: Tipula unca; assembly: GCA_951394425.1. NCBI lineage: Eukaryota > Metazoa > Arthropoda > Insecta > Diptera > Tipulidae > Tipula > Tipula unca. The sequence continues at coordinate 24,004,445 of OX596381.1, read as the reverse complement.
GTTGGTCATTAGAAAGTTTAAAAATGCTTTCTCTAAATTTTAATAATAAAATAATTCTTTTTTTTTCATATTTCAATTGTGACAACTTAACAAGCGGCTCAATGGTCTAGGGGTATGATTCTCGCTTTGGGTGCGAGAGGTCCCGGGTTCAAATCCCGGTTGAGCCCGGTTTTTTTTTGGCTCTTGGTAATAATAATTTTCATATATACGAATGACAAATTACGTTATATCGTTCATGCTACAAATTTATTCACATTAGAAATAATACCGAGAACACGTGATTGATAATAACATTGGTAACGCATCCACATCACAAAATTGGCTTCAAGATTCGGTTTTACACTATATAGATTATTATAATATTGGTGTCTGTCAGACGCCCGATTTTAGGAGCAACTGTCCTTGTTTGGCATAATTTATTATGCAACTTTGAGGCAACATCTGGTTGAGAATGGGTTTCTAAACTGCTTTTGTAATATGACCACCAGGAACGGAACTATAGGCCATTCCATTGACTAACCCCAGTGTCTGAATTACCCATACTTTATCAATCACACCTTCATTATTGCTCCCCCGTATGCCCAACATGAACATTTGATAGCCAATAAGAATTTGAATTCAACTAATTTTTTTGCAAATACTATTCTTAGAAGCTGCGCGGTAAGTTACGACACAATAAAACGGTTTAAATTCACGACTCAAGAATTCAGCAAATATTGTAGAATGCACATTAATCAAATAAGACAATTCACCAATACAACATTTTTAACAATCACAAGCAACGTTATAAGATTGATGGATCTGTGTATGAAAGGTTGGCAGATCCGATAATTCGAAATAATTAGAATAAATAGGTTATTTCCTATATAGGCCCTAATATTGATTCGAATTAAAAATTATCAACCTCAAGTTGAGCTAAAAAGTTCGAGTTTCATTCGAGCAAAAATTGTTTCCGGCAAGATCCGAACACTCTAAGGGTAACTGAGTACACAAAAGTAAATGTTTGATGTTTACGAGGGGAGTTCAATAAGTTCGGTAAATCTATATGAAATAACGGTAAATTTAATTCTAAAATATTTTTATTTTTCAATATAATCTCCACCGACGCTAATGCACTGATTACACCTGTCAATTAATTTGTACAAACCATCATAATAAAATGATTTCCCTTGTTCTTCAAAATATTCTTCTACAGTTGACACTACCTCACGGTCATTTCCCCCTTAATTTTTTATTTAAATTTGTAAAAATGAAATAATCACTTGGGGCCAGATCTGGACTGTATAAGGTGGATTCGGTAATTCTTTCAATCTCGTAAGGTTTGTTGTGCATTGCCATGTAAAAGCAATATTTTTTGCTTTATTTGTTGACCTCGTCGATTTTCCCTGATAGTATTTTTCAATTTATTCAAAAGCCCCGCATAATAAGCCCCTGTTATTGTGGGGTTATGAGGTATATAGTCAATCAACAAATTTCCATCAGCATCCTAAAATTGTTACCATTATGTTACCCGGAGATGGTTGAACCTAATACTTTTTCGGTGGTCGATTTCCCTGCGCTAACCATTGCTAGGATTCCTGTTTCGAATCTGGAGCATAGTGATCAATCCACGGTGATTGTTTGGTTTATAAATTTAACCGGATCGTCTTCATTCTTGGAAGTCATCTTGCACTAACTTTTTAAAGACTTAAAACAATCTTCCAATTTAAAATCCTCCATTAAAACAACCATTTCGTAAATAACAGCGTAAGCTGGTCTTCCACTGCGGGGGTTATCTTCCAGCGCCTCTCTACATTGTTTGAATAGACGGACCCATTTCGTTATTATTTTATAAGACGGACTAGATCATCCATAAACATTTCTCATTTTTCTTTCGATATCCTTAGAAGTATTATTTTTCTTTACAAGGAATTTAATCACAGCGCGATGTTCAATATTTTCCAAATTTTAAAATTTTCATATCAAATCACAGAATTCCGATACCTCTAGCCTAATTTTGGCTTGTGGATAAAATATGAACTCAACCGAAGATATGAAGGTGAGTAATGATTTCTCGTTTCAGGCAAAATATTTACAATCTAGCGTTTGTTTGTCAATGGAATATTACAAAACGTACAGGACTACGAGATTCAGTACACAACACAATATATTGAAATAGGCTCTCTTGACACTGCCTTATGAATATACAAATTTGTAGGAAAATGAAAAGTTATATAGAAAACTCCAAAATCATATCCTCTAAATCAGCTATTTTCAAAATACAAGTCGCGAGCGGTTACCCAAGTCACACTATTAGAATTGTAAATTAGTTCTAAATTTGTTTCATTTTTGTAAGATTTTAAATTTTAAATTGAAATTTAAAAATGTCTACGGTTCCTGGTACTAGCCACAACTTTCCAAAATCCATTTAAAATAATCGATTTTTAATTTTTATGATCAAATTTCACGTATAAAATTTATAATTTGATTTAACTATCAAATTTGGACGATTAAACGTACAATTTGATCATAAAAATTAAAATTCGCTAAGTTTAATTTGAATTTTGAAAATTGTGGGATCAAGAACTTTGAAAATTTATCGATTTCATATTTTTAGAAATCTCGAAGTAAAATTTCTGAATTTCTGTTATTTTTTATATTTCAATTTTAAAAATTATTTTATAAAATTTAAAATATAACCTACATTGAAATTTAGTTCTAAATTGAAATTCTAAAATTCTAGGAAATGTTACATTTTCTAAAAAATTTAAAACTTCATTTCTTCAATTACGAAATTCTCAAAATTTTCCAAAATTCATTATAAAAATTATTTTTAAATTATATCGAAAATTGTATAAATTGAAGTACACAAAATTCGAAAATTAATAAAATTTCTATAAAATTCTGAACTTTGTTCTTAAAATTTTAATATCCAAATTGGAGATGTCCAAGAAATTTAAAAAATTTATATATCGTTAAAATTTTTAAAAGTTAACTGTATCATAATTTCAAAATTTAAGTTGAAGTGTTATAGAAATTTAATAAATTTGAACCTAGAAAGATTTATTAGTTTCAAAATTCGAAATGAAATCCAAATTCTGAATATATACGAAAAATTTGAGCATAATCATCAAAAATCGATATTTTAAATTTTAAAAAATAGTTTTTAAAATGGAAATATAAAAAAAAAGAAATCCAGAAATTCTACTTCGAGATTTAGTAAAATACGAAATAGAAAAATTTATAAATTTTCCAAGTTCTTGGTCCGACAATTTTCAAAATCCAAATTAAAATTAGCGATTTAATAAATTGGAGTATACAAAATTCGGAAACCCGCAAAATTTTTGTTAAATTCAGAGTTATAAAATTCTGAATTTTGTTCGTAAAATCTAATCAATTAGAATTGAAAATATCCAAAAAATAAAAAAATTTGAATATCGTTAAAATTTTTATAAGTACAACTGTAACAAAATCAAATAATAACTTCAAAATTTAAGTAGAAGAATTATAGAAATTTAACAAATTGACACAAAAGAAATTTATTATTTTTAAAAGTCGAGATGATATTCCAAATTCTGAATTTCATCTACGTCAAAATTTGATCATAAAACTATTTTAAATTCTAAAAATTGAAATATAAAAAAATCAGAAATTCTAATTTTTAGGATTACTTTGAGCTTTAAAAAACTCGTTTTAAAAATTTTCAAAGTTCCTTTACTATTTTCAAAATTCAAATTAAAATAAACGATTTTTAATTTTTATTTTTATGAATTCTAAATTTTACACGTGAAATTAGATCATAATTGTTCATAAATCGATAATTTTGAAAATTGTAGGTAGGACCAAGAAATTATGAAATTTTTAAAATTCAGTTCAAAATTTTGAATTCTTTAAAAAATTAAACAAATTTAGAACTTCACCGGAAATAATCGAAATACACAATTCTTAACAACAATGTGACTTGGGTAACCGCTCGCGACTTGTAGTTTGACAATAGCCGATTGAGAAGATGTGATTTTGGAGTTTTCTTTAGTTTTTCATTTTCCTACAAATTTTTACATTCATAAAATAGTCAATTAGTCGGACCTCAGATGCAACCTCGTCAATTTTATGTTTTTGTAATAGCCTTTGACAAACAAACGTTAGATCGGAGATATTTAGGTTGAAACGAGGAATCATATTAAGGTATATGATATACTCGCCTTCAAATCTTCGGTTGAGTAATTATTGAGTTATCGGGATTGTGTAGATCATAAAATATGTCACTTGTATTGGTAACTCTATATGATAAATAAAAATTGAAAAAAATATTGAATGCTAGAAAAATTGAAACAAAATTAAGATTCAAAATTTTTGTTCGCGATTTTAGTAGCGTAAATTAAGATTCAAAATTTTAGGTCGAATGGCAAAATTTGACAATATTTCACGAAAAGAGTATTTTCTGTATTTTCAAAATTTTAACAAATCATAATACAAAGTGAGTTTTACATTTTAGAAATTTTTGGTTTTTAACTATGACTGACATTACATTCTATAAGTTTAATTTTTTCAATCATAACTTAAAATCTGATCGAATTTTTTATTGACAATTTGAGAAATCAACGAGAGATCTATGACTGGTGTTCAATTCGTTCAAGTTTTATTTTGTAATAAACGAGGTTTGGGATTTATATTATTTTTTTAAATTCTAAATGTAAATTATCTCGTTCTACGATGTCCTGGTGTATTGTTGATCTATCGGTGCGAATTTTCATTTTCGGTCAATAATCTTTTCCGGTGAATTAACGTTTTTCGGTGAATTGTTATTCTCTGGAACATTTACAACTGCGTTCAGAAATTATCAAACAAAATTTCCATTTGACTAAAAATTTTACTGAGTTTAAAACTATTTAGAAGACATTCATCAAGTAGATTTCCAATTTAATTTTCAGTCATAATTTAGCCGTATTTAGAATTGCACTTGGACCAATTTAAATGTAAATTTGAATTTGAGAAATTATAGAAGGATAAACTCTCAGAGTTAATAACAAAATATGACCGGTACCCTTGAGAAAATTTAGAAAAGTTGAGAAGATTAGTTGATTCGATTTGATTTAAACAAACTCAAATTTGCTTATAAAATTTACAAAAATTTGTCAGATTTTATGTGTATTCCGTTCTAATGTTTTGTATACCCGCTCATTCAAAATTAAATTGAATCGAACAGACTCTACCAATCATCGGATTAAATTGGTTCAATCTCACATCGTGGTAGTTTGTCAAAACAACTTAAATTTTAAAAAATAATTTTTATAATTGAAATATAAAAAAAGCAGAAGTCGAAAAATTTATAAATTTTCAAAGTTCCTGGTCCCACAATTTTCAAAATTCAAATTAAAATTAGCGAATTTTAATTTTTATGATCAAATTGTACTTGTATTTGATATATAAATCAAATTCTAAATTTTATACGTTACAATTTGGCCACTAAAATTAAAAAAATTTAAAATTCAATTAAAAATTTAGAATTTTAAAAATATGAAAGATTTAGAACAAATTTATAATTCTAAACAATTATGTGACTTGGGTAACCGCTCGCGACTCGAATTGTGAGAATAGCTGGTTTAGATGATGGGATTCTGGAGTTTTCTATAATTTTTCATTTTCCTACAAATTTGTATAGTGTCAAGAGAATCTATGATGTATTTTGTTGTGTACGGGAACTCGTAGTCCTGTACGTTCTGCGGTCGGCCTTTAGATGCCACCTCGATGATTTTATTTTTTGTAATATCCTTTTGACAGTCAAACGTTAGATATATTTACAATCTTTGGCTGAAACGAAAAATCATATTAAGGTATATAATACTCACTCACCTTCATATCTTCGGTTGAGTTTATATTTTATCCACAAGGCATAGAGGTATCGGAATTGTATGTAGATTATTAAATTGGTTACCTGAAAAATTTGTAACTCCATGTTTATGATAAATTTATGATAAATATGAAAATTTATAGAATTTAGGATAATTTGTTCAGGCACCTACCGGTCGATCCTTAATCAAATTTTGTAGACTGTGTATTGAATGAATTTATTTTAAATTTGATGATATCGAGCAGATTGGGGATGGTATGCATAGATATCATAGAGTTTTAAACAAAATTAAGTTACAAAAAAATAACCGATAGATAGAGTTGCACAGCGCGAAAATTTAGATTAAAATTTTAAATTCGAATGGAAAAACAAAATGTTTCTCTTTTTAAAATATTTTTAAATATTTCTTAAATTTAAACAATTATAGGTTTTTAAATATGACTGATTTCTAATTTTTATTTTTCCGAATCATTACTTAAAATTTGATGGAATGTTTTATTCATAATTTGAGGAATTTTCCGCGGTCAATTTAGTTATCAAACACAATTTTGATTTGACTAAAAATTTTATTGAGTTTAAAAATGTTTAGAATGGCCTCAAGTCCAATTAAATTTCACTTGGTGCATTCTTAAATTTGGTGGAATGTTTAGATTTACAATTTAATTGGTGTTGACACCTGACACGTCATAATTTTCAATTTTAGAATTGCATTTGCGTACGCAACGAAAAAAATTGGATGCAAATTAGAATTCGAGAAATTAGTAGAGTAGGGAACTCCCAGAGTTAGTAACAAAATTTGACAATTTTGCCCTGTATAATTTAGAAAAGTTGAAAAGTTTACTTGATTCGATTTGATGAATCGTTAAAATTTAGGTGAATTGGCAAAATTTCAAATTTGCTAAAAAAATTGTCAGGCCATTCAAAATTATTAATTGAATCTCAACAGACTCATCGGATTAAATTGGTTCAATCTCATATCGTGGTATTTTGTCAAAACAAATGTACACCATGAAATCATTTCATAAATCATTGTCGAGAGTAGAAATTTATTAACCACCAAACAACCGTTGTAATTCGATTCGCAAATGTAGGACTGCGGTAAAGGGGCGCGAAAAATATGTTTTACCTCCAGCCCAAAAGTACTTAAGTTACTTAAGTCACAAATTAACTAGCGAAACTTTATAGCCAATATGGTCTCAGGCCATACTGCAAACAACCATTTCCTAAAATCACATATAACAACAACAATAAATATTTAAATTATATACCCACAAGGTAGTTATTTCAAGTATATATACAGCACAACTATTAAATGTACTCATTATATATGCAACAAAAGCAAATGGTGCTGAGCAAAATACTTGAACAAAAATTAATTTAAAAAAAGCATTTCAAAACGTGATATGTCGTAAGGCATTATACGAGTACATACATGACCAATAAAAATCCTTCAAAATATAATATTATGCATACTCGTATTATATACATAAATCAACCATAATTATATATCTCGTCAACATATACATATGTACTTGTTAACGTCTAATGATTTCTAAGAATTAATTTCATTATATATATGTATGTACGTTAAGTGTATATTCATTTATTAATATTTTTCCAGCGATTATTACCAAGCGTACCAATTTTAAGATTTCAACAAAACAAAAAAAAACATTCCAATTTAATAACATTAGCAATAAAAAAATACCAAGTAAATATATAATATATGAATAGTTTAATGATATATAATTAATTACAAAATAATCATAACTAATTTTTAAGACAAAAAAATAATAATTTTTAATTTATATTAAATATAATTATTGTAAAATTAAAAAAATTAAATAAAAAATAATAAAAAAAAAAAATTAAAAATTCTTTAATAATCGAAATCATATATAATTGATTGAGTTTAATTTTAATTAAAATTGTAAATATTCCTAACAATTTCAAATTATTGTAAAATTAAATTAAATTATGATACAATTATATAAATATATAAATTAATTAATTAAAAATAATTATAAAACTATAATAGAAAATATTAATGATTCTGTAAATAAAAAGGAAAACATTTTAAAAAATATAAATAATAAAAGTTTTAATTATGTTCTGTATGGTTTCATCCGAGAGGGTACGATATATATATACCTTTTTGGGGTAGTTGGTAAGTCATTTTGATTACATAAAATGGATAATAACTGATCTACGTTCAAAGATCCGAAAGAGAACACTTGGGATCTAGCTCCGACAAAGGCCGAACAACTTATTCAAAGGTAGTGTAAAAATGTGGCCAGAATCCTCAGTTGGCTCTCGTTTAAGGAAAACACATATTAAGTGAACCTCAAATGGGGTTAAATAATACACAGGAGTTGAACGTCACTTCAGTCTCAGGTCAAGTAAACCGAACTTCTTAATAGCGACCTCACCACCATTGAAGGATAGAGTCAGAACCCACTAACTCATTATATTATACGATCGTATTCCAATTTGCCACCAATTAGCAATAATTTTTTTACATCCCTTTACATGGCCTTGATTTTATTGGGTCTTATGAATATTATTGATTTTCCCACCGCAGTGCACTAAAGTGGCAGAGTACGCAAAAATATCAATATATTCTTTAGGATCCGAAATTACTTCCATTCGTCTTATTTTTTATTTCAAATGTTTGGCGGTGCCTTGAACGATAGCCGAATAACAAGACAAGACCAATAATTTTATTTCAATTTTCAATTTTTATTTTATTTGGACAATCAAAGACCACTGAAGCTATTTCGTTTGAATTTGCCCAGTTCATCTTCGGTCCACTAATAAGAAAACACATTTTATTTTAATAAGTTTGATTAATTTGGAAGCTTTTGCTCTTAATTTATTTTATTTTCGGTCAAGGCTTTCTTTGACTGCAGGCGTTCGGTTAGTTCTAAATATTTCGAACAGACATCTTGTAGGCAAGGGACCTCTATCCAACCTGTACAATAAAAGACATTATAGAAGATCTCCAACGTCAAGGACTGCAAATAGAAAATTCAGCAAATATAATTTTAAAAAAAAGAAGGTCAAAGAGGGGTCCGAATTTAAAGTTACTATAAGTGGTCTCCCGTTATTTATGTTAACGTTCAATAAAAAAGAAAAGATAAACGTCATCATTAGCATAAGAGCTATTTTAAACATGAGAATTAAAATAGAAGGCACCCTGCTCAGGCGTATACGCTCTAAATAGGAATTCCCCTCCAACATGTGTGAACTCCAAAGAGTAATATCCTTCAAACTACAGAGGCTGCATAATAGCTAAAGAACTACAAAAAATTAGAGACACATCACGACAAGGTCCACCATATTATAAAACGCCGATATAGTCAATAGCGTAAAACACCATCCTAGGAAACTTTACCACATCTATATGGAGTAAAGTAACTGATCGCAAGTCGTTTTCGCAAGTGGTGGCATCCGGACTGCAAAGTACAACCCCACACAAATCAGTAAATTTCAAAAACTCCATTTAAGCGCTAAATACACGGCTTATAAAACAAGAGAGATCCATAGATGCTTTAAACAGGCGACTAGCCGACAAACAGTGGATGGAACATGAAGGAGCAAAAATTGTAGAAGAAAGTATGGAAGTAGCTATACTATCAGCATTCATAACTTAACAACAAAAAAACCTTCAATGTCTATTCAATTTATTGTCCTCCAAGACATAAATCAAATAAAGAGGATTCTAAAAAGTTAGCTAGGATTTAATTTTACCATTGGAGGTGATTTTAATAGAAAAAATAGTGTCTGGGGATCTAGATTAACAACTCCAAAGAGTAGAGAACTATACACCGCAGGTCGAGCTTACAATTGTGAATTTCTTTCAGGAGGAAAACCAACGTTCAGGCCTACTGACACAAGGAAAACCGAATCTAATTGATTCCTACATTACAACAGGTATATCTGAAAACCACATTTTTCTAGAAAATAGTGAAAGTCCCTCATCGGACCACTCGCCTTTAATTATGACTGTTAGTTCCACGATTGTTAACAAGTTAATTCCACCTGAACTAACAAATAACAAAACCAATTGGGAGTTATTTAGGAAATTGGTTGAAGACAACACCAATGTTCTTCTATACTTATCAAGCATCCGGTTCAATTAGGAAATGAAAAATGGATAATCAATAATATACATCAAGCAGCACGGAATAGCACCCCTGTAATCCAAAACCAGGAGCGTAATAATTTCACTTATCCAGTCGAGATCAGGGAGTTCGTTAATGAAAAACGGAAAGCAAGGAAAACATGGCAGAGAATCGGAGCACCACAAAGGCAAAAGAATTTTAATTACCTCTGCAATAAGCTTAAGCAAAGAATTAGAGAACTGAAAAATAAACCAGTCACCCGGTATCTTCGTAGTCTTACAGACAATAAAGAAACTAAGTACTCTCTATGGAAAGCTACAAAAGGATTAAAAAGACCAATTATCAAATACTGTCAATAAAAAATGATGAGGGAAACTGGGTAACAAGTGCCAAACAGGAAGTAGCAATTTTCGCATGTCATCTTGAAGAAACCAACCATATTCATTTATGATTATTCTTCATTTCGAGTGAAATATGTACCTCCGCAATGGAAAGTAGCAGAAATAATTATGATACCAAAGCCCATCCGCAATCATAAAAAGTCATATAGGCCAATTTCTCTGCTTCCAGTACTTTCGAAAATTTTTGAGTTACTGTTATACAAAAGGATGAAACCTATAATACTTCAGAGAAAGATAATACCACCCCATCAGTTCGGGTTTCGAGAAAGCCACTCCACCATAGAACCAGTATTATTGAAGATGCACTTGAAAATAAGAAAATATGCTCAAATATTTTCGCGTTAGATGTGAAGAAGAATTTTCCCAGCGCTAGAGGGTATCTGCAGAGGTTTCCCAAGGTAGCGAACCACTATTTGGAATACCATCGAAAAGTTTGAATCCCAGTTTACAGTATTAGATGATACACGACTAAATAGACGGTTTGGGGTGTTTTATGCGCCTGTGAAACCATTCCTCCATATTTCTTCAAAAAAGAAGACGGCCGGAATGTACCTGTGAATAGTGCTCGTTATACGGAATATTTGCTGCCTGAAATTAAAGCCCGATCACGGCGACATTTGATTCCCAGAAGTCGGCGCTATTTGCCATATAGCACGCGTAGCAATGTACTTATTGAAAATCATGTTGGCGAGCACATAATTTCACGGTTCGGATCGTTGAATTGGCTATGAATAAACCAGCTAGAGTTGAGGCATTGAAAGCCAACATTACTCGTGTGATTCTCCAAATACCATTCGATATTTTCAAACGCGATATCAAAACTTGGAGATAGGATCATCGCAGTTGCGGCCATCATTTCAAGAAGTAATCTTTAAAAAATAAATGGCAAGATGTTCTTTCGACTGATAATAAAGATTTCATACGATTAAATAGAATTTATCGAGTTTTTTAATATTTGCACAAATCACCTCTATAGATTTCGTTATTACGGATAAAATCACGCACATGTTGTTTGATGCTCCCTATTTCTGACATAACTGCCGGAGTGACTTTTGCACTTCAGTACTCTTTCCACTATATACCCCAAAATTATTCGATACATCGAAAACCTGTGGACTCTTTGAGATAACATTGATTTGATTAATCTCGTGCAAACTTATTGCTTCTGTTAGAATTAGAGTCGTGTAAACGAGCTATATATGGCCAAAATGTAAGGCAAATGTGACAAAACCCCGGCTCCACATCTGCAAATTGCTGCCCGAATCATACATTTGTTTGCAAATGTATCTAACTTGTTTCTAAGTGTTTCAAAACCAATTTCATGTACGTTTCATCATCCAACAAAACACATCCACTAAATTTTGTGAAAATTTTGTCATCAGTCTCGCACATAGTTTATCGAAGAAGTATTGGTTATCTCAACGATTTGGCTTTTTAATAACTCTCATGGCCTTCCTGAACTCGAACTCGTTTCACCATGGAGTGGGGTGTGTTAAATTATATGGCACGGTTATAGTTAAATTTCCCCGAATTATTTTTAATGAAGGTTATAACCTTTTTGTAAAGATTTCTATTGTTGTTCAGCGCTAATTTTTAATACACCGGTGGTTGAGTAAGCAGCGTCAATGTTCTTGAAATCTTGGACTCGAGTTCGATACTCGTCAGCGCCAATACTTTTTTAATTTAATTTCTGCTTTAAAATTGGTTCAACACAGCCTCTGTGAGGGCCATCTCATGTGTATGACCGTAATGAACTGTCCGTTCCTGTTACTAAAATTTTCAATTTTCTCTAAACATAAAAGATTTGTATAGCAGCAAATTTATATATGTACAACGGTGGTCCAGTAAGCAGAATCGTTGCATTTGGAATTGTGAACTTGAGTTCAAGCCTCGATTTGGCATTAAATAATTTTTAATTTAATTTATTTAATTTCTCCCTTCAATTGGCAAATATAAAGGATGAGTAGAGCAAAACTATACATGGAAATGGTGAGGTGATAAAGTGAGCGGTGTTATAGGATTTGGAATTTTGGATGTTATACAGTGTTCGAAACTCGATTAAGGGTAAAAAAATTTAGCGGGCATCCACACATTTCTCATTAAATTAAAAAAAACGTTTTTTGATTTAAAAATGACCAATTTGCAATTAAATTAAAAATATATTTTAAGGCTTGAACTATATAGTGTTATGATTACAATCGAATCACATAGCTTCTTTTACCACGGAGCCACCGCCATGCTTATAAATAGTGATATTAATAGTGATATCGTTTATACCTGCCATTTGAATAAAAAAAATTGAAAACTTTTTAACAGCAGCATTGGTCAAGTAAGCAAAGTAATGGGCATTTGATTAGTGGACGTGAGTTCAAGCGGCATTCGGGCTAAGGTTTTTTAAGTTTAATTTCATCTTACAAATTAGTTCAACACAGCTTCTATTAAAATTTTCAAAATTTTCCAATTAATTGGCAAAAATAAAAGAGGGATGTAGCAGCAATGAAAAGGTATGGTGATGGTCAAATAAGCAGAGTCCAGAAATACTTTTGGTTATAAAAAAATCGAGCCATTGTCGAATCCAATTCATTGTCTTTAATGGCAATCAGTAATTCTTTTCCTTTAGTTGTAGCTAATCTAGAACCCCAGTGAATATTCTTCGCATTGAAGTCACCACCTATTATGAAACTTTTTCGCAGACGCTTGAAGAACTCTGAGTATTGTTTTTTTTTTAATAGAATCTCTTGGTGGACAGTACAATCCTGCCACAATAATAGGAAAGTTGTTGGTTTTTATATACATGAACAAGTGTTGGTTATCTGAACGATTTGGCTTTTTAATAATTCGGTAGCACTTATAGCCTTCCTGAACTCGAATTAGTTATACCATGGAGTGGGGTGTGTTAAACTTCTCCCATGCACGTATGCTCTCCTCAATGACATCAAGGGCGATCATTCGGTTGATTTCTTCATACATTTGCTGCTGTATTGCGGGAGATACCGCATAGTGTCTCTGTTTAATTGCTTGGGCATCGCCAACATCGATTGTGTGATGTAGTATAGGTGAGTCCGACCAAGCCCCAAGCGCTCGAAAATGGGTAACATTTCCACCACGATTTGCAATCGTTTGCACTGATCAGTAGATATAGCTGATGGTGACCGTTATCGGAGGATGTATGCATTACTTGAATGGAAGTATTAGGTAGAGATGGAGCTATAACAGACAACGATGATATACAAGAAGGTATAATTCCGAATGTTTCCCAAAAATCACATCCAAGATATAAATCTTGTTGCAAATCTGGAACAATATATAATTTCATTTCGAGGGTTTTATTGTTATACGATAGTTGAGTGTTTATAAAACCATAAATTTTTAGGGGTGTACCGTTTGCAACTTGCACAAATGCCGGAATAGGGTGCATAGGTAAATAGCGAAGAGCATTTCTGCCCAAAGCAAAAATGGTGGCTCCGCTATCTAGCAATCCTTGAACTGGGACCCCATTAATATTGAGAACCGCGTATGAGCGTTTGTCCTCAAGATATTCAATGGTATTACAGAACTTTGTTATGGTAATATTGCGATACATTTGTTGACGTGTTTTAAAATAATTAATTGAGCGACAAGCTCGGTATTTAGAATATGATTTAGAAGAAGCTAAGAATGGTTTTGGCTTTGTTCTTGCTTCGAACGCTGAACAAAGGCTGGTTGCACATTCTGAGTTGAGGGTCTTTGCATAATTTGTATTGGAGAACGACTCGACCCAGTGGTGGCCGTCTCCTTGATCCGGTTTAAAGAAGCCTTTTGATTACAGAAACTGCAATGCGGCTTTAGAACGTCTGAGACACCACAACCATAGCAAAATATATGCTGACGTACCAAGTCACAATCAATATATAAATGCCCAATCCGTTGACAATTCCAACAAACAGGAACTGGAGACTTGTTCGGTTGAACTGGAGCATGACTTATATGGTTAGGTGCAGTTGGATGAAAAGCATCTACATTAAATGGAATTCCTATTGGAGTTTCCAAGACTTTTGGTGTTGTGAATTGTTGCGTAGTATTCAAGGAAATGTCGGGCCCTTGGATTGATGTCTGATTTAGAGCATGTGAATAAACATTACATTATGAATACGCGCGGGCGGAATGGTTCTTTGCACGATTAGTTCAGGGACTAATCCAACATTTTTCCAAATGTCCTCGGTAGCTACACAGGTGCTTACGAGCTCTGAAACAGATAATATTGGTCTGCCTGCGAGATGAACCTGTAGACCAGCTCTCATATTTCTTTTCAGAATCTCGGAAATTTGTACTTCTGATTAGGGTACCATTAAGGGGAGAGCTAAATTCAGAATATCATAATAAAATTCCGTAAAGGGTTCTTTTGGACGTTGTTTACGAGCATCAATCAATCGGGTAATATCAACATCAGATCGTCGGTCTTGGAATCGGTGTGTGAAAGCGGTCTTAAACTGATTCCAGTCACACCCCAGATAACGTTCAAGAACCAGCCAATAATGTTCACATGCCAAGCCTTTTAGTAGAGATGGCGCATGTCGTTGATTAGTTGCAACCATGCGGTTTAACGAAATATCGTTTATTTTGGCCATATGTTCCGTGCAATATAAGAATTTTTCAATGGCCAATCCTGATCCGTCGAAGATTATCCCAAATTTGTGTATGGGTGTTCTACGAGAGACATAATCTTGTGATCTACGGGACTGTAATGGAGCTTACTCAAATTGTGTTAAATTGTATGACACGGTCATAGTTAAAGTTCCCCGGATTATTTTTAATGAAAGTTATAACCTTTTTAAATTTAAATGCATTGAAGAGCATTCAATAAAACTATCACCAATAACAAATTGTTCCTAAAGAAATTAAGTCACCCTTTACTTTAGAACTAATTGACAAAACCACTTTAGGAATTGTTTACATTATTGGCGTTGTCTACGTTGTTGACGTTATCTACGGGTTGTCGACACGTATTTGCATATTATTTTGGAAAATCTAAATTTCCCATTAATAAAAAATATTTCACAAAAGTATCGAGAAAAAATTAAAGATCTTCTTTATCGACAGATATCGGCTGGAAATTATCGGTAATTTTAGTAGTATGATAGATACTGATACTTCAACTCTAATTAGGGCATCCAATATCGATAGTATCGATTCCGAGATCTCGGAAATATCGGACTTTCATGGTATCGAAAAGTATTGGAATTGGTGTGGCTC
Organism: Tipula unca; assembly: GCA_951394425.1. Lineage (NCBI taxonomy): Eukaryota > Metazoa > Arthropoda > Insecta > Diptera > Tipulidae > Tipula > Tipula unca. The sequence continues at coordinate 23,988,858 of OX596381.1, read as the reverse complement.
AGTATCGATATTTCGATATTGAATGGTTAGAAAATATTTGAAAATATTTTTTTTTGTTCATTATCTTTACCGTCGTATCTCGATTCATATGGAAAAAAACAAACAACAACAAAATATTTAAAAATAGTTTTTCTTCTTATGCATTTCTCTCTTCAATACTTTATATTATGGAACATTCAAAAAATGTTCGTGAAAACGGGCAAGAGAGTTTTCAGTTTCATTGTCTGTGTCGCACTTGTCTTGAAGGTTTCTGAGTATTCGAATAATTTATGCAACTGTCATAAATTTGGTAGAAAAATTTTTTCAAAGGTGATTTAAGCTTAATTTCTCGAAAAATTAAAGGTTTTTTCGTGACGTACTTTTAGCATAAGCGGTAATGGTAACTGGTAAGTTAAGTATCAAAATTCAACTGTTATTTCCTTCAAACCAATGATCATAATTTACAGAGAAATTTCATTGTGATTATTGTAATTAATTACAGTTGTATATTTTTATTTTATCTTTCTTAAGGTCAAATAGAGACCCTTGTCACAATTTCAAGATTTCAAAGGAGGCGCTGCCACAGTCGAAAATCATGTGTGGTTTTATTTTCTGCGAGACAAAGAAAACCAACAAGTTAAGTGCAAAAAATTTGGAAAGTTACTAAAATCAACTGGTGGCAGTAACACAGATCTCCATACGCATCTGAAAACGAGCCACAACATTGTTTTGTTGAAAAGAAAATGATGAAACGCTGGGAAAGAATACAACCGATGAATTTGGTAAACCCATCCCATTGGTCCTGGATACGAAAACACGATGGAACAGTCTGCATGCAATTCTTGAACGCTTCTTGAAGTTAAAAAATTGCATCAGAAAATCACTGATTGATATTCGCACCAAAATTGAAATTGAGATTGAGATCAGTGATTTGGAGTTTGACACCATTTCATCGGTTGTCGCGTGTCTGGAACCGGTGAAACTGGCCGTAGAAGCTTTGTGTCGAAATGATGCGACTCTTTTGTCAGCCGACGCGACCATAGTGTTCATGATTAACAACTTGGGAATATCAGATTTGGCTGTCCGTTTGAAAGCATCTTTGGTGACGCGTATCAACGAACGACGGACAATGTTATCTGGTTTACTGCATTACCTCCACAAAGGTCATTGTCGTTGAAGGAGCAACTTGACATGGCCATTTGCAATGATATGAAAAATCAGCCCAAATCAAAACGAGTAATGGTTCGAAGGATGCATAAAAAGCTGTTCGTAGGGAAATGGCCACTTTCACAGAGGATAAGACGCGGGCATCGTATCTTCGTGAGGCCGACGAATATTTGAAAACTGTAAAACCATCCAGTGTCGAATCTGAAAGGGCATTTTCCGCCAGTGGTAATATTGTCACAAAACTGCGTTCATCTTTAGAAGATAAAACTTTAAATGCCTTATGTTTTCTGCGGGCACTCTTCCAGAAAAAGCATCAAAAGAAAAATAATTAAACAACTAAATAAATGTACTTAATTTTAACTTTTGCCATTTTAGAAGAAATATATGTTCCGTTAACTTACATTTTTATTTTTTTATTTTTGTTTATTCATATCTGAGTATTTTTATCAGTAAAAAATTGATTTTAAAATTTTTTTATTGAAGACGTTCAATATCGATATTAATATCAGAATCTCGGAATTGAAAAATCTGTCCGATATTGGATGCCCTCTAACAATTCAATTAACAGTTCAATCAATTCTAAAATCAATTTGTTATGTCCATAGCCACCTCTTTCAAGGGGTACATTGCCTGATGCTGCAAATTTTTTCATCACCCAATTTAATAATGTATATTTTGTTTACGGAACATTTCATATGGGTGGAGCATATTTTTCGTTTCTTAGCCTTCGCCGTTTTGGGTTGTTTATTGTGCTTAATGCTTATAATTGTTTGCGAAAAGTTTTTCAAGCATTTTTAATGGTTTACATTTATATATACCTGATATGTGACCCCGCACTGCGGATAGCCGCGCAAATCTTTCGACGAATATCTTAAAAATTAATTAATCAATAATATTATAGATAGTTACGTTGCCACTTTAATTCTTGCCTTATTTGTTTTTTTTTTTGCCTTTGCCGATGTGACCGGTAATGCATTCTCTTCTATTATTTTATGATATTGAAGCAATCGATTCAAATTTTAATTGGAAATTGTCGTTTTGGAAATTAAATGATAAAATTGAATTAATAAGGAAGAATATGTAAATAACACAAAAAATAATGCATGTGACCCCGACGTGAATTGAACACGCAACCTTCTGATCTGGAGTCAGACGCGCTACCATTGCGCCACGGAGCCCTTACACATAATTCATATACACAACCATATGAGTAAATCTCTGTACAAATCATATAAACGATTAAAAATTCCATCCACATATCAGATTTACAGGTAAAGTATAACCACAAGTCGTATTCGCTCGTCTCCATCATAAATCTAAAATCAATTTGTTATGTCCAGTTTTGGAGTACGTATATAGGGTAGTTTTATAGGTTTTGTATTTACTAGCAGAATAAACAGGTAACCTTAAAAAAAAAAACATTGTAAATGGATTTAATTCGACTGGTATATAATACGATTTGGCTGTCCGCATCTTTGTCGAATAATCAATCAAATCGAAACGAGGGGTCCGATTTTATTCGTTTTCGTATATATAGGATCGTTTGTATTTATATACTTGATTATGTATATAGTTGTCATGTCAATGATTAAATGTTAAAATAAACAAATTATTCAGGTGCTTCGTACCACATGGTATATACGTCATTAATTATCCGATTGCCCAATCATATATGTGTATATACATACCAATAAAACAATCAGGAAACAGGAATACATACATAATGAATATTAATGAAGTAATCTACTCGTGTATATCCTAGCTATATATTCAAGGATATTTCCTTCTTAATGTTACGCATATACCACAAGGGAAAATTATCCGATTTTCAAACAAACACGTTTTGTGTTGTATTTGCTATACAAAATGTGCAGAAATAAAAACAAACATATCAGGATAATGTTTTGTGTATGTATGTAGTACAATTATATTCTTTTGGGGTTTGATCCTATATTGTCTTCTACATTCAACTACAACCATATAAATATATATATACATACATGTATACAAATGGATTATATTGTCAAGAGAGTGATAAGTTAAATACGTATATATGTAAACCCTTAAATATAACAATATACGAAAATAGGAAAATTATTAAGTGAATGAATGAAATATTTTCATGGTGAGAGGGGTTGAAACATTTTTTATATTTGGTCTCTTGATAAATAAATAAAATATGTTATTGATTTGGGAAACAACTTAATTGAATTATAACAGTTTTATGACGTCTCTCATATATAAATAGAAAAGTCGAAATTAGTAAATATTAAAAAAGATGAGTTCTTATTACACCTCTCGCACTATCGGTGATTAAAACCGAAAAAACTTATCGACAAAATTACTTCAACCTGTTATCAAACCATGAGAAACGAAATAAAAAAAAAAACTGAAACGATTAAAATGTGCATCGGGTGCGGAAAATTCACCATCCCTCCTATAAAAATTAATTTTATATATTTTTTGTGTGAATTGTTAAATTGATATCACAAACCCATTATATTCCTCGGGGATTATTATACAAAACACAAACCGTTAAAATGCAAAATTTCATTTTTATATGCACTCAATCATCGTATACATGTGTACAGGGGTACTTTCAAAAAATTTTATTTTTATGTTGCTACTCATCATCAAATTGAATATTACTTAAAATTAACTTAATGTAAGTTGGTATACATTCACTGTATATAGAAAGTAGTTATTTGGTTTTTTATACAAAACGATAAAAATTATATTCATATTGATTCCCATAAAATTGCTCTTCATCCCTCTTCAATTATACATATTTAATCCCGCATTATAAAAATTCTAAGTACTTTTAACAAACTATATCAAAGTATCAACTTTGGTACATGTTCATATAAGAAAAAAAAAAGGTCAACCAAATCAGTCAACATAAAATGAGCGAAATAGTTTCCCTGTGATTTGGTATAGTGAAATTAATTAACCCTTTTAAACCCCAAGCTCATAAAAATAATTTAAAAAAATTTCATTTAAAGACTGCAGTACAGGGATGGCCTAGGTAGATTACACCATCTATACAAGGTTGTCGACACGTAAATTTTTTTTTTTTTCTAGTATACTCTTATTGGCCTGTATACGATGCGACTTGTGTTTCGTCTTTTACAGGCTTTGGAATCATTGTAATTAGCGATATTTATCAGGTAATTCTCTGATCATTTTTCGGTAATAAAATTTTCCGGTGTCCTGGAGCTTTCTTTGGGTTTAATGGTATTTTTGTATTTTTTTCACTTAAATTTTAAAGGAATTGGTTTCGAAGGGTAGTCCGTAACCTTTGATAATAACTTCGAATTAATCTATCTTCTCGGTCGCCGAAAGATCAGTAAGGTAACTATGGATTCCAGAGTCTTCTTCTTCTCTCAATGCTGATTTAAGGGCCTTAATAGCCCTATTCAATTTCCATTTTAGTAATGAATACTTTTGCTGCTACTATATAGCCGGCGTATTGTCCGTTTTTTTCTTGGATTAACTGCAGTACATTAGGTGAAGGCTTATTAACTTTTTCAGAGTTCATAATATCAGGGGTGGCCTCTTTTGCTGCAATTTCCAATGTATGTGTTAAATCATTCGCCACCGCAACAATATCTTCCGGGGTGAAAAGCTGGATATACAATTGGCAATTTTGTTCGACTTTATTTCTATATAGAACCCATTTAGTTAATTTAATTTGTTAGACGTTGAGGTGGTTCTGCTTTTAAAAGCTCTGGTACTCAGAGTTATTATAATTGGTCAGTCGGATCACTGGGGGTAGCATCAGTGTATCTGCCTTACGAGTCGGTGTCACCTCCTCCCTCGGAGAAGTTCAGCAACCTTGTTTCGTGGAGCAGGACAAATTATTTACCTTTAGTGGTAGGATGCGATGCTAATGCTCATCACACGTTATGGGGTAGCACGAATATTAATGATAGGGGTTTATCTCTACTTAATAACCTGAGCACATCTGGGCTTGAAATCCTTAACAAAGGCTGTGAGCCTACCTTTATTAATTCAGTAAGGAGGGAAGTGATTGATATTATCGTTTGTGCTCCATGTCGATTATCGATTTGATCTGTAATTGGAGGGTAACCAATGACATTTTTACCTCCGACCATAGGTGCATCTCGTTTAATTTAAATCTGAGAAGACCTACTCTTAAACCTTATCGTAATAAGAAGCTTACCAATTGGGAGTTATTCTCTCTTGAGTTGGAACCTCGGCTGGTTTCGTTGGGTGAGATATGTTCGACTGAGGATATTGAATTGTTAGCCTCATCTTGGACGCATGCAATCACTTCAGCCTTCGAAAACTCTTGTCCTCTTATTACCAAGCAAAAATCTCAGAATAAGCCTTTTTGGTGTTCTGATCTCAAAAAACTGAGGAAAACTGCTAGGAGACTCAAAAACAAAGCCAAAAGATCTGACCTTCAGGTTGATTGGGATAACTAACTGCGAAGAAATTAATAGTATCTCTGGGATCGCCAGACTTAATAGGTCCTCGGTTAGAAATGATTCCTGCTGAATCGATGTACTGTGACTTTAGATTAACCTCTTCCAGGAAGGAAATGGTCGAACTACTACTTTCTGTTCATTTCCCTTGGTGCAATGTTATCAATCATAACTATGTTGCTAACGCCTAATGGTACTGATTATTCACCTGACTCGGACTTAGCCTGCAGGCTAGTCACTCTCAACACCTTGCGCTGGAGCGTTTTCTCCTTCTTACCTTATAAATCAGGTGGTCCAGATGGGGGTTTTCCTGCTGAATTACAGCATGGGTTTCCCCTAATTCAGGAACATTTACTTCTACTCTGCCAAGCGTGCTTTGCGTTTGGATATGTTCCACAGTCCTGGAGCAGGAGTAGAGTTGTGTTTATCCCGAAAGCTGGAAAGACGGATTATATCGATCCCAAGGCATTTCGCCCTATTAGTCTTTCTTCAACTTTTCTCAAAACTCTGGAAAGAATTGTTGACAGGTATATTAGGGATCATCACTTATCTGTCATCCCACTCAGTAGAACTCAACATGCTTACAGAGTTGGGAGATCATGTGAAACTGCGCTGCATGAACTTGTTACGAGGATTGAAAGATCGCTTAGTATTAAGGAGTTTCTTGTGGGCACTTTCCTCGATATTGCGGGTGCATTTGATAGTACTTCTTTCGCTTCCATCACTGTAGCCTGCTTAAACTTTCGGATTGACCAAACCATTGTTACTTATGGATTGGATCTTTGCTGCGGTCGCGCATTGCTGTGGCCGAGCTGGACTCCCTTTCCATTTCGGTCAAAGTTACTAAAGGTTGCCCCCAGGGACGTGTTCTGTCCACCTCTCCTGTGGCTCTTAGTTATCGACGAATTACTTGTTAAACTACAGCAATCCGGCTGCACTGCTCAGAGTTATACCAAAAATTAATATGGTTAATGACAAATTGATGCCAGAATTCTGCTTTGATATCTCTTTCTCGGTGGTTTACCCAACGAGGAACTCGTGGTCGTCTCAAGTATTCAAGGACTGGGCCGCTCAATCACTCGTGTATTTCGCCGACGGGTCTCACTCTAGTTTTGGTGCAGGTTTCGGAACCTATTGTCCTGCTTATGATCTACGATCATGTGGGAGTCTAGGCCGGAACTAAACGGTATTGCAAGCGTGTCAGAGTTATGTGGGTTCCGGCTCATTGTGGCATTGAAGGTAATCAGATAGCTGATGTTTTGGCTAAAACAAGCTCAAGAATGGAATTCATTGGACCTGAACCGAAAGTGTCCCTGACCTTTAATTGTGGTAAGGAAGCTATTAAGAACTTCATGTTTTTGCAGGCTAAGCGTAATGGGCTAGCTTCTACTACTTGCCGAGTGGCTAAGTACTTCATTTGTGAACTTAATCTGAGACTCACAAAGTTTGCTCTATCCTTGAAGAAAGACCAACTGAGAGTTCTGGTCGATATTCTGACCGGCCATGGCCGTTTTAAACTCCATTTAAAAAGAATGAGACTTGTCCAAGATTCCTTGTGTGACAAGTGTCTTGAATATGACGATGACAGCATTCACTTTGTCTGTGGCTGCCCCGCTTTCGAGATAGTTAGGTCCCGATTTCTTAATTATAGATCTTTAAATATAGGTCAATTGTCATCCCTACCCTGGTTTAAGATGTTACATGTAAGCTGTTACATGTAAGCCTAGTTACAATAAGCTGTTACATGTAACTGCAGTTTGCCAGAGCAGCCGAGCGCATTTGCGAATTATGATAGAATTCTTGGTTTGCACCATGGGCCCAGAGTGGCATTGAGTGCGGAACTTGCTTAGGTTCCAGCCAACTTTAATAAAAATAATATTATAATTGATGAGTTATCGGATGATAAGTTCGTGCAATTCCTTTTGTTATATACAAAAATCTATTAAATCATGTATTTTATGTCTATCTGTTGGCCAGTAAGTTGGGTATCCAGAAGATAAATAACCTAGATTTGTTTCGTTCATCGCTTCATTTAATTGATTTCCTTTAGGTGTAGTTAATCTCGAACCCCATTGTAGATGTTTAGCGCATTGTAGTCGCACCCCGCAAGCAATTTAATGCCCAGCTGATTAAAGTAATCGATAAATTGCTGCTTTTTGATTGCGTGCACAGCCGATATTACACAATTGATGAGTTCATAATGCTTTATTCTGCGGTTGATCAAGATCCATTTGGATGTTTCGTGTCATAATTAGGATCTTGTCAGCGACAACTTTGAAGAAGCTAAGTACCAGTCTGACTGCGTGAACTCTGTCTGGGATGTACTGTAAACGTCAATTGTCAATGCTGCTCAACAGACTTTAGGTATAGTGAAAGTCAGTCCCAAGAATAATTGGTTTGATGATGAATGTCATTTTGCAGTCGAGCAACAAAATAGAGCCAACAACAAGTTAAGTGCAACAACGTCACACAATCGCGAGGAAAACCAAGGCTGCTCTAGATCTCAAGCAATCATGTTTGCGTAATTTCTTTAAAGGAATTACTGAACCGCTCACCAGGGGTGAACTGCATTAATTCGAAGCTCTTGATATTCGGAGGGGATACTTTGTGGAACTCTATTCGACCTTATTAAGGCCGTAAAAGTCTCCTTCGGGCAGCATACAAGTTACTATCATACATTATATTGGATAGAATCACACCTCTAGCGAAGGGCTTGGTTGGTGACTATCAAGGAGGAGTTCATCCGAATCGATCAGTCATTGATCAGGTTTTTTTGCTGCGGCTGTTTCTATCTAAATATTATGAGACATCCATCCCCGTACATCAGGTGTAACTGGATTTCCGGCAGGTATATGACTCGATCAACCGAAAAAGTTTGTGGTCTGCCCTGGAATACCTAGGAATGCTAAAAAAATTGGTACGACTGTGTAGGTTGAGATTGACGTCTCAATGCTGTATTAAAGTTGAGGACAGGTTATCGACTTGGGAGTTCGGCAGGGAGATCCTCTGTCCCCGATTCTCGATTTAATCTCGCATGTTGGAGTACATTTTTCGTAAAACTGAAATACCTCAGCGCAAATGACATATGCGTGATTGGACTGAATAGCTACGGAGTGAAGGTAATACTTGATCCGCTTGTAGAGTTTTTAGCTTCTGTTGGACTCCAGATCAATGAGTCCAAAACGAAATACTTGATCTCTATAGTTATAAGGATAATGGCACACCAGATTTTAGTAGTGGCCACTATACAGGTTTGAGAGAGTGGGGAGGTTCAGATATTTGGGCTCTCTTATCACTCACGATAACAGTGTGAATGAGGATAATTAAGTGTGGCTGGCAGCAGGCAGTCGTGCTTTGGATCCTCTAAGGCCACTGCTAAAATCTAAACACCTATCGAGTGTCCATATGGATCGAAACCATTGGAACCAGATTGTTGGCACAGTCAGGGGCCAGTAATGGCCATTAAAAACTGCTTATTATTTATAGGAACAGATGTCCAGGATACGGGATACCTCACTATTTTTTTACCCATCAAAGACGAATCAACACGTATCAATTATTTTTCTTATTTGCTTCAAAGTCAAAATCTCCATAAACTATATTTTGCCGCAAAACTTATATCGGTTATTGTCAGACGTTAAACGCAAGCATAGGGGTGTGAATTATCACAAATTTCAATCAGCTAGAAATCCATCGCAAATATTTCGCCTCCTTGAAAAATAATAAATAAAGAAGCTTTCTTATGCTTTCGAACAATGATGAAATCGCAACCAATTTAAAATAAAATACAAATCCGTCCTAATGAAAAACAAATTAGTTTGTGTGTGTCGTTAAACAATTAAATATTAAAAATTTATGATTTTAATTGAATTTTCATGTTTTGTTTGTCAACTTACGATATAGATTCGCAATTGAATTTTTAAATTTTAAAATACCCAAACTAATCGATTTTCATTTTTAGCAACAACAACAGCAGCAATATATATTTATAACAAAAAATCATTCTATTATTATAAATAAATAATTTACTATCAGTATTATATACTCGTGTTCCTATATCTATCCGGAATTTTTACTTTATTTCTAAATGCACCCCAAAATTACCAGTATTTTCACTTTTCAGTTAACTCATATATTTAAAAAAAAAAAAATTTATATATTTTCAATTGGAAAATTTATTTTTATTTTCATTACTATTATTATTATTATTTTTCCCAAAAATATAAAAATGTTTGTTATATATTTTCACACTCAGTTTTAACTCAATTAAATTTTCATAAATAAAATCGAGATAAAAATCAGGATGATAAAAAATGTATCGTATTCTACCCAATAATAAAATAAAAAAACCGTCCGCATATACGATTTCATTAAATTTATTGAATTGCGCGGTACTTGGTCGGCATAAGTATGAATTATGTACCGCCCGCGGCAAGAATACCTGAATCAAGTATGTATACAAGAAAATTGTAAATGCCTCAATAATTATAATACGCTGCAGACTATGAATAATTATCGTTAATTACATCTGAGAAATGGCAAATTTTCACGTAAATATATTTAATTCAAATCTAATTAAATTAATAAAAAAAATTGAATGCATTGATACAACATATGATTTGCTTACATTGTAGCACATTTAATTCTTGATCCATGCCTCTGATTTTACATCATATGCGGGACGGAATAAAGCAATAAAATAATTCTAAAAAAAAAATGGGCACTTAAAAAAAGTTATAACTAATTAAATGTAATTACGAATATAATTATATATTATAATTTCGAATATCAAGATTTATAGTATCGAGGAGAATACATGTCATAAAACATAAATTAAATTGTAAAAAATTAATTCGAGTAGAAATCACAAGCTGTAAAAATTAATTTAATTCCACCTAAAAATTAAAAAAAAACATTTTGCTATACATACATATATGTATGCGTGTGTACAAATAAAATGTCAACTCAATTTATGTAGATGTACAGTTAAAAAAGAATGTATTGTTGACTTATTAAGTAAGTTTAATGGGTTGGATGCCGACAAATACAGCAAATTTGAACCAAAAAAGAAAATCACTTTTTTAAATAATGTAGGTTGACGACCCGGTTGTTAAGTTTTTATGTAGCAGCCTTTATGCCCGGATGTACACAAATTTATCCGTCGGTTAAATCTATACTTAGCTGACGATTTTCCTAGCGCTCGTTATTTAATTTTTCCTAAGAGACTTTATGAATATATGTAGTTCGAAAACCAGATGAATGCGAATTAAAAACTCAGTTTTAGCAAAATGTATCATCTGAAGCTCTGTGCAGGGTTAGTACTTGGATGGATGACCGCTTGGAAACATCACAGAAGAAAAGGAAAAATACACAAAAAATAAAAAACCTCCCCTTTGGTTGGCCAGTATGCCTTATCCAGCAGCCCTGGAAACGGGCTAGGATTCAATGGACCAATCATTCATTAATCTGAATTAAAAATGATTACAGAAACGAACACTAGAAGAAACAACAGAAACCGCAAAACACAAATATCGATCCTTGGCTATCGTACACGGACACGAATTGGAAATTGGAACATCAGAACTCTAACGGAAACATCAAGGCTGGCACAAGTAGAGAAGGAAATTAAACGTTACAACATCGAAATTCTAGGACTTAGTGAAGTTAGATGGAAAAACAGTAGCGAAATTAACACAAGCGAAGGCTACTACCTGATATTCTCTGGATGAGATGATACACATGAACAAGGCGTGGGCATACTAACAACAGCGAAATCAAAGAAAGCATTAATGGAATGGATGCCAGTCAATAGTAGAATAATTGTGGCAAGATTCCGCTCAAAAATAAGAAACACAACCATCATCCAGTGCTATGCCCCAACAGAAGATGCAGATGAATCAAGAAAAGATGAGTTCTACGAACAACAATCCACAATAGCAAGAACGCACAGAAATGACGTGAAAATTATTCAAGGATCACAATTTTAACGCCAAAATTGGCACTGACAATATTGACCTGACAACCTTCATGGGTAAAGAAGCACTGAACTCTGTACGAAACAATAATGGAGAAAGACTCATCGACTTCTGCGTCACAAACCAGCTATTCATAGGAGGCAGTAAATTTCCACACAAGAATATACACAAGTATACATGGACATCACCTGATGGCAGAACAAGAAACCAAATAGACCATGTAATGATCAACAAGAAATTTCTCACATCATTACAAGACGTCCGAGCAATGAGAGGTGCAGACATTCACAGCAACCATCACTTGGTAATTTCACAGTTCAAGATCAAGCCTGTTACTATGAGATGCACTAAGACGAACAGACGAAAATTCAACATCGAAAGGTTAAACGATACAAGGAAGATTTTCAGTAAAGCGCTCGAATGCAATCTAGCAACCAACAGTGCCACCAGTATAGAAGACCGATGGAAGCAAATCGAAGAAGCCTATATCGAAAGGAGAAAATTGAAGAACGTCGACAGCTTAAGCTGTAAATGAACCAGCAAAATACACCGGAGGTGAGAAGGAAATATGAAGTCACAAGTAAAAAAGATGGCAAGAAATGATCGTAGAAAATACACTGAAAATATTCTCAAGGATGCCGAAGAGGCAGCAGCAACCAGAAAAATGCGCACTCTACACCAATGCGTACGAAAGGTCACAGGAAAATACACCAATATACCACCTATAAGAGATAAGAATGGTCAAATCCTAATAACAGATGACAGATGACAGTTAAAGAGATGGAAAGAATATTTCGGAGAGGAAATCGCAAACAGCACAGAAAACTTCGAATTACTCTTAACGAAACAATCAACACCCATCCACCAACGGAACGGGAAGTTAGCAGTATCATTGAGAAAATGAAGAATAGCAAAGCCGCTGGAATAGATAACATACCATCCGAAATATTCAAAGGTGACGCATCTACAACTGTGAAGACTCTAACACCGATCATAACGGAAATATGGAATTCGGGTAAAATACCACATAAATGGAAAGAGGGATTAACCATAATGATTCCACAGAAAGGAGACCTAAGAAAATGTAAAAATTGGCGAGGCATATTACTACTCAATACAACAATAAAGGTGTTAGCAATGATAATCCTCGACATAATATCACCAATGATCAATTCGAAATTGAGGAAAGAACAAGCTGGCTTCAGACCGGGACGTAGTTGTCCTGACCATATAAATACGGTCCGGATCATCATTGAACAGTCCAATGAATGGAACTGCCCACTATACTTCCTCTTCGTGGACTTTAAGCGTGCATTCGATATAATACATAGAAACGCAATATGGAAGACACTTTGTGAAAAGGGCATCCCAGATAAGATTATCGAACTCATACAAGATGTACCATGATGCGGTAACCGAGTTCAATACAAGGGCAAGCAAAGTGATGTATATTACAATAGCAATGGAGTAAGACCGGGATGCATACTCTCCCCACTACTGTTCCTAGTATAGTATTAGATAGTCTCATGCGGAAAATGGACCACAAATCGCCCAATGGCATCCAATTGGGACTAACAGGAACACTTAACGATTTGGATTACGCTGATGATATATGCCTGCTAACACATAAATACACGGACATGCAGCAGAAAATAGAACAGCTATCGGACTTAGCGAAAGAAGTTGGTCTAAAAATAAATATTACGAAAACCAAGACGATGAGGATAAATACTACGATAACCACACCAATAAGCGTCTACCAACAAAATATAGAAGATGTAAAGGAATTCGTATACTTAGGTTGTACACTAGTAGAAGCAGGCGGAACCGAGGAAAACATTAACAAGCGCATAAACAAAGCCAGAACCACATACAACATCTTACACAAAATCTGGAATGCATCTGTCCTCCCCCGTAACACCAAGATACGAATGTTCAACTTGTGTGTAAAATCAGTACTCCTATATGGCTGCGAAACGTGGAAGCAAAATCGGCAGATTATGAACAAACTACAAGTATTTGTCAACAAATGTCTAAGAAGAATACTAAAGTGCTTCTGGCCCAATACCATATCAAATGCGGAACTCCATACAGCAACTAATCAGGTAAATATGGAAAATGAAATAAAGGAACGTAAGTGGAGATGGACCGGAAATACACTAAGAAAACCAGCAAGTGACGTAACACGCATTGCCTTAGAATGGAACCCTCAAGGGAAAAGGAAGGTTGGACGTCCACCTGTAACGTGGAAACGAACGGTGCTAGCGGAAGCAAAACATCTCGGCAAATCATGGAAGGAAATTAAAACAGTAGCAGCCTAAATTGGAGATAAAGGTTAAAAAAAATAATTTAAAAAAAAAATCATCTGAATCAAAATAACTTTGTTCTTCTCGAATATTTGATGTCCTCACCCACACTATTGTCATGAGTGATAAGAGAAATCAAATATTTAATCGTCCTCACTCCCTCAAACGTGTAGTGGCCAATACTAAAATCTGGTGTGCCACTGTCCCTATAACCAGAGATCGCATGTACATATTTCATTTTGAACACATTGATCTGGAGTCCAACAGAAGTTGAAAACTCTACAAGCGGATCAAGTATTTCCTTCACTCCGCTGCTATTCAGTCCAAACACGCATATATCATCTGCATATGCAAGCACCTAATTGGATGGCCGATATAAGATGTTGCGGTGAGGTGTTTCAGTTTTACGAAAAATATACTCCAACATGAGATTAAAGAGTATCAGGGACAGAGCATCTCCCTGATGAACACCCCAGTTAACTGCAATTCTTGATAGCATATTCTCAACTTTAACACAGCATTGAGACTGTGTCACTGTCATTTTACACACCTTGGTATTCCAGCGCAGACACAAATTCTCTCGATTGATCGAGTCATACGCCCACCGGATATCCAGGATCACCTGATATACAGGGGTGGCCTTATAATATTGGAAAAGACCTGATCAGTGACTGACCGATTCGGATGAAATCCTCCTTGATAGTCACCAACCAGGCTCTCCGCTAAATAGCTGCTCTCCTTGAAAGAGTAGCTTTGTTATTCCTCGAGGTTGTGAGACGTTGTTGCACTTCACAATGGGCTATATTTTGTTGCCCAACTGCAAGAGGACACTCGTCTTCAAACCAATCATTCTTGGGTCTGACTTTCAATATACCTAAAGTCTGTTTAGCAGCACTGACAACCGAAGTTTACAGTACCTCCCAGACAGAGTTCACACAGCCAGACTGGTAAATTAGCTTCCTCAATGTTGTCGCTGACAACATTCTGAAATCGTTTCTTTTGATTTTCATTTACCAGTTGAAACATTCCGTACGTTTCGCTGTGTTCCCGGACCTGTACAAAAACTTCCATCGTATAGCTTCACAGCGATCAACTAATGATTGCCGCCTGCGTATTTGGTTATCTGACCGCTAAATTAACACATCCTACACAACCTGAGTTCGCCCTTTTGAAATTAAGACGTGATCAATTTGGCTGCGGGAAATTTTGCGAGGATATATCCATGTTTCCAAATGTATCTGTTTCTGAGGAGCAAATCGCAGTTTCGTGTCACGGCAGAACAAAGGGAATCCGTGGTATGGGCCTGGAATACTGTCGGCAGCTACAGCTTGGAGAGGGACCATGTGTCGAAAAGACAGCGGTCCCAAGATGAGCTGGAGACCGACACTAAACGGGCCAAACTTCAGGCGGAGAAGGAGACTCCTCACAAGGTGTCTAACCACATGTAGTTCTGCGATATTGAGAAGGAGCGTGTGTTGGTGCTAGCCGTCATTGACCGGAGTCATGAAGATGGGGGGAGCATCACCTTGGAAAAATGGACATTAGTGTATAACGCACTGAACTTAGTTTTTTTTTTAAAGTTCTAGGAGAGAATCCAAGACCCCTTCCATCCTGGAGAGATGCGGGATGGTATCAAGGGCGCGTTAAGCTAACGACGTGCTCAGATGATAGATCAGTGGATCTTTATAAGAAGGCTCTTAGCAGGATTCTTAGCAGGCCGAGAGCGCGCATCTGGCTACCAACCAAACAGGCTATTCAGCCGAGATCCTAGAAATAAGCAAGAGGACGCCAAGTTGGGCTCTAGATTATCAACAAGGAGTCCCAGGCTCCTCTTGCCGTGACTAAGGGAGTAATTGACTTCGGTTTCGGGTTAATTACTCTCAGAGTCTAAAAAAAAGACGGAACTGAAACACACTTAGAGGAACCTGGTGAGGACGGTAACCCGTTCACACAAGAGGCAGATGCGCTAGGAGGAGAGACAATCCAACCAATGGAGCTCTCCGAGGTGTCTGCACTAAAAGAGGAGATGGGCATCCGCGCTTTCCCTTCTTAAGGGTCCTTATTCAAGAACCTTGGATAAACAGTAACAGGATCTGTGGCCTTATAATGAGGGGGTATAACCTATTATACTCAAGCAATTCTGGAAAAATTAGATCCTGCATTCTTGGAAAAAATAATTTAAACATGTTTCTACTTTCCGAATACAGCAATGATGACATAACAGCTGTCAGCCTAGAGTTTGGCGGCAGCCTAATCTGGCTCGTCTCAGCCTATATGGACTGGAGCAAACAGGTTTGGCTAGATAACCTAGGGGGACCTAGTTCTCGAAGCGGAAAAAAAGAAGATTGGGGTGATTCTTACATGTGATACTAATGCGCATCACACAATCTGGGGCAGCACAGACATCAACGAAACGGGATGGGTTATTTTTGGAATACTTATTAAATACCAACCTTTGGGTGTGTTATATTGGGCAAGAACCCACATTTATTATTAAAAATCGGCAGGAGGTTCTGGACGTAACCTTTGCCTTAGATAATATTTATCCTATGGTCAACGAATGGAGAATGGCGGGGGAACTTTCCTTCTTTACCATCGAAATGTAACATTCAGCCTTAACGTTTCCCCTGCTACTCGGAAAGCTTTTAGGAATTTCAGAAGGACAAACTGAGCCGCCAGCGACAGTGGAGGTGAATTACATATTGGACACTATTACTAGGGCCTGCAACCAGTCCTTCAAGGCTGCTTGCCCAATAATTAAGTTCATGGCATGGGCAAGCAAAAACCAGCATGGTGGTCCAAGGGACTGGGAACCTACTGAAAGGCGTGTAGGAGAGCCTGTAATAGAACCAAAAGTACGAGAGAGGCTCAAGATTGGGACTACTATAAGGAGGACTTAAAAGTATACAAAAAAGAATTATGGAAGTTTGTGCCTTCACAAACTCTGGTGGTCCTGGAGACTCTTCTGTAATAAAATGGAAGTCTCCAAGACCTCTCGTTTTAGAAAGATACTGTCTACTAATCCAACCATTCCCAGTTATTCAATTAAACCGGACGGATTTTGGACTGCTTCTAGTGAGGAATCTTTGAAACTCCTCATCGAAACCCACTTTCCTGGAAGCTTCGATGACTCGACAGAGACTACTACTCATTGAAAAACACATTCATTGCGCATATAAGATATTGTAACTATAGAAAATGGATCATATGGGCACTTGAAGGTTTCAAACCTTATAAATCGGCTGGTCCTAACCGAATTATACCAGCGGAAATTCAAAACAACTCATCGATTATTCTCCCCTGGCTGGAAGTAATCTTGAAATGGTTTTTAAAATTGATCTGTATTCCGCGGAGGTGGTGTGAGGTCAAGGTGTTAAATCACAAGATCTAGGGGGCCAATTCTGATCACAGAAACGAGAGAGTACACGACTAGGAAATGTTTCATGCAGTATTTGAATTGTTTCACGGGTTGTATGGCATGTGGCACCATCTTGTTGAAACCACATGTCATCTATGTCAATATCATCCAACTGAGGCAGAAAGAAGTGTGTTATCATATAGCGATATAGAGCATCAGTAACAGTTACTGGTTGACCAGCCTCATATTCAAAAACCTATGTTCCAATGATGTATCCAGCCCAAAACCCGCACCAAACAATGACATGCTGTGGATACATTTGTTTTAATTGAATTATGTAAGCATGAAGAATTGAATTTTAATTGAATTTTGTAAGCATGAAGAGATCTTTAGTGAGTATTACGCTGCAGAGAGCTTCTTAAAATTTGCAATTCTTGTCCACGACGCCGAATTGATATTCCTGGATTTTCACCAACACTCTCACGAACTGCTTCGATATTGACATTTGAACGGCTTGTTTTTGAACGACCAGTATGTTTAGCGGATCCAGTCTCCTTCAATTTTTCAATTAATTTTTACTAACTCTACCTAACCTCGCAGCCGTCAAATTAGTTTTTTTTGGGGGGTTGCCAACACTTTACTGCACAAATGGCGGCAAATTCAAATATTGCGTTAATTTTGGGACACCCTTTATATACCATAGATACATAGTGAGAGACATAAAATTTCTTTCTGTCTTTCGGTCTGTTGATGACGATAGGCCTTATGAGCACCACAAGATTAAAACATTTTAAAATTTTCATAAAAAAATCAATCAAAATTCAGCACTTCAAAAACACATAAACAATTTTATCAAGTTATTGTTACCATTACAGTTATTGTTACAAACACCCTCTGTCAATAAAAAACTACTTGTCTTTCTTTACCCTAGATATATATAAATTTAAGAGCGAATCAACAAAATTAACTATGTTGTATAGTTGAGAAGGGAGAGGGACACAAATTTTGTCCACACGAGTATCTGATTACAAAACAATTCACTTGCTAGTAACAGTAACTTATGTGACTTAATTCTATTATTTATTTATTTGTTGTGTCTCTCGTATATGCAGAATTATAAATTGGTAACCGAACGAGAAACGACCACACCATATTCCGAAACAACAAAAAGGATATATGTATATTCCTGGCTATATATATATGTATGTAGTTGTGTGTGTGTGTGTATGCATATAATACTTATATTTTGATCTATTTTCCATAGGATAGAACGGATATCATTGCGTTATCTTTTGTATCCTTTTATAAACATTACAACAGCAACAATAAAGGATATAGATACAGATTAAATGAACATCATATTTTATTTGTATTTAATTTGTCAAAATTGTATTTTTATGTTTTTTGTAAATTTAATATCCTTTTCATTGTTTTGAGTTGGTGATGATGGGAAATGAATGATAAGACCTGTGTTGTGTTATATATGTGAGATGAAAGAGAAAAAATAATTATTAAGGTGATGGAAAAATTATTTGTTGATGTTGTTATGTCCTGTCTGTATATATGTATATATGTATGTATGTACAAATGAAAATTGATACACAATTTGAGAGTTTGATGACAATCATGAGAATGAGTTATTTTACAAATGTACTGTTGTTAATTGTTTGATTGATGAAATTTGCTTAATATAATGTCGAGCGATTGAGGGAGAAAGTGTGTGAGAAATTCATCCCTTCATTATACATAGTATAGACGACTGTTCGGGAACAGTACAAGTGGATCGTATTTCAAATGTTAATCAATCCTTGGCGCAAATATCGCGGCACATAAAGTAACACATAATTGTGTTATTGAAAATTCATTCATTCACCAAAAAACCTCAACATCGGCATCTTTCTAAATTTTTTGTAGGATTTTGATTTTTTTTACAAATAACCAAAAAAAAAAACTTTATATCAAAAGATAATTGTTGTTTATTATTAAGATTATTGTATTATGTTTGTTTAGAGTTTACCGCGAGCGATAAATTATTATTATTTGTATTTTTTTTCCAATATTTGGGACCGCATCAATATTTTATTTCGTATCCTACTTACGAGTCTATATCGACCATATATACAATATATCGAGTGTGGTCTCATCTAACATAAGTATGAAATTAAGAAAAACGCAATGTATATAAATGTATTTGTATGTATAAGAGATGTTATATAGAAGCAGCGACGAAAGAAGTTAAACAGGATGTTGGAAGATGACTTATTAAGATTATAATACTCAATTAGTAATAAAAAACTTGAGGGTGGTTTCAAGATGTTATAAATTGATAACTCATTTTTTTTTACCTTTTTTCGTTTATGTTTTTGTTGGGGTGTTATCTTAACGTTTTTGCCTATAGGTTATTAATCGATTTGGAGATGATTTATCGATTTACATATTCCTTGCTTGTTCCTGTACTGAGATCATTATGTTGTACATGTTTATTAATTTTAGTTACCTTATACCTCTTCATCACAGGTATATCCAGTTTAATATTAACCTTCCATTTAAGACATTGAAGCTCACATAGCCTCATGGTTGAACTTGTTATGCCTATGAGGCCCAGCGCTGCCGTTTAAAAAAAAACCGGCAGCTCCAATCTAATTTCTATTCCATTTTATTTTTCAGTTCAATACAGTTTATTACTTTTAATAGAAGGAAGCAACATATAAATCTTTGGAGTCTCACTTTGGAATTCCTTATTTAAATTATTGGTAATTTTAAGAATGATAAAAACAGAAAACAACCTAAATTAACGTTACTTCGTTTTATTTAAAGGCATTTAATAAATAAAAAATGCTGGAGAGCCTGCCATTGCTCTAAAATTCGATTGACAACTCCTTCTGGTGACAGCCATCTAGTGTTCGCTACTTTTAGAATTTTTTTTTGAACGAAATTCATTTTGCCTGTTAGAACTGTGTGCGAAAAAGAAGTATATGTTTCTCGCCAATCTTTCGCAAACTTGTGGAAGTTTTTTCGCTGCTCCTAAGGTACATAAATGGAGGGTATGACATGTATATTCCAGGGAGTACAAATTAGGATTTACTTGTTTTAATAAATCCTGAACTCCACCCCAAACCCCAAGCAATTGGTTATTGGAATTTTATGAAGATCAACAAATTTTATAATTTCATTATATACCGACTTTGCGTCACTATTTTTTAGCTCCAAAAGGCACAAAAAGCTATCGATGGTTTTATTTTGGTTAAAATCAAAATATACTAAGGCTAAATATTTTTTGCTACTTCAATCGGTGGTTTCATCAATTATGATTGAGAAATGTTGGTCTTTTAATATTTCTACAATGTTATTTGTGCCCTCATCGCTTAACAAAGAACGAATCGTTTCACTTCCTTTAGTTTTACCAAATTTAATATGATGAATAATTTTCGAATTTACATCTAAGGACTTGACCAGACAATTACAATTACCTCAATAATCGAAAATGGTAAATTGTTTCGAACTATGAACATTAAAATTTTAAGTTCGGCAGTTTTGTAGTTATCCACACTTTTTCCCAAGAGTTCCAAATAGTCAAATGATTTCCCGAATCAGCCCCTCTTCCGACAGCCCTTATGAGACCACTTATTTTGCATTATAGACGCAACTAATATATTTTGTAAATAAATTTTTATTAATAAATTATTCACAATAAATTTATTAAGTGTTTTATTATTTTTAAGCAAAATTGTTTTAATTGAGCTCATATTAAGGGAACGAAAATATAGACGGCTGCGTAGAGCAGATCCACTAGACCTAATGTATTTATAAATTTAATTTAACGACATATTTGAGCTAAATATATATTCTAGAAATGAGAGAAATATTCTATATTCTAAGCTGTTGGATTCCTAAAGCCGATTGTAATTCCCAAAGCTCCTTCTGTTCTAACAATTATAAATATTTGTGCAAAATTAAAATTTATTTAAAAGAATTTTTCCACATCGCTATTGGCTTTCTTAAAGTTGTATTGTTTATGTCCTGTGATTCTGCTTAACATGGCTTTTCAAATAAATCTCCCATATTTAAAATAGCGTCGGCTGGATTGACTATGTTGGTGATTTCTACTATGTTGTCACAACTCACGAGCCACAAGCTTTTATTGTGTTTATAAACCATACCTCGACGGAAATATTTCAAAGCTATGAATTCCTTTGTTAAAATATTTGCCAAGACAAAAGAATCTTATCAATCTTCATTTTTTAAACCAAAAAAATATATTTTTTTACAATCTCACTTTTTATGTAAATTTATAGCAACGCACTTATAGTTAAAACTATATTTTACTATTATAGAAATTTAAACAACTAAAAACCTGAATACTATAATATACTAAAGTACTGACCCAACCTCGTCAATTTTTGGTTTTGATTGCCTTAATTAATTAAGTTGCTATTAGGTTCTCTTTCTCTCCGTGACCGTTTGGACTTTTGAATTGCTTCCACGAGTTTTATTATATAGAAGTTTAAAGTTATCCTTCCCGAATACAGTTGTACTCTCCTGGATAATTAATATAATATCACGATCCATTATATTTTGTTTCATTTAAAATTAAGTTTCTTTAATAATAAGGAAAGACTATCTCTAAGAATTAACTTAAACTTTTTAAGGGTTAAAAGGTTTTACCCTTTAGGACAAGAAGCCAATTCAGTGGCGCTTGCGACTCACAAGTCACAACAACTAACTCGCAAATCTCATATCACTAGCAGCAATAAGTAAGATACTACGAGACGTTCACAATCTACAAACAAGCCTTCTATGTCCTCTTCTATACCTGGCATCAGACTTGCCCTCCAATTGTTCCTTGTTAAATGATTTAAAAGTGCTCATTCCAATTGTAATTTGATCAAGTATAAAAGTTCATTGAAAATTTATAATTGAACTGTTTGATTTTTATATTTAGTTAATTTATTGGGCCGATCTTGGCGGTACTGCAATACCAAGCCAACCCGTGATGGAGGTGGAGCAAGCCCCTAGCACTCCATCTATTTCCAAAAATCAGTTTAACATTTGTGGTCCCTCTATGAGGGAACTATCAGATGTTAAGCTGATAAGAACAGATACTACACTTTGATCTTAGCCTTTAGGCCGAGAAGCGATAACTAAAGATTGTTTTACAGTAGATTGTCACGGTACTAAACACACGTTTAGTTAGCGAATTTGAGCAAATAGAACGAAATATAGATAAATCGTTCAACAACATAGAGTATAGGGACCCCTATTTAATCGATACATATTTGTATTTTTTTTTCATTCTTAGTATACTATACCACTATACATTCCGCAAATTTAGCAATTGGGAAAATCCAAAATTTTCCAAATCCAGATTATAAAAATTAAAATTTATAAATCAGGATTATAAAGCTTGGTTTCAAAAGTTCCAAATTCGATAAACTCAACTTTTATTTTAAACGAATTGCTTTTGGACACTTTCAATTCGCTTGGAGTGAATGAGATACGATGGTGACAATACCGTATGATGCGTATTCTAATGTAGACCGAACAAAGGAGATATGCAATACATTTAGAGTAATAGGGTCCCAGAAGACTTTACAATTCCGCTTAATGAACGCTTACAACTTCGTTGTATAAGCGGTATTGAAGCAAACTAAGTGCGAGCGGATGCGATAAAATGATAAAGTCTTACACTTGCTCATCGGTTGTTAATTGACTAACTACAAAACCTATTTAAGTCTCCCTGGAGCTTCATGCAGTCGTATATATTACTGACTTGGGTGAAAATTTCCAGATCGTCGGCAAAAAGCAGGCAGTTCGCAAATTGAAACCAGTCAACAATGAAAATAACAATGAGGCAATATGACTGCCTTAAGGTAGGCCGGATGACGCGTGAAAAAACTGGGAAGAAAAATCAATAATCCTAACGGATTGCAAGCGAACGGAAATGTAGAAACGCAACCAATCAACGGAAATGAACTGACAGTTCAAGTTCTCCAGCTTGGTGATAAGGATTGAGTGATCAATCTTATCAAAAGCCTAAGTAAAGTCTGTATAAATAACGTCGAGTTGCTGTCTATGGAGTTTAGATTGTTAAATAAATTACCGCAAAACGAAAATAAGTTACCAATGAAAATTGGTGGGATTACGTCGTGACCAGCACACTTGACGACGTCAAGCTGGAGCCAGCAATCTTTAACTTCTCACTCTGTAAATTTAAAATGATTGAAATCAACAACCCGCGGGAGGTTCGTACACTGAGGCAAAAAATTTAGCAAACAGTTTACATATTTCAGAGGGGTGATTAGTGGTGGAATTCTGATACGTCATGGACGACCGAAAACCAACCACTTTTCTCTTGCTGTTCATAAAATTCCAAAATACTTTAGGACTCGTTGTCAGTTCCTCTTCGATTCGCACTATATATTGGTTGTATAAAATCCAGTTCAAACTTTGAAATTCTTTACGGGCTGCCAATAAAAATAAAAATTATTGGGACGATAATTAATATTACAAATATGCTTTCGCAGCCGGTGAAATCCGGACCTGTAGAAACCTCTTAATGCATGGCGACGGTTGCAAATAGCAGGAATTTATCCCGACTGTTACTAGTACGATTTAGCTGTGCCGAAGAGATTCTAGCAAAGTGGAAGACGATATGGATACGCCATCGACGTCAAGCCAATCTATGTCGGGCAGATTATAGTTGCCCACAATGATAAGTTGGTCATTGGGACGAACTAAAGGTATTACAGCTCCGTGAAGTTCATGATCATGTTATTTGTGTCAAGAGTCCTACTGTAATT
The DNA here is from genome assembly GCA_951394425.1 of Tipula unca. NCBI lineage: Eukaryota > Metazoa > Arthropoda > Insecta > Diptera > Tipulidae > Tipula > Tipula unca. The sequence goes on along the minus strand of OX596381.1, from coordinate 23,964,825 downwards.
GATTGATAGATTTAAATTTCCCCGTAATTAAAATAGCGTCGGCTGGGTTGGTTATGTTGGTGATTTCTACTATTATGTCACAACTCACGAGGCGCAAGCTTTTATTGTGTTTATAAACCACGTACCTCGCAGGAAAGATTTCAGAGCTATCAAATTCTCTGTTAAAAATGGTTAAAATATTTGCCATGACAATAGAATCTTATCATTCTTCAGTTCTGTACCAAAAACATATATTTGACCTCACTATTTTTTTTAAAGTTAAAGCAACGCACTTAAAGTTAAACATTGGTTAAGTTTTGTGATTCATATTTTAAATGCCGTGTTTTGGTGTACGGAATACATGCAAATTAAATTTTTGTGCCCCATGGCTGTAATGCATAAAATCGGTGCTTCTCATCTGTAATATTTTCAATTAAACTTTTGGAAACTTGGCATTTGCAAGTAATCTCACCAAACCAATTGGACTGTAGATTTCCATATTCCTTAATTATTTTAAGTAAGTTCAAAAGGCTTAAAGACAAAATCGAATTGCGATTCTGAGGAACACGAGCATCTGTCCAAATAATAAATTTTTCAGTTTGCGGAAAATCAGTTATGACTGCATTCAAAATTCTGACGACAGCACTTGCTAACTTATTTGCACCTCTTCCTTGAAATGTTTCATTCCAGATAGAGCCATAGGTGCTTATGTTATTTTTACATACCCTGTTAGGTTAAAACACAAAAGTTTACGCTTGTAATAGAAACAGTTAACATTTGCTGTCGGCACCGCAAATACATTAGTGTTTGGTTTAATAATTAGGAAATAAATAAATTTACTGTTATCTAGAATTTAAATTGGTTGTTTTATTCACAATCCAACAAAGCCATCGAACTTTGTTTGACAAGACTAAAACGTAACATCAAAACTCCTAAATTTTTAAATATTGAAAGGCTCAGTTATTTAAATTTTCTAGTGTAGTGTCTAATTTGTTGAATTTGTTGAAGCGACGTGTGATGTTTCTTCTAGCTTCTTATTTATGCAAAATATGACGATGCTTTAAAATCGAACATTAATTACAATCACTTCACGTGAATTTTAACATAAATTGGTTCTAAAAAAAAATGTAGGATTTTTTTAAAACAAAATTCACAATTCCATATGGACGGGTGAGGATTGTTCTAAATTCCGATTATGTGGCTTTTTTATAACTCAAATATGTCGTATAAATAAATTTCAAATTTCCTTGGGTACCCCTTGGAAGCTAACACCATAATGACGTATACTTCAAGATGTCATTGGGTTTAAGTAGTATTGTATTTTGACATCTTAGCTTCATAGGATTTTCCTTAGAATATTCAGAAAATCATGTCGTACCAAATTTTGTTGTCCCAATGATAAAATTCATTGTATCGAGGTAGTTTGCTTTGCACACCAACGCATATAAGCAGAAATTGATTTTGTTGCTTTTTAGGACAGATTTATGAGAAATTTTGCATACGTACCACAATCAACGTCAAACTTAAGCCAATAAAGGAGTGAACAGAAGTGTAAATCTCATAAGACCAACGTCCTATGAAGTCTGAGCAAGCTAATAAAGTGCTACATTTCGCCAAATGCACAGCTGCCTATGTGAGGGAGGATCGAAAGAAAAATCGCCTTCAATATGCTTATAGAAGCCACCATTCAGACAAATTATAGCTGTGCTTACTGAACAATCGAACGGAGAATATTTTGCCTACAGAAAAATTGTAGAAGTTCTGGAAACATTGATACTAGGCTAATTCCTGAAAAATATTTTACTCATATGAGCTGTCTTAATTTTAAAAATTACAAAATCCATCTAATTCTAATTTAAAATTGTGTAAATCATTGTCATTTTCAATTTTGTCTAAGTTTAATCCATATTTGATATTCTATCAAATAGTTCCAACTCTCCAAATTATCTCAAAACTGATTGATTGATACAGTCCGTTCATGATTTATTTTCTTGATGGAGAACATTTTTGGCCCCGTGGAGGATGGAGGAAATTTCTTACGAAAGATGGACTTTCCTCCACAAAGAAGAACGGATGGCAAGCCTAGTCACAACTCACCAGCCACAAGCTTGTATTTTGTTTATAAACCACGTACCTCGAAGGAAAGATTTCACAGCTATGAATTCCTTTTAAAGCCAAAAAAATTTATTTTTTAACAATCTCACATTTTATGTAAAGTTATAGCAACGCACTTAAAGCTAAAACTATATTTTACTATTATAGAAATTTTTTTTATAGTTCTTCTAACCAGCAATAAACATCAACTAAAAACCTAATAAAGATTAATAATAAAATCAAAATGTTTTACATAATAATTCTAGAAATATATAAATGTTTTTTGTTGTTTTGTTATAAGAACGAAAGGAAATAAGATATCGCCGGAGGTCTGCGTTAAACCTACACATATACCATAGTTACATACATACGAGTATACACACGAACTAGTAATAAAATTATAGTTTCAAACAATTAAATTTACATTATACCATGCGTACAATTGTACATAGTTAAAATTTTGTAATGAAGACATAAATTGAAACTTTATTATCTACGTATATATAGTTAGAATACATATACATACATATCTGTACACATACATTAACTATTATATTGTGTCACAATGTGTTATCATTTTAATGTGGAATTTTAAAGATTTATGATGCTTTTTGGTTTGGGTTCGAGATAGCAAACGCTGCAGAACTGTTATTTTACCATATATGAAGACATCTTTATTGAATGTTTATACAAGAGATAATATTCTTGTCAGAAGTCAAAATGAAATTTACTTCGACTTTGATGTAATAATTCTGTAAATGGTGTACGATAAAAATGGTGCAGTGACATTTTGGTGTTAAAAATGTAGATATCGGGGTTCCTAGACTAGAACGAAATAAGATTTGTGTGGCATATTACGGTATTTGGCTTACGTGCACCGTTGTATTATATGACGAGGTGGCCGAGTGGTTAAGGCGTTGGACTGCTAATCCAATGTGCTCTGCACGCGTGGGTTCGAATCCCATCCTCGTCGCTATAAATTTTTTTTTTTTTTTCAAATTTTCCTTAGGGTTCAAAAAAAATAAAAAAAATAATTGATGCCATCTAACACGTTATGTTACAAAAATATATATAAAATTATACCTAAGATTGGTCACCCGCAACACCAAAACCGGAAATACCTAATTTTTGTCGATTTCTTAATATTTTTTGTTTGTTTGTTGTTTTGTATTTTAATATTCTTATTAAAAAGTCAAATTATACAAAAAAAAAGTATATACGAGTATATGTTTGTAATATGTGTATTATTAGCGTCATTATATAGTTTACTATAATGTATATAGTATTTTGATTGGTCAAAAGAATTATAGTGGACATAAAAATTATATATTATAGGGAGAACTTTTGATTTGTGTCATTGTACGTGTTTTAGTTTATAACTACATAAACTTAATGTTTGGAAGGTACGAGTATTACATAAAGTGAGGGCAAGTAATTATTTTAAAATGTTGGAATTGTTTAACACAAGGTACTTATCTTTTTTTAACCATTATTACGCTATTTTCATTAATAATATTCATTATGCAAGACTGACTATAATTGTTGCACCCACCGGCAACAAAAGAAGAAAACAAAATTTTAATCTGTCTTAAAATTAATTGTACTATCATTAGAATAGGCTTATCTTAATAAACATCTGAAATATAAACATGACCGAACTCGCAATCATCACATACCAGAAATCCCATTTTAGAAAAACCAAATATTTTAAATTTTTTATACTTGGACTGTGTCCGAAACCTGTAATAAAAAAACGTGAATTAAATTTTTGACATTTACTTATGAAAATACCGATAACACCTAAATTATTCGAGTCTATTAGTTGATAATTTTTGACCGCTATCGAATAATTTGTGTGGGCATGTCCAACGTTTGATTTGTAAATACACACAAATATTGTAAATTTAAATATTAACGATTTTAGATTACTTTCTGTTTTCTTAATTCATTTTTTCAGTTAAAAACTACTGCCAGCCAATTTTTCTCATGGAATAGAAACTTTAGCCCTCCTAACTCTTATATCAAAGCCGCCCAAATTAATAAATGTAATATTAATAATAAACAGTGTCTAAAGCCCATTACTGGCCCCTCACTGAATCAACAATTTCGATCCCGAGCATGGTCTTCATACTGTCTAAGACAATCTGAAGAGGCCAAGTCATTCTCTACACCGTGGGGCCATCGTCGCCTGCAATGACTTCTGCGCCTACCATATGGTGGCTCTCCTTTCAGAGATCGCTGCACAATTCGTTCAGGATCAGCACGCAGAACGTGACCGAGTCAGCGTACTCGCAGAGATCTAACTTCATGTACAATATCGGGGATCTTCATCAGATCTATGATCTCGATATTGTGATCGGTATGTACCATCTATTTCGCGTTTTGGGCCGTAAATCACAAGCATGACTCTTCTCTCAAATGTAAGGAGCCATCTTTCGTACTCATCCATCAGCGCCCAACTTTCACATCAAAACATAACAACGGGCCTGATCAGCGCTTTGTAAAGCTTCAGCTTCCCGGCACTTGATAGGTGTTTAGATTTTAGCAGTAGCCTTAGAGGATACAAAGAACGACTGCCAGCTGCCAGCCGCACTTTAATATCCTCACCCACACTGTTATCGTGAGTGATAAGAGAACCCAAATATTTGAACCTCCTCACTCCCTCAAACGTGTGGTGGCCACTACTAAAATCTATTGTGCCATTGTTCCTAAAACCAGATATCAGGTATTTCGTGTTTGACTCATTGATCTGAAGTCCAACTGAAGCTGAAAACTCTACCAACGGATCAAGTATTTCTTTCACTCCGTTGCTATTCAGTCCAATCACGCATATGTCATCTGCATATGCAAGCACCTGATTGGACGAAAGAGAATCAGGGACAGAGCATCTCCCTGCCGAACACCCGAGTTAACTGCAAAAATTGTCGATAGCCTGTTCTCTACTTTAATACAGCATTGAGACTGCGTCACTGTCATCCTACACGGACGTACGAATTTTATTGGCATTCCTAGGTATTCCAGGGCAGACCAAAAACTCTATCGATTGAACGAGTCATAGGCCTGAAGGAAATCCAGGAACACATGATCTACGGACATGGATGTCTCATAATATTTAGAACCACTCGCAGCGAAAAGACCTGATCGGTGACTGATCGATTCGGACGAAATCATCCTTGATAGTTACCAACCAAGCCCTCCGCTAGAGGAGTGATTCTATCCAATACAATGTATGACAGTAACTTGTATGCTGTGCAAAGGAGAGCTATACCGCGATAATTCTCACACTTCAAGCTGTCTTCCTTCTTGAAGATGGGGCATATCGCGGCCACTTTAATTAATAAATGTACATAAATTTATAAAGTTAGGTAGGTATTGTTTATTTCAATTTTGTTATTACTTAAATTTTAATTAATAGAAATGATTTTATAAAAATAGGCCCCTGTGGTCGGGGGGCACTGACATGTCCCGTAAATTTAAATTGCACGAATATATTTCCCAAGAATACCACCACAGTATCCTTTGCTTGTCGTAGGAGGCGACTAAGTTTTTATAAAGTCAACAAAAAGAAAAATGGATACCGCCAAAACAACACCGGACCCCCGCTCAAGTACCCGGACACGAGATTTAGGATCGGCAGGTGGAACGTACGGTCACTTAGAAAACCAGGAGCGTTGGAGGGGCTAAACACGTGCATGAAGCAGTATCGGCTGGATCTCGTTGCTATTCAAGAAACTCGCTGGCCTAAAAGTGGAGACCATGTGTCCCAGGGCTAAACGTTGCTCTACAGTGGAGATGACCTCGGAAATCTTGGACCTGGATTTCTTCTTGGGCCGCAGGTAAAGAACGCTGTTTTGGATTTGCAAGCAGTCAATAATCGATTGAGTACGCTTCGCTTGCGCATTAAGTTAGCCAACCTGTCGATGATTTGTGTACATGCGCATACAGAAGTCAGCCAGCCCCAAGATAAAGATTCATTTTACAATGACTTGGACGATCTGATGGGATCTATACCCGAACACGATGTTAGAATGGTAATTGGGGTAACTTTAATGCTAGAGCTGCCAGAAATCAGACCGACTTCTGTGAAAACATAGGTCCGTACTCCCGACACGAAACTGCGACAGATAATGGTGAGAGAATGATGTATTTTGCAATTGCTCATGATCTTAGAGTAGCAAGCACATTCTTCCCTCACAAACACATACATCTAGAGACATGGACACAGGGTTGTGCAGGATGTGAGAACTTATCGGGCAGCAACCAAATACGTAGACAGCGATCCTCATTTGGTCGCTGCAAAGCTACGATAGATGTTTACGTTTCGACTGTGAAGGTCTGATAAATGAAGATGAAAAGAAACGAAATCAGGATCTTGTCATCGACAACATTGATGAAGCTAATTACCAGTCTGACTGCGTGAACTCTGTCTGGGAGGTACTGAAAGTCAGTGCTGGTCAACAGACATTAGGTATAGTGAAAGTCAGAACCAAGAAAGAATGGTTTGATGACGAGTGTCGCGTTGCAGTTGAGCAACAAAATATAGCCTATAGTGAAGTGCAACAACGTCTCACAATCGCGAGGAAAAACAACACTGCTCTTGCAAGAAGGGCAGCTAAGCGGATTTGTAGACGGAAGAAGCGAGAATGGTGGAAGGCCGAGGTTCTGAAAGTACAACAACTCAGCAATGAGCGCAGTTTGTGTAATTTCTTTAAAGGAATTACTGGACTGCACCATACTTTCAGGCCTACGTCAACCGCCATTCGGGACCGGGATGGAAACCTCTGTGTCAACATCGACGTTGTACTTGACGCATGGAGTTTACACTTTACTGAGCTACTTGATGTTCATCATGCGTCACAGACTGTTGTTGAGTCACCTCTAATACAGACTGCGGAGATTTGCACTGAGGAGCCATCCCATAAGGAATTCACTAAAGCCATGCAAAGATTGAAACGAAATCGCTCACCTGGACCAGTGGACTGTATTAATTCGGAGCTCTTGATATTCGGAGGGGATACTTTGTGGAACTGTCTTTTCGACCTTATTCGATTAGTGTGGCGAACCGAAGTTATGCCTGATGAATGGAAAGTGGCCGCGATATGCCCCATCTTTAAGAACGGAGACAGCTTGAAGTGTGAGAATTATCGCGGTATAGCTTTCCTTTGCACAGCATACAAGTTACTGTCATACATTGTATTGGATAGAATCACTCCTCAATATGAATCAATTTTAACGACGCTTTGGATAATTTTAACTCAAACAATTCCAAGCATTAGATTATTTGATTCCCAATTTTATTCGAATTATTCTTTAGCTTAAAAACTAGTTATCTAAATAAAACAGAGTACATGTTTGATTTCGTTGATTTTCATTGTAGATTAAAATGCATTGAAGAAAAATCTATTCAATTAATACCTCGCGTATTGCATTGATCCTAACGAAATTTGGTCACCTTATTTTAAAACTAATTTGTTAAATCATTCCAGGATTTGTCTACATTATCGACGTTGTTTACGTTGTCGACATTGTATACTACCAAACTACGAATATATATTTTTACTGGCAGATTAACAAAGTACCAACTCAACAAAAATCAATTCATTATCTATACCTAGAATAACACCAAAGTAGTAACACCTCTAAATATTTTGGTTAAATTATCACCTCGAAAGTACTTACAGCGTATATATAAGTTAGGTTTTAAGACGGCAAAGACAACGATATGAATGAATTATTAAAAGCATATATATACGTAATTATGTATATACATACTTATGTATATATTATGTATATCCAAAGAAAGAGTTAACTCATAAAACATGTCATCATCATTATTGTATGGTTATTGTTATGAAAATGACATGACATTTTATTTATATAATAAAATTTTTATGAATATTAAAATATTTTGATAACTTAAATTGGTATTGTTGATGTTTTTTTTTTTTTTTTGGTTGGAATACTCATATACGAGTATATTAATGTATGTATATACAAATGTACATATATGATAAAAGCTGGAAATAAAAATGTTTCGTTTTTACGTTAAAAAGCTCATTAATTTCATTCATTTGATATAAAAAAAAAATGTTTCATTACAAATTGAAATTATTTATTATCTAAACGGAAACAAAAATATGAAAACGTGAATGAGATCGAGATCAGGGGATTTGGTATTTTTGGTAACGTTTTAATTTTTAAAATTAAAATAAATAAATAAATTGATGACAGAATATAAATTTATTAAAAATACATTTGAATTTATTATTATACATCGGCAATATGCTTTTGTCCAAAATGTTGATGATTGTTAATTAATTTGTTATTGTTAGATCCATTTTATATGTCATAACCTTTATTACCAAATAGATAACATTATATACACATATATACGGATTTCGGATATAACTTAATGGTATAGTAGATAAAATAAATAAAAATTGAGGAAATCCAAACCAGTAATTTATCCATCATAATTCCATTTATCCATAATTTCGGATTCTTATAACCAAACCATTCATCCGGACTCTAATTATATTTTTTTTTTTCTGATGGCTTGTTCCTTTCAATACTCGCAGTTATAATGTACAACTTAATTTCTATTTCCTATTAATTTTGGTGTATTTATTTTGGTACCGTATAAAACAAAATTATTAAGGTGAACAAAACTGTCAAAAACGTCAAAATTTGATTTGTTTGATGCGAAAGGTGTTTTTTTTTCAAGAACATTTTCAGATGATTGCATAACTGGCGTATGTATACTTTATAGTGTTTCTTTTACACCACATATGATCACGAAATGGTATGATTCAGAATATTCAACATCAAACTATTTAATAATCAGGAAAAGTTCAAGTGGCTATTCGGAAATACTATAGCGACCCTATATGTAGAAATAAAATCTAATTATATTTTGACGATGTTTATCGGAATTAGCTTTAGTAGTTATGATAATTTTATTATTTGTTTTTTTTATCAATTTTTTTTTTATATAATAATAAAACAGTTCCAATGGTTTCGATCTTGGGCTTGGTCATCATACTGTTTTAGACTACCTGAAGAAGCCCAGTCCTCCTCTACACCGTGAACACATAGTGGCTCTCCTTTCAGCTATCGCTGCACAAATCGTTCCGGATTAGCAAGCAGAACGCGACCGACCCAGCATACTCGCTGAGATCTTAGGTTAGGTTAAGTTGAGTGGCTGCTACAGCACACTTAGTTCGGCGACGGTCCGTTGTGATACCACAGGATCTACTTCCCTATTACCCTATGAGAACCAGTTTGAGCTACTTATGTAGCGTAATAAGTCTCGCACCTTACAGTTTTAGAGATCCGAGAGGCAGTCCATTGAAAATGTTGATGTGTTTTGTGTGCTAAAGCTGGGCATGAGCATAGGAGATGGACTACCGTCTCTTCCTCCTCCTCGCATGTTCTCCAAGTAGGCAGTGTCCTGTGAGTATCCCCACGATCGTTTTTAGTTCACGTCTTCGTAGGAAGATCAGTGTCTTAGAGCGTTTCAAGTCCAGCTTTTGCCAGACTTGCCTTGCTATGCTACATGAGAGGGTTTTCGTCCACCTTTCATTCGCTGAGGCTACTGCCTCTTTTTTAAGCACAGTCTTGAGTGCATTGATGGGCCTTCCCAGTTTTGCCATTTCCGGTAGCAGTTGGAGAGTTGTATGTTCCCCATGACGTCCGAGTGGCTGGGGACCCAGACTACCTGGATGTTGAAATGCTCACTCATCTCTTTCAGAGACCAGTGGCAACCCAACGCCACTCTAGACATCAGAGAAACCGCGTCCAGCGACTTGATTGCAGCCTGACTGTAAACATAAATTGTGATATCAGTCGAGGATACAACATTATTCCCCAACCAATTCAGGACCTCCTCAATCGCTATTACCTCTGCCTGGTACACGCTGCAGTGATCAGGGAGACGAACTGATATATTTACTTCTAGTTTATCACAGAAGACTCCAGGTTCTACTTTACCGTTTAGCTTGGAGCCATCCGTAAAGAACTGTAGTGCTTCTGTTTCCGCACCCAACCCGCCCCTCCAAGATTCCCTTGAGGGGCAGGAAGTTCGGAACCTTTTCTCGAAACACAAGGTTGGTGTAACGTAGTCTAGATTCGCCAGTTCCTTCTTCAGCGATTTAATTATCGTCGAGTGTCCTATCTGAAGACACTTCCACTGATGAAGGTGAAGCATAACCTCCAAGGCGCGTGTTGTACGTTACTTTATCAAGAGCTGGCCACCACACACTCACCCCATACATAAGTACAGGTCTTACTACGGCAATGAATCAGCCTGTACCAGCTCCGGCTTCATGCCCCATCTCTTTCCGATGGCGTTCCTGCACGAGTGCATGGCTATATTTTGGCTTTGTTTACTCTTTCCAGAATGTTGGGCTTCCAACTAAGCTTACTGTCCAAGATTACTCCCAGAAATCTTTCCATGTCAGTAAAAGCTGGTCTCCTGCCATTTAGGAGAGATGGATCTACTACCTTATAGGAGTCCCAGTCTTGAGCCCCCCTCCTGCTTTTGGCTCTGTTAAAGGCTTTTCTACAAGCCTTCCGGAAGGTCCCCAGTTCTTTGGACCACCATACTGGTTTTTGCTTGCCCCCGGACTTAACAATTGGGCAAGCAGTGTTGAAGGACCGATTGCAGGCTCTAGTGAATATGTCCACTATGCAATTCAGTTCCTCCCGTGTCGTTGGCGGCTCAGGGGCCTTTGGCGTTAATAGTTCTATAAGCGTTTCCCCATACTTACTCCAATTTGTCCTTCTAGGATTCCTAAAAATTTTTCGGGTAGCAGGGGAAACGTCAAGAGAGCATATTTTGTTAAGCACATCGACCGCAAATATTAGTGATATTGTTGACTTGATTTTTGCGTGGTGTTTCGACCTCTTACATATTTTCAACCTAATTTAAATGGTCTTGAGATGGTGTTTCAAATTTATTAGTTAGCAAAAGTGTGTTTAAGGCTCAGAAAACTCAATCAATTTTGGGATAACTTCAGATTCAGTTTGCAGATGAATAAAGTGAATGTATATCTGCCAAATTACATTAAAGTAAAATTGAAGACATAGAGATTCACGCCGAAATGGTATATTCAAGTAATACAGATTATGGTACGCAAGTATACTTTCACCACTTTCATTATTTACAATAGGTATATGAAATTTAAGAAGTTGTATAGACACTTTTAATTATTTACCTCTAGCTGGGCTTAATCGATTATTTTAAGATTTTCAAGCATGTTAAATACGCTCATAATTCGCTGTGTCAATAAATGAATCAAATGCATATTTTAAATTTGAAAACAAGTAAAAAAAAAGAAATCATTACGAAGCACAACAACGATTTCTAAATTGATAGATTATTAATAAATAAATAATTTGTGATTCACAATTATTTCCAATACAAGCTTCAATACGCTGAAATTGGAATTAAGCGGCTCAATGGTCTAGGGGTATGATTCTCGCTTTGGGTGCGAGAGGTCCCGGGTTCAAATCCCGGTTGAGCCCAACTTTTTGTATTTATGTACATATATAGAGCACGCGTGGGTGATGGTATACAATACATAATTTACTGCGTCCATACAAAGGATACTGCTTTCACCTTCACCGCAGCTCTAGTCGTTTTATTTCGCTTATATCATTGATTTATTATTATGCCAAGCACTTATGACTATACCCCTAGATTATTGAGCCAATATACTAAAAAAAATTACACCATATTGAAAAACCTGGAATAATTGCAAAACAATTTAGGCAAAATGTATAAATGTAAAATAATTGTATTAATTTATTGCACCACACAACAATGATGACGTCTAATTTGGTTATAAATTGATAAATAATTTATAGCCGCGAGTCGCGACAATTTGATTACCAATTTTGATTATCCAACAAATTTTGTATGAATATATTCAAATTTAATCAGTTTTTTATGATTTTGATTCGTGTACAATTCATCAAGCGGCTCAATGGTCTAGGGGTATGATTCTCGCTTTGGGTGCGAGAGGTCCCGGGTTCAAATCCCGGTTGAGCCCAATTTTTTTTGACATAAAATATAGTTCAGTTGAGCACTTAACTTCTTAAGAGAGGACACACTTGTCGCATATTGCATCGGCATATATCACCCAAATAAATCAAATATTTCGAAATGTTCGAACTCTTGATGAATAGGAATTGATGTCGTACACAGTTAAAAAACAATTTAAACCCATTCGGGTTCATTCGATTATTCATAAATAAGTTTAGATAATTGGATGAACCAGAAGGTTTTAGTGTATTCAAGTATTCGACTGGAAAGTTAAGTCGCAAATTTCCAGAATTTTTTCACGTAACATGTAGTAACAACCATTAACTGAATTCAGGATCACTAATCCAACACAACTAATGTTGATGAGCTGAATACGTGATGCCATTGGGTTACAAATTTGCAGGCGTGACATTGTGATCGCCCCCAATAAATTAATGTATCAGTGATCTCTTCAGGTATCGCAGACTGGCTTATATAAACGCTGAAAATAATTTTTGTCACAGTTTAACGGGGAACGGTTCACACCCAAATGGCACTTCAACTGAAACTCAGTCTTTGCGTAGAATTGTCAATATTCAAATTCAATTTTAGTCGACCTTTCCATGCACTTACATATAGTGAAACACGCGCGGAATATTTATTTCCATTACAAAGACAATTTTTGGTGTGATTTACTATGCGAATGCTTAGCAGTGTCGACTAAAATTAAGTAGCTATTTAGTTCAATTTCCTCCTTTAAGGCGTGTGTTAGTTGGCATAAACCTTATACTTCAAAAAACTCCAAACAAATAGGTCCAGTATATAGGGCCAATCAATACTGATTAACGGGAAACGCAATCAGGAAATGACCCAAGCAGTAATTGAATAAAGAACGAGAGACCGGCGGAATTATCATGTCGCGATAGGGAGCACAATTATCTGTCATTACCTAATCAGCCGGATTTTCGAAAAAGAATATTCCGATGATGCCACCAACCCAAAAACCGCACCACACGTTGTGTATATGCAATGGTATCTTAACAATCAGTCACGAATTTTCTAAACCAGAAATGCGACAGTTTTGTCGATTAACGAAGCCATCAAGATGAAGTGAACCTCATTACTGGAAATGATTTTATTCGAAAAATCTGCATCCATTAATACTTGTGTCGTAAACCATTGAGCGAACTCTCTTCGCCGTGTGTGGTCAGTAGGTTTCAATTCTTGTCCCAATTGAACTATGTAATCATGAAAATGCAAACCAATTGTGAAAATAGCCTGTAGAGAGCTTCTCGATGTCCATTTGTCCTTGTGAATTACGGCCAGAATGTCTAAGATCACTAATTGATTCAGTATCCCTGATTTCTTTAATTAATCTTTTCGCAGTTGATGATGAAGTTAAATCACTTTTCCGACCAAAAATTTTGAAATACTGAGAATTCATGTAATAAAATTTGAGGTTATCGAATTTGGAAATTTTGAAACTTTTAATTTTTATAATCTGGATTTGGAAAATTTTGGATTTTCCCAATTGTTAAATTTCCAGAATGTAATTGTATAGCACACAATGTATCGATCGATTAGATAGGTGTCCGTATATTTTATGTAAAAAGATTTATGTATATTTTGTTCTTATTGCTTAAATTCGCTAACTAAACGTGTGTTTAGTACCGTGACAATCTACTGTAAAACAACGTTTAGTTATCGCTTCTCGGCCTAAAGGCTAAGATCAAAGTGTAAAAGTGTTTTCTAAGATCAAAGTCAGTTTAAAAGTGTGGTCAGTGTAGTGCCAGTGTCGGGGTTCGAGAGGAGGAATGGCAGTTGAGCTAGCGCGGTTCTATATAATTTACCCTTTTGAGGAGCGGGTAATATGCACCATTTGCATGCCCGTCGGTAAAGCCTATAAAAGGCACAGTGACCTCAATAAGCACCTGAAGAAGAATCACCAGCATCAACTAGGGTTCTTGTGCGCGACTTGTGGTGATCAACACGACACCATAAAGAGCTGTAAGGCTCATCAGAAAAGGGAGGGACATGGTGAACCTGGTGATGCTGTGGCGGATGTGGGAGGAGTGGGCGCGGGGCCTGTTGAGGGGGCGGCGGCAGATGAGGTGACTTTGCGGCCGATCATTCCGACGTTGGCCTCTTCTCGGGAACAGTTGGTCGGCATCAGCGAGGATGTCATTGGCGTGGCAGGATCGGCGGTTGCAGCAGAAGAATCTCCGCAACTACCGCCAGTAACATCTAGACGAAGATCCAGAACACAACCGCCAGTAACATCTAGGCAAGGTATCACAGCGCAACCGCGAGTACCACCACTGGATTTCTACCCCAGAATAATGCCTGTAGAGAGTTACCATACCAGACCACCGGCCACTCCAATACCATCAGGTGAACAAGGCTCGACAGCAACACCAACGAGAAAAGGCACACAGTTCCAAGAAACCTTTCTGGAAAAGGTGAATCTCTGTGAAACGCCAGATGAACTAGAGCTAATCTATATTGACCTGGTAAAAGAAATGGAACAGGCACTACCAACTCGGAGTGGTTGTCGAGAAAGAGGTGACAGAGTGGACGGTCGGAGTGATGCGGAGAGAGCGAAGAGATTGCAACGGCTGTTCCGAGTCAATAAAAAGAGAGCGATGAGGAGGATACTGGAGCCCACAGGATCCATCTGCGAAATACCAGTAGATGTGGTGGAACAGTACTTTGGAGCTGTATTCGAAGAACATGAGCATTTATCACCGTTATGCACCGAAACAATAGCGCTGTTGCAACCGCCTGCACCACTGGATGATCCACTGTCACCTCCATTCTCTACCAACGAAATATGGAGACGTCTAAAAGCCACAAAAAGTACGGCACCGGGTCCTGACGCTATTACGTACGACGTGATAAAAAGGAAAGACCCAGGTGGTTTACTTATGTGCGCTTTGTTCAATAAGATCCAGGCATTAAAGAGGATTCCCACACTATGGAGAAAATCAAAAACCTACCTCTTCCACAAAAAAGGACCAGCGCAAGATCTCAGCAACTGGAGGCCAATCACGCTTGGTAATACCATGGCAAAATTATTTGCATCATGTGTTGCACATCGGTTGAGCGGGTGGTGCCATGCTCACGGCAGGATAAGCGACGTCCAGAAAGGATTTATGCCGATGGATGCATGGAGCACAACTTTGTGGTTCAATCTATTATAGAGGACACCCGAAGAAACCGGAGATCCTGTTTCATGGCATGGCTCGACCTCTCTAATGCATTTGGGTCAGTGCCACATGAACATATATTTAAAAGCCTAAAACTGATTGGCCTTCCAGACACAGCCGTCATCGAAGAGCTGTATAAAGATAACACAACCATAATCGAACTAGGAAATGCATCAACTCGAGAAATCCCGATCAAATCGGGGGTGAAACAGGGGTGCCCACTCAGCCCTGTTGTATTTAATATGGCCATTGAACCATTAATTAAATCTACTATAAATGAAGGAAATGGATACGCTCTACATGGCATAAAATACACAATATTGGCATATGCGGATGACCTGGTTTTAATCTCCGATTCTGAAGATGGTCTTCAAAAAACGCTTAACAAAGTGTCTTTATTAGCGGAACAATCGGGATTGAAATTCAATCAGGCAAAATGCGCCACCCTGCACATAAATGGACGCGAAAGAACCGCCGAGGGTACACAATTCATGTTACAAGGAGAGCAGCTACCTGTCTTGCAAGATGGAGAAGCATATACGCATCTAGGGATACCATCAGGAATGCGCGTAACCAACAAGCCTAACATCGAAAATTGTGAAGCAGGTATCAACCAGATCGACCAATCATTGTTGGCACCATGGCAAAAGACAGAGGCATTGAATATATTTATTGTACCCCAAATGGACTTTATTATGAGGAATTCAGTGCCGCAAAAGGGACCGCTTAAGCAGTTGGATAAAACAATTAAGAGGAAGGTAAAGAAATGGATGAACCTCCCCCAACGAGCAAGTGCCGAACTGCTTTATCTTAGCTACAAGGATGGCGGTGCCAATATACTACCAACAAACATTTTTTCAGACGTTTGTGTAGTAATACACATAGTTAAACTCCTGGATTGCAGGGACCATAAGACTGCAAAGCTGGCTTTCAGTATCCTGAAAGAGGTAGTTCGAAAAAGGATGAAAAGGACGCCAACAATGAGAGACCTGGCTGATTACCTGAATGGCTCACTGGAAGGAGACTTGCGAAACGACGGCGGAGATATTGCTTCTATTTGGTCCCGTGCTCGAACATCCTGCCGAAGACTAACAGCGATGTTAGACTTCAAATGGGCAGCCAACAACAACCGGCTACACATATTTGTAAATGGAAAGCAGTGCCGCGCTTCCAATTTTGAAAAGTCTGCAAAAAACGCTATGCGAAATCAGCTCCTGAAAAAATTGCAAGCCAAACCGGACCAAGGAAAAGTGTTTCAACTGTCAGCAGGCTCAAAATACTCAAATCATTATATGAGAGCAGGTCACTTCACAAGATTCGCTGAATGGCGGTTTATCCATCGTGCGAAATTGGATGTGGTTCCTTTGAACGGGAATCGGCGCTTCGGTACCAGAGACAAAAGATGTCGAAGATGTGGCTATATCAATGAAACCTTGCCACATGTTCTGGGACACTGTAACATCCATCAGAGAGCAGCAACACTCCGGCATGACAACATCCAAAATAGACTGATAAAAGCACTGCCAGGATATAAAAATACCAACATAGAAGTTAACAAAGTGATACAGGACAGCGAGACAAGTCTACGACCCGACATTGTCATCAGGGACGAGGCAAATAAAGTTATAAAAATAGTAGATATTGCTTGTCCATTTGAGAATGGTGGGGATGCGTTTGCGACGGCACGACGGGAAAAGATACTGAAATACCATGAGGCAGCACAGGTTCTGGTACGGAAGGGATATAAGGTGTACCTCAACGCCTTTGTCGTTGGAATGCTAGGCACATGGGATCCAGCAAACGAAAAAGTATTAAAGGAGCTAAAAGTAAACCAGAAGTATGCTGATCTTATGAGAAAACTGATGGTGTCTGATAACATCAAGTGGAGCCGCAACATATATGTCGAGCACGTATCGGGGATTCGTCAGTATCAACTACAAAGAGAAGATACACAAACATCAACGCGATAATCTAACTACGGTATACATAACGTGATATTTATACCTGTGATAATATATACAATATTTAGAATTAATCAAACAAATCTGACTGCACATAATGTGATACAACATAATATGTAAATCTAGAATCTAAGATATATAAATTATTATTTTTGACCACACAAATTGACAAATTTGTGTATTATAATTAGTTAGTATTAAAACATCATCTGTAATATGTAGCAAAATGTAAAAAATTCTCTAAATTTTTCAAATAAATCTGTTCTTATCAGCTTAACATCTGATAGTTTCCTCATAGAGGGACCATAAATGTTAAACTGATTTTTGGAAATAGATTGAGTGCTAGGGGCTTGCTCCATCTCCATCACGGGTTTAATTTCTATTTCATAGCTTAGGATCATTTCACTGAGTCACGACGTGTATTGGGCATAGTTTTGAAATATCCCGCTCCGTACCTGATGCGTTTCGTATGCCGGTATAACTTCTACATTTTTCACACGTTCCCCAATCCAAATTCAAGTTCAATTAACATTTTCCATTATGAATTTCGATTTTGAAAGTTTTCATTACCGAAAAAAGACAATTTTAAAAAAAATAAATCTACAAATTTTCGTGAAATTATTAAAAGTCGATATAATCTAAGTTTATATGTATGTTTTAAATTTGTAACTCAAATTGTGGAATATTTGAGAATTCTGCTAATAAAATTTGAGTTTATCGAATTTGGAACTTTTGATGCAAAAATAATTCTGAATTATAAATGTTAATATTTAAAATCTTGATTTGGAAAATTTTGGATTTTCCCAATTGTTAAATTTGCAGAATCTAATTGTATAGCACACAATTTATATCGATTAGATAGGTGTCCCTATATTTTATGTAAAATGATTTAGGTATATGTATTTCGTTCTTTTTGCTTAAATTCGCTAACTAAACGTGTGGTTAGTATCGTAACAATCTACTGAAAAACAATTTCAGTTATCGCTTCTCGGCCTAAAGGCTAAGATCAAAGTGTAGTATCTGTTCTTATCAGCTTAACATCTGATAGTTTCCTCATAGAGGAACCACAAATGTTAAACTGATTTTTGGAAATAGATGGAGTGCTAGGGGCTTGCTCCACCTCCGTCACGGGTTGGCTTGGTATTGCAGTACCGCCAAGATTGGCCCAATAAATTAACTAAATCTATAAATCAAACTGTTTTATTACAAATTGTCAATGACCTTTGGTACTTGATCGATAATAGGATGGACGACAGGTGGGACATAGAATGCTTTGTGGATGCGTTTGTAGATTGTGTCATTGTGTGAACGTCTACGTAGTATCGTACTTATTGCTAGTGACGTGAGATTTATGAGTTATAGTTCCTGTTTCATCCCAGTTGGCCATTTTCCAGACTGGGGTGTGATTCCGAAATTGTATTTTGCTAACTTGCGTTTTATCTGATCGTGATAATATAATAAATAACTTAAAAAAGTTCTCGTATTTACATTTACCAACTATATTTTATATTATTATAAAATAAGATTACGAGTAAATTTAGAAAAACTTGTTCTTTGCTTAAAACGCTGGAAGGCCTAACACCATAATGATTATTTGAGAATGCGAAGAATGCCGTAAGGTGGGTATAAATTTTAAAAATCAGTTGATCGTATCTATCATTTATAAAAATTATTTAAATTTAGGATTTATATTTACGACCAATTCCGCGGTCATTGAGGGATATCCAAAAACCATTCGATATTCCTGACCAACAGTTTATTGAGTTAAACTGATTAACATCAAAATAAAAGCTATGGTAATGGAAATTTAGCATGTCTATTATTGCCGGAAAGGTGGATATTCCAAAAAACGTTCAAATTGTAAATAAGTCTATTTTTTAATGTGGTTTGAAACTTTAAAACGCACGATTTGGCGGAACGGTACATGACATTAATTTTTGGCTGTTAGGAGACAGCGGCTACCTTTTTCAGCTATGGCTAATGAATGACTCCCATCCAAGATGAATCCACGGACGGAATGAAACGCTACAACGTTTCACATAAACTGAGCCGAAAAATAGCCTTAAAATCTACTTTTCGATGCCTGTTTCATCGAAGAGTAGTATGTTACTTAATTTAAATAAAAAACACTTATCCGCTTGAACCTTGAACTATTTAGTTATAGTTTATCACATGTAATGGCCCCTGTGGTCGGGGGGCGCTCACATGTCTCGTAAATCAAAATTGCACGAACATGTTTCCCAAGAATACCACCACAGTACCCTTTGCTTGTCGTAGGAGGCGACTTAACGGTTGGATCGCTGGGCTGACGACCCGCATCCGTAAAAAAAATATAGTGTTTATAAAGTCAACAAAAAGAAAAATGGATACCGCCAAAACGACACCGGACCCCCGCTCAAGTACCCGGACACGAGATTTAGGATCGGCACGTGGAACGTGCAATCACTAAGGAAACCAGGAGCGTTAGAGGGCCTAATCACGTGCATGAAGGAGTATCGGCTGGAACTCGTTGCTCTTCAAGAAACTCGCTGGCCTAAAAGTGGAGACCATGTGTCCCAGGGCTATACGTTGTTCTACAGTGGAGATGACCTTGGAAATCTTGGAGCTGGATTTCTTCTTGGGCCGCAGGTAAAGAACGCTGTTTTGGATTTCCAAGCAGTCAATAACCGATTGTGTAAGCTTCGCTTGCGCATGAAGTTAGCTAACCTGTCGATAATTTGTGTACATGCGCCCACAGAAGTCAGCCAGCCCCAAGATAAAGACTCATTTTACAATGACTTGGACGATCTGATGGGATCTATACCCGAACACGATGTTAGAATGGTAATTGGGGACTTTAATGCTAGAGCTGGCAGAAATCAGACCGACTTGTGTGAAAACATAGGTCCGTACTCCCGACACGAAACTGCGACCGATAATGGTGAGAGAATGATGTACTTTGCGGTTGCTCATGATCTTAGAGTAGCAAGCACATTCTTCCCTCACAAACACATACATCTTGAGACATGGACACATCCTCGCGGAACTTCCCGGAGCCAAATTGACCATGTGTTAGTTTCTAAAGGACGGGCTCAGGTTGTGCAGGATGTGAGAACTTATCGGTTAGCAACCAAATACGTAGGCAGCGATCATCATTTGGTCGCTGCAAAGCTACGATGGAAGTTTTCGTACAAGTCTGGGAACACAGCGAAACGCATGGTACGTTTCGACTGTGAAGGTCTGATAAATGAAGATCAAAAGAAACGATATCAGGATCTTGTCAGCGACAACATTAATGAAGCTAATTACCAGTCTGACTGCGTGAACTCTGTCTGGGGGGTACTGAAAACTTCGGTTGTCAGTGCTGCTCAACAGACTTTAGGTATAGTGAAAGTCAGACCCAAGAATGATTGGTTTGATGACGAGTGTCGTCTTGCAGTTGAGCAACAAAATATAGCCCATAATGAAGTGCAACAACGTCTCACAATCGCGAGGAAAAACAAGGCTGCTCTTGCAAGAAGGGCAGCTAAGCGGATTTGTAGACGGAAGAAGCGAGAATGGTGGAAGGCCGAGGTTCTGAAAGTACAACAACTCAGTAATGAGCGCAGTTCGCGTAATCTCTTTAAAGGAATTACTGGACTGAACCATACTTTGAGGCCTACGTCAACCGCCATTCGGGACCGGGATGGAAACCTCTGTGTCAACATCGACGCAGTACTTGACGCATGGAGTGGACACTTTACTGACCTGCTTGATGTCCATCATGCGTCACAGACTGTTGTTGAGCCACCTCTAATACAGACTGCGGAGATTTGCACTGAGGAGCCATCCCATGAGGAATTCACTAAAGCCATGCAGAGATTGAAACGAAACCGGGCACCTGGAGTGGACTGCATTAATTCGGAGCTCTTGATATTCGGAGGGGATACTTTGTGGAACTGTCTTTTCGACCTTATTCGATTAGTATGGCGAACCGAAGTTATGCCTGATGAATGGAAAGTGGCCGCGATATGCCCCATCTTCAAGAAGGGAGACCGCTTGAAGTGTGAGAATTATCGCGGTATAGCTCTCCTTTGCACAGCTTACAAGTTACTGTCATACATTGTATTGGATAGAATCACTCCTCTAGCGGAGGGCTTGGTTGGTGACTATCAAGGAGGATTTCGTCCGAATCGATCAGTCACCGATCAGGTCTTTTCGCTGCGGATGATTCTATCTAAATATTATGAGACATCCATCCCCGTACATCAGGTGTTCCTGGATTTCCGGCAGGCCTATGACTCGATCAATCGAGAGAGTTTATGGTCTGCCCTGGAATACTTAGGAATGCCAACAAAACTGGTACGACTATGTAGGATGACAGTGACGCAGTCTCAATGCTGTGTTAAAGTTGAGAACAGGCTATCGACAAGTTTTGTAGTTAACTCGGGTGTTCGGCAGGGAGATGCTCTGTCCCCGATACTCTTTAATCTCATGTTGGAGTACATCTTTCGTAAAACTGAAACACCGCAGCGTAACATCTTATATAGCCAGTCCAATCAGGTGCTTGCATATGCAGATGACATATGCGTGATTGGACTGAATAGCAACAGAGTGAAAGAAATACTTGATCCGCTTGTAGAGTTTTCAGCTTCAGTTGGACTTCAGATCAATGAGTCCAAAACGAAATACCTGATCTCTGGTTTTAGGGACAGTGGTACACCAGATTTTAGTAGTGGCCACCACACGTTTGAGGGAGTGAGGAGGTTCAAATATTTGGGTTCTCTTATCACTCACGATAATAGTGTGGGTGAGGATATTAAAGTGCGGCTGGCAGCTGGCAGTCGTTCTTTGTATCCTCTAAGGCCACTGCTAAAATCTAAACACTTATCAAGTACCGTGAAGCTGAAGCTTTACAAAGCGTTGATCGGGCCCGTTGTTATGTTTGGATGTGAAAGTTGGGCGCTGACGGATGAATACGAGAGATGGCTCCTAACATTTGAGAGAAGAGTCATGCGTGTGATCTACGGCCCAAAACGCGAAATAGATGGTACCTACCGAGCTCTGTACAATATCGAGATCAGAGATCTGATGAAGATCCCCGATATTGTACATGAAATAAGATCTCAGCGAGTACGCTGGCTCGGTCACGTTCTGCGTGCTGATCCGGAACGAATTGTGCAGCGATCTCTGAAAGGAGAGCCACCATATGGTAGGCGCAGAGGTCGTTGCCGGCGACGATGGCTCCACGATGTAGAGAACGACTTGGCCTCTTCAGATTGTCTTAGACAGTATGAAGACCATGCTCAGGATCGAAACCGTTGGAGCCAGGTTGTTGACTCAGTAAGGGGCCAGTAATGGCCTTTAATACTGTTTATTATTATTATCACAAGTAATAGTTGCCATATCGTGACATACGTGCTCAATTATATATTTTGCGCCTGTTGTAAATTATTTGCTTCACTCATTTGGCGCACCACTTTAACACCAGTTGTCCTGCTATACAAGGAATGCCCAGTACTACCTGGGAATTCATATCACCGAATTATTTAGGCATAATTAAATTGACATGGTTGTCAATAATTTGGAGAGCTTCCTGGATCTTGTCTTCACCACTGAGACTGATGCTTTCATAGTAATTGAATCACTGAATCCATTTGTGGTAAATGATATTAACCACAAGTCTACGCCGAATAAACCTAAACATGTGCAACAAATGAATAGAACTAAGACAATAATGCTTCAATAAAGCACCGAACATTCAGGAAATATCTGCCATGGTTTGATGACCTACTAACAAATTTGAAAAATAGCAAATGTAAGGCCTATACTAAAATGAAGAACAATTTTGGAAATATTTAAAGATCTAGATGAAATCGAAGGAGTGTTTCCCAAAAAATGGAAAATTTCAAAGATGTGCGGGATGTACGTTTCCAAGATTATTTCAGCTGATTATGTTCATTGCTTGTAAATCAACATTGATACGTCACATTTATATCTACCAATTCTATCTACGGGTATCTGCTAATCTGGTGGAATTTACCAGTTAAGTGTTAAATGAGATAGTAAAACCTCAACAAGTTGATGTAGCTTACACAGATTTTAGTAAGATATTTGATTCTATATGTCATCATAAGACACTGCCAAATCTACATGCATTCTTCACACTCCCAAATCTACCTGTGTTCTTCAAGAATCACATATGGGTCCTTGGATCTTTATTGTTTTCATTGAAAAATAGTCAAGTTAATAAAATACTCAAATATCTAATATTTGCCGATCACGTAAAATGTTTTCATACAATTAAACATGAACTTGATTCTGAAATACTGCAAAGACGACCTCCATAGACTTAGTGAAGTGGTGTGTCCACAAATTATTGCACTTCAATATTAAGAAATGTAAAATTATGTCGCTCCATCGTAAAAGAAACCAAATAACTACGGCATATAAAATAAATGACACAGAAGTTCCTAGAGTACGCGAAATTTTTGATCTATTTAGGAGTCATACATTTGTCGAGAACGTTAGTTTCAACCGTCATATCGATAGTTGTATTGCTAAAGCTAACTCCATGTTTGGCTTTGGCAAGCGGTGGACCGGTGAATTGTTGGATACACTAACTCATATGTACATTATATTACGCTTATGTAAGATCTCAAGTGGAATGTGCTGTAATCATTTGAAACCCCTATTGCACATCAATAGAATTGAAAGCATACAAATAAAATTCTAATATTCCAGCTGAACAAAACTGGCTGGAATTATCTGTTATCATCATACCATAGCATTCTAACGAAATGTGGCTCGCTTCAATATCAAATGTATATACACTGGAAAACAGACGTCTCCTTCTGGATGCGGTTTTTATCGGAAACGTCCATCTCGCGATCACATTGATCCATTCTACATATTGGAAAACATCTCTTCTATTAATGTTCCAAGCAGGATTTTGCGAAAACCTAATTTTTGGGGCTCGAACACCACCCAACCAATTATAGCAACAATGTGTATAAAATAAATTAACTTAGTATAAGAAACTTAGTTTTAAATGAAATAAAATATCATGGATGGATGATTCAGATGAATTACCGAGATATTATCCAGGAGAGTCTAGAGAAAACCGCCAAATAGATGTCACTCCAAACGAGAACCTAGTAGCAACATAATCAAAAATTAAAGCAATCAAAACAAAAAATCTATGAGGATGGGCAGAGATAGAGCCTATAGTTCCATCCCAGTTGGCCATATTCCAGAACTGTACGAGTATCCAAAAACCATTTTATAATCTCATTTACATCTAAAATGTTGAATTTCATAATCGAATATGAAATAGCTTATGTTCATTTCACTGAGTCACGACGTGTATTGTGAATAGTTTTGAAATATCCCGCATCGTACCTGATGCGTTTCGTATGCCGGTATAATTTCTACATTTTTCATACGTTTCCCAATCCAAATTCAACTTCAATTAACATTTTCAGTTATGATTTTCGATTTTTAAATTTTGAAACAAACTTAATCTTATTATTGAATTTTGTAAGTTTTCATTTCCGAAAATCCACAATTTTCAAAATTCAAATTCGGTTCTTACGCATAAAATTTAGAATTTTAAAAATAATAAATCCAATAAAATTTCGAGAGATTATTAAAAGTCGATATAATCTAAAAACATGTTTTAAATTTTGAGCTCAAATTTTGGACTATTTGAGAATTCTGGTAATAAAATTTGAGTTTATCGAATTTTGAAATTTTGAAACGAAACTTATAATTCTGAAAATTTTGGATTTTCTCAATTGTTAAATTTGCAGAAGGTAATGGCATATCACACAAAGAATGAAAAAAAAAAACAAATATGTATCGATTAGATAGGGGACCCTATTCTTTATGTAAAAAGATTTATGTATATTTTGTTCTTATTGCTTAAATTCGCTAACTAAACGTGTGTTTAGTACCGTGACAATCTACTGTAAAACAACGTTTAGTTATCGCTTCTCGGCCTAAAGGCTAAGATCAAAGTGTAGTATCTGTTCTTATCAGCTTAACATCTGATAGTTTCCTCATAGAGGAACCACAAATGTTAAACTGATTTTTGGAAATAGATGGAGTGCTAGGGGCTTGCTCCACCTCCGTCACGGGTTGGCTTGGTATTGCAGTACCGCCAAGATTGGCCCAATAAATTAACTAAATCTATAAATCAAACTGTTTTATTACAAATTGTCAATGACCTTTTTGGTACTTGATCGATAATAGGATGGACGACAGGTGGGACATAGAAAGCTTTGTAGATGCGTTTGTAGATTGTGTCATTGTGTGAACGTCTACGTAGTATCGTACTTATTGCTAGTGACGTGAGATTTATGAGTTATAGTTCCTCTTTCATCTCAGTTGGCCATTTTCCAGACTGGGGTGTGATTCCGAAATTGTATTTTGCTGTATAAAGATAACACAACCATAATCGAACTAGGATATGCATCAAGTCGAGAAATTCCGATCAAATCGGGGGTGAAACAGGGGTGCCCACTCAGCCCTGTTGTATTAAAATATGGCCATTGAACCATTAATTAAATCTACTATAAATGAAGGAAATGGATACGCTCTACATGGCATAAAATATACAATATTGGCATATGCGGACGACCTGGTTTTAATCTCCGATTCTGAAGATGGTCTTTAAAAAACGGTTAACAAAGTGTCTTTATTAGCGGAACAATCGGGATTGAAATTCAATCAGGCAAAATGTGCCACCCTACACATAAATGGACGCGAAAGAACCGCCGAGGGTACACAATTCATGTTACAAGGAGAGCAACTACCTGTCTTGCGAGATGGAGAAGCATATACGCATCTACGAAAAAAATGATGAAAATAAAATCAAGAAAATCGCTTTACTGGAAAATTTTAATATTTTTCTTAAATTAAAAACTATATGTTCAATTGTAATCATATCAGATGTTACTAAAGCTAGATATATTTTAATTTTAAGCGATTTTATTTTGCCAGGTTTAATTTGAAGCTAAAAATCATAAATCGAAATAATAAATTTTAAAAGATAAAACACTCATTCTAACGGTACAAAAAAAACAAAAAAAAAACGTAATTTATAGTTTTAATCTTTAATAAAAACATAAAATTTTAAATTGAAGCGATCCGCTTTAAATATATCCTGTTAGTATTTATTTATTTTTTTTCAATTTTTCGTGTATTTCATTTTAGTTTATTTTAGAGCATTTAGTAGAAACAAGTGTACAATAAATCATTATAGTAAATTAAATCATTTATTTAGGCCTAGTAATTATTATAATTAAATAATTATACTAATATTCTAATAATTATTTTATACAAAAATAAATGTGCTTCAATTTAAATTTTATATAAAAAAAAGTGAAAATATTTTAAATAAGTTATTTGGTTTATCTATAAAAGTATTGTGCCGAAAAACATTGTTGAATTGTGTATAAGTATAAGTAAAAGTATAAAGTGTGTAATATTTTGAAGTGTTTCCGAAATGGATGGAACAGAAAACATTGTTGGAATGATAATAGACTTTCCTGATGTCTGCGATGAACATTGTGACAACAATGTTCCCGTGGACTATGCTTGTGGTCGAGAAATCGAAAATGATGAAGTAAGAGAATTAATTAACAGTTGGAACTTGACGAATAGCGAATTCATTTGCAACGCTTTGAAAGGTAAGTTTATAATGGAAATAATAGTTACGAAATTTTTTTTTTAATTACGTGCATAATATCAAAGCCATCTTTATAAATCAAGCCTCCATGTTCAAAACGAACTTTTATTATGGGGGCTAAATTGACAAAAAAAATCACTCTTTTCATATGTTTTGTATGGAGAAACATGATTTTGGTTTATAGAAATATTTGAATGAAAAGTAACTTGAAATTATTATTTTTTGAAATCAATTAAAACTATAAACATTGATTTCCACCTGACTTGAGGGATTTTTCCGTGAGGTTTTCCACTTTGTTGTATTAATTAAAAGAAAATAAGATACCTTATTTTCTAATAAAGCTCAAATAGAAATTTTTAAGAAAGAGACATTATGTACATAATAAAAAAAATAATTTATTCCCATAAAACAAATAAACCAAACAAAGAAAACATCAATCAATTTTTTAAAAAGGAACCAAACATATTAATCATATTTCAACAGTTAAAACGAGAAAAAATATATGAATAAAATATTCTATTTCATATTTTACAAACCAAAAATTTAAAGAATAATTAAAAATAATGAGAGTGAGAATAATGAGTTGTCGGTATAAAACATAGAGGCCACTCAATGTCAAAACAAACTAGTGTCATCCTGTCAAAGTATCAGTTTGAATAAATTATTCTTTAAACAGAAAACAATAAATAATTCATAATAAATAATAGTTAAATCATAATACATAATAATAATACATAATAAATAATAATTAAATCATAATACATAGTAATTCAAGTGAGTTAATTAAAATCCACCACATCAACGAAAACCGAATTTATTGTGTACATGTAAATGGTGTACATCAATTATATTCAAAATCCAATGATTGTCTATCTTGAGGTGGTCAAGTTTTTGAATTGTGCACAATCGATTAATATACCATATTCTAAAAGATTTGCATTTGTACCAGCATACGCATTTGTAAAGTCAGCGATAATCGAATGCATTACTCGGATATACAGGTGATCGTCAATATAAATGTCGAATCGGTTAACAAATGTTGGAATTTTACTAATGGTTTTGGTGGTTTTTATTTTGGAGAGTGATGCATTCATGAGCAGTAGTTTGAGATGTCTACTTAATATCGAGGAGCTAAATGAAGATAAGTAAAACTTAATTGTTGTGTATGTTTGCAACTATGATACCTAATGATTTTTTTTGCTTTTAGTATTTCTCTTAAATTTTTTAATTCGTTTGAGGCGCCAATGAAAAAGAAGGAGCACAAGAATGTGTTCGTGATTGTACGAAACCTACTTAAAGCGGCTAAAATGTCGAACAAAAATATATTGCCTGAAGGATTTTTAATTTTTAAATATGATATGTAAGCGCATGTTTAAGTATACAGAAGTTAATGCAGAAAGAAATTCAAAAAATCTGGTAAGATAAAACTGAATAGTGTTGCTCCATTTTGCATCATTTGTGCTACATCAAATATATTTTCGTTTCTTTTACTTATAGATATTAACTACTTGATAAACATCATAAGGGGGAGCAAAAGCCACAACACTTTTTGAAAATTTTTGAAAACGTTCTAAAGTTCTATTACTGCATGGAGCTGCGCAAGAAAAATGTTACAACCCAGGTTACCAGTTTCACGAATAGTACACTGTTCAATTTGAATTTCATTTCTATCAGACATCTCATGATAATCAGTTGAGCGTTGATTTGAAATGGGATATCGATGAAGTACTTATAATCCAGATCGTAACAATTGTATGTGGCCAGGAAATTGGTTACGAGATTACCTATGATATATTCGGGAAGGCAGAGCTACTAGTGAAAACAAAATTCGTTGAAATTGTCGATATATTTTGTCGACCGTACCGTATAATTCAAATGACCAATTTTGATTTTCTTGATATGTCTTATTAAATATTTGTCCGAAATTAATTTCTATTTTTAGGAAATGTATTTGTGTGTTCTAAGCGAAAGCTGTAAGCATACAAAATTACTAAAAGTAATCAATTGTGCTACGCCCGAAATGTTATATGGATTTTATATGTATATGCATATGTATATATGTACTTATGTTAAACATATCTATATGCATATGATATGTATTTGCATATGTATATGCATATGATATGTAAATGTATATGCATATGATATGTATGTATATGGATATGCATATGATATGTATATGCATACATGTATATACTTATGTTATAGATATCTATATGCATATGATATGTATATGTAAACATGTATATATTTATGTTATATATATCTATATGTATATGATATGTATATGTACGTATATGATATGTACTTACATATATGAATACGCACATGTGCATGTATATGCTCTACAATATTATACATATATATATATATATATATATATATATATATATATATATATATATATATATATATATATATATATATATAATATATATTATATATATATATATATATATATATATATATATATATATATATATATATATATATATATATATATATATATACCATCTAAGTTAATTTCTTATATTAATCGTTAACACTTATTTCATAAACTTTTGCTTTCAGATGATTATTTGAAATAAATACAGATTAAGTACATAATTTACTTGTTTTTTTTTTTATTTCTTGTTACGAGGCGAAACTATTTTTACTATATCTATCCCCATACGTAATAGGTTTATTATTGATGAAATTATGTTGAAATCAGAATTTGGTAACAAAAATTTTGTTTGCATCGAAATTCGAGAAGCATCTTTAATCAAAATCATTTACTGTAATTGGCGATGAAAGCAATTGAAAAATGCATGTGATCGTGCATGATTTAGCTGTTGACTAATTTGAAGTTAATTGAGTTATGAATTTAGTAGAGCGTTGCGAACCGGGTGAAGCAATTTAAGGCATTCAGTGAAAATTGTGATAATGTAATTGTCAATGCTATCGATTAGCTGAATTTATAAATCGTGGAATGTTTTATATTAGCATTCACCAAGTGACGAGTATACTTACCTCTTCTACAATATAAATCAATAATTTGGATAATCATACTTTTTATCTACAAATCTGTACTCGTATATTGCATAGGATATGGACAAACATTTCATTAACATTATTTAAATTAAATACAGTGGTTTAATTCTTAAGATTTTGTTTTATTTTAATAATTAATTAATTTTACAAATTTTATTAAACTGTGATTACCTGCTTACAAAGGATGATTTTTTTGACTGAAATTAACCAAATGATCTGAAAACTTAAAGTTGGTTTATTAATTATTTAGCAAGATAGCATTTAATTCTACTTGATAACTGCAAAATAAATGTTATATTATAAAAATATTTTTTATTAGCTCTACATGTACATATGTATATGTATATCACAAGTGATTTTTTTTCTTGGTTTACTCCCATAGATCCGTCATATTTTGTAACAAAACAGGGTCACCTCGGGTAGGACGTGATACGATATCACGTATGACGGTCTTCTATTGGCTGAAGCTTAATGTTATTAATTTAATTATGAGGAGATAATTATTAATTTAATGTTATTACTACATATAATTAAAATTCATCAAGTTCGTTAAAAGTGTTGAAGTGAATTGAATATACCAAAACGTAAATACATATGTATTTACATGTATTGGCACGGAAAATTAAATTTTTGACTTCTTTTATGAATATATGTATGTTTATACAAAACAATCTATATATCTATCTATATACAACAAAAATTTAACAGATGAGAGCAGAATTGTAAGAAAAACTATTTAGGTCTACCGAGAGTGCATATCCTTTAAAAATTTTAGGAATTTGTTTACAAAATAATTTGCCCTAATATCCTTATAAATGGAAATTTCCAATTTTAAACAATTATTCTTTTCAAACCCAAAAATGACTCTTTACAATTTTTATTACGAAATTTTTAAGTATTATCAAAGTTATTTCAATTAAAATATTTTTTAAAGTTGGGTTTAGTCAAATAAAGGGAAACACTCGATAGTCTAGAAAATTGCAAATCGCAAGTAGCCAAATATGGCTACTCAATCCACTTAACCATGTAAATTTTAATTTTAATTTAAATTTAAAAAAATTAATTCAATTGATTGAATGCTAAAGAAAAAAATTGGATCAAAACTATTCCTATGAAAATTGCTTGTACGACAATCGAGTATCTGCCCCATATATTGAAGTTAATTTATTTATTAAAAATTTTCCAATTTATAAATAAACTAAATTAAATATTGCCAACTAAGAATTTTCAAGATATAAGATTTGACAAAAAACAAATCAAAATTATTCAAGATAAAGAGTGTACTCTCGGTAAATGGAAATGCTCTCACGCTTTTGAGAGGAACAAGATTTCATATCAGTTCAACATATAAGCAGTCCTTTTGTCGAATGTTGAACTTCCCTCGACTGAAAAAACTGTTGGTTGAGAAATGTATATAAGATTTGGCAAAACACTATTCGGGTAAGTGTTGATCGAATTAAAATGTTTTGTAGGAAGGTGCCACATTGAACTCCATGTTTACAATTTACCAAAATTAAGAATAAATTTACACATAATTATTAAAATAGATATATGTATTTATAATTGTTATACTTACAATCTTTTGTTGAGGAACTATTTACTTTGGATATAAATTGTGGTTCAAAATGTAATTGACAAATTTTTGTCCATTTTTGAACCACCCAATTATCTCGTGGAATATTTTTTTTCCATAAATTTTTTTCTTCTTCGCATTTTGGAAACACAAACATATGGTGAGTTGATCCTTTGGATTTGCAAAGTGGAACACAACAACTCGGTGGCATTGTGAGGAAGAACTAAAACATTAAATAATGATATTTATATAATGAATAACAAGATACAATATAAACTAAATTGGTAGTAATATATATTTACCTTAAACTATGAATATTCAATTGATTTTAAATAAATAAAATTTCAAATTTATTTTCCAAATTTATAACCTAAAATGTGTAATATCTACACATGTGACGTTAAGTTATAGGACTAATTTATTTTTTTAAATTATTTTTATATTTATCACCAATAAAATTTTAACGATGTTAAATTTTAAACACAATTTTATAAAATTATTAAATTGAATTAACACAATTTATTTTTTACACACAATTTGAGATTCAATTCAAATAAAACACCAATAATGATTACGCTACCAATGTCTAATCCCTGAACTAATTTTCAAAACAAAAATAAAATTGGCTCTCTCATCTCACAATAAAAATTGTGTTAATATGATTTCAAAGCAAAACATGAAATGTTATCATTGCTTATTTGATCGATACAATCTATATTTATCGTCTTATTGAACGGTAAATTTTCCAGGATTAATGAAATATTTATCCAAAATTTTCCTTTATCATAATTATCATATTTTTTATACATGTTTTTCATTGTTTATGTAGTGCAACGCATTATTATTTTTTATATTGGAGTGAATCCAATATATTTGAAGAGAGAATTAGAATAAATCAGATATATATTTATACATTCAAATTTTAAAGCACAAAATAAATTAAATTAATGCCAATTTTGTAATCATAAAAATGTTGATTTATTAGTGTAATTTCGAAAAAAAACGCTTGTCACATCCTAATTCAATTCTTTCTCTATTAAATTATGCAATAAAATATTAAAAGCTCTCATAATTATTAGTTGAAAAATTCAAAAGAAGTTTGTATGTTTTGCCATGGGTTTGCATAGATTTCTTTGTATATTATAAATTTTTTGGTTACATAAAAAAAGCTCGTTTCAAAATATCGCTCAACATGGAGGCTTTATATATTAAGGTGGCTTTGTGATGAAATTTGGATTGAATTAAAACACTTTTATTCAATATAATATAATGCTCCATTTCCATGTTATACTCTTAACATTTTTATTACAACTAAAACAACTAACAAAAGAGAAAACTTATTTCAGGTTTACCAACATCAGAAATTATTAATTCAACCGTAACCAGGATTGGACAAATATATTTCAACACTCCTTCTTAATTACTGATGTTGACAAATTACATTATAAACTACATTAAACATTATTATAATCCAAGTTTGTAACTATCTTTAAATTTAAAACATGTCTGTTAAACATATAACTAGGTAATGCCTTCGTTAATATATCAGCTATTTGATTTTGAGTTTGAACATACTTCAACTCTATGTCGTTATTATCAACCTTTTCTTTAATAAAATGATATTTAATATCGATGTGCTTAGTTCTCTTGTTATTATCCATATTCTTAGCTATGCTTATTGCACCCAAATTATCCTCAAGCAGGCAAATAGTTTGATGATCCCATAAGCCCATGTCCTGCAATAATTGTCTTATCCAAATTGCCTCCGTTGTTGCTACTGCCAATGACACATATTCGGCTTCAGTTGATGATAATGCAACCGTATTTTGTTTCTTAGTAGTCCATGACACGACGTTTCCATAAACTTTGAATAAGAATCCGGATACAGATTTCCTATCGATAATGTCATTTCCCCAGTCAGCATCAGCATATCCTAATATTTGATCGCTTCTACCGTCGTTTGTATATATTAATTTGTGATACTTGGTTCCTTTCAGGTATCTTAATATACGTTTAGCATATTCCCAGTGAGTGTCTGAAGCGCAATCCACGAATCTACTTAAATAATTCACCGCAAAATTAATATCAGGTCGACTACCTAATGTCAAATACATAAGACTACCAATCAATTCACGATATGGCTTTTTAGTTAATAAATTGTTTTCCTCGCATTTTTCTAATTTAAGATAAGGTTCCATTGGAGTACTTATAGGCTTACAATTTTCCATATTAAATCGTATTAATACTTCTTCAATGTAACGATGTTGACTGATTCCAATTTTTTTATGTTTAAGATCTCGTTCAATTTCCAATCCCAAAAAATGTTTTAAGTTTCCCAAATCTTTCATCTCAAACTTTTCAGATAATTGTTTTTTAATTTTATTAATTTCGCCCATGTCATTTGAAGCTATGATTAAATCATCAACATACAAAACAATGTAACATTTAACTTCGCCATAATTCATTGTATATAAACAATTATCCACTTTAGAACGCGTAAAACCAAGACTTAAAATATATACATTAAACTCATCATTCCAGCACTTTGATGATTGTTTTAACCCATATAAAGATCTATTTAATTTACATACCAGTTGCGAGTTATTATTAATGTTTAGTCCATCCGGTTGCTCCATATAAATGGATTCTTGTAGTTTTCCATTTAAAAATGCAGTTTTAACATCCATCTGTTCCAAATAATAATTAAATTGATTTCCAATAGATAATAATGTTTTTATAGTTGACATTTTTGCCACTGGAGCATAAGTCTCGTTGTAGTCAATTCCAAATTTCTGCAAGTATCCCTTCGCGACCAATCTCGCTTTATACTGAACGTCATTATTTCCAATAACCTTTTTATTAAAAACCCATCTACTTTTAATTAACGTAGCGCTTTCCGGCCTTTTTACTAAAGTCCATGTATTATTTTTTAGTAATGAATCGATTTCGCATTGCACCGCTGATTTCCACTCATCCGAGTCTGGTTGTTTCTCTATATCTTTATAATTTTTAGGACATTCGTTCATCATACTAGTGTACAATCCAGTTACTTCGTAATCTTGAAAATGGCTTGGTAACTTTGTTTCTCTAACACTCCTTCTGACTGGTTGCTCATTTTCGGCATCTTGTAATAAATGATCCTCACTTTCGATTTTTTGTGTTTCATTACTGTTATAATCTTCACTATTTTCTATTTGATCTACATTCATTGGAACTGTAATCCCCTTTAAATCATTGATCGTTTTGTTTTCATCAATAAATACATTCCTTGATGTTTTAATTAATTTCTCAAAAGGAAACCATAACCTGTAACCATTTTCAGCATACCCAACATGTATGCATTCTTCGCTTTTCTGATCAAGCTTCGATCTAAACCCGCTTGGAATATACTTATAAGCTACACTTCCAAACGCCCTCAGCTTTGCAATATTTGGTTTCTTTTGATAGAACATTTCCGCAGGAGAAATATTTGCTTTTAACGCTCGAGTTGGGCATCTATTTATTAGGTATACCGCGCACCTCACGGCTTCACCCCATAATTCTTTTCCTAAATTTGAGTCCAGTATTAATGCTCTGGCTTTTTCAACTATCGTCCTATTCATTCGTTCCGCCACTCCATTTAATTGAGGACTATACCCAGATGTGTACTGTAATCGAATACCATTTTTATTGCAGTATTCTATCATTAGCGAAGATCTATATTCGCCACCTCGATCACATCTCAAAGTAGATATTTTTCCATTAAATTATTTGTATTTATCATGTGATCCGTTGCACCGGAATCCACATACCATCGCACAATATTCGTATTAAAATATTCTGGAGCACTCCCCAATAAAAATGCAACTTTATCATCTTGTTCCTCTCCTTGAATAAAATGCACTTGCCGATTGTATCTGCATTCAAAACTTTTATGCCCAATACGTCCACAATTGTAGCACTTCACTTTTAATGGACCCGATGTACCACTCTGGTTGCCTACATGTCCACCAATATGGTTACTTTGGTTGTTAACATGACCACCATGATGATTACTTTTATTCCTTGGTGTCACATAAGTTGTGCTTTTAAAAGCTGTTGATGTATTGGCATCTTCAGATTTTTTTTGGTTAACTTCCAATTTTTTTTTCGATTCGAAGTCTAATAGTTTTCGTTTTACAAACTCAATGGTTAATTTGTCTTCATCTACAGTATCTATCGCTGTTACTATACTATCATAGGATTTAGGTAACGCTAATAACAAGTGGCAAATTATATCGACTTGTTCTATTTTTCCCCCGGAGCTACGTAATTCTCTTACTATTTCGCCAAATTTTATATAGAAACTTTCCAGCGACTGGCCATCCGTAAATTTTAACGTCATCAATTTACGTCTTAAAATTAAATGACTTGCAATTCCTTTCCTCTCAAATACGCTACATAATGTACTCCAAATATCGTGTGATGTTAATTTATCTTTTATAACTTCCAAATAGTTATCACTGATACACTGTATTATTAACGTTTTACATTTTTTGTCTTTTTTGATCCATGCTGCATCATCGTCTTTCTCATATTTTTGCTTAATGCAATCTAAGCATTCATTTTGATCCAACAAATTTTCCACTCGAAATTTCCAGTTGTTAAAATTTTTCCCGTTAAATTGCACTATGTATTCCAAATTTCTCAAATGTGCTCGCCGCCATGTTATTATTATATTTTTTAAATTATTTTTTTTTTTTATTAGATTAAATTTATATTTCACACCAACAATTCAATATTACGTAAGTATATATTATACAAAATTTTATTAAATTATTTTTATTTTATACGTTTGGCCTGGGCCCATACCTGATGAAATTTGGATTGAATTAAAACACTTTTATTCAATATAATATAATGCTCCATTTCCATGTTATACTCTTAACATTTTTATTACAACTAAACCAACTAACAAAAGAGAAAACTTATTTCAGGTTTACCAACATCAGAAATTATTAATTCAACCGTAACCAGGATTGGACAAATATATTTCAACACTTTGATAATATATATTATTCTACTTTTTCGTGTTTCAGATTCAGGTTTAGGGATTAAACAATTAAAAATAATTCAAAAGCAT
This sequence comes from Tipula unca, assembly GCA_951394425.1. NCBI lineage: Eukaryota > Metazoa > Arthropoda > Insecta > Diptera > Tipulidae > Tipula > Tipula unca. Next base: position 23,928,205 of record OX596381.1, on the reverse strand, counting down.
TATGTGGACATTTTAATACCAAATACTAGGCTATTAGATAGAATTGAATTTGATGATGCATTAAATAAATGGAAACTGAATAATTTCTCGAACCCAGTGCACTCGGCTATGTCCGAAGACACACTATCAATAAATTCGGATGTTACAAACCACTACTTTTCCGTGATTAGTAGTAGCTCTTCTTCATCTCTAGACAATTTGGAAGTAAGTTTATTGTAAAATACAAACTACGGGTTGGTTTTTTTAATAAATTAGTTTAGGTTTTCACTGTTTATCTAATAAACAATAAAATTTAACAGTAGATAACGCATGGTAGTGATCATATATATATATATATATATATATATATATATATATATATATATATATATATATATATATATATATATATATATATATGTGTTATGTAATATATTTATATGTATAAACTCTACTCACCTTCTTAAAACGAAATTATTTAGAAATTAGAGAACATTTTATGCAAAAGTAAATTTGGAAAAATTTTATTGAACTTGAAAGATGGGAACTTAAAAAAATTATCTGAAAATCAACAAAACATTATTTGTGACGCAATTATAGATCATTATACCGATTCAGGGAAACGATTGTCTCATTCCGAAATGGAGTTTTATGCTAATGAAATCCAGAGGCTTTTTAATAACGAAGTAGTAGTAAGTTCAAATGCACTAATTATTTTTTTAATTAATATAACGGATTTACTTTCACTCATTGAAGATTCAATTCCACCTGATTTCACTGAAGAAAAGGAAATTCAAATTTTCTTACAGAGGCATACTGAACCATGGAGCAAAATCGAAGATTGCTGGCTGAAAACAACTAAATATAGAACCTCAAACTTAAATAATTTGGCAGACATTTTTTCGAATTGGCCCCTTTTAAAAGATGCCAGAGCTATATCATTGGTATGATTGATGCAAAAATGATTAATTTATACTATAAATAACTTACTGTTTTCTCATTTTGATTCGTTACAGTACGAAATAGATTTTGATTTTTTATATCCCACCAAAAAAAATTATTTTTTTAAACAGTGGGAAAATTTTGCAACAACTTGTGTTCCAAAAATGCTGCGCAATATAAAAGACGTGGAAACAAAAGAATCATTAATGCAAATAAATGATTCTTCTAATGAAGGTAAAGTTTCAAAATAATAATTAATTAACTTTTTATAATCATATCGCTTTCATTTCAGATCATCGAAATTTAACTATTATTTATGGTTTACATGCGATGGCTAAACCTTCTGCCCGTATTTCCCACTGCAGTACTATTTGGAGACCGAGTATTAAAGATTCTCAAATTGGACAGATCCAAATTATTGATACACTCAATAATTTAGAAAATATAATCAAACAGCGTATGGATAAATACGTATCAAGAGGATTACAAATGCAACCATTTGTTTATGGCATAAAATGTTCAAATTCTACAATATTTTATGTTTATGTTGACAATTTTACATCATACAAATGTGAAAATTTAATTAATGCAGTAGATCTATGCTTTAAGGTATATAACACACTAAATTTAAAATACAGCAGAGACTGTGAACAAGTATGGGAGTTTATTCAGAAATATTTTTATGGCATTGAAACTGTTTATGACCAATATCCACAGTCTTCAGATTTGAAAGCATTCTTTGAATAATTATGTACAATTGTTGTTTTTGCCACAGTAGCTTTTCTACTGTAAATCTATTATCTGAACATTTCAAATGCCAACATAAATGCCTTCTGAATAATTCTTATACTTGCAAACAAAACCACTGCTCACAATCATTTTCAAAATTAACCAGATTTAAACGTCATTTAAATAATTTACATAAATACCCTAATAATAATAATAGCACACTTCCAAACTTTGGTACTTGCACAACGCTCTCAGACAGTAATTTAAACTATTTCACTTTCGTCCACTACTGATAATAATACTGACTATTACTGTAATGGATTGCAAAGGTTAAAATCATGTAGTGATTCAACTCGTAGTAAATCAGTAACCCAAAATTTCAGTACAGAGATCTACAATAAAATTTTATCTGCAAATATCGAACTCCATCATAAAGACAATTTTAATCGGAAAGATATTATTTTTATTCAAAATTTAATTTCAAGTACCGTAGAAACATCAATTAAAGGGATTAAGGACGAGTTTCAAAATAATTCAGAATTTAATGAAAAAATTGTAAAACTTGAAAAAGAATACAAAAATATTAAAAATTTATTCAAAACGGAACACAAATTTCTTAAACATGTTTTAAATAAAGATTTGTTTAGTTTTCCGAAAATGTATACGATTAATAATCAAATAAGTGAAATAACAATCCATGGTATGTCAGTATTAGATGAAGAAAACATTTCTGGTATTATTATGCCACTTAAATTTCAACTTAGAAAATATTTAGAGAGTCAAGGAATGTTAAAAAAAATAATAGAACATATAAATTATCTTAAAACAGAATCAAGCAATTTTATAAATATTATCAATGGATCAATGTGGTGTAACGAGAGTAGTTCCAATCAGCTTATAATACCAATTCTTTTATACATAGATGATTTTGGCATTAACAATCCTTTAGGGCCACATGCACAATCTATGTGTGCCTTATATTATTCAATTCCCGTAATTCCAACGCATTGTGTATCCAAACTTGATCATATATTTCTCGCTGCAATTTTCAAATCAAATGACCTTAGTTCATTTGGTGCCGACAAATGTGTGTACCCATTGGTAGAGGAATTTAACTCATTGTATGAACATGGCATTATAGTCATCTATGAAAATAAGGAAGTAAATATAAAATTTAAAGTGCCTGTCATTTTAGGCGATAATTTAGGAATGAACGGTATTTTAGGGTTGATCAAGTCTTTCAATAGCGGCTTTTATTGTAGAAGTTGTCTAAGATCTAGTGATCAAATGAAATCGGATTTGAAAGAATATCCTTCATTTATTAGAAACATAGATGACTATAATAAAAAAAATTCACATTTAAGTCCAACAGACTTAGTAAAAACCGCGGGTATAAAAGAAGTTTCAATACTAAATCAAATGAAGGACTTTCACGTTACTTTAAATTACACCTTTGACATTATGCATGATATATTCGAAGGAGTGTGTCATTATGACTTAAGTTATATATTATTGCATTTTATCAATCAGAAAATATTTACTCTAGAGTTTTTGAACTATCGAAAGCAGCATTTTTATTATGGAAGCTCAGAAAATGCCAATAAAGGTGTACCTATTCAAATAGATCATTTTAAAAAAAAACGTTTGAAATTGACAGCTCGAGAAATGCAAACTTTTGTATTTTACTTACCCTTGATGATTGGAGATAAAATTCCGCTAAATCTGGTTCACTATGTCAGTGCAATTAAAAAATTTGGTCCGTTGAAACCTCTATCATGCATTTGGTTTGAAGCAAAGCATCAGCAACTTAAAACGTGTAGCAGCTCGAATATTCGACTCACCGATATTCGATTCTGCCACAAACAAAACAATTAGTGAAATTCAAATATAATCCAACTTATTTGAATTAAGCGTTCACTAACCCCATCACATATACATCTATCCAACCAACACTATCCAATAACCGAACCATTACTATAAAACATTTATAGTAAAACCATCGCCATCCAACCAACATCACCACGAACTAACAATGTTCGGTGATGCAATAAAAATCCACTGCACTACATAAGTGCAATGTCGACCGTCGCCGGCGCATCTGTTCCCTCTCCAAAATACGACATGTATTTTGGACACGAAGGCGACGTCATACAACTCAAAAAACAACAATTCAGCGTCCATTACTTTTTTTTATATAACAAAAAAAACAACACGTAATAATAACGCGTAACAAGTGGTGGTGGTGCAATAATATAAAGTATATAAAAATAAAATCAATAATATTAAGTTAATTGTAAATGTAAATAATAAAATATAACAATGAATAAATTATAAATATAAATAATAAATTATAATACAAAAATAAAGTTTTGGTGTTAAACATTTATATCGAATAATAAAGTTTATAAAAACTAAATTGGTGACCACGATAGCGGTTTTTACCGCGTTATAAATACACGCATAAACAGCTACAAAACCACGTAAAATCACGCGGGCAGATTTAAAAAAAAAAAACGTGGAGTAGGGGACGTCCCACCCACGCACGAGGGATACAAAAATTTAAGCGGAGACGTGCGTAGGGCCATCCCACGCAACAACGAGGGACACCGTGGGACAAGCAAACGGTGAAGCGATCCACCCTCACCGCAGCGGATGACCATCAACAGCAGCAGACCCATCAACAGCAGCAGAAACAACAATAAAAACCGGTACATAGTTTTTTTTTGTATATAAATTTTTTTTTCTTGTACTTAAAAATTTTTTTTAACGTAACATTTTTTTATTTTATTTGCTTATTTATTAACGTAGAATCATTTTTTATTGTAAGATTTTTATATATATTTTTCTCTCACCACCACCATTTTACACAACCATCCATAATTTCATACACACCCTGGTCGAATCTCGCTGCCAGCCCTCCCGCCATCACCGTTGTGGTCAAATAAAGAGAATAATTAACCGGTTTTTATAAAAACCACAACCACAACGGTGACTTAAAACCCGCTTTTCATTTTCACCTCGCATAACGTAACATTTTTACTTGATTTTAAATTTTAACGAGCCCCCCCAATATAAGGTAGGACGCAAAGGAACTCCATATTCGGGGGTTTCTCACAGTATTGTATTGTTTTGTTTTTTTATTGTATTGGTGTGTTTTTAACAAAAGAACAAAAATGCATGATGTCATACACATCAACCAACCAAGCGGCTGTCAAGTCAATGTACCATACCGGCGACAACCACAAAATGAACGCAGTGGGGACAGAACTCCCCGTTCAACAACACAAGCACCAAACACACTCGAAGCAAGACTGGCGAGAATCGAGTCTAGACTCGACGAACTTTTTCGAGGTCGAAGCCGTTCGCGTGGGCGACGAGCTCCCTCCACAAAAAGAATCCGCAGTCCCAGCAACAACACATACCGACACGGTAATTGCTGGTTTCACGCAAAGTTTGGTAGAGCCGCCAGAAAATGCACGCCACCGTGCAATTTCACCACGTCGCAACCATCGACGTCCGCGGCCGCCGTAAAAATGGACATTGACCATCAAAAAAACTGTTAGAGTCACGGGTTGAGAGCAACATGCCTCCCCTGACCACAAACACACCCTATACGTCACGTTTGTTTGTGTACGATAAACACAACAAACTCACCTACCTAGTCGACACTGGCGCTGACCTTTCGGTTATTCCAGCAATGAATTTCAAAATGAATTACACATTAGCTAATCGAAATTCAAATCTAGTCTTATCGGCTGCCAATGGTTCAATCATCCACACGTACGGCACAAAATTGCTTAACGTGGATATCGGACTCAAACGAACCTTCACGCATGCTTTCACACTAGCTGCAGTGAACCGTCCGATCATTGGCGCCGATTTTCTAAGCAAATTCGGACTTCTTGTCGATGTCAAACACAAACGGCTGATTGACCCAGCTACAAAGCTGTCAATAAACGCCACAATGGTTCGTGTTAACACACCAACACCGATCCATTTCAACATCGACAACGGCTACGGCACTCTGCTCAAAAAGTACCCACTACTTACAGCAGAGCCGAACTACAAAATGCCAGTCCGACACAACGTGGTTCATCACATCGTCACGGAAGGCCATCTTCCCGTGTCGAGACCACGCAGACTAGATTCGGTGCGACACAAAGCTGCACAAGCAGAATTTCAGCACATGGTGGAATTAGGGATTTGTCGAACATCGACATCTCCCGTTTCTTGCCCACTTCACATGGTCAAGAAGAAAGATCAAGACTGGAGGCCATGTGGGGACTATCGGCGTTTAAACACGGTTACGATACCGGATCGCTACCCGATACCCCATATTCAAAACTTCACCATGCACTTGCATGGCTGCAAAGTTTTCTCCAAACTTGATCTCATCAGAGGTTATCACCACATTCCCGTGGCACCTGAAGACGTTTTCAAAACGGCAATCACCACACCATTTGGCCTCTTCGAATACACCCGAATGCCATTTGGATTACGCAATGCCGCACAAACGTTTCAGCGCTTCATGAACGAAGTCGTTCGAGATCTCGACTTCGTTTTCGTCTACATAGACGACATTCTTGTGGCATCACAAACTGAGGAACAACACAAACTCCATCTGGAAACACTTTTCCAACGACTTGTCGAGTTTGATGTTCACATCAAGAGCTCAAAATGCGTCTTCGGCGCATCTACTCTTGATTTCCTCAGCCACAAGATTACCGCTAATGGCATCCTTCCGTCACAAGACCGAATCAATGCCATTAAAGAATTCCCAGCTCCAACCTCAATCAAAAGTATTCAGCGATTCATCGGCATGGTCAACTACTACCACCGATTCATACCAAAGCTCGCTGAAATACTCAACCCAATTCACAGCCACCTGGCAGTACTACTACGTAAGCCCAAAACCGCCAAGAACTTCTCTTGGCCTGACGAATGTCAACACGCATTCACGTCACTCAAGGCTGAATTGGCACGCACAACACTCTTGTCTCATCCACTGAGCAACTCAAAGCTCAGCATAACTACTGATGCATCAAACACTGCTGTCGGAGCAGTCATGCAACAGTACAACGACAAGTGTTGGGAGCCCCTGGGATTCTTCTCAAAGAAGCTCTCGGATGCCGAAAAGAAATACTCTGCATTCGATCGGGAATTACTCGCAATATATCTAGCAATCAAACACTTCAGATATTTTGTCGAGGGTCGGGACTTCACAATTTACACCGACCACAAGCCTCTCACTCGAGCAATTCAGTCTAAAACTGAACGCAATCCAAGGCAAGCACGCCACTTGGATTATATTAGTCAATTTACCACGGACATCCAGCATGTTCAAGGTACCGAAAACGTTGTCGCGGATACACTTTCACGCACAACAGCAAACGAAACGGCCACAGTCGAGACTCACTTCGACTGCAACAAAATCGCACAAGCGCAAAAAGCAGACTTAGAACTTCAGAATATACTTTCTGGTTCCACAAGTCACGCCAGTTCATCACTGCAACTGGAGCTTTTCACACTACCTGGCCTCGAAATCTACTGCGAAACATCTACGGGTGCAAATCGCCCGTACATCGCAGAGCAACTACGTCGAATCATCTTCGACACACTACACGGTATCTCACATCCTGGTGTCCGCGCAACTCGTAAATTGATTACTGCTCGATACTTTTGGCCAAGCATCAACAAAGACGTGACCCATTGGGCACAAACATGCTTATCTTGCCAAAAATCGAAAGTCCAGCGACACACAAAATCGCCTCTTGGACAATTCGCCATTCCACCTGGTCGATTCGAGCACATTCATTTGGATGTCGTAGGACCACTTCCTCCATCCAATGGATACTCATATTTACTCACCTGTGTCGATCGTTTCACTCGATGGCCAGAAGCGTACTGCATGAGCGACATGTCTGCAGCAACCATTGCCACCACATTCGTGCAAAACTACGTATCACGATTTGGCGTTCCACTTGACATCACCACTGATCAAGGAACCCAATTCGAGTCGAAGCTTTTCTCGGAGTTAACGAAACTCCTCGGCTCGCATCGTATACGTACAACGGCTTACCATCCGCAAGCCAATGGCATGGTCGAACGTTTCCACCGCCAGCTCAAAGCTGCTCTCAAGGCCCGAGGCAACACAATTCACTGGAGCTCCGAAGTACCAATCGTTCTACTTGGTATTCGAGCAACGGTTAAAGAAGATCTGAAGTGCTCACCAGCTGAAATGGTTTACGGTCAAACCATCAAGCTACCCGGTGAGTTCTTCGTCGAACATCCTCTACCGTCTCCATCCACAACCGACACAGTCATCGACCAACTCCGCACCACCATGCAAAATCTTATCCCCACGGCAACAAGACCAACGAATGAAAGCAACATATTCGTTCCAAAATCGCTCAACAATTGCGATTACGTCTTTGTCCGGGTTGATAAAGTTCGAACTGGATTACAATCTCCATACGATGGGCCATACAAAGTTATACGCCGCTTACGCAAGCAATTCATTGTCTCAATCAAAGACAAACACCACTCAATCTCCATAGACAGATTGAAACCGGCCTACGGTATTCTCAACACGGCTGATCAAATATCAGCCAGCAAACGATATAAAACCGTCCGGTTCACCGTATAACGTCTCAAAACCTATGGTTTCTCATCTGGAGAGGGGGTACTGTAGCAGCTCGAATATTCGACTCACCGATATTCGATTCTGCCACAAACAAAACAATTAGTGAAATTCAAATATAATCCAACTTATTTGAATTAAGCGTTCACTAACCCCATCACATATACATCTATCCAACCAACACTATCCAATAACCGAACCATTACTATAAAACATTTATAGTAAAACCATCGCCATCCAACCAACATCACCACGAACTAACAATGTTCGGTGATGCAATAAAAATCCACTGCACTACATAAGTGCAATGTCGACCGTCGCCGGCGCATCTGTTCCCTCTCCAAAATACGACATGTATTTTGGACACGAAGGCGACGTCATACAACTCAAAAAACAACAATTCAGCGTCCATTACTTTTTTTTATATAACAAAAAAAACAACACGTAATAATAACGCGTAACAAGTGGTGGTGGTGCAATAATATAAAGTATATAAAAATAAAATCAATAATATTAAGTTAATTGTAAATGTAAATAATAAAATATAACAATGAATAAATTATAAATATAAATAATAAATTATAATACAAAAATAAAGTTTTGGTGTTAAACATTTATATCGAATAATAAAGTTTATAAAAACTAAATTCAAAATAGTTTATAAAAACTAAATATGCAAATTCAATTAAATCGAGGAAGAATATTTCATTGAGCTTAGCAATGAAAATGTGTTTAAAATTGATGAAGCCTATATACAGTAATTCTTTTCTATGTTCAAATGAGATCATTGAAATCAAGAAGAGCAATACTGTCATTTTAAAAAATACACACTATTTTCCTTACATTAAAGAAAATAAATTAAATGGAAATATATATTTAACTCATACAACTAGCTGCACTTATAAGGGCTTAAAATATGAAATCGGAAGTTTTTTAAACAAAATTAACCGGCCATCTGATGTAAAACTTTATGAAATAATTGATATTATTTTAGAAAAAGAGAATTCATTTTTTGTTGTATACAATTACAAAATACTTTATAAACCCCATTTGAGGAGTTATGAAATCATAGAAAAATTTAACGAAGTCTATATTTATAACACTGAATACTTTCAAAGTCCACCAATACATTCTCAGATATTAAATAATAAGAAATATTTTAGAGTTAAAAATTACTTTGAAATAGAATTTTAAACTTATGAAAAATAATTATCTGCTGGAATTAAAGTTTATTAACTTAATAATAATACTATTTATTTTAATTTTTATATGGATTTATTATTATTATTATTTCAATTTTAAACTAAGCAAAATTTAAAATAAATTTTTTAAAATAAGATATGTATTATAAAATATTTAATAAGATAACTAAATTTAGCAATTTGGTAAAACTAATTAATTATTAGAATATATAATTTATTTTTGTTATTATATAATTTAAAAAATAATTAATTAATTTTGAATTTCGAATACATTAAACCAATATAATAAATATAAAAAATAAATGTTTTAATTATAAGAGTTACATTTTTATAAAAAAAATGTATTAAAATAAAATACGCTATTTAAGAAATAACACGATTCGTTTTATTTTGAGTGGGTTCGCTTTACAGAAATTTAAACCTTAACGCTTTGTCCGAAAATTCTGCTAATCTAAAAACTAGATGGTTATTATTAAAATGAGTATTCCGTTTTAAATTTTTTTGCTTACTAGTAAAAACTGTATTTCCAAATAAAGCGAGGGAAGTTTCAATTCTAATTAAGAAACTTCGCTTTACATTAAAAAGCCAATATTAATTTTAGTCGATTTGCTTTAACTGAAAAGTAAACGATTACTTTCTTAAATGTAAGCGATGTAGTTCTTACTTCAAGAAGACCGCCTAACTATAAGAAATACATAGTTTGGGGTCAAAATCACACCAATTTTTTTTTATTATAAAACGAAAAATTTTAATTTTTTCTCTGTGTGTAGGGATACCATCAGGAATGCGCGTAACCAACAAGCCTAACATCGAAAATTGTGAAGCAGGTATCAACGATATCGACCAATCATTATTGGCACCATGGCAAAAGACAGAGGCATTGAATATATTTATTGTACCTCAATTGGACTTTATTATGAGGAATTCAGTGCCGCAAAAGGGACCGCTTAAGCAGCTGGATAAAACAATTAAGAGGAAGGTAATCTGGCTGATTACCTGAATGGCTCACTGGAAGGAGACTTGCGAAACGACGGCGGAGATATTGCTTCTATTTGGTCCCGTGCTCGAACATCCTGCCGAAGACTAACAACGATGTAAGACTTCAAATGGGTAGCCAACAACAACCGGCTACACATATTTGTAAACGGAAAGCGGTGCCGCGCTTCCAATTTTGAAAAGACTGCAAAAAACGCTATGCGAAATCAGCTCTTGAAAAAATTGCAAACCAAACCGGACCAAGGAAAAGTGTTCCAACTGTCAGCAGGTTCAAAATACTCAAATCAGTATATGAGAGCAGGTTACTTCACAAGATTCGCTGAATGGCGGTTTATCCATCGTGCGAAACTGGATGTGGTCCCTTTGAACGGGAATCGGCGCTTCGGTACCGGAGACAAAAGATGTCGAAGATGTGGCTATACCAATGAAACCTTCCAACATGTTCTGGGACACTGTAACATCCATCAGAGAGCAGCAACACTCCGGCATGACAACATCCAAAATAGACTGATAAAAGCACTGCCAGGATATAAAAATACCAACATAGAAGTTAACAAAGTGATCCAGGACAGCGAGATAAATCTACGACCTGACATTGTCATCAGAGACGAAGCAAATAAAACTATAAAAATAATTGATATTGCTTGTCCTTTCGAAAATGGTAGGGATGCGTTTGCGATGGCACGGCAGGAAAAAATACTAAAATACCATGAAACAGCACAAGTTCTAATACAAAAGGGATACAAAGTGTACCTCAACGCCTTTGTCGTTGGAATGCTAGGCAAATGGGATCCAGCAAACGAAAAAGTATTGAAGGAGCTAAAAGTAAACCAGAAGTATGCTGATCTTATGAGAAAACTGATGGTGTCTGATAACATCAAGTGGAGCCGCAACATATATGTCGAGCACGTATCGGGGATTCGTCAGTATCAACTACAAAGAGAAGATACACAAACATCAACGCGATAATTATCTTAAGATCTAATTACGGTATACATAATGTGATATTTATACCTGTGATAATATATACAATATTTAGAATTAATCAAACAAATCTGACTGCACATAATGTGATACAACATAATATGTAAATTTAGAATCTAATATATATAAATCATTATTTTTGACCACACAAATTGACAAATTTGTGTATTATAATTAGTTAGTATTAAAACAATCATCTGTAATATGTAGCAAAATGTAAAAAATTCTCTAATTTTTCAAATAAATCTGTTCTTATCAGCTTAACATCTGATAGTTTCCTCATAGAGGGACCACAAATGTTAAACTGATTTTTGGAAATAGATGGAGTGCTAGGGGCTTGCTCCACCTCCGTCACGGGTTGGCTTGGTATTGCAGTACCGCCAAGATCGGCCCAATAAATTAACTAAATATATAAAAGTTATACAATTATAAACTTTTTGAAATTGCTCAATAATTGGATGGGGACCGTAGAAGGTAGAAGGATTTGTGGGTACGTTTTAAGGATGTGTATACGTAGTTGCATCGTATACTGCTTATGATGTGAAATTTTTTAGTGAGTTGTTATAGTTGTGACTTGTTGTGTGTGACTTGTATGTCGTCAGCGTCACGCGATTGGTTTCTTGTACTCTAGAGGCTAAAACCAAAGTGTGCAAGTTAATTCTTTAATATTTTTCAAAGATGAAAGTGTCTTAAGTGTCTTCTTAAAGTGAATAAATAAAATTAACAAAGTATAAGAAACTTAGTTTTAATGAAACGAAATATCATGAATGGATGATGCAGATGAATTGCCGAGATATATATTATCCAGGAGAGTACAGAGAAAACCGCAGAACAAGATGAACGGCCAAATAAAATGTATTCGGGAACACGACCTTAAACTTCTATATAATAAAACTGGTGGAAGCAATTCAACAGTCACTTCAAACGAGAAATTAGTACCAACATAATCAAAAATTAAAGCAATCAACACATAAAATCGGTGAGGTTGGGTCAGAGCTGGAGCCGTCCCCCCAGTTGGCCATTTTCCAGAGCTATACGAGAATCTCATTTACATCTAAAATATTGAATTTCATAATCGAATATGAAATTTCTATTTCATAGCTTAGGATCATTTCACTGAGTCACGACGTGTATTGGGCATAGTTTTGAAATATCCCGCTCCGTACCTGATGCGTTTCGTATGCCGGTATAACTTCTACATTTTTCACACGTTCCCCAATCCAAATTCAAGTTCAATTAACATTTTCCATTATGAATTTCGATTTTGAAAGTTTTCATTACCGAAAAAAGACAATTTTAAAAATAATAAATCTACAAATTTTCGTGAAATTATTAAAAGTCGATATAATCTAAGTTTATATGTTTTAAATTTGTAACTCAAATTGTAGAATATTTGAGAATTCTGCTAATAAAATTTGAGTTTATCGAATTTGGAACTTTTGAAGCAAAAATAATTCTGAATTATAAATGTTAATATTTAAAATCTTGATTTGGAAAATATTGGATTTTCCCAATTGTTAAATTTGCAGAATCTAATTGTATAGCACACAATTTATATCGATTAGATAGGTGTCCCTATATTTTATGTAAAATGATTTAGGTATATGTATTTCGTTCTTTTTGCTTAAATTCGCTAACTAAACGTGTGGTTAGTATCGTAACAATCTACTGAAAAACAATTTCAGTTATCGCTTCTCGGCCTAAAGGCTAAGATCAAAGTGTAGTATCTGTTCTTATCAGCTTAACATCTGATAGTTTCCTCATAGAGGAACCACAAATGTTAAACTGATTTTTGGAAATAGATGGAGTGCTAGGGGCTTGCTCCACCTCCGTCACGGGTTGGCTTGGTATTGCAGTACCGCCAAGATTGGCCCAATAAATTAACTAAATCTATAAATCAAACTGTTTTATTACAAATTGTCAATGACCTTTGGTGGTACTTGATCGATAATAGGATGGACGACAGGTGGGACATAGAATGCTTTGTGGATGCGTTTGTAGATTGTGTCATTGTGTGAACGTCTACGTAGTATCGTACTTATTGCTAGTGACGTGAGATTTATGAGTTATAGTTCCTGTTTCATCCCAGTTGGCCATTTTCCAGACTGGGGTGTGATTCCGAAATTGTATTTTGCTAACTTGCGTTTTATCTGATCGTGATAATATAATAAATAACTTAAAAAAGTTCTCGTATTTACATTTACCAACTATATTTTATATTATTATAAAATAAGATTACGAGTAAATTTAGAAAAACTTGTTCTTTGCTTAGAACGCTGGAAGGCCTAACACCATAATGATTATTTGAGAATGCGAAGAATGCCGTAAGGTGGGTATAAATTTTAAAAATCAGTTGATCGTGTCTATCATAGTTATAAAAATTATTTAAATTTAGGATTTATATTTACGACCAATTCCGCGGTCATTGAGGGATATCCAAAAACCATTCGATATTCCTGACCAACAGTTTATTGAGTTAAACTGATTAACATCAAAATAAAAGCTATGGTAATGGAAATTTAGCATGTCTATTATTGCCGGAAAGGTGGATATTCCAAAAAACGTTCAAATTGTAAATAAGTCTATTTTTTAATGTGGTTTGAAACTTTAAAACGCACGATTTGGCGGAACGGTACATGACATTAATTTTTGGCTGTTAGGAGACAGCGGCTACCTTTTTCAGCTATGGCTAATGAATGACTCCCATCCAAGATGAATCCACGAACGGAATGAAACGCTACAACGTTTCACATAAAAAGAGCCGAAAAATAGCCTTAAAATCTACTTTTCGATGCCTGTTTCATCGAAGAGTAGTATGTTACTTAATTTAAATAAAAAACACTCATCCGCTTGAACCTTGAACTATTTAGTTATAGTTTATCACATGTAATAGTTGCCATATCGTGACATACGTGCTCAATTATATATTTTGCGCCTGTTGTAAATTATTTGCTTCACTCATTTGGCGCACCACTTTAACACCAGTTGTCCTGCTATACAAGGAATGCCCAGTACTACCTGGGAATTCATAGCACCGAATTATTTAGGCATAATTAAATTGACATGGTTGTCAATAATTTGGAGAGCTTCCTGGATCTTGTCTTCACCATCCATTTGTGGTAAATGATATTAACCACAAGTCTACGCCGAATAAACCTAAACATGTGCAACAAATGAATAGAACTAAGACAATAATGCTTCAATAAAGCACCGAACATTCAGGAAATATCTGCCATGGTTTGATGACCTGCTAACAAATTTGAAAAATAGCAAATGTAAGGCCTATACTAAAATGAAGAACAATTTTGGAAATATTTAAAGATCTAGATGAAATCGAAGGAGTGTTTCCCAAAAAATGGAAAATTTCAAAGATTTGCGGGATGTACGTTTCCAAGATTATTTCAGCTGATTATGTTCATTGCTTGTAAATCAACATTGATACGTCACATTTATATCTACCAATTCTATCTACGGGTATCTGCTAATCTGGTGGAATTTACCAGTTAAGTGTTAAATGAGATAGTAAAACCTCAACAAGTTGATGTAGCTTACACAGATTTTAGTAAGATATTTGATTCTATATGTCATCATAAGACACTGCCAAATCTACATGCATTCTTCACACTCCCAAATCTACCTGTGTTCTTCAAGAATCACATATCGGTCCTTGGATCTTTATTGTTTTCATTGAAAAATAGTCAAGTTAATAAAATACTCAAATATCTAATATTTGCCGATCACGTAAAATGTTTTCATACAATTAAACATGAACTTGATTCTGAAACACTGCAAAGACGACCTCCATAGACTTAGTGAAGTGGTGTGTCCACAAATTATTGCACTTCAATATTAAGAAATGTAAAATTATGTCGCTCCATCGTAAAAGAAACCAAATAACTACGGCATATAAAATAAATGACACAGAAGTTCCTAGAGTACGCGAAATTTTTGATCTATTTAGGAGTCATACATTTGTCGAGAACGTTAGTTTCAACCGTCATATCGATAGTTGTATTGCTAAAGCTAACTCCATGTTTGGCTTTGGCAAGCGGTGGACCGGTGAATTGTTGGATACACTAACTCATATGTACATTATATTACGCTTTTGTAAGATCTCAAGTGGAATGTGCTGTAATCATTTGAAACCCCTATTGCACATCAATAGAATTGAAAGCATACAAATAAAATTCTAATATTCCAGCTGAACAAAACTGGCTGGAATTATCTGTTATCATCATACCATAGCATTCTAACGAAATGTGGCTCGCTTACCTCCTTATTCTATAAGGTGTAAAGAATATCAAATGTATATACACTGGAAAACAGACGTCTCCTTCTGGATGCGGTTTTTATCGGAAACGTCCATCTCGCGATCACATTGATCCATCCTACATATTGGAAAACATCTCTTCTATTAATGTTCCAAGCAGGATTTTGCGAAAACCTAATTTTTGGGGCTCGAACACCACCCAACCAATTATAGCAACAATGTGTATAAAATAAATTAACTTAGTATAAGAAACTTAGTTTTAAATGAAATAAAATATCATGGATGGATGATTCAGCTGAATTACCGAGATATTATCCAGGAGAGTCTAGAGAAAACCGCAAAATAGATGTCGCTCCAAACGAGAACCTAGTAGCAACATAATCAAAAATAAAAGCAATCAAAACAAAAAATCTATGAGGATGGGCAGAGATAGAGCCTATAGTTCCATCCCAGTTGGCCATATTCCAGAACTGTACGAGTATCCAAAAACCATTTTACAATCTCATTTACATCTAAAATGTTGAATTTCATAATCGAATATGAAATAGCTTATGTTCATTTCACTGAGTCACGACGTGTATTGTGAATAGTTTTGAAATATCCCGCATCGTACCTGATGCGTTTCGTATGCCGGTATAATTTCTACATTTTTCATACGTTTCCCAATCCAAATTCAACTTCAATTAACATTTTCAGTTATGATTTTCGATTTTTAAATTTTGAAACAAACTTAATCTTATCATTGAATTTTGTAAGTTTTCATTTCCGAAAATCCACAATTTTCAAAATTCAAATTCGGTTCTTACGCATAAAATTTAGAATTTTAAAAATAATAAATCCAACAAAATTTCGAGAGATTATTAAAAGTCGATATAATCTAAAAACATGTTTTAAATTTTGAGCTCAAATTTTGGACTATTTGAGAATTCTGGTAATAAAATTTGAGTTTATCGAATTTTGAAATTTTGAAACGAAACTTATAATTCTGAAAATTTTGGATTTTCTCAATTGTTAAATTTGCAGAAGGTAATGGCATATCACACAAAGAATGAAAAAAAAAAACAAATATGTATCGATTAGATAGGGGACCCTATTCTTTATGTAAAAAGATTTATGTATATTTTGTTCTTATTGCTTAAATTCGCTAACTAAACGTGTGTTTAGTACCGTGACAATCTACTGTAAAACAACGCTTAGTTATCGCTTCTCGGCCTAAAGGCTAAGATCAAAGTGTAGTATCTGTTCTTATCAGCTTAACATCTGATAGTTTCCTCATAGGGGAACCACAAATGTTAAACTGATTTTTGGAAATAGATGGAGTGCTAGGGGCTTGCTCCACCTCCGTCACGGGTTGGCTTGGTATTGCAGTACTGCCAAGATCGGCCCAATAAATTTACTAAATCTATAAATTAAACTGGTTATACACTCGGGATTGATCCTCTTCAAGTTTGAAATTTCTTTCTTTCTTTAAATTTGGTTAAATATTAAATGTAGCACCTCAAAATCCATCGTTCGTTGACAAAAGAAGCATTGGACCAAGGGACCAAATTGTGAATAAGATTTTTTTTGCGGGGGAACTTTGGTTTATCTCCTAATCTTTTTCGCAATATATACTGTGAAGTTTCAAACAAACAGAATATTTTAAATATAACAATTTGGAGCAAACCAAGCTTAACGCATTATCTCAAAAGTGATTCTCATACAGAATTGTTTAAAAAAATCATCATTAGATTATAGTGGGGTATGATCATTTCGAAAAAAATTTAAATCCTTGCACTTACGTTGGTCTTTCATCTGCTCCATATCTAGGGTATCCAAACCAATTTCATTTACCCCTATTATGGACTATATCCCATTGTTTTCACTTCCACTGTATTGCAAAAACCGTAACAAGTTGTTTGACATCATTTTGATTACTAAAACTACTTGTTATAACGTATTTTAACTATTGTATCCAAATTTGTTTAAATAATATAAATTGTATAACGAATAATTGTATTTTATTTGTCTGCTTAAACTAGGGTGACCATATATACTATTTTCAAGAGTATTTATTAGTACACTTTTTGTACCGTTTTACTCTTCACTCTTTTGTTAGGTAAACTTCATCAAAATAATGTCCTTTTTTTAATTCCTTAACACTTTACCATATACATATGTGTTGTCTTGTAACCAAACAAAGTATATCGATCATTGAGATTATTATTAACTAGTCTGCGGTTCCAGTTTGCTATGCTGCACTAAAATATTTGTAGCTGAACACGTTCAAAATAGTATAGGAACTGATACAATATCCGCTTGCTGTAGAAATTCTCAAAGTACTAATTCTCAATAAATATCAAATTCTATAATGTGTTTGAAGTGGAGTTTTAGGAAACTAACCACTGAATTTGAAATCTGAACCCAATTTCAAAATTCGACAATTCGCGGTTCCAATATTTAAAATTTTCAAATTTTTAAAATCATTCAATTTAACAAATCTGTGCTTGTTATAATATCAAACTGGTTTAATATAAAATTTTATTCACACAATATGAATATAATGTACGGTAAATATTTATGTACGAAACGAGCATTTACAGCTGCATAAAGATGTATACGTAAGTATGATTCTGAAAAATTGTTTTTGTAAATTTTAACATTTTATAGCTCATTTAATTAAATTTAACGTTTACAAATTGTTGAATTTTGAAAATTTAAGTATTAAATGGTCATGAATATCTTCAATTTATGGCGGAAATTTTTGGAATTTAAGAGAAATTACGATGAATTTTCGAATTGCGGAATATCTAATTTATAAAACCATGAATTTTAGAAACATTTTCGAACTTTCAGAAAACTTTTCAAATTCCTAAAAATCTTACAATGTTTTTCAAAATTACAGAATTTTGAAGAAAACTTCAATTTTTAAAATACTTTTATAATTTGAATATTCCTCGTATGTGAGTAGTTTAGTGAATTTTAGTTAAAATGTCAAATTATCAAAAACGTCTTTAATTTTTAGTTCGTTTTGTGATTTCAAAGACTTTTTTAACAAGGCTATATGACCAACCCAATCACTTGCCCGATTTGTTGTTTAAGCAAGAAAAGTCTTAAGGCTGTCATTAAATATATCTGACACTGATGCTACAGACAGTCTATATGTGAACTATTCTAGAAATGTACCAGGCTATTTGGAAAGGTATCGGGAATAAGTTATGCTTTCAAAAAAAAATTTTCTAATAAGCTCAGCTTAAATAAAGTTCAAAACGATTATTTTTTATTTTAGTTGGAAGCAGAACAGTTTGAAAAATTTTGAATAACTCGAAAAAATTTAATAATATCCTCCAGCATTTTCAAAATTGGTTTCGAATAAATAGATTATTTTAATTTTATTGATTCAATCGATCCAACATGAGCCGTACATGTTTCAGACGTGCAATTTGTAAATTACAGTTAAAAAAACATATTTTGATATTTTTGTAATTTGAATTTCCAAATTCTAAAATTATAGGACTCAAAATGCAAAATCAAATTTGACCTTCACCAGTATGAATTTTAATTCAGGTTTGAAAACATAAAATTTCTTGGGATTAAATTTTAAAATTCGACAAATTTAGTAACCGAATTTCACGTATAAGAAGACAAAATGTATAATGAGAAATATTAAATTTTGAAAATTTGGATTTTAAACGCCCATGAAAATCTCCAATTTATCAACATTTTTTGAATTTTAGAGAATTCCTCTAATTTTTTCCACTATTCGAATTCCACAAACATATAGAGAATTTTTCAAAATTTGAGTTTTCCGTCAGAATTTCGGCATATTACTGGATTTATGCAGAATTGATGTCCCATTCATGGCAGTACATACTGGCATGGCACTATATATTTTGCCAATTACCTAAATCAAACCTATAGCCGTGTGTCCTCGTGACTTGCTGGTAATGGCATAAGGCAACGAAGCAAAACACCAACCTCCGAAAGGCTTAAGAGAGCCTTGGGCCATACAACAAGTTGAAAATAAATTCAAGAAAAAATTTGTTAGGAGGCCTTATATTTAATAATGGCCCCAGGGTCCAGTGTATAAAGCTAGTGTACAGCCTAAACGTCGCACACCAAATATATAAAAATAATAAAAATGTTTGACAAATAATCCATCAGTTGCATTCAGGTCACATTTATGATAGGACCCATGTATCATAATTTGTGATACCGATTAGTAATGGCAACATGTTGGGAGATCTGAATGCGCCCAATTTTGTAACATTGAGCTGACATAGTATTATGTACAAATTTCTATTTTTCATGTTACCGTGAAAATGCGTTGTGATCTGTGTTTGTGGTGAATTGAACTAAATAAAATTTTGTTCTTTAAAATTTAATTTAATTTAATTTAATTTAAAATAAATTTAATTAGAGTTCATTATCGTATATCGTTTCAATAAAGTAATTGACTTTTTAACCAACGTAATATTCAAATGGCATTTGATGCGAGAATTAATTAACAAACTAAAACAGTAAAGATGGCCAAGCGCATAATGTTTTAATACGATTAGAAAATTAAATTAATTTGTTTTGAAGATATGGAATATAATGATTAAACTACCGTGACACATTTCTATAAGGCGTATATACAAAAGATCCATCTGTACATATATAATTAAATTGTCCGCTGGTTGATTAAAATTATGTATAGAATTCCCATAAACATTTACGTTTAAATCCCAGACGATAAATTCGCATTCGGCATCCATACACTACGTCTCTAATTGAAACAAAACTAATTTTATTAATTTTACATTGTGGTACTTCGTGCACACGTGTCTCATTCCATTATCGTGTATATATCTGTATATGAAAATGTTAAATACAACTGCGCCCACCTTGCACACCAAATATTATAATTCGATCATAAAATATAATTTATCAAAAAAA
Organism: Tipula unca; assembly: GCA_951394425.1. Lineage (NCBI taxonomy): Eukaryota > Metazoa > Arthropoda > Insecta > Diptera > Tipulidae > Tipula > Tipula unca. The sequence continues at coordinate 23,907,546 of OX596381.1, read as the reverse complement.
ATTATTTTCTATATTTTAGTTTCGATTCGATGTCCTAAATATAAATTTAATTTAAATCTAATTATTATTACAAAACTAAATTTAAATATAATTATTGTTTTAAGTTAATTTTTAATAATTTTTTCGAAACTAACACAGCCCAGGCACAAATTTTTTGTTATACGCGCATAAATTGATATGATTCCTCCGAGTCCCAGCGGATCGATTACCTAAAAATGCGTTTATTCGTTATATTGGTTGTTTGGCTTGTTTGGTTTAATATCTGTTATTGTTATGTGTACATATAAAAACAATAATTTTATTTGTTGAGGGATATAAATATTTGAGGGTTCTGCTTCGTATACCAATTTCTGGGATGGGTATGTAGGATATACATAGAACAGTGCGCACACATACGCGGTATTAAAAAAGAAGCCTATAATTAATTTATGAAAAATTGAAATAAAATTATATTTTTTCCTTCTCGGATTATTTCTAGCAATAACAAAGCCCCCTATATCCCATAGGTAGTATATGTACTTAAGTTAGGGGGAGTGAATTTACATGGTTTTTTTATTAGACGATGATAAATGATGCACAAATTTAGTTTGGTCGTTTTTTATTTACTTTTGTAGTTTCATGAGCCATGTTCGTTTCTAGTATATGACAAATTTTGCTAGTATACTAACTAGCTAAAATGTATGGCGCACTTAGACCGGTGATGGTCCATTATCCGATCCTGTGGAATACTTACTTCCCTTTTACCCTTAGGGTAACCAGTTAGAGCTGTTTATGTAGCATGAGATATCGCACTTTACTGTTTTTGAGATCTGAGAGGATGTCCATTATGTACTTAGCATAGAAAGTGAACTAATGTCTCTTCTTCCAGATCTAGCCTCACTTGCATGTTCTCCAAACATAGACAGTGTCCTTTGAGGTTCCCCACAATCCTTCTTAATTCACGTCTTCGTAGGGAGATCAGTGTCTTAGAGCGTTTCAAGTCCATCTTTAGCCAGACTTATCTCGATACACTACATGTGAGGGTGTTAGTCCACCTTTCGTTCGCTAAGGCTATACTGCCTCTTTTTTAATCGCTAGAAGAATTATCCGTGCCTAGCTAGTTCGAGCGACCGAAGACTCAGGCTATCTGGATGTTAAAATGCTCACTCATTTGATTTAGAGAATAGTAGCAACCTTACGCAAGAGAAACTTATTTCAGCGGGTGGATTACCGCATGACTGTCCCCATAATTTGCATATATCAATCGGGGACACCATAATATGTCCCAACCAATTCACGAGTCAGGCCCCATCTCTTCCCAATGGCGTTCCTGCATGAGTATAGTAGCCTTGTTAACTCTTTTCAACATAATATAGGAGTACAACTGAGCTTACTGTCAAAAATTAAGCCCAGAAATATTTCTTTGTCGACATCTGATGATTTGGAGGACATTTTGGATTACCTACATAACTGTGCTTAAGTATTTACCAGAGACAGGTATCGCTACGTTATAATCAATCACTCCAATCTCCTCTCCCTCCAACTGCAACAGCAATCCATTTATTAAAATGTCCCAGAAAAAATGGAACAGAACACCCCTCTGCGGAGTACCCTTAAGGTGCCAAGTCTTCACTTTTTCTCGCTTACCGGATAAAAATCACCTTGACCTCTGTCGGAATACATATCAATTTTAAACACCCTTTGAAGATTACTCCTTTGAATTTTCGCCATTTTGTGCGCCATTCGTATTTTCTCAATGAGTGCTATAGACTCTGTAGAGTCATCAACGCTCCCTGGGAAGTGGGTTTCGATGAGAAGCTTTACAATTCCCCACTAAAAGCTCTGTATAGGACTGTATACAAATATTACAAACTATTGAAAGGTTGGTATGTGCGGCGGTAATCCGGCGGAACCGTTTGTCCCTATCCATATATAGACTGAGACCTGCTAAGTTAGATTGCTGCCAACCTCCAAACTGACTGCATTTATGTCAACACGGATTCAACCTTTTTAAAGAACGATTACGGTTGTTTACCGTAAAGTCTTTGGGAAAACCTTGTCCACGTTTCTTAATGGAATTCCTTGATGGTTTTAATATCCAGTTGCAATCTCTTCGAACTCTGCATCGACCAACGGAACAATGGGATGAACAAGTGAAAAAACAAAATATATATTTCAATTGTCTTAAACCTGGACATCTTGTAGATACTTATCTATAAGATGTCCAGGTTTTAGACAATTCGCTAATCCAGATTTTGTAAAGGTTCAAACAAACCTTTCTGGGTTGGATAGTATCCGGGCGTGTTTCGTGCAATTATTCAGCTTCAGGACGTCAAGTATTTCTCTTGGCATCATCCACTTCCACTAACAATGACGATATCGAAAGGTTTTATAAGTTCGAAACATTTACAGTCTTCATAGAATCAACATTGTTTTTGCCAACAGCTAAAATGTCCATGTTTTAAATTTTTCCCTTGTTTTGGAATCATGAATCCTCCTTCAAGTTTCCATAAGCTTGGTTCACATTTGATCCTATAAAGGGTACATTTATAAGATTGATAAAATTGACCAAAGTTTTGCTTGGAAATTCAAATATATGTAAGATCGATCGTAACCAGGAGCATTGTCTGATTCATAATAAACTTATTCTCATGCATGTCTTCGTAGTATAGATATTCAAAGTTGTTGGCCCATTTGCCTCCTGTCTTTGTCGCTAAATTCTTTTGGTTGCTCTCCAAATATGTACAAATATTTGTAATTATTTGTCTATAGTTGCTCCTCCTTGTGAAGCGGAACCGTTAAGTTAATTTTTTCTTCTAAGGACTGTCTAAAATGATATATATGAGCTTAAGTTCACGATTTCATCTAATGCACATAGTTCACAGATATATCTTTTTAACCGTGGAGAAGTCAATGAGATTTGATATTTTGTTAAAATTGCATGTATTTCCTATAGTGTTTCCGCCAGTTACAAATGGTTTTTCTAGTTTACTGAAGATTTAGAAATGATATTTTTCTTTCAGTGAATGCTTCGGCTACCACTAAACTACATAATAACCCTAATCGAATTACGTATTTTTGGTTTTGACATTAAAAGTTGTTGTTTATATTTAATCTGTTTCATTCATTTTAATTCTTCGTAATGATATGAATACTGATTCTAATGATCTTCCAGGCCCATCTGTAATTCTGGTTGATGTTGTAGTATTCTGTTGGCATAGCAGAATAAAATTGGTCTGATTTATTTGTGACTAGCACAAATGACTAGCCTACAGGCTAAGTCCCAGTCGGGTGAATAATCAGTACCATTGGGCTGGGCGTCAGCAACATAATCATGATTGATAACGTTGCACCCAGGAAAATGAACAGAAAATAGTAGTTCGACAATATCCTTCCTGGAAGAGGTTAATCTGCCATCAGGAAGTCTCAGCATATCGAGTCGGCAGGAATCATTTCTAGCCAAAGACCTATTGAGTTTGGCGATCCCAGAGATACTATTAATTTCTTCGCAGAAGCTAATCCAAGAAGTCCTACGAGCGGATCTCAGCATATATTCTTATATTCTTTTTGAGCTGCCAAAAAGTTATCCCAATCAACCTGAAGGTAAGATCTTTTGGCTTTGTTTTTGAGTCTCCTATAGCAGGTTTCCTCAGCTTTTTTAAGATCAGAACACCAAAAAGGCAAACAAAAGACAATAAAGCAGTAACTTTTTTTGTAAATAAAAAGAATTTATTATGTTTCAATTTGTTTCCATTATATGTTGCGATAATACCGGTCAAGTGGCCGTTGCTGCAAAAGTTAACGTATACATTCGTGAGCTCATTTCACAGCATATATTCCACATGGCTTCTCTCAAAACTTTGGGCGAAAAATCCATCACATATTCTGTCTGTGGCTTGTTCGTGTATAGATCCGTGACTTTAATAAATTTCCTATTGGAACCACATCGTCTGAAGCCCGAGAATTCGCTCTTGGAGCCTATATGTAGTGAAATTCAAAAGTGAAGTCACCACTACCGGTGAGTGGAAGTCGTTGATCATTATGAAATCATCCGCCACGTTTAGAAATTAAAAATAACCAAGCTTGGTAGTTCACCAAACATTCAAACTTCAGCTAAACCATTCAAATTACTAAAATTTAATAGAATCGCCATTCAAATTTCAATACACTCATTGGTAAATTGCAAATTTAGTTGAATTTTACAGAATTTTTATTAAACATATACGAATTAAAGTTTAAAATTAAATTTACTGTGGTACCTGGTGTTTAGTGAACCGTTTCACTGAACCGAGTAAGAAGACGACTATATACATACTATCAATATTAAAAATTAACGAGTTCAACAAACATACGAGTATGTATGTATATACATGGAACAAAATGAAAATATGTTTGTCTGGCTTAAATAACAAATTTAAGTTAAATGAAAAACAACTGCAAAATTAATTTTAAAGGCCATCAAATGCCACCCAACCCATCTATACGTACCGACGAACGTTATGATGAAATTACATTCATTTTATTTTTTCGGAAGAAGACTTAAATGAAAGTTGAAAATTATTAATAAACAAAACAAAAGAACAACGAAAATAAGATGTTTTGTCGGTATAAGAAGATGTAGCTATATACATACGTATATATGATTAATTTTTGAACAAAAATAATTCAGGGAATAAAATAAAAATGTTATCAATTTTAAAAGTTAATTTAAATTGTTTTGGGTTTGTAAGTGTGTATATGGATCGTTGGCTTGTATGTAATTTTGTAAACATGTTATATTTATATATATAAATGTAAAATGCTGAAGGAAAACACAATTCGAGCAAAATTAATAATTTTTCATTTCATATATGTATATGCATGTGCCTCTGACTTCAGCGCATGCATGTAAGAAGAAAATGTTTAACAATTTTCACGTCGTCTTACATATTTTATTTGCAACCAGATTATACCATATAATCCATGGATCGAAACCATCTAAAAATGATAAATTTCTAAGAGTTTTGGCATTTTGTATTGTATAAATGTACGCAGGAAGACGGATTGGCATATATAAACGTATTCTTGTACATATACAAATTGATAATATTCAATATTTATTTCCAAGTATACAGAATACCCAAGAAATATAGTAATTTAATTTAAGACAAAATTCTTTGTAATCCTCACTCAATATTAATATAAATTTAATAAAATTTAAAAGCTTGGCAATAACAAATTCTCAAAACTATGTACTCGTACAATTCAATTATTTATGACGCAAAAACGTAAAGTTATCTTGAATTTTATACGTAATTTTGCTTCGTCTGTTTACTAATACCTATATAGAAAGTACGAGTATATACAAATCTTACTACCTTCGTGTTATTTTTGTATTCAAATTTCTTGTATAGGTATACACACCACTCAACCTCTAACAAATTTTCCCTTCTATACCTAATTTTTTTTATTGTATATACATATTTCTACACACAACAATCGTTTTTCCTTCTTGTCCAATAAAATTACACTTCGCAACAGCAAGCAACAACAACAATAAAACAACATACACACACAATATAAATATAAATACGTAAGAGTCCATTTTTCTTGAAGAAGGTAAGAATGGTATATAGCTACTCGTAGTTAGAAAAAAAAAATTTCAAATAATTTAATTTAAAAAAATAAAAATAAATTGAGTTGAAGTAAATTAATGATTTGACTCAAAGGATACCTAAGGGAAATGTGTTTGCGTGCGCGCGGGGTAGGAGGATTTTTTTTGTAGTACTGTGTACATAATTGCATTGGGTATGTGGATATAAATACATATAACTATATGTATGTAAGTCATATTAAAAATCTAATCTAATCTATCATATGTGTGTACATAATTTGATTTATATAAAGGTTGGGTATGACTGTATTTCTCGTTTTCAACAATAATTTCAACGTAGATTAGGCCAATTCCGATGTCGCATATAACTCAAATCAAGTGCAGGTTTGGAATTTTTGTATGCCGAACTTTACTTTGCGGACAAGAAACATATTATTTTGACATTGCACAACGCATTCGAAATTAATTTTCCATAAATAGTATTTACAATCCAGGTGCGCCATTGCAATGACATCAGGATATTTTAGTAAAACCACTGTCTTCATCGACTCTATAACAAAATGTACAAATCTTCAGACAAAATTGGCAATTAGCTTCAAAAATTGTGGGTTGGTTCACATTGAAATTTGAAAAGATTAATAAGTTATGCTAGATGAAGCTTATAAAATCTAATTAGAAAATGTACCAAGCATGAGTTGTATGAAAGTTCCTTGAACCAGACAGAAGCTCGATCACACCAACAAGATCATTCCGTTGAGCAAGAAAATATAAAGACGTTAGTTAAAAATTACTATGAACGGTGCAAGCCCAACCTCAGCCAAAAAATATTTTTAAATTCCATTTCCATCCAACATACTGAGTTTCATCATAATCGGCAAGGGAATCGTCTAGTTCCGTTCCTGTTAGCCATATTCTAGGAATTATGCCAAAAATCATTTTATAATTCCATTTTAATCCGGCATATCCCAAGTTTTATCATAATCGCCCAAAGAATGGCCTGTTAGCCTTATTCCAAAACATCTGCCAAAAAGCATTTTTAATTCCATTTTCATCCAACATATGGGTTTTATCATAAACGGCAAAGGAATGGTCTAGATCCGTTCCTCTTGGCCATATTCTAGGTTAGATTAGGTTAGGTGGCCGCTTTTTACTGCCCACTTAGACCGGCGACTTAGTCCGTTGTGATACCACATTTTTTTATATCACACACACACACACATTCATTCAACTCATTCACTCTCATTCACACAATTACAGTGTACCACCTGCGCAATGCATAGTTCCATGTCACCCTGTATCACTATTGGAATTTAGAACTCATGGGCCGACCCACCTTCCATATCACTACATGGAAGGTGGGTCGGTCCATGAGTTCTAAATTCCAACTGTGATAGATGTTCATTTAAATTAATCATCTCGCCGTAATCGGCATGAGATGAAAAAAATTCCGTTTCGCATCCCGCCTTTGTTGGGATTCGAACCCGGTACCTCCCGATCCGAACTTCGCAGTTTTAACCACTGCGCTATTTGCTCGGTTGCCATATTCTAAAACGTATGCCAAATTTCCTGTTGGCCTTATTCCAGAACATCTGCCAAAAATAATTTTTTAACTTCATTTCCATCCAATATACGGGTTTCATCTTAATCGGCAAAGGAATGGTCTAGTTCCGTTCCTGTTGGCCGTATTCTAGGACTTATTCCAAAAATCATTTTATAATTCCATTTCAATCCAACATAACAAGTGTCATCATAATCGGCCAAAGAATGGCCTACTTCAGTTCCTGTTGGTCTTATTCCAGAACTTCTACCAAAAATATTTTCATTCCATTCCCATCCAACAAACGAGTTTCATCATAAACGTCATAGGAATGGTGTAGTTCCCCATATTCTAGGAGTTATGCCAAAAATCATATTATAATTCCAATTCAATACAACATAACAAGTTTCACCATAATCGTCCAACGAATGATCCACTTCATTTCCTGTTGGCCTTATTCCAGAACTTCTGATTTCATCATAATCGGCAAAGGAATGGTCTAGTTCTGTTCCTGTTGGCCCTATTCGAGGACTTTGCCAAAAATTATTTTATTATCTCATTTCCATCCGGTTCGACGGCAATTCACAGAAATACAGTTCACCGAAAAACCTAATTCTTCGAAAGCGCAACTCACCGAAAACGACAATTTACCGAAAACGACCATTCACCGAAAACGGAAATTCACCGAAAACGAAAATTCGCTGAAAACGGCAATTCACCGAAAACGACAATTGACCGAAAACGACAATTCCCCGAAAACGACCGGTTATAATGAATTTGATTTATTTGATGGAAATGAGCAAATAAAATCATTTTTTGTAGACGTTCTGGAATATGGCCAACAGGAACTGAAGTAGGCAATTCCGTTGCCGATTATGATGAAACTCGGTATGTTGGATGGAAATGGAATTATAAAATGATTTGCGGATACAGTTCTGGAATATGGCCATTAGCAACTGAAGCCAAACATAATTTTATAATCCTAGTCCCATCTAACACACCGAGTATCATCATATTCGGCCATGGAATGGCCTAGTACCATCCTTGTTTTTTTACGAAACTTCTACCATCCATCATTTAAGAATTACATTTCCATCCAACATAACAATTCCTTAAGAATTCAGCATCATCATAAAACAGTGTGCAATTTGTCGCTCCTACATACAAGGTATCCTAAAAGTGGGCGAACAAATGAAATGCGGTAATAGGCCAGGTACTCACAATTCCAACAGAACAGAGGAATTGGAATTACACCTTAGAATTTATTTGTGAACCAATCACAACAATGGTCAAAACAAAATACAGCATTTTAACGTTCGTTTTCAAACTGAGATTTCACTGATTTAATTTTAGATAGACAAAGTGTGTATTATGGTTATTGATATTAACTGTTAAAGCTGTTTTGAAACACCGCATATACTGTCTTTAGTTTTATGGAACTTTATTGAGTCCTGCAATGAGGGTCATGTATAGACTACAAATATTTGTCCTCCTTTCATATATTTGTAGTGAAAACTCCTATGTTGGGATTATAACACGATTTATAAAGGATTCTGCTGATATCATCAAGGCTTGTGTTTCACAATTGGTAGAAAACTGTTGGATTCGTTGGAACTTTATAAGCCAATAATAGTTCGTCCAATAAAACAAAATTAGGTTATCTTTCTAAGAGAATTTGTTATAGTGTATAATGTGGGATCTGTAGTTAATTTTCCACAATCTTTTAAATGGTAGATCTCTGGACAAATACTGGAGTAATTCGATTGTTCTGTTTGTTTGATAACATTTATCATTATTTGTTTTGCTTTTGTCTCCTCCATGCTTTATCTGTCTTCTTATCACCTTGACTGGGAATGTGGACCGATTTAAAAATGTTGATTGCAAATATTTCGCACACGACTTGGTATAGCGCAAATCAGTTTTAAGGATTTTTTTTGGCCTTACGCATTACAACTTTTTAGATACAACTTTAGCTAGTGGGATATATTAACGTAAAAGCTTTCCATGGTTCTTCTTTAATATGCCTGTCGATCTTTTTAGGCTTATCAATACAGCAATGTATCATTCAATACAGTAATTATGTATCAAAACACCACTCTAAGCGTCGTTCCTATCGATCCGGACGAATTCAAAAGTTAAATTCACATATACACATTGCCCATTTTAACAAGCTTAATCCACACTTGGAATTGAACAATATTGAATCATTTCTATTTTCTTTTCCCTTTCATTCACAGTCAGTCTTATACCTTCTAAAATATACCAACTTTCATCTCAGGCATAAAAATAACATCACGCACTCCATTCTTACTCATAGTAGTATTCTTACTCAGGGATAATGCATTCATTTGTTTAAACCATTTCCATATACACACTGATCATATAGCCAATTTTAGATTAATATATTTAAGCATCTTTCGGAATAGTTCAGTCACACAAAAATAAATGCCACACCTCGGCATATTAATTATATTCATGTGCTCCTTGTATATTTAACTATGTAAGTTTATGTCATTTTTAAGTCACACTGACGGGGAAAAGTGTCTAACAGAAGACTATAACAGTTGACTATAACTATATATAAAAACAAGTTGTCCTCCGCAACGTCGAATGAAATTTTATTTATAATTAAACAACACGCCCGGTCAATAATTCAATCACATATAATTAGTTGCTTCTATTATTCTTCTCCGTGGCCCTTGTTCGGTCTGGTATTGCTTTGAGTAGACTATTTTTAAAAGAGTCCCATAAAAAGAACAATTAGGTGGTGAGCGCATAATTTTACGTCGTACCATTAAAAATATCAAAACTTCGAGACTGCACGCAAATTTATAGAATGTATAATTGGACTCATTATTATTAGCCATCACTACACTGTCCGTCACTTTCAAGATCAAGTTTACTTTACATAGTCCAAGGATCCAAAACGATGTTTCTAATTGGATTCATCATATAATACAATAAATAACATTTAACATTGAATAATGAATGATCCGAGCACATCGACCGCAAAATTCAGTCCGATTGTTGACATGGTTTTTGTGTGAAATTCCGATCGCTTATATATTTTCAACCTAATTTAAATAGTCTTGAGATGTTGTTTCAAATCTACGAGTATTAGTTAGCTAATCTGTGTTTAAGGCTCAGAAAATTCAAATATTTTTAAGATAACTTCAGATTCCGTTTTCCGCAGTTGAATAAAGTGAATGTGAAAACTATCTACCAAATTACATTAAAATAAAATAGAAGACATGAAGATTCACGCCGAAATGGTATATTCAAGTAATACAGATTGGTATGCGAGTATACTTTCACCAGAAACTTTTGATTATTTACATCTACTTTGGCTTAATTGTCTTATCGATTATTTTAAGATTTTCAAGCCAGTTAAATACTCTCATACTTCGCTGTGTCAATAAATGATTGAAATGCATATTTTAAATTTGAAAACAAGTAAAAAAAAAAGAATCATTACGAAGCACAACAACGATTTCTAAATTAATTGATACCCCTAGATCAATGAGCCAGTATATATTAAAATAATTTACACCATATTGAAAAACCTGGAAGCAATTGCAAAACAATTTAGGCAAAATGTATAAATATAAAATAATTGTATTAATTTATTGCACCACACAACAATGATGACGTCTAATTTGGTTATAAATTGATAAATAATTTATAGCCGCGAGTCGCGACAATTTGATTACCAATTTTGATTATCCAACAAATTTTGTATGAATATATTCAAATTTAATCAGTTTTTCATGATTTTGATTAGTATTCGTGTATGAAACATCAAGCGGCTCAATGGTCTAGGGGTATGATTCTCGCTTTGGGTGCGAGAGGTCCCGGGTTCAAATCCCGGTTGAGCCCAATTTTTTATACAAAAAAACATAGTTCCGTTGAGCACTTAAGAGAAGGAGTTCTCTTCAGGTATAGCTGCCACATGGATGCAGATAATCAAAAACTGTCAGACTTATATACGCTGGAAATAATTTGTGCCACAGTTCAACAGGAAACGGTCCACGCCCAACTGGCACCTCAACTGAAACGCAGACTTTTCGTAGGATTGTCGATATTCAATTTTAGTCGACCTTTCCAAGCAATTACATAGTAAAACACACAGAATATTGATTTACATCAGTGCTAGACAATTTTTGGTGTGATTTACTATGTGGTGCTTAGCAGTGTCGACTAAAATTACGTATAGAAATTTTATTAATGATTTTATAAAAAACTTCATTCGTTCATAAAATATACAGTAGGGTTGTGTATGGAATAGCATATCGGGCAAATGACTACACACATACGGACTATTTTGTTCAATTTCCTCCTTCAAGGCGTGTGTTAGTTGGCATAAACCTTAGACTTCAAAACAAAAACTCCAAACAAAAAGTTCGGGCGACGTTAACTAGCATTATCTGGGCAGCCAATGCTCATCACCAAACAGAAACACGATAAGGAAATGACTCACGCAATAATTGAATAAAGCCCGAGAGGCCGGCTGGATTATCATGTCGCGATAGGGAGCACCATTAGTCTGTTAATGACTAATGAGCCGGATTTTCGAATAAGAATAGTCCGATGATGCCTTCAACCCAAAATCCGCACCACACATTGACACGTTTTGTATGCAATGGTTTCTTAACAATCAGTCGCGAATTTTCTGAACCCCAAATGAAGCAATTTTGACAATTAACGAAGCCATCAAGACGAAGTAAGCCTTATTACTGGAAATAATTTTGTTCGAAAAATCTGCATCTGCTGATTGTTGTTGCGTAAACCGTTGAACGAACTCTCTTCGCTGTGCGTGGTCAGTAGGTTTCAATTCTTGTGCCAATTAAACTTTCTAAGAAGGAAAATGCAAATCTATATTGTGAGAATACCCTGTAGAGAGCTTCTCAAAACGTCCAACTCAAGATCGTGCCGAATTAATATTCCTGGACTCTCAGCAACACTCTCACGAACTGCTTCGATGTTTTGTGTTAAACGGACACCAAATCGCAAACTGCGCTTTATTATCGCAAGTGATACAATCAATCGAACCATACATCAATCGAACGTTCAATTGCCCATAAAAAAGCCTTTGGGAATAATGATCCAAATTAAAATCGTCTCAAAAAGCTTAATACAGCTTAAGGAAGGAAAAGTTTGTTCATGTGAACTCTATCAAAAAATTCTTAATGACTGTGTCAAACAGTAATATTGGCTCTGGCAATTATGTCAGCCTAAATAGCTGCAATGCTACACGAGGATAGTAAAGACATTAAGCCTCATGCGGCTGAAGCACAAATACACATAATGGTTGTGGAAATAATGAACAGAAGGTTATTCCTATATTTAGGATGCTTCAATAACCAATAAAACATGAGCCCAACTACGACCATATCAGAGAAACTCAAGTAAATTTTAGTTACTAGTCTGCAGGTAACTCCAGTATGACATACAAATAATTTCATTTGAAAACCACAATAAAGCTCCAAACAACTCCAATGGTCGTGTAGATCTACATATGTAACATGGGAAAATCTGGTAAAAACATTATTTCTACTAATTTTCATCTGATTCTCTAATTTTGTTTTTATTTAAATTATTGTCATCGCACCTCGTCTATTGAAAGTTTGAAAACCCCTGGAATGAGTGCATCTTACCGGTTGCATTACAAAAATATAATTGAACACAGTATGAGTGTGTTGTAATCAATAATTTAAAAACCACACCAATACAAATCAACATGCATATTATTGTTCTTCTTGATCTATTCGTGGGCTCGACCGAAATATATTCTTTTTGATTTCATTTGGCAATTGACGATCGGATCGGTCAAATCAATAAATTATCCTATACTACATAATAGTATACATATATAAAGTCCGTAATAGTAAAAAAAAAATAAATAAAAATAAAAATTGCATAAAAGTGAGTCCAAAAACAAGTGTTACGCCTGGATACGAAAGTTGCGGCAAATTATCAAGATATTCAGGAAAATAATACGTAAATATTTGTGAATAAAGAATCCGTATATAATTCCCGTTTTCGTGACCATCACGCGACCGCTTAACAGTGGAGAAAAACCCGCTACTCCAATCAATACAACGCGTATATTGCGTTTCGCGTAGATAACCGGCCTTTTGGGTAAGATTTATTAATTTTCTCCGGATTATCTTAAATTGTTTTTCTCAAATCTCACGAAGATTTGTAATTATTTTTGTATTTTTCTTTACTTGGATTTGTAGCCGGTTAATAAAAGATATAAATATATATATATCAATTATGTAGTAACCAGCATATCGGTATAATTAAGAAGAGCCAGTTCGTTGCGGAATACCGGTATGATTGAAATTGGCGGCAAAACATAAGCAACTGTACCGTTTTCATCATTTTACATAAGACATGTATAGTCATCCTAAAGTGCTAGTTTTTCTATTTGTACTTTTTTTTTCTAAATAATTTATATTAAGTTAAAATTTTATAAGATGTGTTAGTCATTTAAAGAAGTGCTCTAGAATTAATGTTATAGTGCAACGGCAAAAAATATGCCGTATTTTCATATGATAAATATGCATGGGCATAAAAAATCACATGCACATGCATAGGTCGTGTTATCTCTAAATTAATTGTGTTGTGTTGGTGATAGTGAAAATTATAAAGAACTGGGAACGCCAATTATATTCGTAGCATAGAACGTACGCTATTAATTAAGGAATAGGTGGAAGTATAACTGGGTTTGTGTTTATTTTATATTCTTTAACAGCCCTATCATTTGGTGAGTTTTTCAATTTGTGTTTGTGCTTGCTCAGAATGGTGATGGTAAAATTAAGCTGTTTCCAAATATTTTTGTTGCGTTTGGAATTACAACAAATTTGGGATTAGCTTAGATTTAATTATTTAATGAAATTTATATTGATTATTTTTTTTATCCAAATTTTGGATGTGAGAACTTCTTTGTTTGAAGCATATTATTTTTTTGTTTTTATATTTAAATTTTTTTTCTTTATCTATGACATTTATAAATTTATTTTATCTTAAGTTTTGCTATATTTCTTAATGTTTCTTATATATTTTTATACGATTATAGTTTATATTTCAATCGCTATAAAATAAACTACTTAGTATGTACAAAACCACTAGATGGTCTAAATATAATAATTTATCTTTCAATTAATCATGAATTGCTGAGTTAATTTCTTAATTTGGGGGAAAAAGGTAGGTATCGTGAATTTTCGTGAGTGATCCATTTCATCATTTCTTTTATGTGATTTTTTTTTTTGTTTACGCTTAATGGCACATGAGTTATTTCTATTTTTAATCTGTATGGTAATGTGGTTGCAAATACGAACCCCCCAGCTGACTAACCCAGGGCTAATGAGTAAAGCCAGCATGTGCCACCGCTGCACACAGCCGTTACACATACTCTGGAAATAGTTTATCTGACAGTTCAACGGGGTACGTTTCGCGCCCAATTAGTACGTCAACGTAGGATTTGCATAGAATGAGATACTGCAACTTGGACAGAAAAAAATTTATTACAAGAAAACGAGTTGAAGACGTAGAAACTTCGATGTATAAATAAATGACAGCACTTTGGAGTTTAATACAAAAGTAGATTTTTAAAGTTTCAGAGAGATGATAGATGCAGTTTAAACTGGATTAAACTAACTTAAATTTTAGATATTAAAGCCAATGACGGTTAACTATAGAAGACAAATTTGATTCAAATATTTATATCTGGAAGTGTTTAGTTAATGTTATATTAGATTAAGAGAAATAATTGAACTCATTAAACATTAAATTTTTTGTTTAAAACACCCGGTTTTTGAAATAAACTATTAAAATGTATTCAACCACCCAAGATATTTTAGAAATTTATTTTCACTGTCTTCGATGCCACCTTTATTGGATTATTGAAACATGCGCATGGTAGAAAAAAGTCTATGATAAAAAATAATCGAATTTGTTAGATTTTAGTACTAACGAAATAATTTTTTTCTTATTTTCCACGGAAATATAATTTTAAATTTTTTATTGAATCACTAATTTGAATATATTTTAGCAATTAAATATTTAAAACGTGAGTTGAATCATAAAAATGTTAATTTATCAAAATAAAATTAGAACCGGTTTGTGCGTTGGATGCGCAAAGTATGGACACACTTTTAAATTTTAGCACTTTAACTTAGTTACGATATCGCTTAACAGATGGATATAGTAATACGCATGTATTATTTAATACAGGGAAAACCGTTCAATCACAAACAAATAATTAATTAAAGTATAATATACAACACAAAAAAACTATTTATTTTTTTAAATATAATATATATATTTAATTATAATAATTAATAATTATTTATTATTTTATTCACACATTCACGATATATAAATACATTATTATAATTATTACAAAATCACTCGTTGAACAATACCGCCAGATTTTTAACTCAAAAAATTTAAATTAAATTTACTGATTCGAACGATCGCTGGCCGCATCACGTCTATAGCGTTCCTCATTCGATGGCATCGGTTCGAACACATCATAATCCGTAGGTGAATTTTTCTTTTGGTTCTCATTAAAAATTGCCATCTGCCGTAAATGGTGCAGTAAACGTTCGTACTTGTGCTCACCGTTGCCCGATTCGGCCCCGCCGAACGATCGTATTTGTTCATTATTTTGGTCTAACAATTGAAATGGGGCGCCACCACGTTTACCATTTGTCCAGCCGCGCGAATACTGAAATGTTTGGCACGTTGTGTACGCGATTAATCCACAGAATATGACAATGATGAACAATTTATTTGAAATCATTTTTGGAAAATTTATAAATTTGGATTTTACTTTTTTTACAACAATTTGTGCACTAATATTATTATATTGTTGATGTGTTGTGTATCACACGAAACCATAAACTTTATGATGCTGCTTCTTTATGATGCCAATCCTTTTATATACGTGCGATACGCGATGGTACAATTATTATGATGATATATGCTAAGATGGGAGCAGGCGCATTATTCTTCTTCGTGTACATATAGTGTTTCGCATGAATTAATGTTGCGGGATGTTTCTTCTGTTATTACTTAAATTATTTATGATAGAAAATAAACAAAAGATTAATTAATAGGAAATTACCATAATTAACTTATAATTAAATAATTTGTTTTATTGTTGAACGCTTTTGTTCATACTGAGTTGATTATCACTCTGGTTGCGAATCCACCACCGCATTTTATCTTTCACCATACATCATCGCCGCCGCAGCTTATCTATACTATATAATTATTAAAAGTCTTGTCCTTATTAATTCGTGTACAAGCTATATAGACATGTGATGTTGTTGTTGTGCAGATGAAGAAGCAAATAAAAAGGTTATTCAAAGAAAATTGAATGAAATGTTGAATGTTTAAGAAGTATATAAATTTTATGAGAGAAGCAAAATACGTATATAAAAAAATTCATTTTCGGTTTTTCAGCCAATTTTACTTATGGAAAATGTAATATTAAAAAGGAGTAAACAATCATGTTAAATGGATATATATACATATATACGTACATATATGCATATCGTGTGGGTGCGATTCCGCAGATGATTTGTTTTGTTTTTATGACGAATATACCGAACATAATTTATTAAAATTACATTACTTACGCGAAATGCATTTAATTTTTAACGAGATCGCCACTATATAACACACAAAATAGGCTATTCAAAGTAATATACAACGTATTCATAAGAGTTTTTGCGTAGAAACCCTGTAGCTATGTATATAAATACATATATATGTAGGCACTCGTCTTTATCGGAAACAAATAAAACATCTTATCATTCGTATATATGTATATACATAAATATTTGGATATACATACATATCATTATTTTATGTTGTATGTTTGTGCAAATATTTTACATGCAATTACATATATAAATGTTAATAAAGAATTTTAATGACGCGGTTATATGCGGGATTTTTTTTATTACAGAATAATATTTACAATAATTTTTATGGATATATGAATACTTATATTCGAACAAGATTTAACTTCGGAATATCACATAACAACATTAATTATTGTGAATGTAACGTCCATTAGCTAGAAGGCACTCAAATTACGAGAACATATTTAATTATCGAATATCTGCATATAAGTTATATGAATAGAGTCAACAGTCGGCACTAAAATATCATACACCAAAAATTATAAAAATCAGAGCGATCAAAATGCGACACAAATCTTACGTATAAATAAAAATTAAATTCCTTTTTACCTGTATACAGTAGCTTCAAGTGGGTTTTGAAACAAATGCAGCTTTTTATTTAGATATACATACATAACATATCAGAAGTCTGCTAGATGCCCTATATACAAAAAATAAAACCTACTCAATCCATTTTATGCCATGTTTTAACAAAATGCTTAAGATAATATGAATCCTTTTCAGAATCTTTGTTAACATAAGAAATCAATATAATGACGGCGAAGATACTTGCTTCAAAGCATATAGCCGTATATTCTTCTTTGACATGAATATATAACCGATAAAGATTTCTGTATCACGTATTATGTGGACTGGAGTAATGAAATGTTATAAATTTAAATACATTTAGGATTTCAAATACAAAAAATTTAAAGTTTTAAGTCTTAAAAGTTAAATACATGTAAAATGTTTTTTTAAGGGTTGTTCGAAGACATCATTAGATTGGTTGCAAGCACACTCTTCCCACACAAACAAATACATGCAGAAACATGGATAAATCCTCGCAAAACTTCACGCAGAGCGTTAGAGCTTATCGGTCAGCAACCAAATACGTAGACAGCCATCATCATTTGGTACAATAAATATGGAGAGAAAAAAATGAAATCAAGCAGCAGTAAAATGTTGCTTCAACCTACGTTTAAAGCTCTCTCTACTTAAGGTGAAATCGAATAGATGGTCGATTTTATTAAAACTTTCGGGCATCCTGTTGTAAGGCTCATTGTCACCATAGTTTGTCCTATGTGCATCTAAATGTAATAATTGATGTTCCCGTAGATTATTGCTATAGGCTCCTTTAATCTGATTGATTCCAATATATAGATGGTGAGTCGATGTGATGAAGTAATATGTTTCCAATAAATGTGCTGTTTTCAAGTGTAGTCATCTTACATTAACTGCATACTCCACTTGAGATCTGACATATAGGCATAATATAAGTTCTATATATCATTAATATCACCTGTCCATCGTTTAATAAAACCAAACATTGAGATTATGAAAACACATATTCCTAAGGAAAGTAACCCCTAGGTCTTTAAATGCAGAAACTTGTTTTAAAATGGTACAATTTATTTGATACTGTTGCATAACAGGATTCTTTTTTCGATGGAAAGTCATGGTATTGCTCTTATTGATGTTGAAGTTGATGTTACACCACATCGCTAGGTTATCTATATCTTCTTGTAAGTATAGTCGATATTCTCCACAGTTTTGTATATTTTGAGGTCATCGGCAAACATTGAGACCTTGGAATAATGAATTACTGCAGTGATTCCGTTGATGAAAATGATGAAAATTGGTAATGATCTTTTGTTTCCCATTTCAATATATGGAACGCGGTTGGTCAGGTACGATTTTGCAGAACTCAAATTTATACAAGCTTTCTAGTGCTTTGCCATGACTGATGGAGTCAACGTCTGTGTATATAACATCTATACTTGCTTGTGATTTTCAATTACTTTAATCGTACTGCTGGAGAACTCCATAAGGTTAGTTGTAGTATACCTCTTTGGCATAAAACGGTGTTGATACAGTGGTATGTAGCGAGGTACCACGGACCGGAATGAGTTGCAAATTACTAGTTCAAATAACTTTGGGATTGATGAAATTGACGTTATACCTCTACAACATGAAATATCATCCCGCGTTCCAGTTTTGAATATCGGCGTCACTCTCGTTGTTTTCCACTTCTTATACTGTTTGAAAGAATTTAGCAAACATATTAGATATGAGTAGCTTTCGAAACGTTGGTTACAGATTGTGTATTTATGTTTACTAGACCCAGAATAACATTTCAGTTTTTCTTTGTAAGCCTTGTCCTTTTGATTTTTTAAGTTTAGTTTCCCATCATACCAAGGGGGATACCGGTTAGGTTTAGATACGCCAGTGGGGACCAATGGTTGTATACCTTTCAAAATAATTGTATAAAATTTGTCTACATTAACATCCAGATTATACTGAATCTCGCTCTTCATAATTATTTCGATAGTTGAGCATCTCTGGAAATACGACTTGAAAGAAGTCTGTCTAATAAAATGAATGATTATGAATGATGAAAATGTGGATTACGTCAATCAGACGGTTATAGATATGTCAAGTTATAAATCTATAACAATGATTTGTTGTCTCCCTAGTTAAAATTTAGATTTCTAAAACAAATACCATAAAAAGGTCCCAAATCCTAAATATGTTATATTAATTCACGCTGGCTTAAGCTGTAAATATTGTATAGAATTAAAAATGATCAAATTAAAATTATCTATTGAAAATATCTAATATAATATCTAATTTCCAAATTCCGATCAAAAAAATTAAAATGTAGACTTGCAGAAAGTCGCCAAAATTTAAAATGGCCGTAAATTGGATACAAGAAAACTTGAATATTTATATTATGAAACTCGACACTATCAGTTCGAACGAGTATACATATTTACGAAAATTCGAATTGGCATTTCAAATCTTAAATTTCATACGTATAAGATCTCAAAGACATGTTTTTCAGGTATGTATTTGGAAATGTCCAGGAACTTTAAAAAGTTGAATATCGTTAACAAACTGTAGAAGTACATATTTGTCAGTTTTGAAAATTCGATAAACTCAAATTTTATTGCCAGAAATCTCAAAATTTTCCAAAATTTTAAATGTATAGCAAATGTCTGGATTCAAAAGTCGTAAAGGTCTTAAAATTTGAGAATATCTGTATTAGCCCTTAGTTATTAATAAGTCTGTTGAAGTCATCGATTGGACGCCTTAAGTCATTTATCATACATTTGTAATTGACTTTCAGATGTACATCAAGCTCTTTACCAGTATCAAGTGAAATTTTGTATTATCATCACCAATCATTATTTTTATGTCAATATGCTTCTACTTATAAAATATCTAATATGCAAGCGCCGATTACATATTAATTTATTGCAACATGGACGATTAGTGATATCAAATTTGGTTATAAATTGACAAATAATTTATTGCACGCCAAGTGCGGTAACATAGAGAAATTTGATTAGTCAACCAAATTTTACAACCAACCAAGTTATTTTACTTAGAACATAATAATACTCACTCGCAGCGGCTCAATGGTCTAGGGGTATGATTCTCGCTTTGGGTGCGAGAGTTCCCGGGTTCAAATCCCGGTTGAGCCCGTAGTTTTTTTGTACACACACACAAAGCCTAAAACATTTTTTCCAGAGACAATAACCTTGGTTAATGCATAACAAATTGTGATTGCTTCAATAAATTTGAAAGGAAAATGAATATTTTATAGACAACAACAATTATATCTCGCAGTTGAACGACAAATAGCAGGGGAAGTTGTGTAGTTTCAATGTGTCAGTGGAAATAAAAAATAATAATTTTATCTCTAACGTCTCTTCGAAATAAATTTTCATCCTGATGTGCAAAATATATATACCTATATATACACCAAATAGTGCTTCAAAAGTTTTTGTGATAGGTGTTTACCATATGGGATAAATGTAATATGAATACATTCAACACATTTTCTACCATTCACCTTTTATCAAGAAATAATGACAACAGTCTAAAATTTGAATGGTCAGTTCTAAGACTAGAGTATTTTACGTACATTTATATGATATATGAGAGCCGGGCTATTAAAATGAATCACAGAACATCACAGCATGACTCTAACTATTTTCAAATAATATCCGGGAGCGCAAATCAAAACAATAATAACATCAACAAATACAATTTACCGCGTAATAAGTCATGAACTATCGAACAATCCATATACATATATATAGTAGAGGAAGGTTGAACTTGATTTTAGAGATAGTTAAGTGCAAGACATATAGCAATTTTAAAGATAATGTATTCCTAAGATCTACGCTCAAATGTTTTCGAAAAATATTTTAGGTATTTTTTTACAACGTAAATTTTAGTTATAGTTATTTATTACAACGGACAGAACAATTCAATAACAATCATCATCAAATAATAGTTATGTTATAAAATGCATGCATACAGAACTCCTTTTACTCCTGACACTTCCAGAAAATTCAGGATCTATGTAATGGGATGATTCATCAAAACAGGATAAATAGTTACTAGGTTTTTTGGAACAATTATTAACAACAGATAAAGCACAGTTTGTGACGGGGTTTACAATTACCATAATGAGATGTTAAAATTCAGGTGCTATACGAACGACGAAACACCAAAAGAAATTTTCCTTAACGTATATGAGTGGGAGTAAATCGTTTAAATGGATCAATGTTCGAACGAGCTCTCGTGCATTTTTCAGTTACTGCCCGAAAATGGCTTCATCAAAAATTTCCTCGACAAATGCCACAAGGAGTTTGGATATGGGGATTCCTCATTTGTCAAATTAGTGGGCCGAACCAGCCACTCTAAACTAACTAACTATAGCTTCTCGATGTCAAATCGCATTTTTGATAAATCCATTATTTAGGGAATTGTGTTGTTAAGTGGTTTAAGTGGTTGTCTCCCCTAAATCAGAGATAGTTTGTGCTGTCTCAATATTTTCTCGGTTTTCAGGTGATGCATTGCTAGAAAGTTGATCTCTATATATTTCTATCGGTAAGGTTGTACGATGGTACCGGATTACATTACAATAACAAACTTAGCTTTTTACAAGTTTTTTCGAATTTTATATTTATGATCTGTCTAAACCTTGAATAATTTAGAAGGAAAGGGGCAACATTTTTCTAAATTTAATAATATGATTTGAAATTTGTAATCCTGGGATTGTGCAAAACTTAACCAAAAATCAATTACGCCTACAACAGCTTGAGTTGAGCTTAATAGATTTTACCGCGGGTAATTAAAATTAAAATTAGAATGTGATTTAAAATGTTTAAACTGCAGTTGATTGGAGATGAAGATTACGATTTTAAATATATCTAAACAAAGAAAATTGAGTTTTAACTTGAGCGGTCGAATATTTAACGTTATCGTATATACGAACGAGCACGACACATTAAAAAATCTGAAATCTGAATCCAGAAGGATTAAGTTTGAAAATATAGGACAATTATTGAACCTTGTCAGTTTGGCACCTTCTTAAAGTCGAAGATGTAAAGCATGTTACCCATAGACAACTATTGTTGAAACCATCAATTTAATTTTTCGTCAAATTATCTCGATCAACTTTGCTTGATTTTCAATACGGTGTTGGTGCCATTCTGGGTTTAAAATTTCTATAGAATCGGGTTAATAATTTTTTCTAATTTCAAATTCAAATTGATATCGATCGCGCCAAAATGAGGTCTTCTAGTAGTGAATTATTTAGTGAAATACAATACAATAATACCGGCTTGTTATAATAGAACTTAATTGCGATGGGTATAAAAAAAGTGAAAGCTAAACGAAATTATTAAAATATGCTTCCAACCAAATTGACCAGATCATCATAAAATAACAAAATATAATTTCTTGATGAAGTTGTATTGCCTGAACAATGACAACAGTCTACTATTAATTAATGATGCCTTATTAGGCATTGATAAATAATTAATTGCTTGTGAATAAATATAAATTTGATAATTAAACCTTTTCGTATCATTTTAACTAAAATATGTAACAAGTATATTAAGCGGCTCAATGGTCTAGGGGTATGATTCTCGCTTTGGGTGCGAGAGGTCCCGGGTTCAAATCCCGGTTGAGCCCGGTTTTTGCGTATTTTGTATACGCTTAAATATCTTCAAAGTAAAGCTGCTGAAGAGGAGGGAATTTACTACCCAGAACTTTTTTGTTATAGATAAAATATATTTCTAAATCGACAAGCCATAAAGATATTCGCTATACACAAATTGATAAATATTTTATGGTCAAGACTTGGATATTTTCGAAGTTTAATTACACCCAAATGTTGTCTTAGAGTGGAACATCAAAATGCAAACTAAACTATGGTGAAAGTATTTTGAAAATGCATATCATACCAGACAACTTTCACCAAATTATAAAATGTTATTTATAGTCAAAAGACCACTATAACACTTTATTAAAAATAGCAGTGTAGCTGATTTTGTGGTAAATTAACAAAATGCGGGAGGTAAATTCGTGGCTGCCCGCACACCCAAAGCTAGAATTGGACCCCATAACTCAGTACAATATTGGAGTTTATTTTAGCAGAACAGAATTTTATATTGAGGGCCGGCCAAACCTGGATACCGATAAGCTTCTG
Organism: Tipula unca; assembly: GCA_951394425.1. Lineage (NCBI taxonomy): Eukaryota > Metazoa > Arthropoda > Insecta > Diptera > Tipulidae > Tipula > Tipula unca. Next base: position 23,884,012 of record OX596381.1, on the reverse strand, counting down.
GATTCAGAACTTCATCAAATGGATTTTCTTCGATTTGAAATTGGTGCTCATTGAGAAACCGCAGTCATTAAGACAACATCTACTTTCCGATCACCATCAGACGTTGTATTAGAAATATTTCATTGTTTCCTTGATTATTGAAGTCTAAGCTAAGTGGTGCTAATCTAAAGTATACATGCACATTTTAAATAAGTGTAGAGACATATACAATTATTGACTGCTGATTAAATTAATTAACATTTTTATCATCGGTACTATGGTGTAATGGTTAGCACTCTGGACTTTGAATCCAGCGATCCGAGTTCAAATCTCGGAAGAACCTAAATTTTTTATGTCAATTTAATTTTTCACACTTGCTTTCTCAAACTCTTATTCTTAGGTCCAACCGAATACCGTTCCCAACTAATTTTCCAGCTATAATACGTAATAAATTAATTTTCTTAACTTAGAAAATAAGTTTGAAAAAATAAAAACTAACCCATAAAAAACTTAGGTTCTACCGAGATTTGAACTCGGATCGCTGGATTCAAAGTCCAGAGTGCTAACCATTACACCATAGAACCTTTAAATACTATATCATTACAGTGATTAATGAATACATGAAATAATAATTAATCGCTGTAATCGCAGCTAAATTTGCTGACCGATATAGAATTTTATAATTCTATGCTATCAGCTTATAAACTATTATCTCAATAAAAGTTTACAATACTTTTTTCATTATCAATTCGAGCTCTAATTATAAACTCGCTTTATATAAGATACATTGTATTGGGAAAGTTTATTCTAGCTCCTATATAACGGAAATTCATTTCAGAGTAAAAACATCAATTTAGGTTAAGCTGTCTTTAAATTAATGTTCATCGAACCACGAAATGTAATGTTCAAAATTATGAATATAGCAATAGATCATACATAAATTCATCGTTAACTTCCTTATTATTGAACGTTTCAACCCACTTAACTGTTCCTAAATACTGTTGTAAATCGCTGACTGACATAAACAAATGAGCATAATATTTCTCAAAAATCTACGAAACAAAATTGTTCTGTTTGTGCTACAGTTTGTAAATTTTGGACTTCTTTATATAGATCGATGTTGACCTATAACCGCGAAACGAAAATTTATTGCAGTGACATCCATTTATAGAAGCTAGGCGATTAGTGGATTTCACCTCAATTCTGAATCGTAGATAATATCAATTAGAAAATACGCATTTCTTAAAAGGATAAAAACTAAATTAACTTTACATAGATAAGCAGGGCACATTATGTTCAGCTGAAATAATAACAGGGTGTACAAGGTGTTGATAATGGCTGTTGTTATCTGACGATGAGTATAAACTACAAGGGTGGTAATATTTGAGAGAAGTTATTTGTGTGACATATATATATATATATATATATATATATATATATATATATATATATATATATATATATATATATATATATATATATATATATATATATATATATATATATATATATATATATATATATATATATATATATATATATATATATATATATATATATATATATATATATATATATATATATATATACCTCAAAACGCAACAATGATGCCCGAGTACAGCACAACCACAAAATTTAGGAATTTAAGGTCAACTCCTGATATTGTACATTAAATTAATACAAAATGGATACAATATTCGGTGGATCGGTCACTATTTATTTGCTTAACAATCCGGAATTAATAGCACAACGATCGAAGGTTAGCGAGCTTAAGGATGCTTCAGGGGCCATTTTCGGCCACCAAGAGAATAAGTTAGTATCATCTGACTTTCCAGAACAATATGAAATGATAGCTCGAGATCATTTCGATGTAATTCATTTTAATTTCATAAAATTGATGACAGATGACATACATATTTGGAAGATTGAGATGGTGACATGATCCAAGAACTTGTTGATTTACTTGCTATTTTACTTTAATGATACACGTCAACAGCAAGGGCAAGTGATTAACAACAAACCTTAACAAGTACGATAACTGAGTCATTGTTAAGTACTTGTCTGCATTGTATATGGTATTTGCAGTACATAGTTCCGCATCAGACCATATGTTTGAAATGATTAGCCTACGACTTATCCCAGTTTTGATATAGCTCCTCATGCCTCATAGTAAATAACCAGAATCAGTACTCGGGTCAACTTTCCTATCACAATCCCTTAATGATCTTACGTCATGAAACGCTCCTCAACGAAAATTGTCCGTTAATACTTTTCTTGTGTTCCTTTCTACTTCATGCTACACCTTTGGCAGGGAACCGTCATAATTTTTATTATTTCCATTCAGTTTGGGAATGCCAATCTCCGTCAGGAGCAGCCGTTTGGCTTCTAATCTCTTACCAGTTTTTACTTGTTTCAGCATGACCACTCCTTTAGAGTGCCCAGATTTGGTCTTCTCGTCTCCAAATGGCCACGTACTTTTAATATTGTGTTATCGGTTCCTAGTAAATTTAATTTTGCTCTATCTTCTGTGATTGAAAAATAGCATTTTTATTATAGTTTGTACATCAATTTCCTCAGTTACAGTAATGTAAACACAAAATTTACAATAATGTAAAGAAAATCATTTATTTTCCATCTGCTTTCTTTATGGGAGATGAACCCGAAAAATTAACTTACCAACTTAATTTGTTACTTTGTTGTTCAAATTAAACCTGTAATACTTGGCTGCTGGTAATTTATATACAATTTGGTCTAGATGCTTTACGTTTTGTTGTTTACTATCTTTTTAACCGCAATAAATAAATAGCATAAATTTCCATATGCATGCTCTCGCTATATATTTACCAAAAACGGTACTAAAAATCGGTTTCAATTTTTTTTATAAATTTTTTTTTAAATTTCACCACGGTTTATTTGTAAACTAATATCAATAATATTTATTCACCACTCTACTAACGCTACTCGCGTCCATTCCTCACACTATCCATAACGAAAGTCGAAAACAAAAAAAATCGACATCAAAATGTCAGATGTTTTAGTAAATTTGACGTGCAATGTTCGTAATGTTGTGTTTTAGTTTTTCTTGAAATAAAATAAAAAAAAGTTTTTCTAACATTATTTTATATAAATACAAAATAAATAAACAGATTTGAAACGTATATAAATATATTTTTTTTTGTTTTTAGCAAATGAAATAGGAAGTGTAATTATATTTTGTTTGTACAAAAAAAAAAAAAAAAAACAAAAAAGTCTAGCGACTAGTGAATTGAAGTTTTTTTGTCGTGTGTTTTTGTTGTTTTTTGTTGAAATATTAAATCGAAAAAAAAATTGCTAAAATCCATCTAAAATGATGATTGTATGACAAAAATATATTTTGGAAGTGAAATTTTTGAGTTTGGAAATTTTTTTTTGTGTTTCAATTTTGTTTTTATTTTTTCTGTGGTGTTATAATTTGATATGGATACAATTAGAAAATGGTTGTACAAGCCAAAGGTAATGGATCAGAAAAGGATGACTATATGTTTATAGTTGTGTATTGTTTTTTTTTTACAATAACAACGCGCACACACAATATTCTAATTAAATTTGATGCGTTGTGTTAATTCCTATTAATTTATTATACCAAAGATTTTTATTTTGTCTTATTGAATATATGAAAAAAATATAGATCTCTAATAAATGATAACCAAAAAAAATACTATCAAATTTAAAGTGATCGAATAACTACAAAATAACAACCTTGGGACAGAGAACGTCTACATCACCACCACATAATACTAATTTTCTCTTTTACGTTGTCTCTTTCGTAATCGTAATAATATGTATGAATGTACATACATATATATACAAAATATACACATCTAAACTAGCACTTTTTTTCGCGTTGAGCTTATTGAAATAGGAAATCTTTTTCTTTCGTTTTTGTATATATATGCGATTTTCTGTGAAAGTTATTGATACAGGTTATGATTTTTTACGGTGAATTTTAATGTAAATTCGTGTGTTTACCTTGTGTCACCTTTACTTTGTGGTCTTGTTGAGGAGAACTGGAAATAAAAGTAATTCCCATTTCGTTGGTATCATTTCGATTTCTTCGGAGAAAAAAGAACGGTTACAAGTGCAAACAACAACAACAACGTGAAACATGTGACTACATTATGTATTTATTATGTAGACGACGACTACACACGATAACAATGCAATGTGATGTGATGAAATCATGAGAGTATGCATAAAAAAGTTTGGCCTACATTTCTCTATTTCTTTTAAGTAATTATATTTTTACAATCTGTGAAGTTCTAGAATTCTACATAATTTATTAAGATTCTTTATAACCATGTACCTAAATCTCATGAGTAATATTTTTTATATATGAATATGAAATTGGGGCCAATACCCTAATCGCGTATTATATTTATTTATTGTTTTTTATTTCTGGGAAAATTATTAAATAAAATCATCGTAAAGTAAAACTTGTTGATTATTTTTATTCTTGGTAAACTTCTCAACTGTGTGTAGAATTACCTGCCATTTGATACTTACTGGCAAAGTTTATAGACACAGACACGATAGTCTTTGTTATTATTGTATGGTTAGTGAACTGTTTATTTACGAGAACTCAAGTTATTAGTAGCCGGCAGAAATACATTTTGTCACTTTGACCACTATCGTGAAATAAACACGTGGTTAAAATTCTGTGGTTCTTGCTAAATATGCAATTTGTGGCTAAATTTATTTTATTTACTTATATGCGGATTCTACTTAAATTCGATTATACCCACTATCTTTGTCTAAGTACTTATGTATTAGGTATGTCTTTGAGGCCCTTAAATAATACAAATTATGTTAAAGCTCGACATACAATTAATCATTTTGCATGTTGATAAAGTAAGTATCTATATAGTCACGGCAAAATGAAATGTAAGCTTTGAATTTGTTATAAATTCTAATCGAACTTATGTATGTATGTAAATTACAAACTAGTTAACTATGAAGCTTCAAATTTTATCTAAGTTATGGGTAAATTTAAATAAATGATCTTAAGCTTATTATGTATATAAGTACATATTTCATTGGACGAATCATTATCAAAATTTATACAAACCCTGTATCATTTACTAAAATGAAATTAAATGCCAGATATAATGTCAAATTTTAATTAAACTGTGGATCTTACATTTTTTTGTCACAGGAACCTCAAATTATAAATCAAATACTGTGCTAAATATTTTATTTTTATTTGGAGTACACTGAAATACACTGAAAACTGAATGTATCTGTCATAACTATCGTATTAAAGCAATTAGGCAAATTATTATTTTTAAAATCCCAATGGCCGGGTTTGAATTTCAATAATGATGGTTACAGTGCGGAATCCAGGCAACCTTTTCCTAGTCACTACTTCAGACTGGCATAAATTAGTAACCATTTTTTGTTATATCGGAAAGTTATTTCCACAATGCGCTGTTCCATTCGTTTTATGAACATTAACTAAGTATGTCCTATCAAATCTCCTAAATTCGATGATTCTAATAAATTTTCGGTAAGCTTTTTTATTCAGGGTAAGGAAATAGCTTAGGTTTTTCGAAAATAAAACTGAATTTAAACCTTAATTTCTTATACATAGACATAAGTATATACCGGGTGTTTTTTTTAAACTGAGACGATCAAATATCTCGAAAAATAGCCACTCTACGGAAAAAATGTCCATAATCAAAATTTAATCATACCGCGGGGGAAATACATTAGTGCAAAAAAAAAAGTCCCCCCACCCCCGCTTTGTATGTGGGGCGGTGTAACTTTTAAACTAAGATAGGAAGCCATATTTTTTATTGCAGATACGGATTCTACGACTAAAAGTACGTATGATTTGAATAAAATATTTTGTTCGGTTCATGATAGATGGCGTTGCAATCGACGAAATTCAATTTTTCAATTTCTCCTTCTTAGAACACACGCATTCGATTCTGCAATACGTTTGAAATAAAAAACATCACGTTTTCATTGGAAATACTCGAAATTCGTCATCAAAACAATTTATTCAGTTTTGTAAATCTAAATAAGTGTTCAAAATTAATTTCAAGTTTTATTATTAAATTTCAAAAATACAAAATTCAGGCCATCATACTTACTGGCAAAGTTTATAGACACAGACACGATAGTCTTTGTTATTATTGTATGGTTAGTGAACTGTTTATTTACGAGAACTCAAGTTATTAGTAGCCGGCAGAAATACATTTTGTCACTTTGACCACTATCGTGAAATAAACACGTGGTTAAAATTCTGTGGTTCTTGCTAAATATGCAATTTGTGGCTAAATTTATAAATTTAATTTCAAGTTTTATTATTAAATTTCAAAAATACAAAATTCAGGCCATCATTTTGAACACTTATTTAGATTTACAAAACTGAATAAATTGTTTTGATGACGAATTTCGAGTATTTCCAATGAAAACGTGATGTTTTTTATTTCAAACGTATTGCAGAATCGAATGCGTGTGTTCTAAGAAGGAGAAATTGAAAAATTGAATTTCGTCGATTGCAACGCCATCTATCATGAACCGAACAAAATATTTTATTCAAATCATACGTACTTTTAGTCGTAGAATCCGTATCTGCAATAAAAAATATGGCTTCCTATCTTAGTTTAAAAGCTACCCCCGCCCCACCTACAAAGCGGGGGTGGGGGGACTTTTTTTTTGCACTAATGTATTTCCCCCGCGGTATGATTAAATTTTGATTATGGACATTTTTTCCGTAGAGTGGCTATTTTTCGAGATATTTGATCGTCTCAGTTTAAAAAAAACACCCGGTATACATTTGAAATGGCATTACCGGATGATCATATTTCCGAGGACATCTTCTAATTTAAAACAAAGAGCGTGCTTAAAATAGTTTCATTGGAAATAAACCTGTATATGACGCTAGTCATATGCATATAAGTATAATACAATACAATCTAAGTGGGTATAATTATCAAAACAACTTTAGATAAGATTAACTTCTTATCAATCTGGAAAATAAAAATGAAATTCAACGACAGCCTTATCAACAAATATTTTTGAATAAGTAGGTCTGGATTAAAAAATAATAAACTTTGTTTTTTTCTATTTTTAAATGGCGCAATTAGCATAGATGACGTGAGTCCAATGACCCTTTTGCTTTGCTGTTGTAAGATTAAAAAAGTTATCAAAATATGTAAAAACGTTCACACCACTAAAATAACAACACATTCTACGGTTGTATTAAAATTGATCAAATATTTCAAACTTTTGAAGATTATAATACTTACCCATGGATTCTAAACTTTTCTAATTCATTCAGTGTGATATTGATATCACCCACATTGTTTTTCCAAAAATAAATTTTATCCACCATAAAAACTAAACTCAATTAAATTGTTGTTGGTGTAAACGTGATTAAAATGCATTTATATTTTTATGATAAAAACATGATTAAATTCTAAAAATATAAATTTTGGTAATTTTATTCTGAATATATTATATGTACTTACTACTTACTAAACTACGCCGAAACAGTACTCATAATACTTTTCTATCGACTTATCATTGGAAACTATTGATTGGACTTCCTACGTACATCTATACATACGTATCTAGATTTTCGTGCCTATTAATTTACGCATGATAATATTCAGTTACTATTTTTAGACGCGTCTACGTTTTTATTTATCCTTATCCACCTACGCGCGACAATTTGTCGAAATTAATATGGGTTTCTTTGTAAGTATAGTGTTTGATATGTTTGCATAAATCTCAAATATACATATAAGTATAATCTAAATGTAAACTAAAACAGAACACACCGTGTAATCAATCAGTAAATAAGTATATTATAAACAACGCATAGATACAGAAATGTGGTCTAATTCCCATATGTAAACTTAAGTAAAACAATAACAACAATATAAATTCTCAGGGAAATATTATAATGTTTAGTATATGGTGACTCTGACATCATTAATTATTGAGAAATTTTGAATAACCCACTAGAAAATCTTAATACACGTGCCGGTATACATGGTAGATAGGACGGATTAAAGGTTAAAAAAATTGTTATCTATCGACAGATACATAATAATATGATTATGATGCCAGCAGCGTACATGGCCAGTTAAAAACTGAATTATTAAAATTGTGAAGTTCATTGTTTTTTCACTGTACACCCAAATAAGGAAATATGCATATTTCTATGTTGTGACCATAATTTGTTTATTATTATACAATACTTGGAAATTCCATAGCAACTATGAGAAATACATATGGTAAATTATATACGTATGTATCTTTTGCTCAAATTAAAAATAATTTTACGTATCCATCTCAGAGCTTCTGAAAGCTGTTAACCTCGACATTTTACCTATTTAGTATTTTCATTCTATAATTTTATTCAAATAATTAAACTGTTTGCGTAGACTTAAGTAAACATATTATTTTCAATAATAAATCAGACAATTTAATTTAGTTAGACTAAAATTTAATTATTTTGTCTTATACTTACTTACGTAAGTATCCATCGTGTAATTATTGGATCAAATGAATCACTTCAGCTTAACATGCGTATAAGTATAATTAATCAAGTTTAATTGCATGGATAACTTGTAATTTAAACTACAATAGAATTAATCATTATTATACCGTATAATTTATAGTGTGATTTATTTTAATTTACGCCATGCAGTTATGCTCAGATCATATACATATTTAAAATTATTTGTGCAGCATAAAATTTGTTTGTACGCAACAAAAATTTTTTTTGGGAATAAGATGTAGAACATATTTTATGTTAAATATTTTTTTTATATATATTTTTCATAGTAAATAGATATAGTAATGTACATACATACATACATATAATATTCGTATGATTAAAATTACAGAAGTAAGTTTCTTTTTACTTTCTTATGCTAATTAAAGAAGGGATGTATACTGTTTAGTAATCATGAAAATTTTACAACTCGAGATTTTATCAGAAATGGATGTCTAAGCGTTGAGAAATCCAAAGTGATCATTTCTGGAAAAGGTCTGCTCCATTTTTCAAGTTAAAATTAAATTAATTTTTCTTTCTTTATTTTAATATTGGCCCCTGTGTTCGGGGGGCACTCACATGTCTCGTAAATCTAAATTGCACGAACATGTTTTCCAAGAATACCACCAGAGTATCCTTTGCTTGTCGTAGGAGTAACTAAAGCGACTAAATGATTGGATCGCTGGGCTGACGACCCGCATCCGTAAAAAAAACCAACTGTTTATAAAATCAACAAAAAGAAAAATGGATACCGCCAAAAAACACCGGACCCCGCTAAAGTACCCGGACACGAGATTTAGGATCGGCACGTGGAACGTGCAGTCGCCAGATCGCAGCGAGTACGCTGGCTCGGTCACGTTCTGCGTGCTGATCCGGAACGAATTGTGCAACGATCGCTGAAAGGAGAGCCACCATACGGTAGGCGCAGAGGTCGTTACAGACAACGATGGCTCCACGATGTAGAGAACGACCTGGCCTCTTCAGATTGTCTTAGATAGTATGAAGACAATGCTCAGGATCGAAACCGTGAGAGCCAAATAGTTGACTCAGTAAGGGGCCAGTGATGGCCTTTTGAAAACTGATTATTATTATTTTATTTTAATATTAATAATACCTCCAATAAATATGAATAGGATAGAAGAAATATTTAGATTAAATTATCTCATAAAATGATCTAAACGGAAGAGCCTAAGACCTAACATCGCATTACTATATATGTATGTACTTTCGATTATTAAATCAATTTCCAAATGCAATAACCTTGATTTGTGTATAAGCAATTTAAATTAAGTAAGTTGAAGTTCAACTTCAAAATGAAACTGAAAGTAAATTGGATAATTTAATTATACTTAGTCTAATTTTTTTGAAGTTCATTTATTCAGTCGGTTTTCGCCAATTTACTCCCTGATAAACAAGTCAAAAATTAATTATTGTGAATTGGTTAAATATTTACATAATGTATTCGTCGCACCTGAAAATTATTAAGAAGTAAGCACTACTAAATTTACTAATATAAAAAAACAACACTTGTTTGCAGTTTCTTATTGTGATATTTTAACTTTGCTTTCCCAATCTCTTTTAAGACATACTTTAAGCTTCCAAATTTAAATTCTAAATTTCAGTTTATAAATTAACAATTTAATAAATAAGAAGGATCATCTCATCCTTTTAATTTTTTAAATTGTTAATTTATAAACTTAAGAATAAATATTTGACAACTTTTCAAGATTGCCATGCAATTCCAAAATATTGAATTCTGATCTTGTTAAATGTGATCAAATTTAATGGGATTGAGTCCATTCTTATGACACTAAATAAACACTTTGAGCTAAGTAATTTATTTGATTCAATTAAAGATAAAGCTAAAAATAGTTGAGTTTTGATTATTCTCAGATTAGTTTATAATCGTATGATTAAATTTATTGACAGACTTGTAGAGATTATAAAGATTTTTTATTTTATTTTATTTTATTTTATTGCTTATACTTATTTACTTTATCGAAATTTGTTTAAGATCGCTGTTGCAATACGGTTACACCCACAATATATAATTTAAAATTCTAGCTCACTAGATTTTAAGTCGTCACAATTTCATAAATATTCATAAAAATGTAGGTCAAACATATATCATCATTTAATATTTACTTATACATTCATATGACCGAAATAGACCGTAGAGTTTATGACTTTCATATCAAATGACATAGACATAAACATTAAATTAAAACAAATTATTATGAAAATCAAAATCTCATTAATTTTTGCAATTCATTTACACGTCTTAATCTATAAACTATTCCTATGTTATATGTATGTACAATATATACTTTTTGTATGTATATATACTTAAGTTAAAACATAAAACCAGCATAATATTTTATTACCAAAAAACCTTGTTAACGACCATTGATGTCTATATCCTGTTTCAATTTCAATATAGCGATACTTACTTATGTATACAAAACAAAGAAGACGTTAAAACGTTAAAAAGACAGAAAAATCAGTTCATTATGATTTAAATACGAATGCGGCTTAAGTTTCATGTTACGATTGTCAAACTGTACTTGTTGTGTATACTTTCATTTATGAATAATATAAACAAACAACATATAAAGTTAAGGACAAATTCAGATTTCATATTATATACTTATGTGTATTATTTTATTAAAGCACATGCAAGAGTAGTTTTTGTATACGTTTCTTGTAGTTTTTGTTACTAATATGTACAACCATATGACTTTATTGTTTATACATAAGTATACCTACAAAATTATTTATTGTTGAATGTGAATGAAACTCAATGATAACTTTGTAATACTATAAATTACGTCATTTGTAGTTGTTTGTTTTATTATTCTGTGTGATTTTCAATACTTTTATGGTATTTTCCAAACGAAAATACAAGTTTTATTGAAATACTAAATTACTATGCATGATGATTACTAATTAGTATAATTAATAATTGCATTAATTTAATAAACGCAAATTGTATACGCCATTATATAAATATTTAGAAGGAATGGAGTACTGTAAATATGTACGTACATATTCGCATTATGTTTGTACAGTCAAATTCAGTGACGCTTAATCGTTTTTTCAATTCCGGAGTGGGTTTCACGGATGTAATGTAAATAATAATAATGCAATTTACAATATTTATTGTATTCTTTGCATAGACAGCCTGCCACCTTCGGATTACCTTTTCAGATTCCTATTTAATTGGTTTTAAATAATTTAAATTAAAGTATAACAAAAAACATGACGTTTTAAAATATATATTTGACCACACGAATTGAAAAAGTCTGATTTAAAAAGGTATTTTTCTGAGTAAAGTGTATAAGTATATTCTACATACTAATATACTTAAGTACATATGTACTCATGTATATTACTATGTATGTAGAATATACTTATTATAATCTTTGCCTTTTTACTCATTTTGAAAATTAATTAAAATTAGTATGTATGTATTCAAAAACGAAATGTTATCAGTGCTTATATTTTCACAAAATTCTTGCCTAAATTCAAACTCTTGCCATTTTTAGATTTAAAATCATTTTGAAAAACACCTTTTTTAATTCAGAAAATTTGTTTAAAATTTAACAAGACATCGGTTAATTAAGTTGAAATCGGCAACCGATTTCCTTACAATAGTGATCTTATATAATTCCTTTTGAAGACTTCTTTAAATTCAACGTTTTTGTTCTAATGTAAAGAAATAATAGAAGAAGTAATATGTTCTAATTTAAAAAATACAAATGTACCAAATCTTTTGGATTAATTGATCATTTTCAAAATCAGAGATTGGTAACAAGTCCTATGATGGCAGATTCATTTCGACAAGAAGTAGGATAAATAGCAGAAGTAAATGATTACGTTATTCATTTTTTATTGGTCTACTAATGAGTGTGTTTGAAATATAAAAAAACACATACTTAAGTAACTAGATTCAAGAAAACAGAAATACTGTAATTACCTGAGTATTGATCACAGCCTTGTTTTGGCATTTCTCATAGTTAATTTTGCAATTATCATATTATAAATGAAAATTTTAATTAATCCCAATCAAAACCACACAAAATAAAGTTTGGAGTTTCCTTTCGTCACCGTATAAATTTAAAGCAATGCTGTTATCAATAAAAAATTTAATGAACCCGTAATATGTCCCAAGTTTTATAAATTCTGGGAATTTTTATAAGTTGGATTAAGTAGTAAATTTTGGAGGTCTTATCAACTTAAAATTAAGTTCGCAAACTTCCGGCCTAAATAAAATCACAGAATTTTAAATTTCGGTTTCTCCCCAGTAAGATTTAAAATTATCAAACTAACTATTATAGTACTTGTAAAATACAACTCATGTATAAGTCTTTAAGACGTCTTGCTTTGTTTTAATTTTTATTACAAATGTTAATACGAGTATAACAATTACATATATTTAATTTGTATCTTATTTTCATATTTAAAAGTTTACGCCTGCCTTAATTTTTCGTTAAATAATATTTTTCTACAATTTCTAAATTAATTTTTTTAAACCCCGTTTTACATGGGGCCTTTAGGTAGATAGTTAAGGTTTCATGCAGGTAATCTCGGACTTGGCTGAAATCGAGAGTAGTTTGTAGTTAATAATTGTTCCGATTTGTATCTTGTGGTTTTAAAAAAAAGGTTCAAAAGCACTGTATGTGTTATTACGTACGAAACAAATACGAATATACCATTAAAATTATATAAAATTGCGTCTTATACTTATTGCTTAACCTCTATTTTTAAAAATATTTATTTTTTTGTTTAAATAATTTACAAATTAAAGAAAAAGTAACAAAAGAATCACCGTTATCTATATTCTTTTGTTTTGTTTCTTAAGTATAATATTTTGGTTTCTCCGTAAAAAAATAAAATGTTAATCTAATTAAATTACAATATGATTTAAATTTAAATAGCCAAAAATGGCAATAATATATCATAATTTTTGATAAAATGATTGATAAGAATATTTAGAAATTCTTAGAAATAAGTACGTAATTGTTCTCTTTCATTAGATAAATTTATTTATCTAAGATATTTGTTTTTTTTGTTTTAGTAACGAGAAGATACCCCAATGATAGTGTGATTCAATTACATTTTATAATACTTAGCAGGATTGTTATAAAAAAATTGCATGCTGGTTAGCATCCTTATGATACTTATCTGAAATCACAATATTGACAAAAACAATGTTTCTCTTTCCTTACTATTAATAGATCATCAAATTTTAACATACATACATTCAATTCTAAAGATTATCCAATTTATCCGGCGAGTATCATGTACTGAATGCTGTATGATTTTAGTTTTATTCAATAATTGTACCTTCGAAATTTTGTATAGTAGTTCATAATTGGACCCCAAAGTCGATTCGAATTAAGTACAAGTAAAAATTTTAGCTTAAAAATGATTACACGAAATTTTAATTCAATTATCACATTTCAATTCAACAGATACCCAGTGTTGAATAGTGAAACCATAAACCTATAATTTGAATTTAATAACTTTCAAAACATGTATAAAAGGTTCCGAATATTAAAATTAAATTTAACGGTTACCTTGAAAAACGTGCCTTAAATATAATTTAACTACTTAAGATTGTTAGGATAACCCAGGAAGTAGTACACTGGAGCCAGCAGATTTAGAATTATGCCTTACACATTTTTGAAAATAGTAAAACAACAAATTGATATACGATTACTTAAAGTAATAATTTTCACAACAATTTAACTCTAAAATTTTAGTGAGGCAAGAACTTAAATAGTTAAAACAGTTAAATATTTTTATTTTGAAGTATGTATACTTAGATTAATTTCCCAGATTGCGAAGAAGTTTTGTATAAGTATGACTATTTTAATTATGTTTGTGTAGTACAGATCAAGGCAAATATTATTATATTTAATTACTCCCGGTAATCTACATTTCCAGTTTTAGAAATGTAATTAATTCTATATATGAAACTGATATCCTGACGATTAGACCAATGATTTCACAAGAATCCCAAAATAATTGAATTATTTTTTTAAAGATTTGCAGTAAGTAAGCATAATAAAAGAAGCGGAATGGCAAACTTAGATATTAGGTATAATATGCGTTAAAATTTTATTCACATATGTACGTATGCGTTCTACTTATACGATTTCTAAAATTATTCACACCGTTAATTTCCTGGAATAAAAACAAAATCTCAACCATATACACAATATAAAAATATTGCATGTCTGCTAGAGAATTTTATGTCACGCATTTTATTAAATAAAAAATCATTATCCATATATGTACAACATAATTTTATACAAAGAGATGGACAACATACTTAAATTAATATTATCATAATGAAAGAGAAAGTGTGCGGGCAATTTAAATTCGGTAATCGGTCAATGTGATTTCAAAATAATATTGGAGAATTTAAAAGTCATGTAACAAATATAGGAAAGTTCTATTAAATATTAAATACGGAATCATCCCAAAATTGCGACTACATACTGTATATGTATATATAAGGAAATAATTATAAATAATAAGACATTACTATAGTTTTATTGTTGTTGTTGTTAATTATACAGTTATTTAATGTTTTCTTCATAAGCATATTATACTTGTAATAAACAGTATTCGGTTGGTTGATTTTAAAATTTCGAAAACCTTCATTTATTTTTAATTTTTACAACGTTAATTTTCATATACTTATAGATATGTATATTTTTAGTAGTTGTTAAAAAAGCTAACGTAATTTTATTGTCTTACATATATGTATGTCACCGCATAATTATATAGTCAACGGGATCTCCTTAAAATGATTAGGTTATGTAAGTATCTAAAATTGTATTTAACCCTGCTAGTATGTTTTGGAGCTTGCCCTCATTTTTAATTTTAAAGCATCTTTAGAGGTTTATGCCAAATTTGATGTGATAGAAAATTTTAAAAATTACCAAAAATCAATTTAACCATAAACGAATTAAACAGAATTTGCTCGGCACACCCCAAAAATTTCCCTAAAATGTACTTAAAGTTTAGTGCATTGTCTATACAACGATTAAACATAATCTCTTTGGTATACTAGGTTTGTAATAGGGAATTAAGATATTTTTTTTATCTCAGAATATATCATTTGAGAATTTTTATGGAATTTTTATTTTCACTAGGACTCAAGTTTCTCTCAATGGCCGAAAATAAATAGAATTTTTGTCACAAAGAAACCATGGTCTAAAAACTATAAAATTGATTTGATCAATAATTAATGTATAGATTGCTCATTGTCTTGACGATTATCTAAATATTCAAATCAATATTTAATAATAAATGGAGTCGTAATTTATCAGACGATAAGAAAAAACCAATTTTATAAAATTGTATTTTATCTAATATTTATTTATAGTTTCCTCTATTATCTATCTATAAATATTGTAAAATTTATATTTTATTGTGCAAAGGTCTTCTACTATTCAATGGTTTTGAAATCTGTTGAAGTTAAAAAACAAAACAAAATAAAAACGATAAACTATTGTAGAGAAATATAAAAACTTGGGAAATGTTTAATTTTAGTTTTTAAAAATAACCTTAGTTTCGTGTACGTACGTGTATTTAAAATGGAAAACCTTTGATTAATATTTTTATAGTTTTTTTTTTGTTTTTGTATGTTTCTATTTTTTATAGTTGAGTATTATTACACTTAATAGGTGTGTAATTTTGGTTTACTGTTGGCAGCACAAGAATAATGTGTGTACATATAATAATCAAATTGTGTTTAGAGCTGTGTGTAATAAACTAAATATTTTTTGAATTTGTCGTGTAGAAATAAATATGATTCATATTTGGTTTTTTTGGTTGGATATTTTCTTAGAATTTTGTTTTAGAATTTGACCTAAGGTCATCATGTGATATAGATCGTATAATGTTTGATTGATTGTTTGTTGTTACTTATCGGTTTTGATAATACGGGTTCAATAGTCTGATAGGAATCGCTTCATTGAATTTTGATTTCTTACTAAAACTAGTATCCGGTTGTACGATTAAACTATCATATGAATGGAAAATTACATAATTAGTAGGTACATCATGATGTATTATCGTTACATTATGATAATAATCTTAGCGCCATTGCATACACAATCTTGTTTCAATGACGCAAACATATGTTTATGTTTATTCATCCATATTAAATACGTAACTGACGACTATCGATTTTTATAATTTTTCTATTAAGGGGTTTTTCAGCTTTGGAAACTAGTCCAATTTATGACATATTTGTTAGTTAATTATTTTTACATAAATATCTCAAATGTATGTTTAATCAAAAAGATCAACATTAGTTAGGAAACTCCATAATATGTATTTTACTTTAGAATTTAATTATCTCTCAAAGCTTTTCATTATTACATATAACAGATGCAACATAAACATTAAACATAGTTTGATTAGAATTTTTAGCAATCACGACAGTATAGGTAATTTAATTAAATATAAGTTTGTTTTATTTTAATTTAATTTAGTAAAATTCTGCTACTTTATTTTTCATACATTAAGTACTATATATTTAATTAAACGTGATTTACGCTAAGAATTCATATCCTATTCATATCATATTCATCCAGAATTGCTTTCATTTCCTCATCTTCGAATTATTTTGGCTTCCACTGCGTTCCTTCGACGTCAAAATTTCTGTCCTTGAATGACACGCTGATTCACTCATACATGCCTTACTATATACTTGTATAAGCATTTGATGTATCTCAGCTGTAGATTTCTCCATATTGATGCAGAAAAGTAAAGCTTCGCGCAAATATCGCTTATTTGGCTCAAAAACTGACATTTTTGCACAAATAAATATATCAAATGATGAACATACAAAATCAGCAATATTTTGATGTGGTTTGCCTGAGTTTGCCGTATGATGTTTTTGATCTGACATTAACTCATTTCATTTGCTCCTCGAACCATTTTTTGCAAAACCACTGAAACTTATTTGTACGCTCATTACATACATACTGCGGTAATTTTATTCAAATTTAACAATATTTCGGCCATGAAAAGAGTTAGTTGTAACAAACAAATTATTAATTTATTTTGATAAATTGAATTTTCCAGAATATTTTAAAATTTTATTATTCAATTTTATAAAATTTGTGATATTTAAAAGGATTGAATTTATATAATTGTCAAATGTGTAGTTTGAATACGAATTGAATGGGAACAGTTGTTTAAAAATTATTTGGTATTGTTTGTTATTTATTACATACAGAATTTAATTTGACATTGAATTGTAATTTGAATGAATTGTTTTATGGATTAATGCAGATTTGCATGTGATTTGTATATGATTTGAATACTAATTACATTTTAGCGCGAAAACAAATAAATTAAATCAAAATAATTTGATATTAAAGTGAATTGCTTGAATCTGTTTGATTGTGATCTTGAGTTAAAGATCCCTTAATTTCCGTTATGATATAACGGAATGTTAATGAATACGTAATAGATATTGAATAAGAATTTGGTTTATGAGGTAAAATATGAAAGATTTCGCTATACATATTCCCTTCGCTGTTAGGTATGGCAAAATTTCAGCATTGCATAATATCAGTTTATTCACCGACTGTACATTTTAATATTAGCTCATATCATTTATCATCAAAGAATAGAAAAACAAACAAAAACACTATCTGAACAATCTTATCTATCTATCAAAATCAGTTCCTTTTTTATAGTCCATTCTTCATAAACATGATCCCATATATATCTACTAATTAGTAATGTTCTTATTGAATATAGAATACATAATGGGCTTGGTATACATACTTATATACTACTAGAGAATGAAAATGAATATTAAAAAATAAGGATGGTTAATTATCCTTATAAATGTATATTATTATAAAGTTGACAAATCAATATTCCAATGGAAAAATAACTATATGCCAGTGCCACAGGTATATCGGTATAGAAAAAGCTCCCATTTTCCCCAACCCACATGATGTCCAGTATTGCTATTCCGTTTATGTATTAATATCATCGTATACTTTTTTTTTGCTCAATTTTAGGTTTTGCATTAAAATTAGAGAATTTCATTAAAACCAATATACTTACCTAAAAAAAATGGATTTATGTTTTAAACGTTCATAGTACACAAAATAATGTCGTGAATTAATTTCGAATATTTTTATGCAAATCAATCAACTTCAGACGGAATTCTTCAAAAAAGACACGTGCATGAAGAAAATAGAATTATTTAGTATAGTTGGGGAACTATAAATATCCAATTGTATTTCTATTTTATTTTATATTAAAATTCTAATTTTAATTTAAAAATAAAATTTATGCATTTAGACTTAGTAATTTTATATTAATGGAAACCCGTGTGCACTATTATTTTGAAGCGATGAGCATTAAACATTAGTCCAATTAAATTTTAAAAAAAAAATACATTTAAGACGTGTAGCAAATGTGATTCAATTCCATTTCTAAAATAATATATATTAGAGGTACATATATTTATTTTTGAACTATTTCATGTCATCAATTGTGTTTTGTTATTTGAATAAAACATTAAATAATAAAAATGATTAATGTAGAGCTGATGACCTAATTGAAAATATCAGAAATGATATACATATATATTTATTATCAGAAATGAAAAGAATATGCCTACGTAATAGCGCACAATTTTCAAGATTTGCAAGTAATCAAGCTTTGCCCATCATAATAGTAATTTAATATCACGATTTATTGTTCAAAATGTATGTGGCGTAACTACCTAATACTAACTTTATATTTAGAAGAAAGAACCAATGGTATTGGTATTATATATATTTTCTATAGTTAGTAACTTTCTACTATTGAAATATTTTTGATTAATAAAGGGAATTGAGTTTTTCAAATCGTTGATTTGATTTGATTTAAAAAAAACATTGGAAATTACTATAGGATATGACCCAATAACTATGATTTTATGATCGAATTTAGTTTAAATGTACTGTTAATCGTTCTGGGATTATACAATTTTTTTTATGTTCAAGTCGGTACTTCCGTCCGTTTCGGAAATGGAAAAATGCTAGTGATTATTGAAAGTTATACATTTTCAATTAAAAAATGAATGGAATTTTAATTTTAATTTACTATTTTGAAACTGATTTAGGAATCAATTAAACATTTTCATTACACATAAACAATAGATTTGTACCAATTTTTGAATGTTTTCTTATCATATATTGGCCTAGTTCGATAATTTATTTAATTTACAATTGTAAATTAATTGAAATGCAATGAAAGTATCTAATTTTTTTATCAAGATTTTTGATGCCATAAAACTTTATTTTTCGAAAATAGTCGAAACGTGTCTTGAACATATCAGAGGCTCAGCATTTTTTAATAAAAACAATGATCATAAATAAATTTTTGCAACTGCACATATTACATAACACAAACATTTTCTTTGCTCCCATATGTATATGGTATGTTGGTGACTAAATATATTAAAGCATTAATATTTAATTTTGACAGTTAAAATTCAAATTATAACTTAATCAATCTCTTGTGTGACATATTTAAATGTGTAGGATATACATAAATATATAATTCTAAAACTAAATCACATTGATATTAAACTTAAATCTTATTAAGGATGCCGATAATTTATTAATAATAATAATATGTTAATTAATAATTATTAAACACTGCCAAAGACAATTCCGTTAATTATATTTTTCTCTTTTCAGGTAAGCAAAGTTTTTAATGTGGATGGCTCGTAAGTAGAGCAATACTGAGATTCAGACCAATTTTTGTTCGGTGTTCATTCGGTATTGATTGATTTCTATTATTGTTTTTATTTATTTATTGATCCAGTGGATTGATTGTATCTTGAAGGATAATCTGTGTTCTACAACAACTACAAAATTGATAATATATAATAATAATTTTTTAGTATATCAAAAAATATTTAAATAGATTTGTACATACATATATCAAAATCACAAAAATCCAATGGTTCTCTCAAGCTTTAAATACAATTCAATATTAGACTTAAAATAATTTTTTATCATTTGTCTTAAATTTAATAAATATTTCAGATTTTTTAACATATTCAGGTATTTGATTATAAATATAAGAACCTAAGAACGTAATCGATTTTCTTCCAATATGATGGTACATAATTTTGTTACAATTTCTGGTTGCATTGATATCATGAATACAATTAAATTTGAGTTTAGTTTAAACTGAAGATTCCTTTTTATGTTTTATACATATACAGGGTTAATTGACATTTGTGTAAAATGTTAATAAGTAATACTAAATTATTATCTTTGCAATATAATTCTTTGGCAGAAAGAGATACTTCCATAACATATTAACATCAAAAGTTACACCTAAATAATTAAATGAATTAAGTAAATCTTTCAATATTAATGTTATTAACTTTAATCGGAAATAACGTAACCATTAATTTATATGGAGAGTTTTAGAAATATTTAGCGGAATTAGATTAAATTTAAAATACTCGAATAATATGCCGAGATCATATTCAATTTATGTATAATATAATACTCAGTCTACTTGTAATATTAACATAATACGATGATCTAAAATTATTTCTGGGCTGAACAATTCAAACAAATCTGATTGGGAATTATAATGCCGCAATTGAATTAAAGTACGAGTAATTTGAGCGGAATTATATTATTAAAATTTGAATGCATTTCAAAATATCATATTCAGTATGTATAAAATCTTAGAAGTTAAAATTGATATATTTTATTCATTTATAAATTAACAAAAGTTTGATCGAAACCTTACGCTTATTTTGAGTACTCCAACTCATTCATAATAGAGTGTGTAACTCTAATCCCAAAATATGCTCACTGCTCTTCATATCACAGTGTTCGTTTCATGGATCAAGCATTTGTATGTAAGATCATATCAAAGATTCATATGTACGATCTCAGCAAGTACGCTCGCTCTGTCACGTTCTGCGTGATGATCCGAAACGATTTGTGCAGCCATCTCTGAAAGGGGAGCCACCATATGGTAAGCGCAGAGGTCACTGCTATCGACGATGTCTCCACGGTGTAGAGAATGACTTGGCTTCTTCAGATTAACAATAATATGTCAAGTTGGAATTAAATCTGTGCCAAATAATAAAAATTGTTTTTTTAAATGGAATTATCAAGTTTCTTTAAAGTCTATTTTATATTCTATAATCTATAGCCTTACAAGACTGTGTTGAACAATTCACATGTCTATAGGAGTAGTCTTTTTATTTTATTTATCTGCACACGGCATAGCTCCATGCTAGCCGTTACTGACATGGAAGATTGGTCGGCACATATGTTCTCCATTTTAATAGATTTTCTACTTTAATATGGACGCTTTTCGAACAGATTTTAGAATTCTAAAGTCAAAAGTGGTGATATGATACACTTACATTCTAATAGGTGAATGTATTTGGATATGTACTTGTTTATTGTTGGTATACGTCAACTTCTTGTAATTATTCATATATTTCATTTTTCAACCAATTAAGTATAATATAAGTAGGAAGTTGATACTACTTATTATTTACATGTCTCATTTTTCATAAAACGTGACTGTCACCAATGTAACTGGTAAATTAAATATGTATTGGAAAACAATAATTTCGACTTAAATAAGTCGACCAACTTAATTTACGCTGACCTTTGATGTCTACATTATTTATAATGCAGTATTATATATACATATCTAAACAATGTGTAAACAACGCGTGGAAATGTATTATACTGTCACACTTTACATTTTATGGATCAAAACATAAATAAAAACGTTCAAGAGAATGAAAATATTTTGATTTAATTTGGAAAAATAAATAAATAAATTGTACATTACCATGTGTTTATTAAACAGATTTAATAGCACGTCGAAAATTTTAAATTAGAAAATCCATCACTGACATTAAGTACACACAATGCACAGCAACACTGTAGCTAGTGTATAATTGATTTTTTTTTTAAATAAATGTGTAATGTAAAAATATGATCAAGAATTATTTTGCAGCACCTAAAAAGATTGCAATTAAAGTATAAAAATTGAAGTTTTTTGTTGAGTATTTGTTTATAAATATTTCATTTAAGAAACTTGTATTACAATTTTCTCGTAAATGTATCGTATAGAGGAAAAGCCTTGGACACTTATTTTTTAAATATTGTTTTTTAAACTCAACAAATGATATAGTATGTATTTTCTTAATACATATACATATAGCTCAAATAAATATACGAGTATAAATGCACAAAGCAATTATAAAGAGGCGAATTCAAAGTTTGCTTTTTAACATTATACGTTGTTCATTTCGCGTTGAAAAAAATCACGTTATTAAAATTGTGTTGTGCAATAAAGCATAGGTATACGTAGTAATGCTTTATTTTTAATAGCGTTATTTGATTTTGCCACAAAAATATTTTTTCTGTTCACGCGCATCGTACTTATTGTTACGTGTGAAACGTTTATGTAGTAATAATCGTATCGAGGTTAAACGATAAAGGCAACAATATTTCCAATCAATATTTCGATTATTACGATTATCGACATAATCATTTTATGTAAGATAAGAAAATAATTTATAAAAACATAAAATCGATTTAAATATTTACATGAGACATAATTTCATTCTACACGTAAAACAAGAAACATAATAAAATAGAAAGTGTAAATGGTATTGATGATGATAAGATATTTAGAAATTTAGTTTTTGTCTTATTGTTATTTTAACCGAAGAAACATAGCTGTGATTCAATCTGGTTTTATTCGGTATAAAAAGATTGTAAGGTGCAATTATATTCGTGTGCTAGTTATAACTGGAAATAACTACGTGGTCACGACCTTAAAGGTCGTCTACTAAGTACTATTATTATTTATATAGTGTTGTATTTTCTTTTAATAAACGATTCGATTTAATCTAGAATTGTTGTACATTTATATGTTAAAATTATTAATTACTTTCTTATTTTTGTTATAACTTAAGTAAAAGGCAGAATGAATACTAGTTGTGGTTATTATTCGTTTTGATTGTATACTAGACTTTTGTCCAAACACATCTAAATATATAAATGGTTTCCAACCATTTCGATTTAAACTACGATTTAGATTTTTTTATTTTATCAAGTAAATTAAATAATAAATTAATTCAAATTAATTGCAGACAAAGAAAATTTGCATATTATATTTATATGTTTCGAAAGTGTACAAAGATCAATTAAACTAAACAAGTGATTTATTTTTTTTTTATGTGTACAATTATCTCCTTGATAATAATTCCGAGACATAATATGAAACATTACACAGTGTTTATTTTACGGCTCATCGTAAATGAAATGTCTTTATTTAAACATTTTCATGATTTGTACAAAATTTTAAAATTATAAAACTAAGATTTATTTTTGGTAGCTTACACAATACATTTTTCAATTAATATAATGACTATACAATATGAATATAGTTCGGTTTTTATACTCTATACTATACATTTCAAAATAAAATGTGAATTTCGTATGTGCAATTTGCCGAACATCGATTTTTTAAAATCATCTTTAGGTAGTAAAAGCTCTTATAAATAAATCAATTACTTATATCAAAATTTCTGAAATACAGTTTTGCAAAGTTTCTCAAAGTACCAATAAAATTCAGCAGATAATATCCAATTTAATTAAATCCAAGCAAAAAACTTTAGATGCAACTTATCCAATATGAAGAAAGGTATCTATTGAGAGCCTTCTAAACTTCGTCAAATTTTGAAAATAATTAAAATTTTATAATTTCTACAATTTTAAAACAAAAATTACAAAACTTGAATAACTCAAATTTTAAAATCGATAAAACTTTTAAAATGAATGAAAATTAAAAATATTGTTTAAATTTAACTGCGTAATTCTTAAAATTCTAAAATTTATAATTTTAAAAAATATCGTATTTTCAAGTTATTAAATCTCTTATATTTTTCTAGAAATTTAAAATTTCGCAAACCTTATATTCTTGGAATTTTAAATTCGTACATTCCATTTGGAAACAATTTTAAATTTTAGATCCTTAATACACTGAATGAATATACAAATTTTATAATTTTATTTTTGTTCTACATTGAAATTTTCTAAAGATTAAGTATTTTTAATAATAATTAGTCTTAAAATATTCAAAAAAATTTTCGAATCTAAAAATCCTAAAATAATTAAAAAAATTTAAGATTCTTAAAGCTCGGTTAATACTATAAAAATTTCTCATTTGGCTAATTATGTCAAAGAACCTTTTTATTTTTGAAATATTTTAAAATTCACACTAAGAATCGTACAACTTTCAAATACTTATACTTTTTAAATTTCCAAATATATGTTTTTAAATAAATATTTTTTTCTATTTTCAACTGTTTAAACCAAACCATTTTCCAAATTCCTTAACTTCATAAAATTTAACAGATTTTAAATATCAATTAAATTCATGTAGAATTATTGTATTTGCGCAAGCTGAAGTCTTCAATAGATAACTCTGCAATCCACACACTATAGTCCTCCAAACGAATAGTCTAAAGGTCAATATTGCTCTAAAAGTATGTTGTCCATAATTACCATCTCAGGCCTAAAAGTAAATGTCAAACAAATCAAGTGTGGCATGTAGGCCTCTTACAACTTCTAATTTTGAATTATTGGTGAGTCGAGAATGTTTTGAAGAATTGACAGTCTCTTAGCTGAAATATTAGTGAACAATAGATACAAATATAATCAATAAATTTTGTATATTTCGAAACCATTTACTTACAGTTTTAATATTTCAATTAAACAATACAATAATAGTGGCTTTGCCGAAATACAATAAAAATGTCTATTAAATTGTTGCTTCTCATCTTCATCATCAAGTTCAATTTTTGTTCTACATTGAATTTTTTTAAATTGAAACGTTCTACTTTTACAAAAAAAAATATACAAAGACCAGAGAGATAAAAAGTAACACAATTTTTTGGGATATAATCAATCGTGTATTAATTGGGTATTTAGTTCATAAACTGAATCAATAAAGTATAAAAACAATTAATTATTATCGAACGACATTTTAAAAAGTATATAGCCAAATAAATATATAATTTAAATTCGTCATCAAAAATTATCTTATCTTAACAATATAAACTACTTGTATTTGCGATGATAAACGCAAAATAGATATATTATTCAGTTACTAAAATATTATTATTTTTATTTGATATGACTAAACCGAATCCTATGTGTATTACAATCGTATTATAAACAAACACCCAAACCAAAAAAACAAAAAATGATTTAAAAGAATAAAAGTATATATATGATTCATTTTCTTCTTAAACAAAAAATTTTACCCAACCATTTATTTAAGAATATATTATAAGTATGAACATATATCTAAGAAAGTAACGAAATTATAAGATTTCTATCTCTGGATATCTAAAACATTCTGTTGACTTTTCAATTTATATATAATTTTATTATACGAGTATACATATATAGTTTTTACTATATATACAGCAATACAATTAAGCAATATTAATATAAAAAAAAAATCAAAATGATTTTTTATTAACCCACATCGAACTAAAATAGTTAGTAATAAATCAAATGTTGTAATCTTGTTGTAATATAATCATCAAATAGAAATCCGATCAGGGTTCAAAACAAAAATTGTATTTAGATAAAAATGAAGAAATAAAATAAAAACTAAATAATAATAGTTTATAATAGTATAACAGATAAAATTATAGATTAATCTTTATTGTTCTCCCTATATTTTTAACTGTGTGGTCATTATAAAAAAACAAAAAATACAAATCTAATATAATTTCTATTTTTAAGACAATCAACAAATGTAGCAAATGGAATTATGTTCGCGTAGACGTGAAAAAAAAAACAACGATTTCTTAAGATAAAGTACAATGTTCTATAGTAAGTAGAAATTTTCCGATACATACTTTCAATTTCATTACACATTTTGTTTTTGTTTGATTCATACTTAATTCGATTAGTCAAAGTTATTTTGAAAGTTTTATTTTATTACTACTTAAACTTTCACGGTTAAATCAATCCAACGAAAATATTGGAAATTGTATTATATTTGCGCATTCTAAATATTTGATTGTTTGTGTTGTTTTTTATACGCAGCAATAAAATGTATGTGGTCGGTTATTCGGTGACTATTTGTCTGGCACACACATATATGGCTAAACCATCAATCTATATATGCGGTACGGTAGGCGGTTCTTAATTATATAGTATCATCAATACAAGTAATTTTGGTTATTTCTGGATACTGATTTCAATTTTTTGTGAAATACTATCTTTTAAGTCACTGTTTCTTTTTGTTTAAAAGTAGGTAACGATTTGCTGTTAGACCATACATTCATAAATTACTCAAGTTTTTCAACAAGTTATTAAATTTGATTGATTCACTGATATAGAACGTCTCTTATTTCATTCAGTGTTTAATAAATATTTTCAGCGACATTATCAAAAATTAAAATTTATAACAGGTTGTTGTATTTGCTTGTTCCAACAGGCAAAGCAAATACGTATAAAAATATCAATATTCCTGTTTTTGTACATCAATTTTGTGTACACAATTTAATATGTTGAAATTTGAACAACAGCATTTTTTAATAGAGGATTGATATTAATAAATACATTTCTTACTAGTATTGGCTAGTTTAATTTTAAACGCGTCGTCTGTTTGTTTAGTTTTGACTTAATCAATTTTCGCTTTTCGAAGACTATATCATTTTGTTTGTTTAAATCTGTTCTCAAGGCATCATGTTATTTTTGCAAGTGAAAAACGTTACCTTGTAGTGTCTGATGGAATAACTGAAAAGAATTCTAATAAAAATCCATTTACCTAAATTATTTTGAAAATTAAGAATAACATAACATTTATGATTTATAATTATTATTTCGCTAGTTCAGATTTAACTTGATAAACCAAACCTTCATTCACATAATATGTACTTTATCTTATTCAAAATTGTTCAAAGAACAGGAAAAATTTTTGTATCCCAAAATTGATTCGGAAATAAGTTAAAGACCAAAGTGTTTATGTTCTTAAAGGTAAATTAATGTGTAATGTGGATAAACAAACAAATAAAACAATGAATACCTACTTTTACTAAGTAAGTAAAAATCAAAATTTATTAATAAAAAATATATTTACAAGAATTTAAAAAAAAAATAAATACTGCATTAAAAAAGCAAGTATCCCAAATTAGAAAATTTCATCATAAAACTTACAAGTATGTACAACTGACACCACGTCACTGCCTAGTCGCGCTTATATTCAACTTTTATTAACATGCCTTTGATATTGCTACAACTGCAATTTACATTGCATGTTCTGAATTTTTCACAAGAGTTTAATTAAGTGCAATTTGTGCATGGAAACCTTTTGAATTTAATTTTATGCTTGCAAATTAATGTAATGACCTTTACATTTATTTGTAATTGTAAAAATTATAAAGATATTTTAAATTTATTATAGAAGATAGAAATCCATAATGTACTTATGCAGTAGAATGATTTGTTCATTAAACTGAAATTTAATTATCAAATTAATATTTATAATATCCAAATTCATCAAACTTTCGACAATGTTTCGTGAAACAGAAAAATTCTAATGTTTGAACTAAAACCAGTTAAAATTTTAAATATCAATTTTAAAATACGTTATGAGGTTAATGAGCTAAGAAAATTAATGAGCTAAGACTAACTATTAAGGAATAATGTGACAAAATTGCTATTTTGTTCTCAAGTTTAGTTTTAAGTTAGTGAAAATGTTTCAACATTTACGAAAATAACATCCAACGATGTAGACTTCAATATTTACATGTCTATCATTATTAAAAATTAAAATATCATTTAAAACGTCATGATGTTAAGAAATACTCAACTTTGTACATATTTATGAATTTCCCCATAAATATTATTATATATAACTGACATACAATAAATGCAGTCAATGTCAGTTATATCATATATGTACATGCATAATATATACATACAACATAAATAGTACACACGAACCCCTTAGAAAACTTTAATTAAAAATAATAATATTTTTGTTAAACATTAACTGAATAAATTGAAGAAACAACTATAAATTAAAATGAACAGTAATTGAATTTATAAAATATGCGCAATTTTTAGAGGAGAAAGTAAAATAAGGAGGTCATCCAGTTATACGAAAAAAAAATAAAAAATTATATTATATATTTCTTTACTCTGTTCATGCTTGTTTATATCTTTCAAAAAAAAATTAATAATTATAATGAGTAAAAGATAAGTAAGAAAAACAAATTATAAGTATTTGGAATTTAATTTTCTTAAACAGATTAAAATTTTTTTTTTCTAAATCTGAAGATGCTGAAATGTATACTGTATTTAATTATTCTACTATAATGAATATATAAGAAACCAACTGTTAGTATCTTTTGTTTTGTTACATTATGAAATGTGGGTGCAATCAGTGAAATAATTCTTTTGAATATATGTACATACATATACGGTTTTTCATCGATACACATATATGTACATATTATAAGAAATCAGGTAAATAAAATTACATCTGCTTGAATTGGTCCATCCTGGTTTATAATATACCACCTGTTTGTCATTTAAATACTTACTTACTATATAAATTCAATCAGGATAATGTTCTTTCTGTATAATTTTATATTTTAAAATTAAAGCACAACAACAGAACAATTTCAACATGTGTTCAAGCTATACATAATTCACTTTTTGTTACAAAAGATAGTTTCCTGTTTATTTTATATATGTATACGAAAAAAAAAAATAAAGATCAATGTCGCACACGATTTGAATGAAATACTCCGGACTACTTATATATCGTAAAAACAATAAATACACCGATAATCTCTAAAAGTAAATTTAGAATTCTGTAGTTTATTTCTGCATATTTTAAAATAAACTATATCATCATACGTACTGTGATAAATGTCATAAACTTAAACATTTAAATGCCTAGAATTACATTATATACATACTTATATGCTATTTTATTGTGGTAACTTTATCAAATTACGTCAAATTTTTTGCTGTGCTCATAATTATATATAATTTGGATGTTAAATTGACTGATATACCTGACTACTTTCACCTTCATCTATAATGCCTTAATCGATCGATAAATAATCAATTATTTTAAATTTTGAATTGTGGTTTTGTTATTATTAGTAACAATAGAAATAATATGAACTTTAGTTTCTATAATTACCATTTCTAATTGGGGTTTCGTTTCTTTTATTTTTAGTAAGATTTTGAATTTGATTTCAAATATAAAATTGATTAAGTAATAGTTAAGACAATTTGGCGCCTGGATATTTTAAGGAATTATAATCGGTTTTTTGTGTCAAATTTGTAAAGTTGCAAAGGCATATAATCCATAGTTACAACAGTTATAAGAAATTGACAGAAATTTTGTTGTGACAATATTAACAATCTTCCTATAAATGTTAAATCAATTTGGTCTCAAGATCTATAGTAGTATTGGTATGATATTTTTGAATTTGACAATGACTTAGTCGAGAGTTGGTAAGCTAAAAAGCTCAATCTATATACATACTTATCGTCACGTTTTATCAGAACTATTGAGAGTTTCAGTACACCAATTGTACCATTTACCTGACAAACAAATAGTGAAAACAGTTTTACAACAGACAATAAAAATTAAAACTAGTTCATATTTAGTGCTTTAATTCGTTCGTATCGCCCTTGTTTATTGTTGATTCTATATTTTAACAATAGTAATCATGTCTTAGAAATTTGAATCGTTTTTATAAAATTTCATAATTTTAAGCAACTTAAGAATTAATTTCAATTAATTTTACTTTACAGTTTTGTGAATATTCTTGCTCGTGTTAACTAAAATTTGCTAAACATTTGTTCCTTAAAACTAAGTTCCTTAAAACCGATACAATTTTATATATATGCATATATGTATATATATATTATATACAACCATCACCATATATAACTATATATTCGTGTGTAAACATACACAGGTATGTATAATACATGTTAAACCAATAAATTAAGCTTTCGCTTTCTTTCGGTGGCGAAATTATTGCTGCGAATCTTCCTTACACACATTAAATTAGTGTTTTGAATCATTATCGTGCTAAAAAATCAGTCGTTGACGTACTTACCTTAGCCCAGAGTGCACTGCTTAATTCTCCATCACAGAACCACCTGCAAGTTTAACTGTAGGAATGACACAGCCTGGAAGCAGTTTTTCGCCGATACATCGTTTTTCGCCGATACACCGTTATTTTTTCGCCGATTCGTCTATTCTTTATCACTCAAAAACTATTTTCTGAAAACTTGTTTCATAAAAAAATGAATTTAATAATAATATGAAGATTTAACATCAGAAATTGTTTCAATTTTTTTTTAAATACAATTTATATATTTATTGTTAACTGCAGAAATTAAAATGTTGAGATATTTAAATAATCAAATAGAAATACTGAACAAAAATTTAGGCTTTTCACTATTTCGGTGATTTCCCGAATAGGACAGGTTGAAATAAATGAAAATATACGTATAATGCCGTACAATATGATCCAGCATTTAGAAAACGTTCATAAACAAAAATAATTGCATTACTTACCTTAATTTTAATTGAAAAAAACGAAGCATTTTTGGCCTGTTGTGTAATAAGATACAATTAACTGGGAGCTAATGTACGGATTAGGAAATTTTCAGAAAATCTCTTATTAATTTAATATTACTTAAATTATGAAGATCTCGAGTGGAGTAATTACTCGGCAAATTATAAATATGCTTAGAAAAGGTATTTTTAATTATTTATAGCTTCTTGTACGTTGTATTGAATGTCTGCGTATGTTTCCTACATGGTGGCACCATTGGTAAATTAAGAATGGCTCGAAATATAGTTTTAAATATAATTATGTAGTTGAATGGAATAAGTATTGGAATAGCTTCATAATATATAAAAACCTCAGAATGTAATAAAATTTCGTTGTTTGAAAACATATGTTGGTAAATTTATTACATTTTTACGTAAAATAATTAAAGTTTTAACACATTATAGAAACCGTAATTAAAATTATGATCATTTTGTTTTAAAATTAAATAATATTATTTTATCAATTTTCAGAATTTATCAAGTTGGTGAAAAATGTATGATTTAATAAATCTTGAATGCTAGAATATTAATAACCTCCAAATTTGAGCGCGTATATAAATATTCCGCTAAAGTATGATTAAATTATAATAAATAAATAAAGTTAAATTTAAATTTTCGGCACATTTGGTTTTGGCTCATAATTTCAAGTTATTATATACAGATATTGGGTTTAAGTGATGACAATTGTAATAAATAATAAAAGGTAACAGCCGGTTTCATGACGGTCCACATTGTAGTGTAATGCTTGCTGCATATAATTCATAAACAAAAGTTTCTTACACCTGTGACTATAAGTGTATTTATAAAAATAAATGTACGGTACTCACCAGTCGCACGTTTATTGAACTTAACTGAAACATAGCGAATTGATTATTTACATTTTGTCGCTTCATATAAAGAAACATTTTTAAGTTCGTGGAATTAAATGTTACAAAGCAAATATACTCGTACTTAAATAAAAAACAGTAACAATAATATTATAAATATTCTGTTTTTATATTTGTATTGCAAATATATATGTAGGTACTTATAAGAAATAGATAAGACCAAAAAAATATTTAAATTAAGAAAACATTTAAATTGAAATTGATTATTTTTTTTTTATTTCTTTAGATATAATTTTAGTCTTTGACTTTCTGGTCTTAAATGTATGGTTTCATTTAATGAAATGTAAATATTTATAAAAGAAAAAGTATTTTATATACAGTACTGTAATTCTGGAACATAAATGTACGTACATATAAATACTTAAAATATTATTTTTAGTTTTCATTGTCGGAGGTCAGCACAATGTTTATTATAAAACTGAAAAATGTAATTATTTATTACTCGAAACTGCAGTCTTTTCGATACATGCACAAACCAAATTAATATAAATCAATGGGTTATTAAAAAATTGAATATAAGTATATATAAATAAACAATTTTACATTGGAAAATTCGTTATGTATATAATTCAGTCGGACACCATAGAAACAACTGCTTGTATATGTATATTATGTAGGTTTGCCTTTTTATATATAAACAAATTGGTTTCCTCTGTACTTGACCTCAATTTAAGTATAAACATTGCGCATGGAATTAAATATTTTTGCCGCCTATAATTAATTAAATGATGGCGAAGGATTTTTGCTCTTTAATCAAGTGTTATGTGATGATGATATATGGTGTTAAATTTGTGATGGCTGTCAAAAATTTATAAGTAGAGTAAACATGGCAGATAAATATTATAAAAAATATACTCGTGACTTATAATGATTCATATATGGATATAAATTATATAATATTTGACACGATATTATATAATAAAATGAAGCCTTTTATAGCGTTTTAATAACGAAATTGAAATAAATTGTTCATGCTATAATGCTTTCAATCAGTTATAACCGATTGAAATGGTTTGATTTTTCAAAATGTTTCCGCTTTCATTTTTGTCATTAAAGGAGTTGCTGAAATGACAAACCTGGTAACTAAATCGTAATGTAATTTAAATGTTTTTAATGTTAGATAGAAGTGTTTTTATAATCCGCAAAAAAATTATATGCGTAGTTCAAAATTAGCCGTTTATCATTTTATTTAATTTATTAGTTAGTAGTTAGTATAATTATGCAGATTTCAAAATAGTATTTACAATTCCAACTTATTCCAAATGAATGTTTTCAGTTGAGGTCTTGAAAATTTAAAATTTGGGTTGTGAACCCATCGCATCAGTTCATCTCAAATTAATAATTCTAAAGTGATATTTTTCAATTACTTCCCTTATGCGTTTTCTCGTTTCACTCGTGTTTATAGAAATATTCTGTTTCTAAATATGTACTATATACATATATATATATATATATATATATATATATATATATATATATATATATATATATATATAAAAGATATTATAAAAAAATTGTTTATTAGTCACGTACGAAGGCTTCGTACGTCTATTCATTCAATTACTCAATATATCGGTGCCGATTAATTTTTGAAATGTATTAGTATATACTTATACTTACGTATAGTATATACAGAACAAAACATCGATCAAAAAGAAAAATATGTATTTCAATTAGCTACTATTAAATTGACTGCCTGACAGCAAGATTTATCAGCCATAATATTACGACCAGTATTTTAATAAATGCTCAAATAAAGACACAATCAGCTATTTTTACTTCTTAGCAATCAATAGATAAAATATATTATCAGCTACAAAAATTATTAAATAGCAATCTATGATTACGAAATAATTAATTTCTAAATTGCTAAAATTTTAATATAGTTTTGGCGGAATATATGGATTAGAGGTATAAAATAAACAGCAAATATAATTGAGTAACAAATTAGTTTAGCCAACTAGAAAACGACCACCACTCGTTAACAGGATTTAAATTCTTATTTGCCCTTATTAATAATAACTTGATCGAAGGTTTAAGGCCATAGTCGATTATGGTGATCGATAATTTGTTTGCCTAAGAATTCTAAATTTATTTAAATATGTATTATCTCATTCCAAAAAAAGTGAAAAACAGGCATGGGCGTTATGAATCGATTTTTTAAGTATGAATAAGTTATATTCTGTTAACATTCTTGTCCATAACATTTTATCAATACACACGATAAAGATTTATTCGAAATATGTACACATATTATAGCCCAGAATAAAATAATATTAATACTCAATTAGTTAAACCGCACGAGGCACACATTACCAGTGAAAGTGTTTTAATTTGTCTTAATTTATATTCATAAATTCTCATGTGACAAAACAATTTAAATCATTTCGGTGGTTTTAACGAAGTATAAAAAAAATTAATTTTTTGGTTTTTTATATGATAAGTTCATAACATACTGATAACAATAATAATAATAATATTCTACCAACACTACCGAAAAATTTCGCGCGTGTATTGCGTTTAGATTTTTGAGTTGAAACCTATTGTTTGTTTTAATATTTTATTAAACTTACAAAACTATACTATCCACCTACTTTAAAAAGAAAGTCGGTGATTACTTCAAAAGTTTTGTTTTAATATTTTTTTTTTATATACATACATTATGTATGTATATAAAAAATATAGCAAAAGTTAATTATATTCTACTTTGAGTTATATCAACACTTTCATTTTTACTGTTTGCTAATTAAAAAATATTTTTTATTGTAATAGTTGTTAGATAGTTTTTACTTTTTTCTCTTTATCTATAAATGTATTTTGGTGGCGATTCATATATAAACAAATGATGCAACTTAAATTCTAAGCGCTATAAATATTTGTATACACATAACCACACACTTGTGTCACTAATTATGCGACAAATACCTTCCAAGAAATTTAAATATTACAGTAGTATAATAGCGATAAATATGCGTTTATATAATTAATAAATAATATTACTAAAACACCATTAAAGTACTTAGTTTAAAATCGATATAATTTTAACACTTGTCTGTTGCGAGTAAGTATATTAATGTTTGAGTTGTATTTACCTTATCAATTAGCATTGCGTTGGCAGTTCTTAAATCAAACAATCGATTTTTTTTATTCTATATAAGTATGTACATATGTATATATTCACTCAAAACATCACCGATAACGATACCAATAATATAAATAATGAAAAAAGCGAAATAGTAATGAAATATCTACCTACCTTATCGTACAATTTGTTGTGTTCATTACCTCAAGCTAAACAAAAATTATTTTCCAAAAATGATTATTTATATTTATACAAACGATAAACTAATTTTAGAAATGTGATAATGACTATCGGAGTAAATGTAAAGAACTTGATAATTTAGAACATGCGGTGCTGCCTTTTCTTATTTGCAAATACAGGTACATGTATACTTATATGATGCTATATTTTCGTGTCGTTAACTGAGCATCCACATGGCCTATAACTTTAACATGTTTGTTGCTTAATTGTTTGTTAAGCTTTATGCACGATTAAATGTATCATGATTTAAAAAAAAAAAGTTTTACTTACATGTTTTTATAAATAAAATAGAAATTAGCAACTTTGTATATAAATTTGGTCTAATTTTATTTATATAGAGTTTGTTATGATGTGTATATTACAAATACCATATATGTATGTAATTTAAATTTTTAATTGTAAAATGACTATTGAAACATAAAATCATCACGACTTTAGCTTCTTACAACATATACAAATTTCGATATAGTTAACTTTCGAGATAGTTAACTCGGCATACAGCTTAGAAATTATGTATGTGGTTTGCCTTTGCAATATATTATAATTCAATTTGATATAAAAAATTTTAAGAAAGGTTTAAGAGTTAAACTTTCATCAAACTATATACGAAATAATTATCTTCAGGCATAGAGATTTCTCAAAATTGTTACCTTAAAATTATATACAATTGTTGCCTGAAAATTAGTTTCAAACTTTCAATTTTCGCAAAATCTTAATCTAATCTGAACATTTGTTTACTATCAATTAAGTCATAAAATTCCTATCCTCAAAATTTACAACTTCGTGATCGATTGATGTTTGCAAATTACTAGTGCATGCATGATTCAGTTAGTGGAAATAAATCAGGATTTATAAAACAAAGTTTACAGTATATTTGTAGAAGCTTATCATTTTTGTAGAATGCTAGAATATGTGGAACGTTAAGTTCCGAATTTTTTGCTTAAATAACACGATTTCAGGTAAATTACCACCCATACGCGAAAATAACATTTCAAGAACTTCGCAATTCATGTGCTTGATTTATGGCTCAAAACGCGAAGTAGATGGCACATACCGAGCTCTGTACATTATCGAGATCAGAGATTTGAAGAAGATCCCGAATATTGTACATGAAATAAGATCTCACCGAGTGCATTGGCTCGGTCACTTTCTGCGTGCTGATCCGGAACGAATTGTGCAACGATCTCTGAAAGGAGAGCCACCATATGGTAGGCGCAGAGGTCGGTGCAGATCACGATGGCTCCACGATGTAGAGACCGAATTGGCCTCTTCAGATTGTCTAGACAGTACGAAGACCAAGCCGTTTGAGCCAGATTGTCGACATTTTAAAGGGTCAGTAATAGTTTTTAATACTATTTATTATTATTAAGAGTGCCGGATGAAATGAAGGCTATCGTGAAATCGAGTATCATCTTATATGTCTAAAAATATACTTCTTTAGAAATGTCCAAACAATACGCGTACACTTTGAAATTTGGGCATGGAGTACCCCAAAAATGTATCATAGGGCCAGTGTCTGTGAATATGCGAAGAGCTTGTGCTCATGGCTTAGACAACTTAGATTTTATCCGCTCTTAAAATTGGTAAAGATATATTATTTACGTAACAAATTCTCTGCAAATTTGATGTACATTAACGCTAAATTTGAAAATTTATTAATGTTTTTTTCATTGTAAAGAGGAAGGTATGCCATTAACATTTGAAAACGATATCAGCAACCATATCCTTTTCATGAAATTTTCCATGACCAATTCGCACATTTGCGGCTTTATGTCCTCGATAACTTCACGAACTCCATCTTTAAGGTCTTGAATCGATTTGGAGCATTGGCATAGACCTTATCTTTTACGTGGCCGAAAGAAAATCATCTAAAGGTGTTAAATCACAAGATGTTGGTGGTCAATTGTGATCACCTCTTCGAGAAATAACACGGTCAGGAAACTTCTCTTGCAAAATTGCGATTGTTTCGTTGCTTGTGTAGCACGTAGCGCCGTCTTGCTGAAAATATACGTCGTCCACATCAATATCTTCCAATTCCTGTCATAAAAAACCATTAATCATAGCTCGGTAGTGCAATCCATTCACCTTAATAGTTGCACCAGCCTCATTTTCAAAAAGTAAGGTCTAATCACATACCGCCAGCCCAAAAACCGCACCAAACAGTGATGGAGAGGCTTTTCAATAATCATTTTTGGATTTTCTGGGCCCCAAATGCGATAATTCTGCTTAATAACGTAGCCTCCGAGGTGAAAATGGGCCTCATCACTGAAGATGATTTTTCGATGAAAATCCGGATCATTTTGCTGCATTTCAAGGACCCAATCAGCGAAGATACGACGTTTATGGTGATCGACCGGTTTGAGTTCTTGTGTTAACTGAACTTTAATCTTTATGTTTACAACCAATTACTTCACCTTCTTCTTACCATACCCGGGTAAGTATGAAAAGTTCCATACGTTTTTAAATATATATAGAAGACAATAACCGCCACTGAGTTTGACGCCTATCTCGGTATCATTTTATTAGCTGGTGTGAGCAGATTAAGGAATGACTATACGCAAGATTAATGGAGTTCTTGTGCTCATCGTCTTTATCGTGCTACAATGGGTCTTCGGCGGTTTCATACAATAAATCGTTATATTCGTTTTGATAACGGCAACACTCGTAGCCAGGGCTTACTAGGCAATAAAGCCGCTGCCATCTCAGACATCTGGCTTATGCTAAACAGAAATCTTCAAAAGTATTTCGTAGCTGGGGCAAATATTACTGTGGATGAACAATTGTTTCCATATCGTGGCGGTACACGCTTTACACAATATATCCCTTTCAAAACCGCCAGATATGGAATCAAAGTGTGGTGGATGTGTGATTCGTGTACTTCATACCCAATAAAAGGACAAATATATACCGAAATGGACGCATTAGGACAAATGGAAACAAATCAGGGCGAAAGAGTAGTAAAGGATTTATGCTGCAATCTATTTCGTGGAAGTGTTCGAAACATAACCTGCGACAATTTTTATACCACTTATAATCTAGCTTCTAGTTTGATGCTTGATTTTAGCCTATCAAAACTAGGCATAATTAATAAAAGACGTCGTTTTATACCTTCAAATTTCCTTATTGTGAAAGGCCAACCTCGACCTGTTCAAGCATCTGTATTTGGATTCAGTAGCAATATTACAATGTGTTCCTACTTTCCAAAGAAGAATAAAGCCGTAATTCTCTTATCAACTATGAATTACGACAAAGAAAACCAAGGCTCGACAAATAAACCAACTATGATATTGGATTTTAATAGAACTATGGATAAAATATGTTCGGCGAATATTCATGTAAAAGAAGAACTAACCGATGGCCTCAATCATTTTTTTACAACATATTGGATGTAGCAGCATTAGCGGCATTTATAATTTATAAAGAAAACAAAATGTTTAGAAAACAATACAAAAAAAATCCAAATACATTTTCCGATGGATTTTTCCCAAAAAAAAAAATAAAAACTAATTAAGGATAAATAATTAGAAAGCTACTGAAAATTTGAAGTCGGTACGGCCTCTAATTCGTAGACGTTTTTGATTTTTAAAATTAAAAACTTACCCGGGTATGTGGTTGTAAACTTAAAGGTTAAAAGCCTTAAAACCTAAGTTGTTATGTAAAATACGGTGTAATATCGTTTGTGGAATGTCTAATTCCAAAGATCGACAACCTGGGTTTTCTTCAACACTACATCACTAACTTGTCGCAACAGCTCAAATTTTTCCACCAGTTTCACTATTGCCGGCCGAGAAGGTGCTTCACGACGGCCAAAAAGGTAGTGAATTTTAACAATTTCAATGCGTTGTTGAAGCGTGTATCGTACCATTTTTAGTAATGGCGTAGTTTTTACTTGTCAAATGTCAAAAGATGACAGCTTTAAAATTGACAGCTGCTCAAATCTATTCAAATCATATTGGAAAACCCTTTACATATATTCAATTTGCAGCCGTTATTTTTCAATTTTCACGGTTGAACACCATTGACTAATTAAATTTTATTCTAATTTATCTCAATCTATTTACATTAAAAATAAATCAAATTATTACCCAAAATTATATATAGATAACAATATTATCTACAGTTCAGATTTTCTTAATGTAGTTTTACATGGGGAATTTTATGCGTCAGTTTATTGTTTATTTTCGATACTGATCAACAGTTTTTTTTTTAAATAAAATACCTATGCAAATTTGAATAATTTTTTTTAACCAGGCTTCAGACTATTTTTTATTTGTTTATTTTAAATGTTCGTTACCACTAAACTTATACTTTCCATTCGTATTAATGTAATTATTTTTTATTTATATTTCCAGGTATGGAATATTATGGTCACCATCCAGCAATCAAATTATCAAACGCAATGACAGCTTATGTCGCCCTACATTATTATAGGCGATTATTCGATTTAAAGTATGTATTTTATATAGCAGCCACACACACGCGTACTTCTCTCGAAAATACATCGTGTGTTTGCTAGCAAATAAATAAATCATACAATTTTAGATAATTAAAATTTACGACATCAAGGCACACTCACCTCGCTCGTAAATAATGTACACATTGCATTACACGTACGTGTTTTAAGAATTGTGCTTTCATTATAGGAATGAAATACAAAAATAACTCGTGTCTATGCATCCGATTATATTTTCTACCGGATTGTCAATTTCACACAGTGTTTGGCATAAAATTGATGGCAGCGATTTAATTATGTATATAAAATTTTAGATTAAAATTTACGAGTAGATATTATTTTAATAATAATAATTATTATTGTTAATTTTCACATATAAAATAAACGAGTAAATAAAAAATATAAATAATAGTGACATTACTGTATAATACAATTTATTATACAGGGAATAGTTTTTTTTATAGTATATACAGTAGCTATTATAATAAGATTAGAGTGAGTATTAAAAGGCAAATGACTATGCAGTACGGACAAAATAGGTTAAATTTAATGATTTTTACTTGGAGTTTTGCATTTATGAAGGTCGATATAATAAGAGAAAATATAATTGTTGTTATCAGTTCATAATACATATTATTTAAATGTAATATTTTTATCTTATCGTTTACAAGTACGATTTTGATAGCTTTAAGTATGTACATATGTAGTTATATATTTTGTGACGTATATGATACGAATTAGTTTGTATAAATATTATTAACTAATTTCATTTATGAAACCTTAGAAAATTTCTTTATTGTTTTATATGAATATATTTATTTATATTTATATATTTTAAATGGAGGCTAACTTCTTTATATTTGTGTGTGTATATATATGTATTTAGTTTGCAAATATATTAATTCCGGTTAACCTCGTATCCAAACTGTTGTGATGTGACTTTAATTTTAAATACATTTATTGCGTGAAAAATAAATGTTGTTTTAAGCGAGCCGTGTATTAAAGTCCGGAAATGTATATAAATTGCATTTTGATATTATAATATAGAAATAATAGTTTTTGTTAATTTAATGTTTTAATACAATTTAGCAAATATGACGGTTAATTACCTATAATTAAATTTTATGTATCTTATTGCTTGAGAATGACCTAGGTTGAACTAAGCAACGCAATATTATATTTTCTGGCAGATTAACAATTTTATT
The DNA here is from genome assembly GCA_951394425.1 of Tipula unca. Taxonomy (NCBI): domain Eukaryota; kingdom Metazoa; phylum Arthropoda; class Insecta; order Diptera; family Tipulidae; genus Tipula; species Tipula unca. The sequence continues at coordinate 23,842,902 of OX596381.1, read as the reverse complement.
TTTTGTCATGGTCGGATAAAATTAATTTATTTTCTGTTTGATTATTCTAAACTGTCAAGAGCTTTGCTCATTTTGTTTTTATTTTTATACATTGTGAATAATTTTTTCGTGCCTTATACACAGTTTTTATTAACATGTTGATTGGCGCACTTTATAAATTATACATACATATATCACGACTCCAATTAACTCTGCTGATCTCATCTTTCAATCATATGTATATTATCGATGATTTTGCATCGATCAATCATTATTGTGTAATATGTTTACAATTTATATACTATCGGTTTAATAATATTATAGGTACTTGTTATTGTATCCGAAATTTTAATCAGTTTCATTAAAAATTAAGTACGTAGCAAACTTTCAGGTTGAAGCGATAATGATGTTGGCTAAAAGTTAATTTTTTGCTATTAAGCAGCGTCATTAGATTAACTTTTGAAAAAATTGTGGTGGTAAGTTTGGCTTTTAATTTATCCAGCCTAATTACATGGTCCTTAAAATAATGAAAGATATAATATTTTGTATGTTACCCAAACATACCACCGTGTACAGTGTACACCAATTTGAAAGCAAAGATTACCTCCCTGTTTAGTAATGATAATTTTGAGAAACACGCGGGAAAAATGTAATATGTTTATTCTAATTAATTGTACTACTAATTACATACTTATTTATACATACTCATATGTTTTTATATAGCCATATAACTTTGATCCTAAGAGTACAAAACACATATATGGAGCGTTACTTTATTACCAAAATATAAAAGAATGTAGTAATTTGTAATGGTATGCATGTTATATATTTCATGAAATTGTAAAATAATGCATAGAACTTGAAAATAGTATTTTGTATATGATTTATGTTCAATTTAGGCCAATTTTATGCTATACAAAATATATTACAATTCACCATATACATATGTAGTTTATTTCATTTAACCTTGATTATAATTTAATTTGAAAAATGAAATTCAATTACAATTACACCTTCAGCCAAAAAATAAAATAAGGATAGAATAGTGTGGATTTGGCGTAGTGTTCAAATTAATTCAATTTGAGTAGCGTTGAAAAAAAAGGAATTTTAAATGTTATTTGGATTACTTAAACTTCAAACAATATTGGAATTAGTTTGAAATAATAAAATAAGAAATTATCATTCGTTGTTATTTTAAAATACGAAAAATACCATTACTTACTCCAAAGAAAATATATCTGTTTAAATTAAATAAGTTTAACCATTGTGGAGATAATTTCACCATCACGCAACTATTTTCTAGGGTATGCAAATAATGGGATTCGATGTTGTACGGTTTGACTCGACTGCATTAATTAATATAAACTGAAGTCTTTCAATTATGGTAGTATCAGTTATTGTTTATATTTCAGTGAAGTCTGATCTATAATACAGTTTAATTGTGAATCTATAGAATAAATTTTATTAAGCAATTGCTATTACTTGTTTTGAATCATACCACTTTGTGTCTCAAATCAATTGATTGAATTTGAAGAATAATGCAACCAAACAAATTTTACTCGAATTTTGTTTAATTTGATTATATCTGCGTGTTATGTATACATATTGGACACATTATGAAAATACTATATAAAAATTATATATACATATACACCCATTTGAAATAATGAAATTAAAAAGAAATACACTAAATTTTATAAATATGTATTTCAGTTTGTTTAATTACAATTTCCATGATTCATGAAACGCAGCTGATTCAATTTAAACTTTTTTAATATTTTTTACAATTACAATACACGTATGACGTAATTTCCTCTATTTATATTGGATATAGTAATTTTTCAAAACAAAATAAAAAATTTACATAATATGTATATATGTATGTATGTATATGAATTGCATAAGATTTGTACCACTTTATCAGTGGTTGTAAACGTTGTTGTAACTCACTTTTTGAGATACTGCATTATCGATAAAGAAACATTGTTTTAAATCTCTTCGTCGAATGCAAAACGCATTAGACCGATAAGTAAAAAGCCTGATATTAAAATTGAAAGCTAATTATTGTTTTACCAAATAAATTATCTGATTGGGCTAATTCACAAATAATTATTTTGAGAAAAAGGATCAATCGGTTCATAAATGGCCAGTGTTAAATCTTATTGCAATATGAACTAACAGATTATTAGTTCCTATTGCAATAAGTTAATTATTAAATATTTTTCCCAATATTTATCACTTTCGGGAATTCTTAAAAGTTGTATATACCTAAATATATTTAAAAACAATGTACATATCCGATTTTTATAGAATTAATTTTACAAAGTTAAAACAAATTCACTTTTTAGAATTGTAAACTTGCATAAATTCATGAATTTCATGAATAATTAGAATTCATAATTTGAAATTTAGCTAAGTTGCCTACGAGTAGAAAGAGATTTTACGAAATCCTTTGAAATTCGAATATTAAAATTAGATCGAGTTTTTGATTTTAATAAATTTAAAATTTTCTCAGTTTTTTAAACTAACTGTGAATTCACACTAAACGCAAATTGCGAATCCGAACAATCTGATTCATACAAATTAAAAACTGCGAATAGTTAAATACCTCAAAATACGCAATTCTACTTTTCATAACGCAATTTTCAAAATGTGCGTGTATACATTTTGTTATCGTACACGCGAATTTCGTAAATTATCATGTTTTAAGCATAATTTTGTACAAATTTGTATTTAAAATCGTAATAAAAATGATGTTTTATACATAAGTACAATATATTTTTTATGCATAAGTACAATATGTGTCTTTGACATAAAAAAATCAAATTTGTTGAAAATCCACATCCTTATGCCATTTTTTAACATAAAATATTGGAAAACCCAGAGTCTGTTTCGCAGTATCATACTTTACATTATTTATGCAATCTGAATAATGCTTGCCTCATATTCGTATTGAGTTACTGGTGTAGTTGATACTTTATTCTCTAGTTAAAGGTGACACTGCGGTTGAAGAGGAATCTAAACGTGTTGTATACACGATTGAGCGAAAATAATTATTTTCCGCATAGTTACTACAATGGCCTTGTATAATTGATCATACTTTATTTTCTGACGAAGAACATTTGTGACATTAAATTAATTTTATATTAAAATTTCGCGCGACTTCATAGTTTTATGAGCGATTAAATTAAACAAAATTGTTCTATCGGAACACTCGCCCTAACATCGCTTTACTTAAAAGCGCTCTAGGGACAGTCTTATATAAAACCATGTGTTTAGTTTTTATTGCTTCTCGGTTCTCATCGCTTGTCGCGCGCACTATGTCTACAGCCTAAGAGCTGCTATTTTAAGACAAATTTTCAATTCAAGTTTGATTTTTAAAATATTCCATACTGAATTTTAAATAAATTTTTAGAATTGATGCGATGATCCATTTCAAAAATCTTCGACATTTCTTTACTATACTATACTATTTAAAAATAAATTTACGTATGTACACTACTGTTTAAAAGTAATTTTACTTTTGCAGTTTCACTTTTTTGAGCTGATACCTGGCTGATGAATATTGCTACATTAAGAAAGCCAAATAACTTTTTGCTTAATTCACGTAATTTATTTTTTTTTGATTCATTTGAAAGATAATTCATTTTTATTAAATTTTATTAATTGGTTTTAAAAATAATGGCACCACGCACGTTGACGCATGTGCGACATCAGCAAAAAATTATTCATTACTGCCTGAAGAGTTGCAGTGGGAACTGCATCAGTTATCAGAAGTTTTGTTTTGTAAACTTCCTGTTTGCGGAGGGGGGGGGGGGGGGGGGGGAGGGGTCAACGAAATGTGGAGTTTCTTGATATCAGCTTATTGGGGAATTGGCCGGGCTATGTGAGCAGCTGCACTATCTTGTTGAAACCACACAGAGTTGAAAGTGATTCTCTTTCGGCGTAGTTCTGGATAAAAAAACTCTTTCAACATTCAACAAACTCTTTCAACATTCAACAAACTCTTTCAACAAGCTACAGCAGCGATAGTTTCCTGCGTCCGAACTGAAGGGTTTCGATGATAAGGATTTCTTGCGATTGACCCATGCTGAGCAAAATTGTTTACGAGCCTCATTATAGTCCATCTGTCGCTAAGCTTTAGTTCAAGTGATTTATGATTTCTAGTTGACGTTCTGTATCTTTTAATTTTATAATTTTTGGAGGACGTCCAAGATTTGCAAAATTTCCCACTCTTCAAAAATTCTAACCATAATCTTTAAATTGATGTGAGGCTTCAGCTTTACTTTAACCGTTTAAAAAGCATCCTCAACCCATTTTCTGGACACTTTGAGGTCTTAGACATTTATTTAACGCGTATATGGTAATTAAAAAGACTCATAAAATAATTACGTTAGATGATATGTAAGAATATAAATACTTTTGAAATCACTTTTTCACTAAGATTACCTTTTTTAAAAAAAAAAAAAAAAAAGATTACCTTAAAATTGGAGATTACTTATAATTTCGATATTTTTTCTACTCGAATGAAACGAATACGTTAAACAAAATAGAATTGGTTTTGAAAAAAATGTATAATGGAATTATTTAAAAATAACTTAGTAAAAATACTTTTAAACGCCAGTGTACATACTACTAAGGTAATGTATAACAAATAAAACGAAAACTATATGTATCTTGTACAAATCTATTTATTGTAATCTGAATTATCTAATAAAACAAGTAGAAAATTAATGACAAATCCAGATTCAAATCAAGTTGGAGCTATATTCTTTCACCTTTAATACAATTCTAAAATTTGTAATACATATTTTCCAAAATGTTTAAATTTACGGAATTTTCGAGTTCTACTCGTATAATACCAATTTGTTCGATTTTAAAATTTCGTAGAATGTTTAAACTTTGCTTGGCTCCGATATTAGGAGGTGCAAGCCGAAATCGATTGAGCCGGTTCAACAGTTAGAACCTCTCATTTACATGAAATTTTCAACGAATATCAAAGAAAATATAATGGAATAGTAACATATACATACGTTCAAACTATTCAAATAGGAGTGATCGAAAACGTGTGGACACGCGGTGTAATCATCTTTGAAATATGTTAAATCAATAACAGCACGAAAATGTTTAAACTTTTTGTGTGTACGTATACGTAATAGCTGAAAGAATTTTTAAACAACACAACGTAATCACTAATCAGCATACGCGAGTTTCTAATTTGTACTAATCGCATAATAGTTTTTTTTTGTTTTTGTTTATAAGTCGCACGTATTATATTGTCTCGTATATTTATACAAAAATTTTAATGCAGTTTGAGGTAAAGCTTAAAATATATTTTAAAAAAATGTAATAAATGACCTTTGATCAGATATTTTATATAAAACGCACATACATATTTATAAATTTATCAAAACGCTATAATTTATCTTCTAATTATTTACCATAATATTATTATTTCATGCTTGTTATAATAATTTAACAATTACGCTATTTTTGTCTGTACATACTATTGTGGTATGGTAATAAGCATCCATTCCATATAAATTTGTTTATTAATCTAGATATGTATATATACATATGTATATATGTACGTATGTAAGCGGGCGCGAACGCGAAACTTACAGAAATATAACAACACAAGCGAGAAACTAATAAACTAAAAACCTTCAAATTTATACTCAATGTCACACCTGGTTTTTTGTTGTTGTTATTTTTACTGTAAAATTATTGAATTTTTTACTTTATATGAATTTTAATTGAACTTCTGGAGTTTCCATGTACATAATCTAATTGCATGGCGCATACAAAATTTTTTTTGATTGAAGTGTGTTGTCTAACATATATAGTACATACTACATATAAAAAACATAAAATATAAATTGTATGGAATTTGGGACGAAATACATCATTAACCGTACTGTACTTGTGGTGTGTTGTCAATTCAATGAACTAAAAAAAATGTTCAATCATACTGAATTTATAAAGTTTATTTGTGTGTAATAAATATACTTTCAATTAATGCGGCGATAACTTCAAGGCAAATGATGACTTTCTCATTTATTTTTTTTTGTATAAAGTTCATTTTGAATCGAGGTCGTTGTGATTGCAGTAATATATGTGCTTATCACAAATTCTTGTTGTCAATGCTTGTCTAGGTACATTAAAATTACATAAAATATGTTATGTATGACATGGTTTATTTGCAAAATATTTTATGATTCATGCTAATAAAAACGCCGCAGGTTTTAAACTTGAGAATTTTATGAGTTTTTTTGACGAGCCCAATTTGCTTTTATTATTTTTGGTCAACCGTAGTTTATGAATATAATATTAGGTAATCCCCTTAATTTGGTATTTTATTTTAATGATGAGTGGGTTTGTTGTTTCATTTTGCTTACCTTACGATGACAGTTCAATATTGATATAATAATCTTAAAATTTTACCACACGTTTCATATTCATCATTATTTTAAGAAATGGAAATTATTATTAATAATAATAATGGCTAAACTTTATAGCTGTTTGATGTGATATTTTAACTAATAAGTTTCACAATAAACCCAGTGAAAATTAATTTTTAATTTCAAATCTAACCATAATTCTTAATAAATTATAGCTAATTATAGCTAAAGAAAAATATGTTATTCATAGCGAAATAGTAAACTGATTTTTCAATGAAATCTATAAGTTGTCGATGTAATTAAAAATACATTCTCTATTGCAAATGTACATAAACCTACAGTTTCAGAAAATATGATTAATATTTCGCGTTCAATTTACTATCGTATGCAAACCCTTTTCTAATTTTTTTCACAATTTATAAACATAACTTAGTTGTTAACCATTTACATTTCACAAACATTCATATGCATTGAAACTGCAATGTTGTGTTTTGTATTCCAGCTCTAAAGGAATGGTTTTATCTTTCTTCTCTGCGGAATATTCGAGAAATTAAATTAAAGTTCTAGTTTACATCGCCGATCTTAAGTAAATGTTTTATTTGTATATAAACTATAACCATAATTTTTTTGTATTTTTGTAAATTTTTATTATATGCTAAAAGATGTTTAAAATTTAGAAAAAAATTACAAATCTTGAAAATTGTATAGATATTGTAAGCACAATGTTGAATGCTTCAAATTTTTCCAAATTCGCTAATTCTCTTTTTCTCAGCAAGAAATTATCATATTCCCAAAAGAATTTTAAATTTCATAATTTCTCCAAACAAGTTTGAAAATTTATACAACTCTTGTGGACATTTTCTAGCAAAATAATTCAAACATAATTTAAGCTTTAATCATAGTTTACTATTATAGGAATTTTAGCAGGAGTAGCCGAAATTTGAAAATAATATTATTATGGATTTCTGTCAGTCTCAATTTCAGCATAATGCAATTATTTTTTGTTTTCCACGTGTTATATTTTCGAGTTTATATCGCAGCTAATTAAATGTTCACTGCCGCCCTCGTTGGCACAGTAAGTAGCGTCCTTGCTTTGTTATTCGAGGGTTTCGGGTTCGATTCCCGGTGGTGACCACGGTTGGGTGTTTTTAATGTGTAAGTATATGTGTTTGTCCGGGTATTGCACCGTGGGCCCATTAGTGGCATTGAGTGCTGGAGTAATCCGCCCAAGTTCAATTTTATAAATGTTCATTTGTTTACTCTTATTATATTTTTTGGTAATTTTATTCTGTTTAAAATACAGATTCGAATACAGATTCGGGCTTTGTAATTTGAGTACACACAAATCAGAATTGTTTATGCAAATTAATATTCTGCATTTAAATAAATAATAGTAAAAAATTTGTATTAGAGACAAATTTTCTATGAAGAAATCTTAAAGTTTATGTTTCAGGTTTATGTTTTGGTCATATCTTTGCCCAAATTACATATTAAACTGAAGAGCTTATCAATCCCAATATTCTGCGCTGGAGTCTGTTTTCCTTTGCACCTTATAAGACGCCTGATGATATTTTCCTGGTGAATCACAGCATGGCTTTCCTTTCATTCAGGACCATTTAATACACCTTTTCCAAGCGTGTATTACTTTTAGCACCGTTCCAAAATTCTAGAGCAGGAATAGAGTATTTTTTATTCTGAAAGCTGGGAAATTCGAATATATATTCGGACCCAAGTATTTTCGGCTTATTAGTCTGACAGATTTATCAGAGACCATAACTTAATTAGCTCCATACAACATGCTTAGAGAGTTGGTAAGTCCTATGAAATCTTCTTGCATGAACTTGCCACTGGGATTGAAAGAACCCTGTCAATTTTAAGGAGTTTTGTGTAGGTACGTTCCTGGATATACCGGTAGCTTTTGATAGTACTTCGTTTGCTGGGTTTACTAATGCTTGTTCCAATTTTGGTATTGATCGCACCATTGTCACAATGGATTGAATCCATGCTCAAGTCTCGCATTGCTGAGGATGAACTTGTTAGCATGTCCGTTTCTGTCAAGATTGTCAAAGACTTCATTGCACAGAACTATGTTGATCTTGTTTTAACAGTTTCAAGGAAACACCTGAAATTCATATTTAAGTTAATGCAACATACCTTAACTATTGTGGATAGTGCGCTAACAAGGTCTACACGTCAACCCGTCTAAGACTGATTTAATTATTTTACTAGGTGTATGAATAGACATCCGTCCTTTCTCTTTTTGAGAAACCGATTACCAGATGTGACCTACTCGAGCACCTTGTCATTATTTTAGATAGCAAAGTCTCTTGACAACACCATCTTGAATGTTAACTCCAAAAGGCTATGGCCATATTTTAGTATTATAAAACAGAATGCTGTCTTTAATATATGTTTAAAACGCTGGCCTTACTGATATTATCTTACGCTTCTATTGTGTGGTGGCCAATGGTTAATCTAAAGGCTTCTATAGCCAAACTTAATGGTCTACAAAATATTCCTTATATAGAGATGTTACAGGAGCTAGCTTCTCAAATCTACTTCTTGCTATGGAGTTCATTCTTTTCTTTCCTCAGTTACGTATCTTTATTCTTTGCATTGCTTGTTCTGCAGCGTTTCGTTCGAGGTGCATTGGGACATAAACAAATTTCTAAACATCATACTTTTCATTTTTACCAGAAATGATAGATCACCCGAATTCAATTTCTCTAATTTATTTTCGTTGGGTTATCATCAAGAAATTTGTGGATTTCGGAAGATTTTCTCAAAAAATTAAACGAGTCCATTGGATTTTTTTCAAATGGTTCTCGCTTTACCCTCAGTACTAGATCTAAACATACTGTCTTTGGTATGGGTTCAAGCTGGAATAATAGCGCTGACACAAAGTGTTATTGAGGCATTGAATTTCGCTGTTCATTAAACATTTTTCTGTAGATAGCAAAGCTATCCTCAATTCGTTAAATGATCCCTTCTCATAATACCGTTACGGTTATGTGAGTGCCAGCATATTGTGATATGATTAACTCTAATTGGATCTGAACCTACCGCTCTTTTATATTTCAACTATGTCTAGAAGTTATAAATAAGTATGCTTTGAATGATCTAAGGCTACAGTGGCTTGCACTTCTATTCGCATGGCGAAAAACTGCATTACCGTCCATTAAGTACTTACGATTTATCTTTTAAAGATGATCAGCTAAGAGCTTTATTGCGATCCTTACGAAACATAGTTTTTTTAAGAGTCATCTCCATCGCTTGGGCTTGCCTTAGGTTGTTATATGTGAGAACTGTCTTGAAGAATATGATGACTGTGTCATATTCATTTTGTGTGTATAATTGTCGAGCTGTCAATATTATTCGATTTCAGGTTTTCCACTATAGTTCAATTGCTGTAGGTCAGTTGGTTTCCATTCCTTGGTATAAACTTGTCCAGCGAATTAGGATAGAATCCTCAAATTTTGTTTTGAATATTTATTTTCACTTTTTAATTTCAGAAACAAATATGTTTTAAGCCTTCAAGTCGAATTTATGCGTTTTTTGCTTGCTGTAAAATATTCAGCAGCCCATATATTAGCCAATCAAAACTAGCCATTTCGTAAAGAAATTTCCCCTTCCAAATCAAAAAAAATTCAAATCGATGAAAAATTTGCATCTACATGTACTACAAATTAAAATATGCTCAATTTTCGCTCATTATGTCAATTTTGCTCTTTTTCAATTTTTTTTTTGCTATATCTTGGCGAAATGTCATTGTCGTCTCATTGCATTCACAAACGCAATATGAGTTGTATTCCGGCAATTGAAAGTGAAGGTGTATTTATCAACCAGATACCAATGCCCCCAAATGCAGGTAAATCAGAATCGTGGCTGAATGGCTAGGAACTTATGTTTTCAACAAACCTTAAGCTTGGCGAAAATATTTGCTGGTTTTAAGCCTTATCTGTAAGTTTAAAATGGTGATTTAGTTTAATGGTTATTTTCTAAAACGAACACATTACAGGTATATTCACACCTGTTAAGCCGATAAAGCGCTAGCCTCCACTTACGCACATGGTGCTGAATTATTTGCCAATAAAGTTGATGTGGTCTTGAAGCCAACAACTGTTGGTATGCCCCAATCCACATTTAACCAACTCAATTTTGTCCAATCCACATTATTTGTTGATAAAGCTGATGTGGTTTTGCAGCCTAAAACTGTGGCTGAATCCACATTCCGGCATAAACATAATACGGTAAATGAAATACCGCAGCCAAAAATTTCGATCGGCCATCCAATTCAGTACAGTGGAATAACAGAACGTGTATCGCCAAAAAAAATGGTTGGATAATTTCACACCGAGCAATGAAATTGAATATGAATGTAAACGAACTATACACATTAAGAATAAACAATTTAAAATAATTAATCATTTTTATTTATGGACATCCTGCATACACTCCAGTAAGGAAACTTGTAGTACCTTGGCAGATTGATAGTTCCTAAATGCAGAACTCCGCAGTGTTTATATAATCAGCTCCTACAATTTATCATCAAAAATTTGTATTCAGATTGTAGAGTATCTCATCGATGTTTCGAAGACTTTTTCATATTCTACCCCGGTCTCCAGTCGACCTTCTTACTTCTAAAATCAAAGCAAGATGCCTTCCGTTAATTTCATTAAATAAACCGTAGAAATTAAGGTTATTATACGAGAACTTCGGCCTTGCGATTCGCATTAACTTATTTTTATAATACGGAATTTCCAACAGTAGTATTGTATCAGATACATATATCACAATTTTATGTGATTTATTGTCATACTTGCTTTAAAAATAACATTTACATTTTTGACATAATTTTATTTACATTTTTGGCAACAACAAATTGAGCAAAAAATCATGCACAACATACTAAAATAAAAATTCCTTTAAAAGCAGCCAACTTCACCCGGTCCTGCAGGCAATTTTGTAGCAATTTTTTTTAATATATAGGTGATCTGAATATTTAAAAAAAAGCATATGGTAAAATAAATATACATATAGAGTCTCTTTAGGTAGCAACTCTTAAGAGATGCACGCCGCGATCCTTCCAAATAAGGCAGTTTGAAATTTAAAATTCATTTCCTCATAAAACATGTTAATTTTGGTTTTATAGGGAAATTTCAAGAAGTTGTCTAATGTGTGTTTATAAATTGATAAGGTTAAGTTATTAGACTGGTGTGATCATATTTTTTTTTTAATTTTCAAATGTTAATTTAGGTTTTCAAAGAAGTTTTGTGCGTACATAGTTTGTTTTTATTGTAAATCCTCAAAACTAGTCAGTTTCAAATTTACGTACATTACGAAACTTTTCACATTTACTTGAATAGAAAAATAGAAAACTCAAATGTAATTAATTCCTAACTTATCTTACCAATTATATATAAATTAAATTAATTTAAATAAATAAATTGTTTCTCATACATACATATATATGTTTCCCAATTTTGTTAATTCCGATAAATGTGTGCACTTCATACAAATTGGAGGACAATTAATTTTAGAACAATATTATTTATTCGAAATTATCATATACTAATCGCCATTATTTGCCAAAATACTAATATAACAATAATTACCAAGAGTTGCGTCTTCCAATATAAATTGAAACACGCAAACTGAGTATTTTTAAATACGACGACTGATTTTTTTTTTTTTTTGAGGAAAGAACTAATTCAAATTGTAATTGGGAATATCCAGTTTTGTTATTAATATTTTTCCTATCACAAAATATACAATGTCATCCTCTTCGACCAGCAGATTGGGTAAAATAATAACAATAGATAATTAAGCTCACATCGTGAAAATGTAATTACATATACATTTAGTTTGGTATTTATGTTCTTAATATTTCCTAACAACATACTAACATTTAAAAATTTTATGCTTCTCATATGCAATAATAAATAGCATAAAAAGCATAACACAACAGCAGTAAAATTATTCGAATTCAATTAAAAACACATCGCTCGTTCTGGTACTCAAGTCACATCATAATGTTTTAATTTTTTTATATAATTTCCGCGATAAAAACTACAGTTTGAATATAGCAGATTGATCCACGTCGGTTTTCTTTATACATATGTATATACATACAAAGCATTGTGTTGTTGTATTATATGTAATTTACAACAGTAAAGTATGATTCCATCCTTATTGTGATACTTAAAATGATTTTCATTTGTTCAAATGATTCATATTGTCGCGTATATAAACCATAAATACCGACATACACGGTTATATAAGATGATTTGGCGGATGAATCATTGATATAAAAATTTAATTTTAAGCACAAACAAAACAATTATTGGGTAACAGTATTACTTCTCTTTGATTCAACGGTATAATAAAATTCCAATTGAATTTAATATAATGCGCGATATCATATCAGTATATAGGTATTTGGGCTACTCATTGTGAATGTGATAATAAAATCTTATAGATAAAATACCTTGTTTGTGACAAAATATATATAGTAATTCAAGTTTATTCTGGAAAGTGTTGCTCAAGGCCGCTTAAGTAAATAAAATTAGAATAATAACAAGGCTTTATATGTATGTCGTATAGATGTATGCGAGTGCAGAAATAAGATTAACGAATTGTTGACAAAGCATAGAATTAATTTAAATTTTTATAAATTTTATTTCGTTGCTGGGATTTCCCCGCGCAGGGTTTTTTTTTTATTTGCATCGTCTTGACGCTATTTATTAAGAGTATGAACATATATGTTCGCATAACATGGAACGCATGGTACGTTTCGATTGTGAAGGTCTGATAAATGAAGATCAAAAGAAACGATATCAGGATCTTGTCAGCGACAACATTAATGAAGCTAATTACCAGTCTGACTGCGTGAACTCTGTGTGGGAGGTACTGAAAACTTCGGTTGTCAGTGCTGCTCAACAGACTTTAGGTATAGTGAAAGTCAGACCCAAGAATGATTGGTTTGATGACGAGTGTCGTCTTGCAGTTGAGCAACAAAATATAGCCCATAATGAAGTGCAACAACGTCTCACAATCGCGAGGAAAAACAAGGCTGCTCTTGCAAGAAGGGCAGCTAAGCGGATTTGTAGACGGAAGAAGCGAGAATGGTGGAAGGCCGAGGTTCTGAAAGTACAACAACTCAGCAATGAGCGCAGTTCGCGTAATTTCTTTAAAGGAATTACTGGACTGCACCATACTTTCAGGCCTACGTCAACCGCCATTCGGGACCGGGATGGAAACCTCTGTGTCAATATCGACGCAGTACTTGACGCATGGAGTGGACATTTTACTGACCTGCTTGATGTCCATCATGCGTCACAGACTGTTGTTGAGCCACCTCTAACACAGACTGGGGAGATTTGCACTGAGGAGCCATCCCATGAGGAATTCACTAAAGCCATGCAGAGATTGAAACGAAACCGTGCACCTGGAGTGGACTGCATTAATTCGGAGCTCTTGATATTCGGAGGGGATACTTTGTTGAACTGTCTTTTCGACCTTATTCGATTAGTATGGCGAACCGAAGTTATGCCTGACGAATGGAAAGTGGCCACGATATGCCCCATCTTCAAGAAGGGAGACCGCTTGAAGTGTGAGACATATCGCGGTATAGCCCTCCTTTGCACAGCGTACAAGTTACTGTCATACATTGTATTGGATAGAATCACTCCTCTAGCGGAGGGTTTGGTTGGTGACTATCAAGGAGGATTTCGTCCGAATCGATCAGTCACCGATCAGGTCTTTTCGCTGCGGATGATTCTATCTAAATATTATGAGACATCCATCCCCGTACATCAGGTGTTCCTGGATTTCCGGCAGGCCTATGACTCGATCAATCGAGAGAGTTTATGGTCTGCCCTGGAATACCTAGGAATGCCAACAAAACTGGTACGACTATGTAGGATGACAGTGACGCAGTCCCAATGCTGTGTTAAAGTTGAGAACAGGCTATCGACAAGTTTTGTAGTTAACTCGGGTGTTCGGCAGGGAGATGCTCTGTCCCCGATACTCTTTAATCTCATGTTGGAGTACATCTTTCGTAAAACTGAAACACCGCAGCGTAACATCTTATATCGCCAGTCCAATCAGGTGCTTACATATGCAGATGACATATGCGTGATTGGACTGAATAGCAACGGCGTGAAAGAAATACTTGATCCGCTTGTAGAGTTTTCAGCTTCAGTTGGACTTCAGATCAATGAGTCCAAAACGAAATACATGATCTCTGGTTTTAGGGACAATGGCACACCAGATTTTAGTAGTGGCCACCACACGTTTGAGGGAGTGAGGAGGTTCAAATATTTGGGTTCTCTTATCACTCACGATAACAGTGTGGGTGAGGATATTAAAGTGCGGCTGGCAGCTGGCAGTTGTTCTTTGTATCCTCTAAGGCCACTGCTAAAATCTAAACACTTATCAAGTGCCGTGAAGCTGAAGCTTTACAAAGCGTTGATCAGGCCCGTTGTTATGTTTGGATGTGAAAGTTGGGCGCTGACGGATGAGTACGAGAGATGGCTCCTAACATTTGAGAGAAGAGTCATGCGTGTGATTTACGGCCCAAAACGCGAAATAGATGGTACCTACCGAGCTCTGTACAATATCGAGATCAGAGATCTGATGAAGATCCCCGATATTGTACATGAAATAAGATCTCAGCGAGTACGCTGGCTCGGGCACGTTCTGCGTGCTGATCCGGAACGAATTGTGCAGCGATCTCTGAAAGGAGAGCCACCATATGGTAGGCGCAGAGGTCGTTGCAGGCGAAGATGGCTCCACGGTGTAGAGAACGACTTGGCCTCTTCAGATTGTCTTAGACAGTATGAAGACCATGCTCGGGATCGAAACCGCTGGAGCCGAATTGCTGACTCAGTAAGGGGCCAGTAATGGCCTTTAAAACTGTTTTAATTAATTAATTAATGAACATGTATACATATACATATATACATGTTACATAATACATATTTACATTTTCTATTAACTTAATTAGAAATTTATTGATCTTTCTTATTAAATTAATCTTGAATTTTATAATTGTATAGTAATAGATTTATAGAACTTATTAGCTGTAGAAATAGTAAGATAGCAAATATATTGTGATTATAATGTAATTGCTTAACTTGAGAATGACGTATTAAAATAGTTCATTTTCACAGAAATATATGTATATGTGCAGCCTAACAAAGATTTTTTATTTATTTCGAGCCACACACTAATACATAAAGATAAAAATTATGGTAGTGGTATCTAACATTTGCGTTAAAATATTTAAATATATATGTACTACCTACATATTCGAGGAAGCTGTACATTTTTAAATTTGCGTTTTTCTCCCCACACTTATTTACTCATCCTATTACGATATGCATACAATCTTTCTTCAACAATTCTAAAATTAGCAAACTAATGTCGATAAATTGGTTTGACGGACAAATATTTACGTATCACAACTCCGACGAAATTCATGCAATTTCAAAATATTGTCACATCCCCATATTCGCCTATAAAAAGATTCGAAATGCTATTTTATCCAGCTGATGATTTCATAATTTTCTATGGTAATTTAATTTTTAAATTCCGTTGAATATGTCACCACTGCCACGTCAAACTATCGAACGTGAAGAAATGGCATATTCGGTATTTAAATATTGAAAATATCCTTAAGGAAACAGATTTTTTGATATGCAAAGATTGAATATGTCGAACATTATAATTTTTGCTATATAAATTTCCTACATCAACGGTTTTTTATTCAAATCAGATTGTCGAATATGGCATATTTGTTATTAAGATCCCTAATTGCTAAAGGCGTGGCGCGGGCTTTCACATATCTCGTAAATCTAAAGTGTGCGAACATGTTTTCCAAGAACACCACCACAGTACCCTTTGCTTGTCGTAGGAGGCGACTAAACGGCTAGATCGCTGGGCTGACGACCCGTATTCGTAAAAAAACAATCTGTTTATAAAATCATCAAAAAGAAAATCAGATACCGCCAAAAAATCAACTACCCCGACACGAAATTTAGGATCGGCACGTGAGACTTGCAGTCAGATAGTACATACCGAGCTGTGTACAATATCGAGATCAGAGCTCTGATGAAGATCCCCAATATTGTACATGAAATAAGATATCAACGAATACGGTGGCTCGGTCACGTTTTACGTGCTGATCCAAAACAAATTGTGCAGCGATCTCTGAAAGGAGAGCCATCATATGGTAGGTGCAAAGGTCGGTGCAGGCGACGATGGCTCCACGATGTAGAGAACGACTTGGCCTCTTCAGATTATCTTAGGCTGTATGAAGGATCGAAACCGTTAGAGCTATATAGTGGACTCAGTAAGGGGCCGTGGTCTTTACACACTGCTTATAATTATTAATTGCTAAAGTAATTGTTCACAGAAATGTTCGTTCGATTCATGGTGCCGAATGGAGTGCATTCGCTATTTGGCAAGTGTGAAGAATAATTAAACAAACAAATATGATTTAAAAAATATTCGTGAAAATAAGATCAATTTTTGACACTAGTAATTAAACCTAGAAAGGGTAACCAAACTTGTTCGCCTTACATGGAGAGAATACCAAATTTCAAATGGAAAAAAAGTTATTTTGCAATTGTGTACCAACAATTTAATTATTTGAGCGTACCACGAGTATTATGTCTTATGCCCAACCTCCGCGAGTACAAGAGCTCGATGTAAGAGAAGACGAGGAAAAAGAATTTATTTAGAAATTGAATTTTGATGAAACACCACCAAATTGGTATCATTTATATATTCTAGGGAGGGGCGTTTTAATGAATCAGCACTAACTAACTTGCAAATTTTTTCGTGTTAAGCCAATGTTTTTCAACATCAGATTAAGGTTAATCGCTTTTTATTTTGAGTTTAATGATTAAATTGATTTAATGAGAGTACTAATTGACTAAACTAAATTGCAGTCTATCTAGAGTATTTTGATTTTCGATTTCATAATTTTCGTCAGTTTCTTCCGGTAGATTAGCCTCGGTTTAGTTTAGAACATTCGTTGTGCTTGATGAATTTTCTGCAATCCCCGAATAGTTTCATCTGTGTTTATTATTTTATTCCATAATTTATCTGAAATTAAATGGCGTGCTTAACGCTTAATAAGTGAATTTCAAATCGATGAGAACAGCAAATTACCTATATATCTAGGAATGAGAAGTTTTTCTAATTTCTAATTTATTAAAATACAAGGTGGCTGAGACCAAGTGTTACCAAATGAAAACGCTGTAATTTTTTTAATTTTGATAATTTTTTATTGAAATTTCGTGGAATATGTTGAAAACATATTACATTTTATGAAAAACATGTTGCTGCTCGATATAACCTCTTTGGCTCTGATTATTTGATTCAGTCTTCCATAGAAAGCATTGCATGCTGACCGAACGTGGGCTTGCGGAATTTTATTCCATTCTCGAACAAGAGCTGACTTCAATGCATCAACAGTTTCGTATTTTTTAGTGGACACCTTACTCTCCAAAATGGACCATATGGAGAAATCCATGGGATTCAAGTCTGGTGAATATGGTGGCCATTCTTTTGATGAAATCAGCCGCGGAACGCAATTTTGTAAAAATTGCTGTGTCGCTCGAGCTTTGTGTGACGGTGCCGAGTCCTGTTGGAATGTCCAACGGTTCGTACCAAAGTGTTTACGTGCCCAAGGTAGCAAAGCATCGCTTAGGATCTTTTGGCGGTACATCTCTTGGTTTACCTTGACTCCATGTTCGATGAAAACCACAGGAGTGCGCCCATCTGCAGTAACTGCAGCCCAAACCATAACATAAGCTGGTGATTGCTTGCGCATGGCATCTCTTGTGTCCAAATTATCGTTGGACTTGTGCTCTAACCAAACACGATCATTTTGTTTATTCACATACTGTTGAATGGTGAAAATTTTCTCATCAGAAAAGACAATTTTTGGAATCTCATCACGTTCGGCCAAGGCCTTCAATGCTCGTGTTCTTTCAAGCCTAACTTTTTTTTGTGCCTCCGTAAGATCTTGAACTTTTTGTATCTTGTAGGGCTTCAAGTGTAGTTCATTTTTCAATATGGTTTGAATGCTGTATCGTGAAACATGTAGACGTGCGGCTAATTGATTGGCACTTTGACGAGGATTTCGTTGGATTCGTTTCTTCACCTTTCATATCATTTCTTTTGATGTTGCTGTCTTTTTAGGACCGCCTCTGATGCTACCAGTTTCGTTGTATCGAGTTATGGTTCGATACACAAACATTTTATTCACATCAAATGCTGGAGCTGACGAACTATTGCTGTTTGTGAATTTCCACCCAAATACAGTGCAATTACACTATTACGTTTGAATTCCATTACGATTTTTTTATTAAGATATTAATTTAGAACAATTATTTATTGACCACATATAAACAACTAACCAAACTTCAATCTGTCAAAAAATTGACGCGCGAAAATGACAACTACACAAATGACAGCAGAGTGAAGTTAGTAACATTTGGTCTCAGCCACCCTGTATAATGAGTATCCTTAGATGAGGTTTTATTTGCTTAGGATAATTATTAAAATTTAATACAGAAGATCAGTTAATATTAATGATAGTTTTGAAGCGATACAATATCACTCATCAATAGGAAAAGAAATCATTTTTAAAAATCACTGCTATAACAGCACCATTCTAATCTTGAAATCCAATTATAATCCGGATAATCGAGTTATTATTACTAATCGTATTTTCATTTTAGAAATATACAAGCTCTTTTTTTGCTTTATAAGTGACACATTTATAGCGTGTGTGTTACGATTTTGTGTATTTTTGTATAAAACGTATCCGCAGATGTACGAAAAGTGCGCGGATACAGACCGTGATTTTCATACACCCAAAAACAAATAACAATAATTAGTGAATGCGTAATGCAAATTTATAAATACACCGTGCGTCGTCTTGTATTTGTTCATATAAAAGAGAGATTTTTGTGTGTTTCAGTTTGTGTTTCAATGCAAATTCAACAGGTTGGTTGATTAAAATTTTAATTGTTTTTGGCAATTTATCAATTTTGGCCTCAAAAACTAACGAGTGTATGTGTATGTACATAATATGTTAATTTGTTTGTGTTTTGTCTAGCTCTATCTATATATTGTTAGAACGAGATTTTATAGTTTTTCATGAGAAATTAGTACTACGTTTTTATAATATACCGGGTGTTTCATTTAAACTGAGACGGTCAAATATCTCGAAAAATAGCCACTCTACGGAAAAAATGTCCATAATCAAAATTTAATCATACCGCGGGGGAAATACGTTAGTTCAAAAAAAATAGTCCCCCACCCCCGCTTTGTAGGTGGGGCGGGTGTAACTTTTAAACTAAGATAGGAAGCCATATTTTTTATTGCAGATACGGATTCTACGACTAAAAGTACGTATGATTTGAATGAAATATTTTGTTCGGTTCATGATAGATGGCGTTGTAATCGACGAAATTCAATTTTTTCAATTTTTCCTTCTTAGAACACACGCATTCGATTCTGCAATACGTTTGAAATAAAAAACATCACGTTTTCATTGGAAATACTCGAAATTCGTCATCAAAACAATTTATTCAGTATGTGATTTACACATTTAACGTTTGTGTTATTTCTTATCTTCATGTTTTTCGTAATTGCAAAATAAACGACAAAATACTTTAGAATGGAGCGTTTAACTGTGCCAGAGAAAATTGAAATGGTTCTGGTTTATGGAGAAGCTGGCAGAAATCTTGAAAATGCTGTTGCTATTTGCGCTCAACGTTTTCCGAATAGGATTGGTTCACGTGCTCCATTTGGCCGTACTATCAAACAATTTATTACTGATGGAAATGTTCAACCGAAAAAGAGGACCCGTAGAGCAACAGTCACTGGAGAAAATAATGAAATTGCTGTATTGGCAACAGTGGCTCATAATCATCATATTAGTACACGAGAAATAGTTCGCGAATCCGGATTGTCCCTCACCAGTGTTTGGAGAATTTTAAAACGGCACAAGTATCATCCATATCATGTGTCTTTACACCAACATCTTCATAGCGTTAATTTCCAAAATCGGGTAACTTTTTGTCAATGGGCACGTGAACAAATACAACAAAACCCCAATTTTTTTTGTTGCGTAATGTTCTCCGACGAATCGTCTTTTACAAACCATGGAAGGGTTAATCGACATAACATGCATTATTGGACTGTTACAAATCCGCATTGGCTTCGTCAAGTTGAACATCAGCGTCCTTGGACTGTCAACGTGTGGTGTGGAATAATTGGCAACAAACTCATAGGCCCCCACATTATTGAAGGCAACTTGAATGGTCAAATGTACCGAAACATTTAGGAAAATGAACTGCCAATATTACTTGAAAATTTGAGCTTAGAAGTGAGACGGAACATGTGGTTTCAACATGATGGTTGTCTTGCACACTATTCGTTAATGGCACGTGAAATACTTGATCGTGATTTCAATGGTCGCTGGATGGGTAGAGCTGGTCCGATAAATTGGCCCGCCAGATCACCAGATCTTACTGCACCAGATTTTTTTTTGTGGGGCTACCTCAAAAACAAAGTTTACACACAAAAACCAACAACACGTGAGAACATGATTGAGTGAATCAGAAATGCGTGTGCTGAAATTCTACCAGACACACTTCTCAGTTGTGTACAATCATTTGAAATGCGGATTAATAAGTGCATTGAAGTCGCAGCCCATCATTTTGAACACTTATTTTAGATTTACAAAACTGAATAAATTGTTTTGATGACGAATTTCAAGTATTTCCAATGAAAACGTGATATTTTTTATTTCAAACGTATTGCAGAATCGAATGCGTGTGTTCTAAGAAGGAGAAATTGAAAAATTGAATTTCGTCGATTACAACGCCATCTATCATGAACCGAACAAAATATTTCATTCAAATCATACGTACTTTTAGCCGTAGAATCCGTATCTACAATAAAAAATATGGCTTCCTATCTTTGTTTAAAAGTTACCCCGCCCCACCTACAAAGCGGGGGTGGGGGACTATTTTTTATTGAACTAATGTTTTTCCCCCGCGGTATGATTAAATTTTGATTATGGACATTTTTTCCGTAAAGTAGCTATTTTTCGAGATATTTGATCGTCTCAGTTTAAAAGAAACACCCGGTATACCATATTCAAATTTTATTATTAGATGATAGAGTGGGAATTTTTCTCTGTTCCCATTTCGTAAATACGATTTTCGATTATACGACGATGATTTATGATTCATTTCAAACTTTCGCTATATACATTTTTCAATTTCCAAAAACGATCGGTCTGCAGAGTATTTTTGTTACTTATTTGTTTTTGATGAGATAATAATGAATTCTTAATAAATTTAAATATATGTTACGACAATTATAAATAATTATTTTTATTGTTGAGATCGTGGAAGTAAGTATTCTTTCGTGTACATTTATGACCAGTTTTTTTTATTGTTTGTTTTATTGTAATATACACAGGGATCTGTGCGACAATACAAACAATAATTATAAATAATTTAAATCAAAACAAGTATTTGGTTAGTTTATATTAAAATGAATTATATTTAAATGTATTTGATCTATATATAAGTATAAGTATACGATCGTATTTTAATTTGATTTGAACATACAACTAACGTATGCGAAATAAAATATAGACAAATACTACATAAAACTATCACAATAATAATTACAAAAAAAAAATCGATTAGCTTTTCTCACCTGTTCGGGCACTTTGTTCAACGCCATCTGACTCCCTGATGTATCGATCTTTTTCAATTTCTTGGTTGCTGTAGATTAGAGTGCACAAAAAATGTATGGTGAAAAAAAATATTTTTTTTTGTTCGCCGGGAAAAATCTGAAAGTAGGTTCAAAATAATGAATTTAGGTGAAAAAAAATATTAAAAATGTTAAAAATTGGATGGTGCTCAACGCAGAAACGTGCAAAAAAAAATCGAAAAATGGTAGAGTTCTGGTTAATAAAATATAAGTCTCACACATGTTTCAAAAAAATGAATTTCTTGAAGTAAAATTGTATGAACTATTGATTAAAACCATAAAAATTGTTTTGTTATCATTAAAGGTAGTTCTGAGCACTTTTTTGCAAAATTTTAAGATTTTTCGCATTTTCTGTAAAAAGCTTTGCAGGTCAGGGATACAACTTTTTTTTTTAAATACGAAAAATACATGTTATTTTAGAGCACTTAATAACCTTTCAAACGTGATATTATACGCTTTGATATCTTACTTGGATCAAAAGATATAAATTATTTTCTAAAACAAGAATTTTCGATTGAACGCGGTTTTTCGTAACTTTTGTGAGTGGAGTTCTGAAGTTGGTGTATTTATTTTTATTTAGTATTGACCTCATTTATCTTCTGACGATAATTGTTGACTAGAACATGAATCTGACGCACATTGAAACTATTCAGATGCTTCCCTCAGTTTGTGCGGGAGCATTGCTTTTAATCTGGTGTGCGTGTTAAAATTTCGATGTATAAATGGTGTTAGTTCTCGTTCTTCAATTGAAGTCAACCCGTAAACATGAGATTTGCCTAAATCTTGATGGTTTTTTTTACGTTGAGAACTATAGTATATGCATATCGCTAAAGTAGCAACATCCAAAATGTTGTAGGGAAATGCGAGTGGCTGCTTTAAAAGAATTTGGTGGTATATTCACTCAACATTTTACCTAGTTTCGTAGATCTATAGATTTTAAAATCTATCTTCTGGAACTTTATATATATTATATTATCCTTAGTGTCAAACGCTTTAGGACATTCCTTGGATGATTTAAAGCTGTCTCCAACAACTGTTATAAACAGCAGGGGCAAATATACAGAAATGATTGTCACCGGTATTCGAAATAATTTTAACCCTGATACATTTCTGACTGTTCGCTGGGATGGAAAAAAAATGAAAGATTTAACGAGTAGTACATCATCTTACAATACTACAACAAATATGGATATTGAACGGTTAGCTATAGTTTTGTCCGGTGGTGGGAACTCTAAATTGCTAGCCATCCCGAAATTGAAAAATGGTTCTGGCCGCATGCAAGCAGAAGCTGTTTTCGAAACCCTAAATGATTGGAAAATTGTTGATGATATTAAAAGTTTGTGCTTTGAGACCACAGCATCAAACACTGGAATTGAAAATGGAGCAGCGTTTTTAATAGCAAATAAATTTTCAAATCCAATTATGTTTTTTGCTTGTCGACACCATATAGCGGAGCTTTTGCTAAGTAAAGCTTTCGAAAAGACGATAGAACCATCAACAAGAGGGCCTGTAATTACAATAGCCGATTGCTTTAAAACAATGGAATGATATAGACATCAGTTCGTATGTATCTGGCATGAAAGATCCACATGTAAAAGAATACTTCCCAGAAACAATCCGAGCTGAAATTGTGGAATTTTTGAAACATCATTTGAAAATTCATCAAGCTAGTGGGGTGTATATTGATTTTTTGGAACAAGGGCTTCTATTTTTGGGGGAATCTATTAATGGTTGAATTAAAAAACCAGGTGCTATATCACATTCAAGTTTTCGTCAATCCTCGGAATCTACTTTTGAGAACGATATTTTAGCAACTATAACGTTCACGTACATTTGTTACATATATTTTGTGGATAGTCGGAAAAGTCTCTTATATTATGGAAAATACTTTTTTGTTTTTGGTTACATTTTACTTTTGTCCATATTTCATTTCTCCTACATTCATATAAAATTCCATCTATTTTATCTATATGTAAAAATGTAAATTGAATTTCACGTGGTGGTGGACGGTTAATAAAAAATCTAGAAACTGACGAAAAATGCGTGAATTGACATGGTAGTTAATAGAAATGTGGTATTTTAAAATGTATGACTTTATAATTTGTCCCTTTATAGTTTAATCTGATTACCAATGGTTTTCAATATTACACTGAGATAAATTTTACCAATTCAGACATTAAGATTTATGGATCTGAGATTTCAATAAAAATTATAATTGAATATTTAAAATTAAATTCTAGTCAATTTTAATTTAGATACGAAAAAGGGTTAAATGTCAATTTGTATATATACAGTCATTCCAGGCGAAATTTGACATCCATCCGGAGGCAAGGTGTCCAATTATTTTGAAATTCGGGGTAATGGTTAGTCTGGATAAAAAAAAATATAATTTGAGTAAAAACTCGGTGGGGTCAAAATACGCGGAGTTATTTGTTTTTGTCGGAAACTCAAACGTTCACATCTTTAAATTCGTGTATCTTAAGTATTCCTTGTCCGATTTTCATGTGTAATAGCTCGTTGGAAAGACATTCGTAAGCGTTTTAAACTTTGTGCAGCATCGTGTTAGAATTTATATATAGACTATTACAGCACGCAACTTGCGTGCTAGTAATAGCTTACTAACTCAAAAAACTAAATTATTTAGGTAGCATAAATTGATTGAATTAACTTTAATACAAAATTCTATTTCATCTATTCAAATCTTATCTTTAACAAATGTTATGGATCAGAATCCTAAATTTCATATTCAAATATTTATACCGGTTTGCACTACTTCTGGCGCTCACTTTAAATTTAACCGATCAATACAGAAGTATAAGTGAACCTATGAATAATAATCGTGAACATATTTTATTAGAAAAATTGAATTGTTGAAATTGTTTCATTTTAATTTTAGTCAAATTTTCAGTAAAATTAAAAAACAAAAAATTCTGATTAGGATTTGCATAAAATTGTATCCTTAATTATTTTGTACACGTCAAATTTTAAGCGATTCTTTTTAACTCTATAAATAATGTTTGTAAAAAATCATTTGTAATAAGTAGATTTGAAATGAATTTGAATAAAATTTGAATCAAGTGTTTATAAAAATTGTATTCAAAGCAAATGTCTGACCTTTAAACCTTGAAAACTGACATAATAATTGATTTTTGTTGGCAACTCGGTTGGCAACAACAATCATGATCCATGAATATTATTTAATCAAAAAACTAATCACTCATCGCAGCACAACAACACTCTGTTGTTTAGCTTTTGCTGCTTTCTGTCACATAGCTGAAAATCATTTATCTTTTGTTCATGAGAATAAGAAAATTGTCTGTACAGTATGTTTAATAAACTCAACTCATTTATAATAGCAATTCTAATTAAATATCAAATATTCATCTTATATGTATACATATATGCATGCTTATCATCATCATGGCAGTTGCCAATCGTTTTATTTTAATTTTCTTAATTATAATTCTGGAGTGCGAATTATAATTGGTTGTATGTACTTGAAATGATTTTCACTATAGGTAGGTGCATAATATTATTTATATGCATACTTAAGAATTTATATTTTTTTAATTGGAACTTCCGTGATCGGGAAAATATGGTTGGAAATACGTTTACGTTTCAAATTACAACAAAAATCTATTTATTTATTTCATAATTATTATTTTTTTTTTAAATTTAATTGCGCGAAATCAAGGAAATATAGTATGTATAAGTAATGTATGTTTCGTGTTTTTCACGAATGATTTTATTTTGATAAATTTTTTTTTATATACATTCATATGTACGTATATATATATAAACATGAAAATTACTTATATACATGCAAAGTATGTACATTGGATTTGTTTAATTAATGTTTTTATTTTAATTTAATTTAATTTTTTTTTTTTCGGTTTATTACAGGAAGATGATAAATCGCTTTTGGCTCGATTTTACCATGCTGATCGTGCCCTAACTGCAGTTGCTAGTGAATTGGATAGTTTTGATGGCAGAGCCGAACCAGAACGATGTTCGCGGCTGGTCAGTCGATTAAGACAAGGACAGGTGAGTTAAATAGAGTGTGGATTGATTTATAGATAATCCTTGGCACTTAATGTACCTAATTATGTAAGAACCTGTATATCTATATATATTTAATAACAATCTTCAGATCATCAAACTTAATATACCCGTCAACATGATCTCATATATTGTAACAGTATCTCTCACCAGAATCACATCATTGGAAACATAACTTAGTAATTGCTAAAAAACGATGATGTTAGTTACGCTTGATCATCCCTAACGATCGATTGTATAATATTGATATTAACCTCAACATATTTTTTCATGATTACTTAAGCATAAATGTTTAATAGTCGTAACTACATATCAACATATTGTGTTTAATTTTAATCATAATCAAAAGATGCGGAAAAACATTCTATATGATGTAATTAATTATGTTGTATTGACTGCTGTCGATTCCGTTTCAACATTTATTACTTTTGATTTGGCTTACAGTTTTTAATAAGTAACCCAACCTGCGATGTTTATTACTTCTTATCGCATGGAAGTTACTATGCTATATGCTATCCAAAGCCCAGTTAATATTCACACTAATTTTTAATTGATCATAATATACTTTTCTGTAACCCATTAAATTGTGTTTTAAAACAAAATCACTAACTGTATTGTATTTTTTTTATTTTTAGGATCGTGTTCTTGCAATTACAAATCAAATAATGGACGAATTACTGTGTGATGATCGTACACCACGTGCATTTCGTGCTAAATTTCCTGAAGAAGTACTTCAAGAAAGCTTAGCTGGACAATTATGGTTTGGTGCGGAATGTCTTGCCGCCGGTTCATCGATAATGAATCGTGAAGAAGAAAGTGCCGCAATGAGACCATTAGCAAAAGCCGTTACAAAAAGTTTAGATAATGTGCGTAATCTATTACGTGAACAGTGCCTTCGTAATAATATTCCAAATTCACCAACATTAAATTTAGATTTAAATGATGCAGCTACCGAAACACTATACGAAAGTTTAAAAATATTTGATTGCCTTTTTGCCGAATTTGAATTATCCTATGTATCGGCCATGGTCCAAGTGAAATCGAAACAAGAACATGAAATGCAAGAATTAATTTGTGTGCTATTTTCGGAAACATTGCATCGTGCATTAAAATTAGGACTTATCGAACAGGAGCAGGTCGATTCATTTGATCCATCATTAATGTTTTCAATTCCACGGCTAGCTATAATATCGGGCTTAATAATATACGATAGGGGACCGCTTAATATGGAATTAAGTTCGGATCAAATGTCTGAAATGTTTCGTCCATTTCGTACACTATTGATACGAATACGGGATCTATTGTTGACCCTAAATAAAAATGAATTGTATCAATTAGAGAAATTACTATGTACTAATGAAGACATACACTTAAAAACTAGTAGTAGTAGTAGTAAGCATAACTGTGATGACGTTAAAATAAATAGTGATGATGATTTAGTTAGTAATATTGTAAATGATAGTCGTTATAATAATAAAGGTATTCTAACAAATTTCTATTCACCAAATATTGATAATGATGGTGACGGGAATGTAGTAGTTGATGATGGTGATGAAGGTGATTGTGATGATGATATTCCAAATAATAATATTAATGATAATTGTGAAATATTAGTGCAACCTGATTGCGCCACTGGCTATTTAATTTCAAATACAAATTTTGGTAATTTACTTCAAACGAATGAAGCCCCATTGACTGATAGTTTTATTTCTAGTGAAGATGAATTTAATTTTTCCTCAACAAAGCAAATAGCAAATGAACCAAATAATAAAAAATCAAATAATCATAATAATAATCATAAATCAAATCATAATTGTGATGATATAGAAAATAAAACTAATAGGCAACACAAGACTACACATTCGACAAATTCATCGAGCCACAAAAAATCTAAAACCGAACGATACCAAGAGAATTGGGATAATTTAGAAAAAGTGCAGCCGGGTTGCAGTAAAACAAATTCAGATTCATCCGATGAATATGATACAACGGAAAAATCTAATGAAAGTAGCCAATCGTCAAAAGTGTCGAGTCGCTCGTCTTCGGAGCGTAGCACATCGAAATCAATATCGAAAAGTCGAACGAAATCAAATCGAAGTTCGTCGAGTAAACGGCGTGCCCGTATGATTAATAGTGATTCATCATCAAGCGGTGAGACGTCGTCATGTAAATCAGATGGCGATCCAAAAGAGATTGCACTTGCTGTACGCGCTGCTGGACGAATGAAATTTAAGTAAGTAAAATTTAATTTTTGGATACTTTAAAAGTTGTTATAATTTGTATATTGCTTTTATCACAGGATATATAAAAAATGCTATAAAATGAATAAGCCATAAAAATTTACAGAGTTTTGTGTTAATTTGTTTTATTAGATTTTATTATATTGTATACATTTCAAATTACAAATCAATATTTTCATTTTATTTTAACTTTGTAATTAGTTTAAAGCAATAGAAAATGATAATAAATCTAATCTGAATGCATTAATTTTGATTTTAAACTAAATAAATTATTAATTATTCTTATCGGACGTACCTACTTTGAAGAGACACAATTTTTTATCAATCTTTTAATAGCGTAAAAATTGTAATCACTCGATTATACGAATAAACACGATCTTAGTGTTAATGATTGGTCATCTAAATAGCTGAAATTAAATATTAAATTAAATTAAACAGCAGCTATTTAATATTTTTGTAATGCAAAATAAATCAAGAAATTTAAAGATGAAATTGATAGTAATTCGATACTGCTTTGATTCATTTTCATAATTTGTAGAAATCAGTCTCAATAGATAATGATCTACGACCAATGTACAATCAAATTTATAATATGTGCCTTAATCAAAAATGTTTTTACGATCCTTTTATTATAAATAAATAAATTGTTCTTACTAATTCTCGATTTTTCTCTTTCACTTTTAGGAGTATTGAAAATCTTCTACATCGTTTATTTGTATGCATCGCAGGTGTTGCCGATCAACTACAAACCAATTTTGCATCAGACTTGCGTCAAATTTTACGCAGTGTGTTCCTAATAAATACATCACCGCCCCAGGAGGAAATCACCATCCCAGAGAAACCAAAAGAAAGTGATATGTTTGAGTTTCGTGCCAGTGAAAATGATGTAATTCAAGAGAATTCAGGCGGCTCAAATCAAAGTATTTATTCCGCCGAAGAAGCAAATCCAGAATCAGATTCAGTATTCAATAATAATAATGTAAATACGCGCGGTGAGCGAAGTTCTAGTTTTGAATCGGAAAATCGTGTGCAAATCATTCGCAGCCATCACATTGAGCGTAGTCGTAGTCTGGGCGAGACACCAAATGATTGTGATGTAAATAATAGTGGTGGTGGCGGCGGCGATGATTCACGACAATTTATCGAAAATAAACGATCAAATTCGGTGCGTGAACGCAATCGAAAACTAGGGCAGCAAGTAAATAATCATAGCAGTAATAATAATAATAGTAATTCATCGAGCCCGGTTAATTTTACGCCGGAAAATTCACCAACCAATAATAATCACCGATTAAATCGGAATGATGTCGTGGCACATCAAGAGCAAGGTGGATGCCGTAATCAATCGACCAGACGTGGATCAAATGGTAATGAAAAACCACCAAGATGGATACCGGATGAAGAGGCGCCGCGTTGTATGGCATGTGCTATACCGTTTACAGCATTCCGCCGACGTCATCATTGCCGAAATTGTGGTGGAGTATTTTGTGGCGTGTGCTCAAATTCAACAGCCCCGCTACCAAAATATGGTTTAATTAAAGCCGTACGAGTATGTCGTGATTGTTATGTGCGAGAAGTTACTGTATGAGCTTTATAGATAATTGGTTTTTTATTTTTATTTTAAATAATTATTATTTTTATTTTTTATTATAATATTTCTTTTATTTTATTAATTTTTATTATTTTAAAACAGAAATATATTTTCGCACATTTATTAAAAATAAATAAAATTTATAACAAAATATGTATTAGGCTTTATTATTATTATTATTACAATATTATAGTTTCGGAAGGGCAAACACTTGATTATTATCGTTTGGTTTTGAACAAATACTAAAACATGTTTCATACATTCCAAAAGAAAAAATTATAATTTTTTTAATTAATTCTAATTAATTTTGCAAATGTCTTAAAATGAGAGCGTAATAAATTTATTAGTTTCAGATATAAATTTTTAAAAGACAATAATAAAAAATATTAAAATATTATTGGAACTATAATTAATAAAAAGTTTTAAGAAGCAGTAAATATTACGTGAAGAGAACTGATTAAATTTTAGCTAATTTATAGATTATAAAAAGACCGTAAGTAAACCAAATCTAATCTTCTTCTACTACATAACGAAACTAATCCAGACACGATTTAAATGGTGCATGTCTAGAACTAAACTGCAAAGTGGAAACACTCTCACAATACTGCCAATAAATAAATACAAATTTATTTTGGTTTCTTTATCAAAAACTATATACGATTATAATAATAAATAAAAATAATTATTATTAAAATAAATTTAAAGTTGGAAAAAAAAAATTAAAATTGTGATAATTGTAATTTTGAATGTTGTATATAAAAACAAAAAGCAAAGTTACACACGTACTTAAAAATTACATAATTAAAATATATAATTTATAATTAAAAATATTTTAAAATGATATATTGTGAAGACATTATTATTGTTATTATTAATTTTATTTTATTTTTTTAATGATTTTAGTTTATTATTAAAACTAAATGGGTTATACAGGTTATGGGATGGTGAGAATGGAAATGCAAAAAATAGTTAGACCCATTTGTAATCCAAATTTAGATACGCAACGACACGTCCGCTAACTAAACCTACCAAAATCGTAGTGTATTAGAAATAGCATTAGCTTTAATGAACATAATGTGTAGATAGAAATGAATTTAAACAAGCCCTCGATTTTTTGGTGTACATTTTTTTAAATGAAAATAACACATGAAACCTCGCTAAAAATATTAATGTTTTTAACTAGATAGCTGACAATCTGTTAACTGATAAAATTGCTTTTCAAAATAATCATATTTAACTCGCTAGTTAAATTGTCTGTCAAACCGAACGTATATTCACTGCCATCATAGCTAAAATATTATTTCGGTCGATTTACTAGATAAATTTATAACTGGTAATCGTAGTTTTAACCAGAACACGAATATTATTTGATGTTAAAATATCATAAAAATATGAACAACTTTTAAAACATTCACACACTAAGCTCTGCGGAAATTAGAATTCACAGTGTAGTAAATTAATTCTATTAAGTGTCTAGATGGTAAATTCTTAAACCCTTTTATATATCTCTATCTCATTTTTGAACTAAATAATACGCAATACCTGATAAAAAATTGTGATAGTCTATCGTAAATCAGCAACATATCAAATGGTTTACGAATTCGAAAGGTACATAGACTTTCGAAGCTCTAAAACTTTTTGAAACCAACACCAATAATTCTATTTTAGATTTACTAGCCGTGCTAATTGATTTAGTAAAAAGTGGAATTTTCTACATGCTTATGACGGAATTCTAACAATCAATAAGATACAATAATTTACATATTTAATTCTAATTCCGATTTTTAGTTAGTGAGCTCGAGAATTCGCCAATTCATAAAGACACTGAAAAAAAAATGTTGTGGTTTGGTATAGTTTGCTGCAATACATAGGATTCAAAAATGTGTCGTTATTATTTTTAATGTAGAAAGTAAATTCGTTTAACACATCCAACGATATTGCCAACATTTAGGTAACTTACAAATAAATCTTAGCGCAGTATGTAATTCTACAATTAGGTTATAATTGAATTGGAAGGATTTTTCAGAAATGATATGGAATTAGATTTCGAATCTGTAAATTCTTATCGTTCGAATTTCAATTTGACTTAGCACATTTTTGGCATCGTCTTCATTCACGTGCAAATTTTTTTCAGAGAATATTGCCAAACATTACATATAGTATGTGTGCGAATGCCAATGGTTAGATAATTAATATAGCCCAGTTCCATTTCTCCAACACACCAAACCTAAATTAAATAATTTTCTGTTATTATTTCTATTTAAATAAATCAAAATACATACTTATGATTTAATTTTTGAATTAAAATAAAAAAAACCTATTATATTTTAAATATGGATATTTTTTTCTATTAAGTACATTATACATTTTTTATTTAGCCAATATAATTTTTTACATATTATACATACCTATAAAAGTGTCTAGCCTATATTATTAATTAGTATATTTAAAAATAAAAATAATGTAACTGAATGAATAAAAATATATATTTTTTCTAAAATAGTAACAAAAATGATTCATGTTGATAAATATATATTATTATAATTAAAAAATTAATAATAAATATGTAAAATTGAGTTTATTTTATATATTTTTAATTATTTGTTTTATTATTATTGCTATTATTTTTTTCAATATATTAATTACGCCAATATTATTATATTTTAAGGTTTATTGAGATAAATTTAAACTAAAAAATAAAACATAAAAAAGTCATACTGTGTAAAAAAAAATAAAAAAAAATTAAATAATTAAAATATATTATATATAAAATAAAAACTATAAATAAATTAAATAAAAAACTATTAAATAATATTAGTTGTTTGTTAAATTTTACTAAATCGAATGATCAAGGCCAAATTAGAACGTTGTGATGAAAGTTTACAAATTAGTATCAGACTTTTATTTTAACTATTTATTCTAGACAAAGAATTGACATTGTGCGTTTGGGTTTTTATTGTATTTAAATTAAACCAGACCGTCAGGGCTGGGATATTGCACAGAACATGAGAACCGAGTTTATCATGTCTGTTCTGTCACTCGGTTGGAAAATTTCCACTGAAAAAAAATCCACTCAAATGGTATTCTGTATCTCGTTGGGTTGGACATTTCTGTTGGTATTTTTTTTGTAGTATTGTCATTGATTTTATTTCGGAGTTATAACGTACGAGAATACCACATATGATCAAATAGAGAGAAAAATTGATATTTAGTCATTTTTATTTAAAAAAGAGAAATTTCCAAAATTGTAATACAATTTTACAATACAAAGGAGGTAAAAAAACATGACAAAAATTCAAAAAGTCGTTCGGCGATAATTTAAAAAAACTTTAAAAAAAATAATCAAAAATTCCAATGAAATCGACGAACAAATTCCAACCAAATTAAATTCGAAGTTAAAGTTTAAAATCAATTGAAATCCAGTTACAGATAGGCTTTTTCTATGTTTAAATTTGAACACTTGATTCGTTCATTCGAAATCATTTCCTTTATTGCGGATCTCAGATTGCTAGACTAAAATTTATTTCTATTTTGATTTGCATTTGTCTGAGCTACTTGTCACTATTTTACCTTGAGAGGTGGAGTAATTAAATTGGCTAATTGGCTGAGATCGCACGAGATAAAGCAATGTCATATAAGCGAGATAGTGTGCTAATTCATTTGTCTAAATACAGTCATAAATTCGTTTCTCACCTTTTATGTAAAATCCCAGTCCGTCTAGATCTGCGTTTCAATACAAACCCAATTGGTTTAAGATTATAAATATATGTATGAATGTAAACCACTATTAAATCATTTTCTGGAGGAATCTTAATACAAAAGTGAACCCCGTTCAATTAAAGTTAAGTCGAAGCGTAATGCATTCGATGTTTTTGTCACGATTTGTATTTTGTCTAAGATGAGAATCCATTTTGGCTTGATTTTAGTCCTGATTGTAAGATTAAGAACTCAAATTTTAATAATTTATGATCAAATTTTTCCATTTAATGATTCTAAGGATTTAAAATGATACGTTTTATCGATTTTTTGGTGGCCTTTCCCAATTAAACAAATATGTTTACCATACTCCGATTTATTGCGACATTTATTCTACGATACAATTAGAATTACTAAATTATAGCACACCATCCTTTAAAACAATTTCCATATAAGGGCCATATGTACATTTAAAAAGGGACTTCAATATTTCACGACTGAAAAAAAAACAATAAATAATTTATGTCATCGGTCAGGAGTTGATTCAATAGTTGAGTCCATAAGAATTAGCATTTTATATTTCACATATTGTCTACTTTGCAACTTATTGGACATTAACAGGTTTCCCGACATTACTTCTATAGTCTTTTTGGTAGATTAATAATTACAATACGCTATGTACACAGAGAACTTGAGCGATTGACTTAAATTTGTAAATCTCAATCCTAATTGATAAATTCGTGCCAGCCGAAATATAGCAAGTTTTGTATTTCATGGGATTTTTATATCTTACAATAAGCTTGGAAATGATTAAAATGCGGCTAAACAATTGATGCAACTAAAATATTATTTTATTATTTTAGACAGTTGTCTAGTTGAGAGTTCTCGCAAGATTTAGCAAGAATTTTTCGTTCAACAAATTTCAGAACTTAACCCGGTGTATGTATATATAATTTTCGCTTTACCTTCT
Organism: Tipula unca; assembly: GCA_951394425.1. Classification (NCBI taxonomy): domain Eukaryota; kingdom Metazoa; phylum Arthropoda; class Insecta; order Diptera; family Tipulidae; genus Tipula; species Tipula unca. Next base: position 23,808,153 of record OX596381.1, on the reverse strand, counting down.
CTAATTTGACAGGTCTACAACATACTACAAGGAAATTTGATTGATCATAGATTATTTTCCTTGCACCTGTATTTTTCCATTTATCAAGGGCAGTGAAAAGTAGAGTATAGGTTTTATCTGTTAATGCAGGACATATACGTTAAAATTTAAATATTATTCAATCTCAAAAATTTGTCTGAACTGAAGAATGAATCATAGTTTGGCTTGACGGACATTATAATAAATTAAATTTTAAGCAAATACTGATTATGTTGTGGATTTGCAGGAGTGTGCTAAGATTATTTAAAATAGATAAAATACCTGATACACATTATCGAATACTGTTGAGAATATTCAGATAGTTTAGGGGTATTCATGTATTTACTAGACCGGTGTTTTGTCAACTAAAAACATAAAAAGAAATAATCAGAAAATTATTAATTAACTTTAAACAGCTAATTGGAATAATCAGGATTTGTAATTCAGACTAAATATTGTTTGCCTTCCATTTAACCTCTTCAAATTAAAATAGAGAAGTTCAAAAGATACACACACACACACGCAATTCCTTAGCAATTTTCAAACAACTTTACAAAATTGTTTTCCACTTTGCAATGCGCATTCCTAAACATTTCATTTCCATGAATGCGATTGATTTTCATATCCGACTATGTGTATTGTCATGCCAATCGAAACACAATTGTTTTCATCAACTTTTTTTTTTTTGAAATAAAACAGTCGGAACAGTCGAATTGTGGCAGTTCAGTTCAGCCAGTTTTGAAAAATATATTTTTTAGTATAATACAATTTTTTTCTGTTGTTTAATTAAATTTAATTACTAACAATGGAAGCTGAAGATGCTGCTGGTGATGGAGAGGCATTGGATAATGAAGGGGAGGAAGAACCATTAGTACCGGAAGAAATTACTGATGAATATTTTGAGGGATTGTGTATCAAAGCTCAAGGCGTAAGGAAATTTATTTTAATTTTTTGTGTTTAGTTTTGTACGAAATTAATTTAATTTTCCTTCATTAGATAATCAAAGATTTACAATCGGAGCAAAAATATACGCTAGCCGAAGAATTTCAGCGTGTCATTGGTGTAAGCCAAAAATTGAAAGAAAATTTAGGCGATGAAAAAAATAAAATTGTACAAATGAAAGAGGAAATTGCGGCGGCAACAGGACGAGTGGCGGCCGCCGTCAAAATATCACAAACCGATAATGAAACAATTAGTCGGTTAAAACTTGAAATTGATGGGGCTTGGAAGCAATCTGATATAGCTCGCACCCGTGAACAAGCTGCGCAAGAAACGATGATAATGTTGCGGCAAAAACTGGAAAAATTACAAATCGACAACGATAAATTGACCGATAAAAAAGAGGCAGCTGGCGAAGATGTGAGCGCTGTGGTCAGTAAACAAAAAGAAGGATTTCAGAAAGAAGCCGAACGACTAAAAGCCGAGCTAGATGAATACAAGAATCGTTTAGCAATTCAACGTGCATATACAGAGGAAGTGGAGTCAAAGCGTTCGGAAACTGAGCAGAAACTAAAGGATATGTATAAAGTACTTGATCAGACATCAGACGAGGCATTTAAAGAGAAAAAACAACTCGAACTGGTTAAGGTGCAACTAGCAGACACCACCGAAGACCGTGATTTGAAAGAAGCCGAATCTAAACATTATAAACATCAAGCTGATGTACACTATAAAACAACAGTTACTTTGAATGCACATTTGTCCAGCCAAAAGGCTGCCTATGAGAAGCTAATGGCCCAGTTCAAGATTCAATCCGATAAATTAACCAAATTACAAGCCGATATGGAGGCGTTAAATCAATTGAAGGAAAAACTAGGACGCGAGTTGAGCCAAAACTCTAATATATTGAAGCTGCGCGAAGATGAAAACAATAAATATCGGCTTGAGGCCACCGGCTTGATTAAAAGAAGCGAAATGTTGATGAAAAAGTTGATGAAGGTCGAAACGCAAAAGAGTATGTTGGAGCAAGACGTTCTTAAATACCAGTAAGTACATCATGCATAAATCTCAATTCCGTGCGTGGTCTCGAATTTTCTATATAATTCTTTTTTACAGAGCACATATCGTCACATTCGAAAAAGAGCAGGATGCGACCAAGCGTGCTTTTGATAATATGCGTAAAGAAATTGAAAAAGTTGCTCGGGATCGTGACCTAGTGCGCAAAGATCTAATGAAATCAAACCGGACCATAGGAGAACATTTGGATACAATTATGTTGCATGAACAACATATCAAGACACTCGATAATGACATCCGATCACATCTCCAGTTGGAGCATAAATTGCGTACGACCATCACAAAAATCGAAAAAGAACGTGATCGAAATGCGGAAGAAATTCAAATTTTAGCCGACAAAGTAGAATCGCTGAACGAAGACTTGACTGCGAAAATCAATCAAATCGCCGAATTGAAAGAAACGATTGCCGAGCTTCAAGCTAAAATGGCCCATGTTCAATTATTATTTGAAACGGCACGATCCGAGCGTAATGCATTCCAACGCGACTTGCAAGCGTGCATTGAAGATCGTGACGATTTGAAAGAGCGTTTACGAGTAAGATACAATTCTAATTTCGTTATTATAGTAAGTTGTATGCACAATTTTATTATTTTAGATTGCAACACGCCAAACAGAACAACTAAAGGAAGATATTGCGACCAAGGAAGCTGAATTGCTGCGCGCTGAAAAGGCCATCGATAAGCTGGAAAAAGAGAAACAAGCGCTAAAAATTGAAAATCAAAATATTTTAGTGGCCTTGCAACACACTAAAACCGAGCTAAAAGAAAAGAAAATTGAGAACGAACGACTATACAAAACATTGTCGGACGATGAACTACGGCTTACCAAATTACGAGCGGATTTGGATACCGCATTGAATGAAAAAGATTTAATAGGCACACAAATGATACGGCGCAACGATGAAATTGGGCTACTAAATGAGAAATTGCATATCGTTCAGATGGCTCTTGATCGCGGCGAAAGTCAATACAATAAGCGTTTGGATGATATACGGCTGCTTAAAATTGAAATTGCCAATTTACGGTCCCAACGTAATTTATTGACTCGAGGTTTGGCGAATACGGCTGATATGCGACAAGAAGTGCTTCAACTTCATCGTATTCTAACACAGGAGCGAGTAAAAGCTAAGGCGCTGGAACAAGAGATGACCACTCCTATGAATATACATCGATGGCGAAAACTAGAAGGAAAAGATCCGGATAAGCTTGATTTACTTACCAAAGTTCAAGTACTTCAAAAGTATGCCTATATAAATGGTCTTTCATTTTTAGTATTTGATAAACTTTTATTTTAGACGACTACTATCGCAGACCGTGCAAGCAGCCCATCGTGAAAAATCCCTACAGGAAACACATAAATTGTATATTTCGCTGAAAGATTACATTCTCAAATTACCAACGTACGAGGTGAAAGAACGACTTACTGAAACACAACGAATCCTAACCGCTAAGACCAAAAAACTTAAGGCATTAACCGCCGAATTAAATGCCAAAGAAATCGATGATAAAGCAAAGGAATGTCAAATTGAAGATCTAAAATCATCGCTGCTGGAAACAAAACGTGAGCTAATCAAGCAGAAGAAGGAAAAATTAAAAATTTTAGATGATCGTGAAATTGCCGCTCTCAACAATATAACTGCTTGCCAAAATGTACAATCCGGTTTAGGATATCGAACACTTGCATCGGGATTCAAAGTACCGAGTTAATTTTTTATATATGTCGAACCATCGGGATTCAATTTTTAAAAAATTTATTTATTTTAATTTTTGGAAAATTTATTGTAAAACTTATTTATTTTGATACTATTGTGAGAATTATATAAAACTCGAATAATAGTTTACATTTTTATTTAGAGTATCGGTTTAATTTTTTTAAACCCATTAAAATGTTGTTTCCCAAGATGAAAATATCAAAATTATTTTTCGATGCACAATTTCGATTTTGGAATTTACTAAATGGCATATAACTAGAGCTATTACATTGCCAAAATACTCTAAATTAAGAATGAAATTAGTATTGTGGTGACTGTGAAGATTGGTCATTTAATTATTTAATTTCTTATACAACATAACTACATAATAGAACAACGTTGATTAAATTCTTACCGGTTAAATTTTTGGTATACATATATAAGGTATTTCACTTGTAGAATGTTACCTCGAACCTAAAATGAAATCTGATTACATTCATCTCACCCGATCAATTTGCGCCTATTTGAATTTCTATATCCAAACAAATCACCAATACCAACAATAATCACCTTACAGAAATGTCTAGTTATAGTAAGGCAAGAAATTAATTGCATACCTAATATTCGCATTGATGTATGTACTTAAGATTCATATAACACATGTCAAGTTGATTAATTTAACCTAAATGATTGAACGACGTTGACAACATTTTAAAACAAAACAAAAGAAAAATGTAGTAAAGTTAAAAACTTTCTTTTTTATTTTGTATGTGACAGATTAGCAAAACTATTTAAGTTATCGTTATACCGCAATGGTAAATTCGTACTCAGCGGTTAAGGTGATAATTGTATTTTTGTAATGTGGAGTTTAGATAAATAATTTAGCAAGCGGCTCAATGGTCTAGGGGTATGATTCTCGCTTTGGGTGCGAGAGGTCCCGGGTTCAAATCCCGGTTGAGCCCAAATTTTTTATGCTTTAATTGGATTTTATAGAAAAATACTGTTGTAACATGAAACCTTGAAACGTTAAAACCATAGTGCTGATTCCATTTTCAAGAATGGTCATAGAATTTTTCCACAGCCAAATGTAAATCACCAAGCGGTGCTGATGCCGTTTTACTCAAATGCTTTTCGTCCTATCTCATCAGACCTTACCGATATGTGAAAGACCTCTAGTCTATTCCACACGAGTTCTATATTCTATTCCACAATAGAAGAGACTCTCCGAAATCTTTCGCCTTAGGAAGATTCTGTATACTAACACAACCAGTCTCAATTGTCTAATTATACCAGACGGTTGGGCTGCTTCTAGTAAAGAATATTTTGAATTTTCTCATCGAAACCCACTGTCCTGGAAGTTCTAACGACTCGACAGAGACTAGTAATCCCCGAGAAACACATTCTTTGCGCACAGATGATATCATAACTCAAAATCAGGTCTTATGGACACCAAAGGGTTTCAAAACTTATAAATCCACTAGACCGGACCGGATCATACCTACCGGAAGTAATTTTCAACGGCTGTTTAAAACTGGTCTGTATTCCGATGAAGTGGAGTCAAGGTGGTATTTATCCCAAAAACGGAATAAGGCTCACATGGCTACTTAAAGGACTTAAGACGTATAACTCTATCATCCTTCCTGTTAAAAACCTCGGGAAGACTAATAGATGTATATATATGATCAAAAATAAAACCCAGCGACTGGGCACGGACTCAACATGCGTACTATAAAGAGAAATGAGTGGACACAGCTCTCCAATGTGAAGCCGAAGATAATTCTGGACGGTTTATCATTCCTTGGGGTGGAGACCACTATATAAGTGAGTTAATTAATAATATTGCTTGGAAACAGGATGGTTAACACGGAGCTCGGGGTTGGATTACTGTAGAAACTGGATAGAGAGGGGAGCGATGTGATTGCTTTACAGATGACGCAGTGATAGCTGTCACTGGGAAATACATAAGCACGGTTAAGGAGGTAATCATTATTAGATGGGTCAACAGATGTGGACTAGCAAATATAAAATCCCGGTGTTGGACTACTTATCTTAAATGTCATCAGAGTAGCTAAAACTGAGAAGGTAAAATTTTACAGCGTAATCTTGGACAGTAAGTAAGCTCAGTTGGAATTTATTTCCGGTCGATATTTTTGGTAAGCAGATGGCGGCTAAGATCGCTACGCGCAGGAATGGGCGTTTACACGACATCTATTACTGTTGGAAAGAGCGGAATTTAAAACTAATCGTGCCCAAATACTATGAATTTACTTCAGCGTCATGTTTGTCCATTACAAAATTATTAAATTTACCCAAAACAACGATATAAAGCGTTATAGATTGGGCCCTCTTTATAACGGTCGAACGGTATAGAATAGCTCGCAGAAAAATCGAAAAAACGGCGCACAAAAAACGAGAAAAAAAGGTTATAACTTTCTTTAAAAATAATCCGGGGAACTTTAACTATGACCGTGCCATAAATGTAACACACCCCACTCCATGGTAAAACGAATTCGAGTTCAGGAAAGCTATAAGTGCTACCGAGTTATTAAAAAGCCAAATCGATCAGATAACCAACACTTGTTCATGTATGTATATAAAAACCAACAACTTTCCTATTATTGTGGCAGGATTGTACTGTCCACCAAGAGATTCTATTTAAACCAAACAATACTCAGAGTTCTACAAGTGTCTGGGAAAAAGGTTCATAATAGGTGGTGACTTCAATGCGAAGAATATTCACTGGGGTTCTAGATTAACTATACAACTAAAGGAAAATAATTACTGATTGCCCTGATCGATTTTTTTATAAACAAACGTATTTTCCAAGACACTGCTTATTTGACCATCGCCGTACATTTTCATTGTAAGAAATTGAATTCAATTTTTTGTAGCCCTAATCGAGACTTAAACTCAGATATACCTATATTTGTTATACTTTCAGTTTGTATAGGGAAATTTTTTATTTGGACGTTATTCATGTATGTTCACTGACTTAAAACATAAAACTTGAATGGTCAGTGGCAATATAGTGGTTGCCAGTGGCTTAGAAAATAGCATTAAACATCATTGACTGGAAAAGTTGTATAATTTTTAAGAACATAAGGATGTCATCGCATTAAATGTTGCACCTGGCGCTATGCAGTTCAGTTAAGTTTCAAACGATATTAATGTTGGGACATTTTTCGTTCAACTCAGCTTTTGTTAAAAGATTTGCCAAGTTTCTCATTTCAATTGGAAAGTATAAAAGATTTGCATAACATCATATATATATAAGATGGTGGGCGAGGTAGTACAGTGATTGACTTTGGATTCGTGGACCAAGGTTCGATTCTCATTAGCGACGATATTATTTTAATTTAATTTCTTCTGTATTCAAATTGGTTCAACACACAGCTCTGTTAAACATTATCATATTTATCAAGTAGTGGCATGTATATACAAGATGGGTATATGGCGACGGTGAATAATAAACGCAGAGTCCATTGCCTTTGCTAAAATTTTCAATATTTTCTATTCAAATGACAGATATAAAAGATTTGTATAGCATGAAATTTATATTCAGCGGTGGTCCAGTAAGCAAAGTCACAGACTATGGATTTTATGGATCTTAGTTCGATTCTCGATCGAGCCAAACATTTTTTGATTTAATTTCTCTTGTCAAATTGATGATGGTGAAATAAAATTACTCAAATCCAACTCAGCTTCTGTTCAAAACTTCAATATATTCTCCATGTATAAGTGGCAAGTATAAAAGATAGGTATTGGGATAGAGCGGTAATGAAATTGAACAGCGATGGTCAAATAAGCGCAGAGTCCATTGCCGTTGCTAAAATATTCAATTTTTTTTTCAAATGGCAGCTATAAACGATACGAATATTACTATTTATATGTATGACGGTGGCTCGGTGGTAAAAGAAGCTGTGTGATTGGAAAAATCATGACTAGTTCAAGCCTCATCAATATATATTTTTAATTTTTACTGCAAATTGGACATTCTTAAACCAAAAAGCTATTTTCTTTAATTTAATGAGAAATGTGTGGATACCCCGCTAAATTTTTTTACCCTTAATCGAGGTTCGAACACTGCACAACATTCACGATTGCAAATCCTATTACACCGCTTACTATACCACCTCACCATTTCCAAATATTGATTTGCCGCTATATTCATCCGTTATATTTGCCAATTGAAGGGATAAATTAAATTAAAAATTATTTAATGCCAAACCGAGGCTTGAACTCAAGTTCCCAATTTCAAATGCAACGACTCTGCTTACTGGACCACCGGAGTATATACATTTGATGCTATACAAATCTTTTATGTTTGCCAATTCAATAGAGAAAATTGTTTAGCAATAGGAATGGACAATTCATTACGGTCATACACAAGAGATGGCTCTTACATTTTCGCAACAGGAATCGACTATGCTTATTTGACCATCACCGTACATTTTCTTTACGGTCATACATGTAGATTTCAACAGAAGCTGTGTTGAACCAATTTTACAGAAGAAATTAAATAAAAAAATTATTGGCGCTGACCAGACTTGAACTCGAGTCCACGATTTCAAAAGCAATCGCTCTGCTTACTCTACCATCGGCCTATTTACTATTAGTGCTGAACAACGATATAAATTCCAAATTGCGAGCATTTAAAAAAACAGAACATTGGTTATACAGCAAAAAAATCCAGGGTTCTCGATAAAGCACAAATCGACTTATTTTTAAATTTTGCTCCCGATAAGAAATATTTAATGATGAAGGTTAAGCTTTAAGACTTAAAGATAATTAATATACTTATTTTCTGGTATTTTTCTTGCAGGTTGTTTTAATACTGGGAATAGTGGGTGCATGTCGTTACGATGAACTAGTCCATTTAATGATAGATGACATTGAAGACATTTAATCAGCTTTGTTGGTAAAAATTTCCAACTCAAAAACAAACAAATCGCGAATCATTACAGTTTTGGGAGAAAACGATTTGGGGATTTGCTGAAAATACTTTACTCTTCGCCCAGAAAATTTCGAGGTACGATGTCTTTCTATAAAATACCAAGGTGGAGTATGCCATCGGGTAATAGTTGGCATTCACAAAATTAGTAGTACCGGCCATTGGTTGCGTCGGACTTCAGCTGCACTTCTTGTAGATTCTGGCGGTGACCTCACTTGTCTTAAAAGGCATAGTGGTTGAAAATCTAATACTGTAGTTGAGGAATACTTAGAAGATTCCACAACAAATAAAATAAACACTGCTATAAGAATATTACGACTCGATGAGCTTAGTACCAGCTACAGTACTAATCCTGAAAATACAATCACTCATGAGACTTTAGAAAATGAGGAAACCATTGCTTCAGAAATATTACGCACCGAAGATCCCAGTACCTGTCCAATAGTTACCAATATTGTTGGCAATATGGTTACAAACGAAAATAATGTTGACAAATCCGGTTTGCTTAATTTTTTTTAAAGTTGTTCAAACTGTACTATTAAGATTAATATCCAGAACAAAACTTGTTTCATATACATTATACATATTATTGGGGCTTCACTATAATATTTTTCTCCTGGTATTAAAAGTACCTACTTTTACACCAAGTATTAAAAGTGTACAACACACACATTTTTTAAATAAGTAAGAAAAAGACCAACTAGGAGAAAAAATTCATTATTCAATTTTAATTTTGGATTTGAATAAAGAGTTTTGTTGCTCTGCAACAACCAAATTGACATATAACTTTTAATTGTATTCCATATTCTGCAATGAAGCTTGTTCTTCAAATCAAAGTTAATAAGAATTTGATAAATTCGAGGAGACGAATTAGACTAAATTTGTGTACAAAAATAATACACTACTGTAATGTAGTTTCAATAAAATTCTGACTTCTCTTCATATTTAATGGCATATATAGAACAACCAATAAGTTTCACTATCATTTGCATTATTGCCTGACTACAAAAAATAATCTAGAGATACTTTCAGTTTCAATTAAACCGGTATTACAAACATTAAAATTTTTGCTTACATTATTTTACAATCTTCTCTTTCGTTTAATTGGATGAATAGTATCTTAAAGATTTTAAATTGGCTATTTAATATTTAAAGGTGAATGGATGAAAGCAAGCTCAATAGACGATAAAACAACTTATCTTCCCCCTATTTATGCATATATAGTTATTAAAATCACGAGTAATGTAGCACACAAATAAATTTTTGAATTTGTAAATCTTCAACCTTGTTTAAACTATGTAATGTCTATTGTTTTATTATACTGAAAGACAAAATTACTATCGTATATGATTGTATTATTAAACCAGGTGAGAATAATTTAATTTGTCATATCACCTTCCTATTGTCTTGAAATTTTTACTTAATCCATACTCATGTACAATAATCCATCTCGTGTACATAAATTCATTGTACATAAAATTGACGTTACACAATCATTATTCTCGCACAGCTGCTATACAAATAAAACGATAGTTGGATATAATATGACAAGATTTTAATTACCATGATATTAAAACTTAATGTACGAGTATCGACACCCCTTGTAATTATGCTTAACAATTTTTTAGTGTAAATGTAAATAGCTGAAATCGTCTTCACGGTCAATATACGTATTTTATTTGTTATTTACGAATAGTAAACAAATGTGGAACACACCTTTGTTTTTAAATTTTGCCACAATTGATTTTATGAGATACGATATTCAAATATAAGTCATGGATATATTTAGAATTTATACTTATGATAAACAGAATTTAGTATTTACAATTGGCTAAGGGAAATGCCGGGAACATTGATTTTAAGAGTTTATCTAGAGCGAATTGCCATCCGTTGTATATGTCGAGATAATTGCTATGTATGTCCATTTTATCATTGTTTGTGTTTCGTATATAGTTAGACAAAATTTGAAAAACACTGGTCTGAATGATATAGTTAATTTTTGATCACACAGTGTGTGTGCTGCGCGTCACAAATTTATACATCATCGCCATCGGTTCATCTTCCAACCACATCAACGAATCATTCCGCAGACCAGGATTATAAAACACAATTATTAACCTCGAAGACAAGAGTCGCACCAACCAAAATAAAGCTATTCATCCCTCGATTGGAGCTAAAAGTAATTGTCAAAATTACTTAAACACACACAAAGAAGCTTGAACATAAACAAGCTCAAAATATATGCGTGATGAGATTCGACCATTGCACTATGTTGGATCACACGTGGACCAAACAAATTTAAAACGATCGTGGCAAACAGAATTTCGGCAATAAAAACTATGCTACCAGCTGCAACAAGGCACCACGTAAAGTCATGCGATAATCCAGCGGATATAGCTTCTCGTGGTACGACACCGTTAGCACTAATAAAAAAACAAATTGTGGTGGCAAGGCCAAGATTTTCTTCGGCAAAAGCTAACTAGGTGGAACACAATCAACCCTATTATGCGAAGTAATACGCATAAACCAAAGGAGTTAGAAGAAAAAGCGATACAAATTATGACAATAACTACAGAAGTTCACGTTTTTCCATTATTTGAGCTACAACAAATTGAAACGTATAGTCGCATACTGCAAAAGGTTCAACAACTACTACTCGCGTAGAAGCAATAATAGAAATGAATTAACTGGATCAGAACTCCAAAGCGCAGAAATAATAATTTTCAAGCTCGTACAAAGACAAGATTACCACTAGGAAATAAACCGTCTTAATCAAGCCGAAAGAATCAGCAGGAGGAGCAAAATTCTATCACTAAATCCAACTATAGACGAAAACGGCTTGCTACGTGTAAACGGAAGACTACAAAATTCAATACTCCCAAGTTCAAGTAAAAGCCCAGAAATCCTGAGCAAGCACAACATATAGTTACACAAAAATAATATAGAAGAAGTTCATATTGGTACATTACACGGAGGCACACAATTAACATTAGCAACATTAAGAAGACGTATTTTTGTAGGTGAGATCTGTCTGCTTTAGGACCTCACGACAAATTCTGGATCATTGATGGTAAACGAGCTGTAAGACAGATAATTCAAAAATGTATTATTTGCTTTCGCCATAAAGAACATTTATTTAAACAACCAATGGGAAACCTACCATCAGCAAGAGTGAGGCCGGGAAGACCGTTTGCCAAAACGCGAATCGACTATGCGGGTCCCATCCAATTGACATCTGCCAAAGGCAGCGGTCACAAGACATACAAGGAATCCAACAACAACAGAATCCTGCATTACCGCTTACAAAAGATTTGTATCCAGAAGAGGAGTTATGCACCAATGTTTACTCAGATAATGGAAAGTACTTCGCAGGAGCAAACAACGTAATGCAGAAAGATCACCACCGTGCAATGACAACATTACCAAGCGACATTGCCACCTTTTACACCTCATTCCGGTGGAATATGGGAGGCAGGGATTAAATCAATGAAATTTCATCTCCAACGGATCATAGGCGGAACAACACTAACTTTCGAGGAGCTATGTACCGTGACTACCCAAATACAAGCATGTCTCAATTCTCGCCCACTAACGTCGCGAGGCGTTACCTTTCTCAAGGCGCTACCAGGCGCAGAAATTGACCGCATATCGTTAAGGCCGAGATTGCATGTAGTCGAGAGAATGGCTCAGGACTTTTGGAAACCGTGCCTCCACCAACTACAACAACGAACTAAATGGAAGAGCAGCCAGCCAAGTCTAATGATCAATGACCTGGTATTATTGAAAGACGAACAACAACCTGCCACTTGGTGGAAGCTAGGAATCGTGGAAACACAAGCCGGAAAAGATGATTTAATTCGGGTAGCGACAAATGCAATCTATAAGCGACCGATTGTGAAATTATGTAAATTACCAATTTAAGAAGACTTACAGGAAATTATGCCCATGAAAACAAACCAAGGTCAGCCTCTAGAATTGCAATCACCGAAGGACAATCGAGTTTTAAGGCGGTAGCCTCATAGACAAGTAAAGAACAGAGGGACCATCAATCATCTAGCACTAGCCACATTATCCATATGTTGTATTTTGGGAATTGTGCAGACCAACGTACAATTAACCCTTTTCAATCACTCCACAGGGATTTACTTCGTAGTTTATTACAACCTGAGAAATTACTGGGTAGAAATTGAAGCCTTTAAGTAAACACAGGGTTAAATTCTGGGTTAAATTGCGACCTAATTCTTCAACAAATTCAATGGCAGTACAACAATTTGATTGCGGACAATGAATTATTATTAGCAAGCAACAAGAAGGTAAAACGACCGAAACGAGGCATAGGAGACACTATGGGTCTAGTGCCAGGCGATATGTTTGGGATCTTGACAAGAAATTATAAGGCACAATTTGAAGCCATAAATAACGATGAGCAACAATTAGAGTCATTGATAAAGAGTCATACCACCATAATAAACAACACAATTAAGACAACACATAATTTATACTAGTAAAGCATAATTCAAATCTCACATTGGAATCATTAAACAACCTATAATAGAGCAGCATATAGAAGGCTGAATGCTGAAATGGAATTATTAAATGAATACTTCATCAAAGAAGAACAATTCGCTCGATATTAACCTCAACAATTGAATTGATGTTAATTCTAAAAAAATCTTGAAGACTCCCAGCAAGCCTATATTGAATATATAGAATATATTGCATCCTCATTACTTGCTCGCGCTCAATTAGAACAAGAGCTCTAATTGATCCTGGATCACAGGCCATATTATTATCCTCCAAGGCCGCAAATTTATACCACTTTAAAAAAGAGAAAGTACACATCACCTTCCGAATGAATATCAAACCCTTGATATTCGACAAACTCGACCAACCATTACCCGAGGCGGACTTTGCCACAAGCAGCTGGACGCATCTTAACTAAATACAACTGGCTGATCCCAACTACAATCAATCACAGCCAATGATCTCAACACATTGGTTGACAGTCATCGATTATTTAATAAATATACAAGTAAAAATTGCTCAACAACCTCCAATACAGAATTGTATAACAATTGAACTTTTTGATGCATTGTATTTAAAATTTACTTATTTTAATTAGTAATAATTCGTAATGAAAAGCAAATGTACTCTTGTTAGCAATTCCGGAATTACCTTTCAAACATTTCTTGAAAGTATGTCAATATATCTTAGAAACCAATTGCAGAAAACCAAATGAATCCAATCAAATAAATTTATTATGACTTTATTACTAGCGAATGTAATGACATTTTTGGAATTTCTGACAATTCAACTTGGTTTAATTGGTTCATTACGTTTTTCGTAAATATTACTTCATAACTTGAAAAATAAAGCCAATTGTAAATATGCTTAAATATAGTCGCTTGGAAGTATGTAGATAATCTTAATCTGATTTTTAGTTTAAATACCTGTCACAAGTAGTCGATTCCTTTCCAACACATACAAAATAAATACAAAGCTCTTATTTTGTTAAAATAAAATTCAATGCTAAATCTAATCTTGAATTAACAAAGCATAGCTGATAGCAGATAGGCTGCGATTTAATAAATCCGATTTAGTGAATTCTTCGTAAATAGAATAAATAAATAAACTTAGCAAATTTTACGTAAGCTAACTAAATAAGCTAACAATAGCTTAAGAGGGGCGTGAAATCGTAACTGGAAGATTCTGTGGGTGTAAGCTTGTTCCTTAACTTTCAAACGGTGTATCGTTTGATTATTTTGTTGAAAAAGGATAGGAGCAGTGTGAAGAAATGTAGATAATGCGAAAATCTAAATCCGTGCTGCGCCCCCTTTCTTGTTTGGAATTTTACTAACTCTCTAAACAGTATTTGATTTTTATCGTATGTTGAGAAATTCACGAGATATTAAATATTTTAGATGATGAGAGTGTGAAATCGTAAATGTTTTAGACATGTCCGTCATTTTAGAAATATTCAATGATTCTTTTTTAAACTTGTACCCATATTCCTTACATTACAAATAATATATCGCTCACTATACCCCATACTTCTCAAAAAATATATCGCTTCTTATCAATGTAGGAGCGGAGCATTGTGAACAGGGGCCCTATTATGACTTTCGACTACGATTTTCGAAGACGGTCGTTTTCCTATAGTAGGCAAAGGAAAAAAGGAAAACAATATTATAAATTTGTTATGGTTGTCTTATTTGTCTCCCTTTGCCTACTATAGGAAAACGACCATCGTCGAAAGACATAGTAGGGCCCCAGTGCTGGGATGTTCTATCATCACTTCGATTCGATTCGATAGACATGTGTGTCTCTTTTTTTACGAACAAAATTGTGCTCCATTGCGTTTTTTGAATTACGTTTTGTCTATTGCGATCTCAGCCTGTTAGACTAAATTTGCAAACTATCTCTTTTTCCTATTTTCATTTGCCATCGAAAATAAAAATAATGGTGATATTTTATCGCATGAATTTATAGAAATAGAATCGAGTAGGCTATGATCACAATATAAATTGCGAAATAGAATACAATTTTGTTCGTAAAAAAAAGAGACACAAATGTCTATCGAAGCGAATCGAAGTGATGATAGAACATCCCAGCACAGGTAAAATTTAGATAATGCGAATGTCTGACATCAAGTATGAGATGACCCTCATACTGAATTATAAGACGTTTTACTTCAAAAACAAACATTTTATTACTATGACGTTGGTTATGCAGCCAACGCGATCCGTTCCACATGGTAGTGTAAGTAACAAAGCTTTATTTGTGTGGGCCTTATACAGCTTGTAGTGGTTCCATCTTCACTAACTTTTTGGAAACATCCAGTCCAACTGCTATTTGACTTTAAAATTGTGGTGCAAATCTCTAAGAATTCCGCGTGAGTTATAGTTATCTTTGATATAAGGGTATATGGATGGGGCAGACGAATATTCAATTATCACTATCGTGTACTCGAGCCGTAGCATTCAGATTCAAAATACTTCAATTGATATGAAATTAATTTAATTAACTATGTGAAGTAAATAAACAAATTATTTCACTAATAAATACGTGGTAAAGCGTACAGATTGACTACATAGTTTCCTTTTATCTTTGAGTTTCTATATACACAATCTCTTGTGTCGCAGAGTGCATACTATTATTCGTGCTTCTTATGATCCGAGTAATAATTGGAAATTATTTTAGTAATTTTTTATGGTCAACCCCAATTACTGGCAATTTAAAATATTATTTCATGTAACTCGAGAAAACATTGCCATCTTTTGGTGCACACACCCACACACTAACACTGCGTACGTTTATGTGCTATCACAGTGTGAATATGTGATTACCATATTTTTCGATTTTCACATCGAATATAAATATATTTGTGTCAGTAATTTTGTAAAAATACATAACTACTACATAAAGCTGATTTGCGTGAGGCGACCGTGTGTCAAACCACTAAAGCCCCTTTTCATCTCATTTCCTGTTCGTACGATTTTGTTACATCTTATATGTGAGTATACTGCGCATTAAACAACTAAGTTTCCATAATTTAATAATCCACTTCTAAATCAATTATTTGATCCACACTTTAATATTTTATTGCGAAATTATTTAAATTTTAATTAAATTATTTATAAAAAACTAATAATGCTTACAGTAAAAGAAAATATTGCAGACAAAACAAAACAATAAACAACTGAATGTTTTCTATATACCTATGCCATTTTGAAATATGCAAGAGTGCGATTCTTGTACTTTTAATTTAAATATAGAGAGGTGAATAAAATATTTGACATTTCCAGTGCAGTGGTGAATTCAACAATATTATATGGATTTTAAAAAATCCGATTATTACCAATTTTTTAACTTTCGGCTGGAAATTCGGTTAACTTTAACAGTATGCTGTTATTAACAGTATGCGGTTAACTTTAACAGTATGCTGTTATTTATCAATTGAAATTGATCCATTATTCCAATAACACTTAACAAACCTTAAAATATTTGTTAATTATATAAATAACAGCATACTGTTAAAGTTAGCCGAATTTCCAGCCGAAAGTTAAAAAATTGGTAATGCAGATTATAATAAGAATATGACAGCCGATAAAAAATGTATGTAGCCCATATATAGCCGAAAGTTCGCAGCCGATGGTTTCCAGCCGATAAATGTCATAAAGAAGATTTTTAATTCTTGGATAAAAATAAAACGATAATTTGGATTTTGATATAATTGTATAAAACAATTTATAATAATACTATAAGGAAAAATTTCATGTGAGGATCCTGGAAAATTTAGATTTTCCAAAATCATATGAAAATAATTGAAAATTTATAAAAATTCAGCACTAGAGTGTTATGTCTGGAGACGGCTTGATTTGAACTGTTTTTCCAATAGCTATGTTAAATGCTAAATTGGCTAAATTCAAAATAACAAATTATCTTCATTATCGACTTTTTTCGGCTGGAAACTATCGGCTAACTTTAACAGGGTAATAACAGTCTAGAATATTAATTCACCAAAAATAAGAATAAATCAATTTAAAAGTACAAAATGGATGTGCCAGAGTTGTGTTGAGTGGTGTTAATTTACATACTCCGTGGTCGAATAATTGTGTGAATTAATATGTAAGTAAAACTGAATTTGCGAGTGATATGATATTAAAATTATAAAGTTGGGCCGTGACCAAAAAAATAATGGGAGGTTGCATTTGTATGCCTTAGACGAACGTAGATACATTTTTTTGTATGGAGATTTATAGTATTTAGGACGATATAAGGTTGACTTTGAATGAAGCACAAAGAAAATAGCAAAATTAAACCATACAATAGAGAAAACCGATATGCTTGCTAAGGGGACATCCCCTTGAATGATGTTTCAGGTAAGGGAAAGGGAAGAAGTACAATTAATTATGTATAGTACTCCTTTGAAAGCTGACTTTTTCACGAGCTCAAAGGTGATACGAAAATAATAAGACCGATGTAACGTGCCAGATTCAACCACGGTAATTGGAAAGAATATTTATGGAAATGTCATGTGAATAAGGATAATCTTTGTGATTTATGTGGAAGTGTGGAACATCTGTTATTGATCTGTCCAAAATAAATAGCAAATTCAATAGTGTGATCAGAAAACTATAGGGTTGATGGAGGATCCGTTTTAGGAAATAATGTGAAGTTATTAATAAAAAAAATGTAAATTTAGCCAGGCTGCGCTCGGTTTTTAAGGACCCAAGCCTAATAAATAAAACAAAAAAATTAAAACACGTAATAAATGCATTCAAAAAAACGGTATGTGAGTAGGTTTTATTTTAATAACAGACCGGAAATTTATGTTACGCATCCAAGTAAGACCAGCATGAAGTTATGTTACATTTTGATTAACATAAAATACTATAATATATGTATGTACATACAAAAACTATAAAGGATGACGTATGCATTTATTTCCTGCTATTCGAGCACAAAGGAGTTTTATTATGATTACAGTAAGCTGATAGTCCTTGGCAATTAATACAAGGCATGCAATATATTGAAAATCGAATATAATTGGTTTACTTACCTTTTACTATTTTCTTTATGTATAGTTATAATTTATATTTATATATTGAACTTTAACGCAAGTTTATACTTTTCGTTTGTTATATATGTAAGTATATATATATAAACGATATCAAACAAACTGTGGTAATAAAACTTAGTATGTATAGTGATTAAGCACCATTTCGGAAGATATATTATTACGTTAGATGTTTACAATAGTATGTGACGCACTATATAATGTAAATGTGTTTAATTGTTGGGTACAAGGTATATGTTTTGACCAGATCTATAAATCATCTCGATATTATTGGTGATGAGAAGTAACCGAACTTTAATTAATACTTTTGGACTTACTATATCTATATAATTAAATACGCTCCAAAGTAAACAAGTCCGAGGACACAATATTACCATCTCATCTGTTGTATACATTATACGGATGTAATAATCGTTTTGATTTGTAGGAAATAACCATATTCCTATACTTGTTTTTCTTGCAACATGAAAGAACTTTATGAACAACTAATATTATACGAATAAAGGTGAATAGTCATCATTGTTAACTACATATATGGTATATAAAACGATAAAATTGATAATATTTTATATGTATTGTTCAAAAACTACATTTTTCATTATATTCTCGATTTATCTATATATTTACCTGGGTTTTATAAATCTTATATATTTAACACATCGCATGCAGCTACATATGTATATACATACGAGTAACATGTCTATAATGTACATTTATTTATAAATAAATGTATAAACGTAATAAACAAATTTAAGCAATAAACTAGGTTTATTTATATTTACTATATAGACATGTGTTAGCTTTGAGCATCCGAATTTACATATTTTTGTATATTTTGTAATGTCGGCGAAACGATGTGTTAAATAAACCCATTTAATATACAAAATTTCCTAAATATTTGTTTGATTGACATTAGCTTCTATATAACGTGTTAAAAACATTAATAACTTTGACAAGTGGGATTTGCAACGATGTGCAAATAATATTAATGGTGAATGGGATGTTTATATATAGTTAGGAAATCATTGCTGGTCTGATTTTCCGTTTTATAACATTAAGTGGGACCATTTATAGAAGTAGAAAAAAAATAGATCTGCCTTGAAACGTAAAGTTGAATTGTGTGAGAAAACGGGCAAATAAAACTTATTTCCAACAATTTCAATTTGGTTTTAAAAGCTTGAAGCTTGAAAATAATAACTGATAAATTCGGTAACATCCTGAAACTTTTTAATTGAAAAATCATTTATTTGCAATAACTAATTAATATTAAATCTGAAATGTATATTTAACTAATGTAAGTATGTGAAAAAAAAAGTCATTGTTTCCAAGTCTACGTACAATTTATTATCGAATTCTGCAAATTCATGCCATTATATATAATTTTTTAAATATTAAAAAACCAGTAACATTAATTAACTTGATATTTCGAATATTTAAAATAAAAATAATTAACACAAGAATAAAAAAATATAGCAATAAAATATAAAGTTATAACATTTAGAAGCAGATCAAAATTTAGACTCGAAGAACTCTTTCGGAGACCCCAAAATAATTTATTTCAAAACAGAAAAAATTAAAATTATATTTCCTGTAAGATAATTAATTCTTCTTTGTTGCGTAAATAGTTTTTAATTCTCGCCAATGTGTACATAAAGGAAAGTAGTTTTAAGAAGAAAATGGTATATTGAGTTTGCTAAAGTTGGTCAATGTGCCGCGCGCTACTATGTTTTGCGGGTTAGAAACAATCTCAAAAAGGTATATAGCACAACAATTCACCGAAAATAATAGCATTATCGGAACAAGCGAGACGAGCGATCTGCAGTCTTTGATAGATTACCAAAGCGTAAAAATCGTGTAAGAATATTAAATTCTAACGAACATGTAGAATTTTATCCTAATCTGTTCCATATTTCAGAATTTTACAATTCTAGAATCCCATTTCCATCAAAAATTCCATATAGCATCCCATTTCGATGAATATGGTCGTTTCGGTGAATGTGAATTGCTTTTCTTGGGAATTGTCGCGTGGAACCTCTGAAAATAATTTTTCTACAAATATAATAGTAATATAATTTTTACTCGATGTTACCTTTGTCTTGCTGATGGGTTTTTTATATATAGACGTCTTGTATTTTCATGGAATTCAATTCTCTGTGATTGTGATTCGAAGTTGGAAAGAATTGTTGTCCTCCTCCTAGGAAGCTTCTTTCCTCCATTTTACTAAAGTTTAATTTTCAAAAGCTCAAAGCAGTCAATAGATGGAGCTCCATTTGTCGTAAATGTACCTAATCAAGGTTTTGAAAATCAACTCTTGCATCATATCGTAATTTCTAACAAACCTACAATCAAAAAATGATGTTTTGCATTATCTCAGAGAACTTTTTTTTAAGGCCATTGCAACGTATACAACAAATATTTGTATCAAACTAAAATAAGCTGGAAAAGTTTGATAAGAATTCGGAAAGTGAAATTTGAAAGACCTCGTCACTTCCGATTTCTATAATGAAAACCTTTTCTGGAGTAAGTTTGACGGAAGTGAAATAATTTGCACTTCCATTTTTTGTGATAAGTTCTTTTGCTGTGTAAATTCTGTTATAATTTTGACATTGTTTACATGAAATGTAACTTGACCAGTATGAAATGAATAATGGATGTAAAAATTGGCTCGATTGTTTTGGTGACTATGGTAATGTTATTTGGCGGCAAATTATTATTGTACCTATAATGTTTACAAATTTCCGCTAGAACCATTCTTAGCTACCGCGTGAGAGCTGGTGAACGATCTTTCAAAATATTTTGAGGTATATACATAGCTTAAAGAGTCTGGATTCAGACGTGAACTACCCAAGCTAATTATTGTTTTGTTAGGTTAGCAACATGCAAAGTATACACAATGTGCGTTCTGTTTAAAGAAAATTGTTTCGAAAGTGTCAAAATTATTACAGTAAAAATAATTATCACAGAAATCGGATACGGCTAAGTTTAAAATTAATATTTCTTAATAAAATAATTAAATAAAATATTTAACTCAAAAAACAAATAGCGAAATCATATATTATGAAATAATCGTGGTACACTCAAGTTACTGCAATGTTAATATACCTAAACTTTTCGTGCAACCGAACATTAATCAGATTTAATTAGCATTGAAAAATGGAACTCAAACTCAAGAGCCATAAGACATCACCATAAATTAAAAAAAAAATCCCGCTGGTCAAGTTTAATGGCATGGTATCAAATGGTCAAAAATAAAGTGAAGGTTTGGAATTTATTTCAAAAACTGTTTATAAATAAATTTTAAAAATAGCTTTGTTACATTTTTTAGATTCATCTATGTGACGGATATTTCTTCTCTGTGCTTATTACTGTTTTCCATCAGTCTGGACGTACTGCGTAGAGTTATCATTTGTTGCAGAATGAGATTTCTCTCTTCCAACACTGCAAATTTCAACTCTGTGCCCTAGATTCATAAGCCGAGATTCTAGGGAATTGTCAGTACAGGTATAGTGTCTGAGTGTAGATTCCTCTCATCAAGAAGTTTACTCAAACTTTCATTTGCTAACATGCCATCTCGCAATGCTGACATTTTCCGTCGCGTTCTATAATATATTTGTTAACATATATTTGCCAACAACGAATCTTCAATTATTAGATGACTATCTCAAGCGTTTCAATTCTTTTAAGGCGTCTTAGTTCTTGTCTTAGGTCAAGAAGTTGTATTGCTTCAGTATTGGTATGTTGTATAGTAATCTTCTTTTATGTTTGATGGCAAATTCCTGGATTACTTCATCAATCAATTTAACATTTAGTTCATCATGTAATTCCTCGTTGGTTACATAGCGATAAGATTCGTTATGGTACGTAGACATTTGTTTTAACAACGTTGAATGATTAAACGATTTGATTGTTTAGTACGAGGGTCTCGGGTTCGATTCCCGGTGGTGACCAAAAATCAGGTTGGGTCTTTTTAATGTGTAAGTTTGTGTGTTTATCTGGGTATTGTAACGTGGGTCTGTCTGTGGCATTGAGTGCTGGAGTTATCCGCCCAACTTTAATTCTTTTTTAAGATATTTGAATTAAAATGCCCCAGTACTCAGTTGTATTTTGTAACGAATTATTCAAATTACTCAAATACTAGATTTCTCATTCTAAAAATTCTTTTAAGTGAAAAAATTTAAATTTAATCGATGAATGCATGGTCATATTGCATTTTAACATAACATATCGAATCACATCAGAATCGGTTAACAAATAATCTCAAAATCTATTTTTAAATCCTGTTTGAATCGAACAGATCAAGTTTTGTCATATAATTGGTCGAGTAATAGACTAGCTCTATTCTAGTTGACATATTCAAAAATCATTTAAAATTTCAAGGATTAGCCTAGATTCGTACAAGTTGGTCACTTTCAGAACCTTATACAAAGTTAATTTTAAAATTTCATTTCTATCCAATATAACATGTCAAGTTTCTTCATAGTCAAGAAATAGCCTTGTTCCATTGGTTTAAGTATTAATTGCCGCGATGAATTACTATGGTGATGAATTGTTAACGAATTGATTATGATGAATTGCTTATAATGAATTGCATACGATAAATGGCTTGCGATAAATCGGGCGGCTATCAAAACTTTATTGCTGAATCGTGTCAAGGAATTAGAGTCAAAATACATTTCTATAATATAGCTTGGTCTAAGGGCACGAAACACATTCCTCACAGAACACCGATTTTCGTAGTAAAGCTGAAAAATTTGTAGACGCTATGTTGGGCTCAGTCTTTCCATGATGAAAGGACAAATAATACTGAATAAATAAAAACACAATGACAGTTTGAAACTATGTATGCGTCATTTGTCCAAAAGTAAACAAATGAAACAATCAGCTCTAGATGAACGCTTTTACAAAATACTCCCGCGAACTGGCGCATTCGATTTCAAATCGCCAAAATATCGTAGGTTGTTGACATTATTTTAATTGTTGACGTTGACAAAAAACACTGCCAAGTAATCTACGTTATATTTTACGTGTCGACAACCGCATAGATTACATGGCTTAATCTACCTCGTCCATTCCTGATTATGTTTTATCGTATTTGCATTTGAATAGCTTTCGAACTATGTTCAGTAGATTTTAGTGATGTAAGTGTTACATGTAAGAGTAAAGGATTTACTAGAAACGAATTTCAATGAATTTAGTTTTTAATATTATCCGAGGCAGAGATATTGCTCAATACTATGGTATACCGTGTATATTATAGGAACGAAAATCGAATGCCATTTTGCCAATGGGCTCGTTAACGTTTTAAAAGGTCCTTATTGACGTTATCTTAAACGTTGACGTTGACAAAAAACATTGCCAAATAATCTACGTAATATTTTACTTGTCGACAACCACGTAGACTAGCAGGATCGCGTTGTTACTATTATTGGCGTACGCCATTATTCGGTACGTTTTGTTATCGATCAAAATCAAAACACATTCACTATTTGTCAAATGGTCATAGAGGAGTCTGGCACGATTAGCGGACAAGTTCTAGGTTTTCGAACGATTTGACTTTTTAATAACTCGGTAACACTTATAGCCTATATCTGAATCAAAATTCAAAATTTACCATGGAATGGAATGTACGAATTATTTTCGATGGACGATATAATCGTCTTGTAAAGAATTTTATCATATATGCGATGTTCCAGATTTTTTTAAGCTGCCTTTCTACGCTGAAACCTTCTTTATACCGTTGTTTTGCATTGATCTGTAGCAGCTCGAATATTCGACTCACCGATATTCGATTCTGCCACAAACAAAATAATTAGTGAAATTCAAATATAATCCAACTTATTTGAATTAAGCGTTCACTAACCCCATCACATATCAATCTATCCAACCAACACTATCCAATAACCGAACCATTACTATAAAACATTTATAGTAAAACCATCGCCATCCAACCAACATCACCACGAACTAACAATGTTCGGTGATGCAATAAATATCCACTGCACTACATAAGTGCAATGTTGACCGTCGCCGGCGCATGTGTTCCCTCTCCAATATACGACATGTATATTTGGACACGAAGGCGACGTCAGTACCAAAACAAACATAAAAGCAGACAACACGTCTTATATTATATACAACAAAATAAAATACAACAAACAGCAACACGTGAGGCAACAAGTTCGCCATTATATTTTTATCTAAAAATTAATACAAAAGTTGTGGTGGTGAAATTCCAAAAATATAAATAAAGTTTAATTTAATTTGTAAATGATGAAATAAATAAATAAATAAATTGTAAAAGTTGAAATAAATAAATAAATAAATAAATTTATAAATAAATAAATTAAAACAAATTTAACCAAATTAAATAAATAATTAATAAATAAAAATAATTAAAATTACAAAAGTGTTGTGTATATTAATTTGGATCATACAACCCAAAATTGGTGACTTCGACGGCGGTTTTTACCGCAATAGTAACAGTAAAAAACCGCGTTAACATACCGCGGGCAGAAAGGAACACGTGGCGAAGGAACCAAAAAAACCACCCACGCAACGCGGGACAACTAAAACGGTGAAGCGATCCACCCTCACCGCAACGCGGGACAACTCAAACGGTGAAGCGATCCACCCTCACCGCAACGCGGGACAACTCAAACGGTGAAGCGATCCACCCTCACCGCAACACGACCAGAAGCAGCGGCAGCAGAAACAACAACAACAAAAATTAACCGGTAAACAATTTTTATTTATATACAAAAATTTTTTTCTTGCCATTCAAAATAGTAATTTATTAATTTCAAATCATAACGTAGAATCAAAATTTTAATTTTTTTTTTTCAATCTCATTACAAAAAAATTTAACGTAGAATCAATTTTCACAATTTTAAAATTATATTGAATGTCAATTTTCACCACCACAATCGTTCCCAATCAATTTTCACACACACTGGTCGAATCTCATTGCCGTCCTCCCGCCATCACCGCTGTGGTAAAATAAAAAGAATAGTACAACGGTTTTTCTTAAAACCACAACCACAACGGTGACAAAAAAAAAACCCGCTGTTTCAATTCAATCGCATAACCTTAACATTTTTACTTGATTTTACATTTCAACGAGCCCCCCCAATATAAGGTAGGACATAAAGGAACTCCATATTCGGGGGTATCTCGCATCGGGCGTTAAAAAGAAGGAGCATCCCGGCCTTCAAACCATTCACTACACGGTAACCATTCCGCTTAACTTTTCATTGTTTTTGGTCAATTATATTTTTTTATACGGTAACCATTCCGCTTTAAAATTTTGTATTGTTGTATTTTTTTATTGTATTGGTTTGTTGTTAACAAAAGAACAAAATGACAGAAGATACAAAACATCTATCACAGGACATGGACACCACGCCTGAAGGCGCTAGTCCACAAGTAGAGATCGCGGCATCACATCAGCGAATCACAATACAACCTTTCTGGCCACAAAGAGCAAACACATGGTTTCAGCTCGCCGAAATACAATTCGGGTTGCAAGGTATATACGCTGATAAAACCAAGTACCTGCAAACATTATCAGCCTTGCAACCAGAAACGTGCGATGTGATCTCGGATCTCCTCCTCAATCCGCCGACAACCAACCAATACAACACATTAAAGCAAACGCTGCTAGAACGACTAGCACCATCGGGCGAACGTCAGCTAGAACAATTGCTTTCAGGACAGCAATTAGGCGACCAAAAACCATCTGACGCTTTACGGCACATACAAACACTGGCTAACAATAATTTTAATGAAAATATCATTAAATCTTTGTGGGTACGTAAAATGCCGGAGTTGATTCGCATAGCGCTGGTAGCACAGCCCGAATCCTCCACGACACAAACGTTAGCCAAGATAGCCGACAAGATGTATGATGTCATAAACATCACATCACAAAGCGTCAGTCAAGTCAATGCACCATACCGGCAATCAAGAGAACGCAGTGGAGACAGAACTCCCCGTTCAACAACAGCACCAAACACACTCGAACAAAGACTGTCGAGAATCGAGTCCAGACTCGACGGGTTACTCAGAGGTCGAAGCCGTTCGCGTGGACGACGAGCTCCCTCACGCAATCGAACCCGCAGTCCCAGCAACAACACGTACCAACATGGTAAATGCTGGTTCCACACAAAGTTTGGTAGAGCCGCCAGAAAATGCACGCCACCGTGCAATTTCACCACGTCGCAACCATCGACGTCCGCGGCCGCCGTAAAAATGGACATTGACCATCAAAAAAACTTTTAGAGTCACGGGTAGAGAGCAACATGCCTCCCCTGACCACAAACACACCCTATACGTCACGTTTGTTTGTGTACGATAAACACAACAAACTCACCTACTTAGTCGACACTGGCGCTGACCTTTCGGTTATTCCAGCCATGAATTTCAAAATGAATTACACATTATCAAATCGAAATTCAAATCTAGTCTTATCGGCTGCCAATGGTTCAATCATCCACACGTACGGCACAAAATTGCTTAACGTGGATATCGGACTCAAACGAACCTTCACGCACGCTTTCATACTAGCTGCAGTGAATCGTCCGATCATTGGCGCCGATTTTCTAAGCAAATTCGGACTACTTGTCGATGTCAAACACAAACGGCTGATTGACCCAGCTACAAAGCTGTCAATAAACGCCACAATGGTTCGTGTTAACACACCAACACCGATCCATTTCAACATCGACAACGGCTACGGCACTCTGCTCAAAAAGTACCCACTACTTACAGCAGAGCCGAACTACAAAATGCCAGTCCGACACAACGTGGTACATCACATCGTCACGGAAGGCCATCTGCCCGTGTCGAGACCACGCAGACTAGATTCGGTGCGTCACAAAGCTGCACAAGCAGAATTCCAACACATGGTGGAATTAGGAATTTGTCGAACATCGACATCTTCCGTTTCTTGTCCACTTCACATGGTCAAGAAGAAAGATCACGACTGGAGGCCATGTGGGGACTATCGGCGTTTAAACACGGTTACGATACCGGATCGCTACCCGATACCCCACATTCAAAACTTCACCATGCACTTGCATGGCTGCAAAGTTTTCTCCAAACTTGATCTCATCAGAGGTTATCACCACATTCCCGTGGCACCTGAAGACGTTTTCAAAACGGCAATCACCACACCATTTGGCCTCTTCGAATACACCCGAATGCCATTTGGATTACGCAACGCCGCACAAACGTTTCAGCGCTTCATGAACGAAGTCGTTCGAGATCTCGACTTCGTTTTCGTCTACATAGACGACATTCTTGTGGCATCTCAAACTGAGGACCAACACAAACTCCATCTGGAAACACTTTTCCAACGACTTGTCGAGTTTGATGTTCACATCAAGAGCTCAAAATGCGTCTTCGGCGCATCCACTCTTGATTTCCTCAGCCACAAGATTACCGCTAATGGCATCCTTCCGTCACAAGACCGAATCAATGCCATTAAAGAATTCCCAGCTCCAACCTCAATCAAAAGTATTCAGCGATTCATCGGCATGGTCAACTATTACCACCGATTCATACCAAAGCTCGCTGAAATACTCAACCCAATTCACAGCCACCTGGCAGTACTACTACGTAAGCCCAAAACCGCCAAGAACTTCTCTTGGCCTGACGAATGTCAACACGCATTCACGTCACTCAAGGCTGAATTGGCACGCACAACACTCTTGTCACATCCACTGAGCGACTCAAAGCTCAGCATAACTACTGATGCATCAAACACTGCTGTCGGAGCAATCATGCAACAGTACAACGACAAGTGTTGGGAGCCCCTGGGATTCTTCTCAAAGAAGCTCTCGGATGCCGAAAGGAAATACTCTGCATTCGATCGGGAATTACTCGCAATATATCTAGCAATAAAACACTTCAGATATTTTGTCGAGGGTCGGGACTTTACAATCTACACCGACCACAAACCTCTCACACGAGCAATTCAGTCTAAAACTGAACGCAATCCAAGGCAAGCACGCCACTTGGATTACATTAGTCAATTTACCACGGACATTCAGCATGTTCAAGGTACCGACAACGTTGTCGCGGATACACTTTCGCGCACAACAGCAAACGAAACGGCCACAGTCGAGACTCATTTCGACTGCAACAAGATCGCACAAGCGCAAAAAGCAGACTTGGAACTTCAGAATTTACTTTCTGGTTCTGCTTGTCACGCCAGTTCATCACTGAAACTGGAGCTTTTCACACTACCTGGCCTCGAAATCTACTGCGAAACATCTACGGGTGCAAATCGCCCGTACATCGCAGAGCAACTACGTCGAACCATCTTCGACACATTACACGGTATCTCACATCCTGGTGTCCGCGCAACTCGTAAATTGATTACTGCTCGATACTTTTGGCCCAGCATAAACAAAGACGTGACCCATTGGGCACAATCCTGTTTATCCTGCCAAAAATCAAAAGTCCAGCGACACACAAAATCGCCTCTTGGACAATTCGCAATTCCACCTGGTCGATTCGAGCATATTCATCTGGATGTCGTAGGACCACTTCCTCCATCCAATGGATACACATACTTACTCACCTGTGTCGATCGTTTCACTCGATGGCCAGAAGCGTACTGCATGAGCGACATGTCTGCAGCAACCATTGCCACCACATTCGTACAGAACTACGTATCACGATTTGGCGTTCCACTTGACATCACAACTGATCAAGGAACCCAATTCGAGTCGAAGCTTTTCTCGGAGTTAACGAAACTCCTCGGCTCGCATCGGATACGTACAACGGCTTACCATCCGCAAGCCAATGGCATGGTCGAACGCTTCCACCGCCAGCTCAAAGCTGCTCTCAAGGCCCGAGGCAACACAATTCACTGGAGCTCCGAAGTACCAATCGTTCTACTTGGTATTCGAGCAACGGTTAAAGAAGATTTGAAGTGCTCACCAGCTGAAATGGTTTACGGTCAAACCATCAAGCTACCCGGTGAGTTCTTCGTCGAACATCCTCTACCGTCTCCATCCACAACCGACACAGTCATCGACCAACTCCGCACCACCATGCAAAATCTTATCCCCACGGCAACAAGACCAACGAATAAAAGCAACATATTCGTTGCAAAATCGCTCAACAATTGCGATTACGTCTTTGTCCGGGTTGATAAAGTTCGAACTGGATTACAATCTCCATACGATGGGCCATACAAAGTTATACGCCGCTTACGCAAGCAATTCATTGTCTCAATCAAAGACAAACACCACTCAATCTCAATCGACAGATTGAAACCGGCGTACGGTATTCTCAACACGGCTGATCAAATATCAGCCAGCAAACGATATAAAACCGTCCGGTTCAACGTATAACGTCTCAAAACCCATGGTTTCTAATCTGGAGAGGGGGTACTGTAGCAGCTCGAATATTCGACTCACCGATATTCGATTCTGCCACAAACAAAATAATTAGTGAAATTCAAATATAATCCAACTTATTTGAATTAAGCGTTCACTAACCCCATCACATATCAATCTATCCAACCAACACTATCCAATAACCGAACCATTACTATAAAACATTTATAGTAAAACCATCGCCATCCAACCAACATCACCACGAACTAACAATGTTCGGTGATGCAATAAATATCCACTGCACTACATAAGTGCAATGTTGACCGTCGCCGGCGCATGTGTTCCCTCTTCATAAAACGAAGACGAAGGCGACGTCATCACACAACAAAACAAAACAACAAACCAGTCGTCCATTACTTTTTCTAAAATAACAACACGGTTTTGACAACGCGTCACAAGTGGTGGTGGAAAATTAAAATAAAACATAAATATTAAAAAGTTATTTTTACACATAAATAAATAAACAAAAATAAATGTAATTAAATGTATAAAGTTTTAATAAATAAAATAATAAATAAATTAATGAAATTAATAATAAATTAAATAAAATAAATAAATATTTAAAACTTAAAATATTATATGCGTAATTTATTCTGGATCATACAAATCCAACAGATCCTAAAGCAATTTGGTCAACGTAATTTAGAATTATTATTCACAATATCACTCTACGAATTGTCTACGTTATCGACGTCGTCTACGGGTTGTCGACACGTTGATGTAGAAAATAATATATGACCCCGTAAACGCCCATTCCTGGTGTATACCCATTAAAATTA
Source organism: Tipula unca (assembly GCA_951394425.1). Lineage (NCBI taxonomy): Eukaryota > Metazoa > Arthropoda > Insecta > Diptera > Tipulidae > Tipula > Tipula unca. Next base: position 23,777,713 of record OX596381.1, on the reverse strand, counting down.
AGTTCTAAGAAAATTTAGAAAATTATCGCTTTCACGTGTCATCAACATTTAGATAGAATTAAGCGACGAACCTGTTTGTTAATAATAACAGTGTTAAAGGCCATTACTGGCCCCTTACTGAATCAACAATCTGGCTCCAACGGTTTCGATCCTGAGCTTGGTCTTCATACTGTCTTAGGCAATCTGAAGAGGCCAAGTCGTTCTCTACATCGTGGAGCCATCGTCGCCTGCAACGACCTCTGCGCCTACCATATGGTGGCTCTCCTTTCAGAGATCGCTGCACAATTCGTTCCGGATCAGCACGCAGAACGTGACCGAGCCAGCGTACTCGCTGAGATCTAACTTCATGTACAATATCGGGGATCTTCATCAGATCTCTGATCTCGAAATTGTACAGAGCTCGGTATGTACCATCTATTTCGCGTTTAGGGCCGTAAATCACACGCATGATTCTTCTCTCAAATGTAAGGAGCCATCTCTCGTACTCATCCGTCAGCGCCCAACTTTCACATCCAAACATAACAACGGGCCTGATCAACGCTTTGTAAAGCTTCAGCTTCACGGCACTTGATAAGTGTTTAGATTTTAGCAGTCCAAGGCCACTTAGAGGATACAAAGAACGACTGCCAGCTGCCAGCCGCACTTTAATATCCTCACCCACACTGTTATCGTGAGTGATAAGAGAGCCCAAATATTTGAACCTCCTCACTCCCTCAAACGTGTGGTGGCCACTACTAAAATCTGGTGTGCCATTGTCTCTAAAACCAGAGATCAGGTATTTCATTTTGGACTCATTGATCTGGAGTCCAACAGAAGCTGAAAACTCTACAAGCGGATCAAGTATTTCTTTCACTCCGTTGCTATTCAGTCCAATCACGCATATGTCATCTGCATATGCAAGCACTTGATTGGACTGGCGATATAAGATGTTACGCTGAGGTGTTTCAGTTTTACGAAAGATGTACTCCAACATGAGATTAAAGAGTATCGGGGACAGAGCATCTCCCTGCCGAACACCCGAGTTAACTGCAAAAATTGTCGATAGCCTGTTCTCAACTTTAACACAGCATTGAGACTGCGTCACTGTTTGTGACTGAACCTGTTTGTTAGACTTTATAAATTTGATTTTGTATTATTACAACATTATGTGTTAAAAAACCATCCCAAACGACAATAAATTTGACTCAACCGTATACCTTACATATTTGAATACTACTATGTATAAGAAATGAAGAACGGAAAAACTAAACTAAAGATTTCAATGAACGTCGTTGTTGTTTTGCTTTTTAACCAAACTTAACTTAATAATATTTATACACATACTCGTGTAATATATAAAGAATATAAACAATTTTTTTGTTGTTAATGTTAACTATATAGGTTTGAAACAAAATTGAAAAAAAAAATATTTCGAACACAATTTTACTATTCACTCTCCAACCATCAATGAGTGTACGCAAAGACGCTCTAAATTTTGTATTATTTCTTGTATTTTTACTATACGTATAGTGTTTCATATTTCGCGGTATACCGTCGTATATTATATTTCTACTTTCTTTAAAGTTTTTATTTTTAAATTTTTTTTTGTGTCAACTAAAAAGTAAAAAAAAATTGTTCAATTAATTTCATTTTTAATTTAAAAGTTAATTGCAAAGTGATTTTATTTACAAGTGAAATTTGTTCATATATATTGTTTTTATTGATGAAAATTTATTAAATTTTCTTATAAGAAAAATATAGTTTTTGTGTTTAAGTGTATATTAGCGATATTCAGTGTAAAGTGTAGCAAAATCTCGAAATTAACCCGAAAGGATTAAGAATACTGTGCTTACACATATATAGATAATTATCTGTATTTATATATACGCAATGGATCGAAATATGGATGATGCTAAACCGCCGATGCCCGATAAAAAGCGCCTCAAGAAAATGTTTTCTTGGACCGATGATTCAATTGTGTAAGTTCTTTGTTTTATAAATAATTCTCAGTGCTGGTAAAATCTTACACATTTCTTCTAATCGTATATATGTATGTATACATTTATATATATGTAACGTGTTCAGTTGTGTGTATATGTAAAAAATTTCGATCGTAAGTCGATCAAGGTTGTTCATTTAAAATAATATAATAATATATTCAACACAACGAAGACAGTGTAAACATTACTATATATAAGATAGTTTTCTTTACCGTAAAATTTTAAATAACAAAAAGAGAAACCAAAATGGAACTGACCTCCAAATTGAATTGGTTGAAGAAATACAAATATATTTATATATGCATATGTCTGTATGGCTTCTTATAAGTATATATGCGTGCGATATTAGAAAATGTCTATGTAATGTTGAGCGCATCTTTCGTAAATAAAAGTGACGAGGTTTTAGAATTCGACACGATTTTTGTCGTAATCGCAGAACTGCATCTATGTATGTACCATATGTGTAGATGACATATTTGGTTAGATAAGTGTAATAAAATTTAACATGCGATCGAGATTTTATAGTTTTCATTTAGTGTTATAATAAGTTGTATAACCATACTATAATTTTTAAGGTCAGTCGCGTAAACGCTGCGTATAGTATTTAGTAACCTTATATGAGTTGAATAAATTTCCATGTTGTCTGTAAATATTGCGAACTTTAAATTTTATTTTATTTGCATTTTTTCTTGTCAAAATCAATATTGATGGCAAACAGTTTAATTAACATAATTCATCTTGGATGTTATTGTTGTTATAAGTGATAATATTACACATGTTATGATCGCTTATTATATTTTGTGTGTAATAAGTCATAAGATATACATCATTGAGTAATGTATATATCGAGAAACGCGATATTGATGTTAATTTGTAGCTAATGAAAATATATAGGAGGACAAAACTGTTCAATATTTTATAAAATCTTTAAAATTTTAAGATTTGATGAATCCCGTAAGTTTTCACGAATTAATATTATGAATTTTGTCTCAAGAATGGTATGATGGTATTGATGTTTTTTTATCTCTTAAATTATTATTTTATCCATTTAAGGGTCTGTTAACACATTTTTATCAAAAATCATTTTAAAATCTCCTGTTCATCCAACGTAGCCATTTTTTAATTTTAATTTTTTTATATACATATTTATCTTTTCTTGAATTTGTTTTCTACGGCTCTCCCGCAGACTTTCGCAGTTGCTTTTTTGCTTCATTAACTTAAAAACGCCATTACCAGCCAAATCGAGGACGCACGATTACAGGAGGTCCATGAAACTGTACCAGCACAATCAGCCCATAATTTATTACGATTTATTATACTAGGTCCCAATTTTATATTACACTTGCCGTCCGCGCGAAAAGCGTGGATGGTGTAACTTCAAATTGATCAGAGTTTACTATGGTTCTTACACTATACGGCATACATATACCATATCACACAAAATAATTAAATTCAACGCCTTACAAGGTATATGTACACCGTATAGTGTAAACAGTGGCAAGATTTATCCAAAATATGATGGCGGTCTGATGTAATAAATTATTGCAGGTGATAAAATCTAGATTTTGGTATTTTTCTTTGAATTTCAATAGTTTTCTATTAAACTAAGTTGATTTTAGTACAAAAACACTTTCTTATAATGTGATATATTTTATTTTTGTATTACTAGTTTCGAGCTTTATCTGCTCATCATCAGATGTTGTTTAAAACTAATTAAAATTAAAAGATATTTTAAAAATAGATATTTTGAACAAATTTGGACAATGGATATAGGTTACTTATATACATATGACAATGAATATAGGTTACTTGTATACTTATATACATATACACATACATTATTTATATACTCATAACATTATCATACAGGTGGTTCTTTTTTATTTTATCATTTAGGAGATTTTGATTGTGCTTGTGTTTGTAGATTTCCATTTCCTCCAACCTATCCATCATTCTACCTTTCTTTATATTATATATAACTGAGAGGTTATCGTCAATGCTTGTAAATGAGTGGTTTTCTGTTTTTAAATGTAGAGCATACTTGGATTTGATGGTGGATGTTGGTTTTTTGATCTCTTGTATGTGTTCGCTGAAACGAACGAACTTGTTGAAATTTCTCCCCGTTTGACCGATGTAGAAACTTTCACAATCGTTACATATTAATTTATATATGCCGGAATCATTTAGCTGGCTGGTTTTCTCTTGAAGATGTTGTTGTATTTTGTTATTGGTTTTAAAAGCTATTGTGTATCCATATTGTTTAAAGGTTTTTTGTATAATTTTGCTGTATAAGTGGTTGTAATTCAGTGATATGTACTTTTTTGGTTCTTCTGTGTTTGCAGTCATTGTTGTTAAGTTCGATCGTTCTATTTTTTTCTTCAGTTTCTCGATCATGTTTTTTATAATGTTTGAGTTGAAGCCGTTTTTTATAGCTATTTCTTTGATCACGTTAAGTTCGTTGGTGTAGTTTTCTGTGGTCATCGGAGTGTTGTTTAGTCTATGGATCATGTGTGTGTAAGCAGCGAGTTTGTGGTTTATTGGATGATTTGAGCTATTGTTGATTGTGTGGTCGGTGTGTGTTGGTTTACGGTAAATGTTGAATTCGTGTTTGTCATCTGTTCGTGTAATTGAGAGATCTAAAAATTGTATTGTTTTGTTGTTTTCTGTCTCGAGTGTGAATTGTAGTTGTGGATTTATGCTATTCATATAGTTATGAAGTTGTGTTAATTGTCTTTGGGTGCCGTTGAATAGCAGTAGAATATCGTCAACATATCGATGCCAATATAGGATTTTGTCCCGATGCTTGTTGTTGTTGTTGTTGTTGAATATTCGTTTATTTTCGTTGTAGTTGATATAAATATCATCCAAGGTTCCGGATAGGGGGTTGCCCATTGCTAATCCATATTTTTGTTGGTAAGTTTTTCCATCATGCCCGAAGTAGTTTTGGCTAGTTATAATTTTTATGATATTAGTGATCTCCTCAACTTCTTTTTCGTTTATATTACTGTCCATCAGTGTTTCTTGCATAACTTTTATTGCCTCATTGATTTGGTATATTGGAGTACATATTGACTATGTCAAAGCTTGCAAGTTTGGCGTTCGGTGGAATTTTGACATTTTGGATTTTGTCAATTAGTTCTTCGCGATTTTTTATGGAGTAGTTGTTTCTTATTTTTATGCGTTTTGTGATCCAATTGTTTGCGTACTTTGCTAGTTTATAAGAAGGAGCAGTTGTAAAATTTACTAATGGTCTTATTTTGTTATTTTTGTGTACTTTTATTTGTGCTTTGAAGTTTGGTGTTATTGGTTTTATCATTTTAAGATGGAATTTTTGATTTTGTTTTATTATTGTTTTTGTTTCATTAATTATAGAATTTATATGCTTTTGGTATGTGTGTGTTGGATCGTTGGGTATTTCCTCTATGTTGTTATTGTGTATGTATTCTATGATTTTATTATTATATTCCTCTCTTTTCATGATAACAACCGTGTTCCCTTTGTCAGCTTTTGTTATAGTTGCGTTCTCCTGTTTAATCTTATTTCTAATGGCAGTGATCGTTTTATGCTGTTTTCTTTGTTTTGCCGTTATTTTTGTGTATTCGTCGTTGTGTCTGTTAATTTGTTGGATGATTGTGTTTCTGATGTTGTGCTGTTCTTCTTCTTGTGTTTGTGAGATTGCCGATTCTATATTTAACATTTGTTTTATGTGTTCCTTTCTTGTTTGCTGTGGTGTAAGGTTATATTTTAAGCCCATTTCTATCATTTTGTATTCTTCGTCATTGAATTCGATATTTGTGTTATTGTATACTCTCGAATAAAATGAGTGGTTTGTTGGTGTGTCTTCGTTTACGGGTTTTCTCTTCTGTAATAATCTTGTCAATTTTCTCTTGATTGTTGCCCGTTTTGTTTTCATATCTTTCTCGGTCATATCCTCTACTTTGTTTATTATAGAAATGTATTCTATGTAGTGAAAATGTTTTGCTAACTGTAACTGTGCGCTGTAGACTCTCAATGTTACTTCGTTTATTTGTGTATAAATTTGTTGTATTGATGTTTTTAGCCATGTTTTTTCCGCTTTCCTTTTTATTTTTTGGGCTGTTTGAGATCTGTTATTTATCTTCACATTTATGTAATTTGGTTTCAATTTCATCCTGTAGCATGTCCGATTGAAATACAAGTCTATTTTGCATCTTTTTAATTTATGTTTAAGTTTTAGGTAACTTCGTGTTAGCTTGGCTGATTCACCATTAACTATGTTTATTGGATATATATATATATATATATATCCATTGTCCAAATTTGTTCAAAATATCTATTTTTAAAATATCTTTTAATTTTAATTAGTTTTAAACAATATCTGATGATGAGCAGATAAAGCTCGAAACTAGTAATACAAAAATAAAATATATCACATTATAAGAAAGTGTTTTTGTACTAAAAAAACTCAAATATTTGTAAAATCTGTGATAAATCGTGAAAACAATTGTTCTTCTTTTATAAAAAGATGTCAATAAACATAAGTTGATTTTTACACAAAATAATTTGTAATAAATTCTGGCCCAAGTTTTATCTGGATAGCACAATTACATCAAAAATTACAACGTCGCGGTGGTGTACGTTCAATTTGAAGTTACTCCACCGACGGTTTTCTCGCGAACTGCAAGTGTACTAAAATTGTAATGAATTATGGGGTATGTTTCGTTGTGGCGGGCTGATTTGGGTGGTGCAGCCTCAAGGCACTTATTACGGGTTCGATTTAATTGGCACATTGTATAGCTCCATGCCAGCCTGTTATACATACAAGAACGATGATGGTTCGGCCCATAAATTATGTACGACCACCACTTAGGTCATAGAAATGTTTATCATCATCCTGATCAAAATCAAGGAAGGACTCCTGTGTGAATGGGTAAATTTAAAAGATTTTTTAACTTTTCAAACCAAGTTTTTTAAAATTCAGAATTGTAAACGTGATAATTGATGTTCGAAATTTGCAGAATTTGCAAATTAGATTTTGAAAAATATAATTTCACGTCCGAATCATACGTATACGTATATACGTACATACGGTTCATCTTGGATCGATTAAATCAATAAAATTTAAATAATCATTCATATTCGAAACCGAATTTTCAAAATTCTGAATTTTATTTAACTTTTGCGAAATTTCGGAAAAAATTTCATACTGAGGAGGCTTTGAACATTTAAATTTAAATTTTATATTTAAATTCTCAATGAAGGTTAAGTACATTTAATGGCCGCCCTAAAATTTTTTTTACTTCCAATAAAGGGATTTTGTTTGGCATATAGCAACCTTGAAATAGTCTTTGAAATTACAAAATCAACTTAAAATTTTTCAAAACTATAATTCAATCAATTTTAAACCACATGCGAAATATATTCAAATCATAAAATTGTTATAAAATTTGAACTATCCGTCAAAATTCTGAGAAACATTTAATGCATAATTTACAAAATTTAGAATATTTTATTACCATAACGAAATTTAACCCAGAATTGAGTACAATTTTATTCTATTTTATTACATCGCAGGTTACACTTTCAATTCGCGAGAAACGCGTGGGTCACCGGTTGATAAAATTACATCAAAAGTATAAATAGGCGCAATTAGCAGTTACACCAACCGCATTCGTTTCTCGCGAACGGTAAGTTTAATAAAATTGGAACCTGCGCTGTAATAAATTGTAATCACATTGTAATCCGTTATGGTTTAAGTTTCGGTAACGTGATAAAGTTAGTATATGACAGACGTAATAGTTATACCTCACTTAACCCCATAAAATGATAATGTCTGGATGCTGCATATCTATATGTATCTTGGTGCGAGAATGGCATTGCACGCAATCAATCGGTTAGGCTTTTCCATAATCGTGTTGTCTGACGATAAACGGAATATTAACTATGACATTCTTGTTTTGGGGTTTTCCCTGGTCACCTTTCGCTAGCAGGTACAGAATTAAAAACAAAAATATTGAAATCAAAAAAGCTAAACTTATTCTATGACATCATCCCTTTCTTTTGAAATCCTGCTATTCTGCAGTACATGATTATCGTCAGCATTGGATTTAAATTTAATATCATTAGCTAAATTGTTAAATATTTTATAAATCTGTGGAGTGACAATTAGCCCTATAGAGGAGATATTATAAGCTCAAACAATGAGCTTTTCGATACTTTACATAAGGTTAAGTAAAGATCTTCCATAGACGTAAGTTTTAAAAGAAAAAATAACTATATGTAAACAAATGAAATGAAGGTAAGTTCATTTATTATTGTTTTATTATTAATTTATATTCATGTAAAGCCACATAAAGAACAATAATTATTAATAAACATTACTAAATGAGCTTAAATTGACAAACTACTTTTGTGTAACTAAGGCTAACAGATATTCATTTGAGCCAAAAAGGGAGTTATCGTTATTTATTGTATCCAGAAAAGGGAAGAGAAGGATAAGTTACAAGGACTAACACCCCTATTCCGTTAGACGTGTCACTTGTCACTTGTACCGACAGTCAAATTTTGGTATTCCCTAAGGCAATTGAAGTGACAATCGTCGTTTCAAGTGACAAATATCGTATTCTAGTAGTCGTTATAAAAGTTTCGTGTCACCTGAAATGACATTTCTGGACGCGTAAAATTCTTAAGCGACAGGAGCAAAAAAGCAGAAAATCGGAAGAAAGCAAAACATTTAATTTTATTTTTTTTGATGTATTTTATATTTAGTGAATCAAAATATAATTAATTTAAAATGTTTTTATATTTTTATTTTTTATCTTCTAATTTGTGCAAATTGAAATATATAGCTAACCTACAAGATTTTTATACGTATTTAATTCTTAAAACTTCCACGAAATTACAGAGATTACAATTACTTATTATTTCTCAATAGTTTTTAATAACCATTAACACACCACATAAATATCATGACAAATGCAAAACTGACAATTCATGTGTATTTCAAACGTCAATATTCCGTCAAAATTCAGGAAATTATTGGTGCTGCCAGATAATTCTATTTGTCGTGTCACATCACTGCGGGCGACTAAGAGAATACCAATTTATATTTGAAGTGACGTGACAGTAGTCGTGTCGATTGAAGCGTCGCGACTATCAGAATAGGGGTGTTAAATTATAAAAAATACTAAAACGTTCAGAAACATACAGAGCTTTGCAGAGCCACGATGATGTATGGGTACTGAACAGTTATGGAATGCGAAATCCTGAGAAGATGGAATTCATAAGTTTCCAGTAATCGTATGATTTAAAAAATGAAATTTAATATTTCCCCTAAAATTATAAAGGATTTACTTAAAAGTTCTGCTGAACCAAAAAATTTCAATTTTCTTGGTTCTCAATTCTCATTCCTCTTTGAGTTGGCAGGTGTTTTAGCCACAAGCAAATGGAAAATACTTCAAATAATAAAATTTCCCGAATTGCCAACCTCTCTAAATGTGCAAACAAATTAAAACAAAAAGTTAAAATGAAACTTTTGAAGAAAATTGCATTAAATATTTGAATTTTTCCTAGGCTCTCCAAATGTGGGACCGACATAATTAAAAATTCAAATTATTTCAAAAATATTCCTTTAACTGTTGCCATAATAAATAATTGTCTTGGGCTTGTTTTTGCTTCCTTCCGGTTATAGTATACCTAAATAGTTCTTAAGAGATGGTACAGTCTCTTTTTAAAATAATCTAATATTGCACCCTTCTACCAGAAATGTTAAAAAAATTCTACAATTTTCCAGTAAACAGGTTTCAAGAGTCCCTTCAACAGTTCGTTTATGTAGAAATTTGGTTTCGTTGTAATAACCATAATAGGGAACATATTTTGCAAAGTAATAAGTCGTTTTGTTAATTTGAGGTTAGTTTTGAAATGATTTAAATAAAGAACATCTAACAGCCTAAGTGTAACTCCACTCGCACGGGTAACATTTTGACTATATACATTCATCATATATCATATACATATCAAATTCTTTTGCGTATGAATAAATATTTTAGAGCTGCACTAAAAAATATCAACTACTATTAGCTTCAAATAAGAAACAAACAACAAAGAAAAGACCAAACACAAAAAAATTTCAACAAGTATCTCGAAAGTAGAAACAAAAGATTGTTTTAGAAACTGGCTAACTTAAAACCTTCCTTTCTCAAATGTTAGAATATTTGCCTGTAATTTACGGTCATTAAAACTAACCTAAGATCAATATCTATAACTTTCATCTAAAGTATTTTACTGCTAACTGGTTTGTCATAGTTTCCGAGAAAACCACACTAATCTTTTTAACTGCTTCACCTTGTATATATGTAGCTTGCGCGTACCTAAAAAATGTTACCGCGTGCCACAGATAATATGCGTGCCATAGGTGCGCCATCGCTATTATATAGTTCAAATAAAGAATTAAACTTCTTACGATTGGCTAACCCAAACTAAATCACGTAATAAGACCACTAATCGTGTACGAGATATATGATTAAAATATTACTTAAATAAATTAAATAATGGTCACAACCGTGAAGCGATTTGCTTGTATATTGCCGATTGATGGTAATTTCACAGCAGCATATTATATCCATTTTTATAACTTAGAGGTTTAGTAGGTGTTTAGTCTAGGTGATGAATTGAGAAGCCTCATTGATTTGGGTGAAGCAACAAATTTTCACTACGTTATGCTCTTTAGTGATCAGACATTGCGCAAATTTGCAGCAAAAATATTAAAATATTTCATGCACTTACATGGTAAAACGCACGAAAAATTATTTAGCATCAGTGCCAGACGATTTTTGGTGTGTTTTACCATCAGTGCCAGACAATTTTTGGTGTGAAAGCTCGGCAAGGTCGACTAAAATTTGGTATCAAAATTTTGTTGGTTATAAGATTTTATTTACTATAACTTATAAATAAAAATAAAAAAAAATACAACTTTTCGATACCAACATTTAAACGACATTTCCCATGCAATCTTATAGAAATACACGAAAAATTGTCCGGCACGAGTGTTACGAAAATTTTTCGTGAGTTAGGTCGACTTAAATTTGTATCGAAATTATAAATTTCGGTTGTTTTTGAATTTAGGAAGACTAATATTTGTTTGATGTTGATGGATTTATATTTTTGTAAATAGAATTTTTGTTGATAGTGGGAAATGAACTTTGTGTCCACTATGAGCTACCAATGGAATGAAAATGATTTATTAGTCCCATTTCAGGAGTATCACTCTACGACTCTGACAACTATTCACAATAGCTAAAAATTTTTTTTAAATGCTCAGAGTATTCATCCTTTTATGTTGTCACACCGAGTATAAAAATTTGAAGATCTAATGTCATCTTACTGACTTACTGTTATGGTCAAAATACTCAAGATACCATATTTATGCGCAGATGATTTTCAGCTGCATATTTTTTAGCCCATTGAATAGAATCATGATTTAGCATTGATATGTTAAATTGATAATCATCTTCAATATGTGATCACCAAACAGTGATAATTGATTTTATTCTCATTCTGGTTCTGAAGCGATACCACAGTAGCTATTATGGAATAAAAACTTAAGCCACCAAATTGAGTATTTTACATATAAAATTCAGGAAATACATACAAATAATTACCATACTATACCATGAATACCAATAATAGTAATCACTAAGTGATGAGAACAATTTTTAATTTTTCAAATATTTTGTAGTGTTACAATAAATATTTGTATTTGTGATTACATAGTTTTGGTTACATTTACATAGTCAGCGGAATTAAAATATGTTTGTAATATATGTATAGACGCGTGCGAAGGAAGGTGTCTGAAAAATTATTGTCATTGTAAAATTATAAAAATGTTTATTGATTATTTTGTTTTTGTTTAATAAAAACAACTTTTTACATGATTTCACAAAATGTCAAATTTTACTTCCGTAAATATGTATTGTATGTATATGCGATTTTGCAATTTTGTTGTAAAATAAGTTTTCCGGTTTTGGTAATTTTCATTATTTCCTGTACTCATATATGAATTGGACAAAGATTACAGAGCAAATTATATCGACGTTCTTTAGTAATAATGCGTATCCTATATCTATTCAGTAATAATGTATTATAACACATAAATACATTTATGTGATAATCAAATTTATCGCATTCTAAGCAATCAATTAGCGTATCTCTAGGTTGATATTATCTAATACATTTTGTATATGCAACAAAATCGCACATGCGGCTATTTATCTATCCTAAAAATCTCTTTTCATTGGTATGGAAATACACGCTAATTAGTGTTGATAATAAATATATATATATTAGATAATTGATCGGTTAAATAATACTTCTGTAATTTTGTGCACAGTGGATTTTGTAATTCGATTTGATAATGAGATAATTTGACTCTACTTAATATACATATTTGATTTGAGATGTTTGGTTTTTCAAAACAAGAAGAGGTTGTACAAATTTTAAAGGTCAGACAGTTTCTTAAAAAAAATCGAAATTTGCAATCAAAATACATAATGTACAAATTATGAAATGGTGTCAAATGGTGTTTGTTACTAAATAATTACACAATTATTTAAAAATATTAAATGAATTTATCTATGAACATTATACTATGTATTTCAACCTACACGCTTAAAGCTCAAAACGGTTTAAATTCTAGAAAGGTATTTGGGTGGTATAAATGGTATCGCTGGATGGTAGGGACTATATTAGCTATAATTATTCTGGAGTACCGAATCTTTTTCCCAATGAACAAGTGTCCTGTATGATGCTGCTTCAGAGTGGTAGAGTATTCAGTTAACCTAACCAGGGTTTTAATTTCCTGTTTACTAAAAAATATCGATCCTTCAATATTAACCCTATTAACCCTAACCTTTATCAATTCTGAGTTTGTTGACTCAATTCGGAGTAATAAAATGTATATCGATCTTTTTGATATATAAATATTGTGATTTTGTCGTGCAGCTATACTCAAATTATGGGTCGCGAACTAATATTGGCCAGCAAGTTAAAAAATTTGATGCACATATAGTTTTTAACTACTAATTAATGAATATTTTTATACAACTACCTAACCGACTGTTCCAATATCATAATTGGAGTCCAGATATTAAGAAATTTGCGTCCATAAGGTTTCAATGAAATTAAAAGATTTAAAAATACTTTCTTAAATAAATTTTAAAAGCCTAAATTTCAAATTTCATGTTGGATTATTGAATTTTTAAATTTGTGAGTTTTGAAAATTTAAGAGATTTAAAAACTTTGGATTTCAATATACATATTCCAGTTTTCTAAAGTTTTCGGTCACACTTACAATTTTCAAAATAAAAATAAAAATAACGTTATCGATTTTTGTGATTAAATTTTACGTACTCGTATAAAAATTCAGAATTTGAAATTTCAATTCATACTTCTAACTCTTATAATTTAATGTAGAATTCGACAGAAAATATGCCAATTTTGGTTTCATCCAAAATTTGTGAATTTTCATTTTTAAAAAAATTTCCGAATTTGCAGGTAAATTTTAATTTGTTTACCGGTAATGCTGTCTCTACCAACGAGCAATAGTCATATTTTTTTACAACAGACAATTCTTCATATTGTCCGTTTAGTTAACTGATTTTCTAGCGATGAATAAGTAAAACAAATTATGCATTGACGCCAAATTAGAGTAAACCACTAAATCTTAATTCAAAAATATCATAAATTTAATACAATTCTAAAAATTGAAATGTGTAGTTCGCAAAGTAGAGGTTTTAGAAATTGGAATTCCACATGTTTCATCGAAATTTAACATTTCGGTTTACTCTTAACTCCTAACGATAAGAAATCATAAGTTTTAAAATTCGAATTGATCTTTTAAAATCAGAATTGTAAAATTGCCTTACTTGAATTTTTAAAACATCATATAAAGATTACTCTGCTAGTAATATGGTGCTGTGGTCCTCATACACTGAGTGGGCAAAGGGATTCCCTCTGTATGTATTCCGTCGGATAATAACTGAAAACGACCTGGCACGAATAAGAATACTACGATTTAAAGATTTGCACCAGATATGTTAAAACGTCCTATCGGCCAGTGGCAATGAAAGTGAAAAAATCCTCGAAAAAATCAGAGCGGACGTTACAGATATCCAAGAGATGGATTGTCGATGGGCTTCACAGTTTGAGAATTTGTGACGTGTGTTTCAGTTGCCATACGAAACCACATGTGTTAGAATGTGGTTTTATTTTTGGTGGAAAATTAAGGGATTACGTAATCGGCTGAACGCCGGTTTCTTCAATGTCAGCCGATGAAGCATAATTAAGCACGCACCCAGACACTATGATAATACCGGACCCAACGGCAATGGAATGAAACTCATTGGATGGAAACGGAAAGAAACATGGTGATAAGTAATATACAACTAGAAGTAGAAATGCAGGAAATATCCAAGAACCATAAAAATCTTAAATACCGTTAAAATCGAATTTTATAAATCTCGTAGATTTTTAAAAGCATACTTTCAAAGTGTTATAATTTAAATTTATATTTAGAACCCAGAATTGTAAAATTCGGTTTCATGATTTATGTAGATAAATTCAAATTTCCAGAATTAGCGAATAACTTTTCAACTATAAGTACAACATTTAACTATTGCCGACATTTAATAAATTGAGAGAAAAAAGATTTATTATTTTCAAAGTTCTAGAATTTCATTTTATTAAATTTCGATACGTTTTGAGAAATTTTAAATTTGTGATCATAATTCATAATCAGAGAAATGTAATTGTCATTTCGGATTGATTGGGAGCGAGTGAGAAAATGTAAAAGTTATATAAATTTTGCGGATTCTGGATTAAAGAAGTTTATTGAAAATTTATTATTTAGGAGCAATGCTAAAACAGAACTCGGTTAGCAGATTTAACAAATTACTATTTAAATTTCATGCAAATTTTGTAACATTTTAGAATTGGAGGAGGTTTATTATTCCCATATCGACACCCAACGTCATATTAATCCTAACCAACAATTGGAAGACTTGAGCCGTTATAAAACTTACGAAAACTTCCTGAACACTTCTTAGTACATATCAACAAAATTTAAATCAAAAGTATAGTTTTAAGTTATAGGGATTGAAATGTTTTATGTTCGAAGCTGCGATTATTACTCGCGTGATTGCGTGCTTAATGTTCTCGTACATATAGTTGTACTTTTTTCAGATATTCCTACGCATAACATAAATTTTCTTTCACAGATTTAGTTTATCTCAACTACTTTATGATGAATATTGTAAATCGAATTAGGTTTGGATTCCCAAAAAAATTTTGATTAATTGTTTTGTACTTTCGTGTGATATAATGTTTCGAAAAAACCAAATTTTCTCCGAAAATGAATTCTATTAAAAAAATTCCAAATGTAAAATAAAAATTGTTTGGCAACTCAGAATGTGAATTGAAACTGTATTATGTTGTTATGTACAGTACTATGTACTATTGAAATATTGAATTTTTTTTTTAATAATTTTTTTTCCAAAGCGTGACAAAATTATCAACCTGTATGGCCTTGTGAACCATACGTGAAAATTGTATTTGAAGAATAGTTGTAATTGAGTAAGCAGAAACATGTGATCTTCTTTTACATTTTTTGGATCATATTTTAATTGGCAAACCACTGAGAAAACTGAACAACGCCCGCTAACAGTTGACCCAAAACTGTAAATGGGCTTCACGAGTGAAGATACATTGGGGATTAAATGATCGTTTATAATTTCAGGCTGAAACCGAACAAAATGCTAAAAAAAAATAAAATAAATGACTGTAACGTTCCTACGCATAATAGCCTGGAACGCTAACGTGCTTAATGCAAGAGCCCAAGAACTAGATGTATTTCTAAGAATCAACAACATAGACATGGCTTTAATATCAGAGACGCACTTTACAGCGAAAAACTTTATCAAAATTATGGGATATAAAACCTATTGGACATTGAATCCCAGTCTTAATCAAACAAAACATCCTACATTTCCAACAAGACGAAACTAAAGAGCTATTTGTGCAAGCTACCATAATAACGTAGAACCATGGTAGTCCCAAACTAAGTTTCGGGGCTATCTACTGTCCACCAGACATAATATCGCAATAAATCAATATGTCAACATTTTTAATAAACTTGGACCAAGGTTTACCACAGGAGGTGACTACAATGTGAGACACACTGCGTGTAGATCACGACTATAACACCAGGAAAAGGAAAAGAACTCCTATATGATCTCGAAAGGAATAGCTTCTAATTACATTGAAGTTGAAAGTATTGAAGACCTTTTTTGTTTTCGTTTTTTTCTTAAATTTGGCTGAAACCGATTAAGGTTCCGCACTCAATGCCACAAAGGGCCCATGGTGCAAACCTTGGATTCTATCAAATCACGTCTTCTGCATCCTTAGCAAATTGGAGAAACTTGAACAAAGGCAGAGAGGATAGTAGATGCACAGGAATTGTCTTGGAATTAAACACACTATACCTAATACAATCGAAAGCAGGGCAGCTGCCGATGAAGTGTATGCTATCATCATCATCTTCAAGGCATTCATCGCATACGGCATTGCTGACTAGTCCTATGCGTTGAAGATGACCCTTGAACCGGCCATGGCCAGTAAGAATCGATACTAGTATTCTTAAGTGGTCCTTTATTTTAATGAAAGGGATGGATGAATACGCTTGCTTTAAGTGAAGTAGAGCAGCATTTTTGATTAATTTTTTATCAATGTAAAGAGGATACGGTGCAGCAGGTTCAGGTCCAATGAAACAAGAACGTCAGTCAATTTTTGCCAAATTGTCTGCGATTTCATACCTTTAATGTCACAATGCGCAAGTACCCACAAGACCGTAAATTTGTTATTACAACTTTGACTGAAACCGAGCTTTCATTGAAGACCTTGCTATACCGATCACACACCAGTCTTAAAGACTCTGAGTACATTGGTCTTTAAAAAGAAAAGGAAACTTAACCTTACTAATAAATTCACGGTTTCGGAATTATTTAGAGAGAAACTGGACAATCTAATTGAGTTAAAAGTTTGTCTCAAAACTTCTTGTTTAGTTTACTTGATATGGATATTTTATTAGCTATATGCGTAAAGCAGCTTAAGAAGCTACACTAGTATTAGGTGAGAAAGTTGTACAAGAAATCAACTACCCCCTGGAGATTCGAGAACTGATAAAATAAAATAAATAAAAGATGCATATGGCATAGAACCAGAAATATTATTGACAAAATAGAATTTAATCGAGTAAGTAATAAAGTTAACCGATTAGTTAAACATCATAAAGAGGCTTGTACTGAAAATTATCTGAAAGGACTGGGTCCTGAAGCTGACATTAACTATTCTGGAAAGCTACTAAACGATATAAGAGGCCAATAATCCAAGTGCCGCACCTATTAGGAACACAAATGAAGAATGGGTGCGACGTAACGATGATAAAAACGAACTGTTTGCACAACAATGGCATCGGTATTTCAACCACACGATCTACAATCTAGGATTGATCCTAAACCAGTCTATAGAGCCCCATTAAACATCGTGCCTGAGTGTTTCAAGGCTGGACAAATAGTCATGATAAATAAAAAGACAAAACCGGTGAGGAAATGACATCATAAAGGCCGATCTCTTTGTTACCAACTATCTCAAAATTTTTTGAGAAATTGATTTTAAAACGACTAGGATTTAGGGATAAACATTCGTCCATTGATCAAGTTCATCGCGTGACAGGTTTTCGATAGATTGTGTCATGAGGGTCTTACGTACAAAATAACTAAATTAGTGCCACAAAATTATTGCCAATTGCTCGAGTAGTATCTCTCCAAACGAAAATTTAGAGTATTTCATGAAGATACATACTCTAACTTTTACCCAGCTATAACAGGAGTGCCTCAAGGTAGCGTACTAGGGCCTTTCCAATATTTTCTTTACACTTCCGAAACAACCTTCAACGGAATTTTTGCTGATGATACTGTAGTATTGGCATCAAGCGAATCGCAGAATTAAGCAGTTGAATACTTACAACAGGCACTCGATAAAATCAGCCAGTGGACCAAGGATGGGAAATTAAAGCTAAACGAGCTGAAGTATCATTTTAGATATTGAAACATTATGACGAAGATATTGCGAATTCTAAATATTTTTAAAATTTGTGATTTTACTAAATTAAGTCTTATCAAGTAAACAATTTTGAAATGATTGGCAAATTTGTTCACGTTTGATGAAATGATGAACCGTTGAAGTGGCTTAGACTATATTACTAGATAAGAACACTTGGCATGATTTGCCCTATGTTTGACACCTGGAATAATATTAAAAGTTTCTAACTAAAATCTGTGTGTATTCCGGTGAATTGTAAAGTTATAAAATGATTTTAAGTAAGATTTTCACGTATCGATACAAAAACAAAACCGATGACTTCGAGCGTCTTACACCCAAAACTCCCAATTTAAAGTCGATTTTAAAGCAAGTGTTCGATGTTTTTTATCAAGCTGGGAAAATCTTAAGCAATTGTGTTAAAAGTTAAAAATCAAAATATTTTCCGGTTTGTTGACTCTTTAGTTTGTTTTTATGAACTGAACATATAGTTTCTATTTCAATTGTTTTTACGACTCCTTGATAAATATGAAATTATTTTAATTACAACAGAACATCACGGGGTGATTTGCATATATGACTAACGTGTTCCGTGCAATTTCCATAAATTCCAAAGTGTTTTGTACAAAACTATATATGGATTTATAGTTTTATACGAATTATATTACCTCGCGGTAGCACAGCATAAATAATTATTTGGTTCCAGACGAGGTTGTAATGCTGAGTATTAAGTTGAACTTGCATGTACTGTACATTAATATTATTTATATGCTTCGTCACGCGCGGCGCGAAAAATTAAAAATAAAATTAGACAACATTGCATAACCTTAAACTTGACATATTCAGTGATGTAATTCATTTCGAGCTCATCTAACAATTTACAATTTTTTTTTTTTGAAACTTAAAACTAGTATCTTGTATTCAGCTTATAACGTGAAATTATAATAGATTTCTTTTTAAAGTCGTTTTAGTTTTGGTTTATTCCCAATATACAATTGCGCAATCAGTGTTGAAGACTGTATACAAAATTTTAATGGTGGACAGAATTTTCATATTTGAAATAACTGATTAGAATAGAATTCCTTAATCTTAACTAAAAGTTCTCATTTCAAAGTTCAGCAAAAGATGAAAAATGCAAATTCTTTATAATTATTCCGAGTGCTTGAATATTTAAAAAATATTCACGAATAATTGCTAAAATCACCTTCAGGTTATTATCGAATATTATTCAGATAACTTTGTTTACGTTTTACGTTTGGTCACCTTAGCCGCAAGCATTCTCATGTATGTTTTTTTTTTAATTTCTCGAATTTTTAAAAGTCAAAAACATTAAGATGTCGTGAGTAAAATATTTGATTACACCAAACCGGTGCAAATTTGATCACGTCGTATTGAATTTATAATAATCTGAGCAGCGACATGTTTGTAATATTTATTGGGATATTATACATATAGAGACTGTGATGTTATTGTTTTGATTATGAAAATTTTGTATACATATTTACTTAATTTAAGAAATGTCTATTTTTGTGAACACTTTTAGAATCTAAAATCGTGGTAATTATTATGCATATATACGCATATTGTGTATAAGTCGCAAGGTTGTTTTAAATAGTTATTATGCAAAACATTGAAAATTTACCAAAGTTAAAGGCCTACAAATTTGTAAATGTATTATTGAGGAAGAATTACGACATTTATCGCATTGATTTGGGATCTGATCCGGTTAACATCCAAAGTTAAGAATAAATTATGAATCCCAAAATTTTTCAAATGATAAAGATCGATGGATTGTTAAAATTATCCAATTAAATTCGAATATTTTATTCATCTTCAACTGTTTTTATTCGTTTAGCACCACAGTAAGTGCATATGCTAACTTACCAGAAACAGTATAGTAATCATATTATTCGGTCGATTCGATTACGTTTCAACATTCCATTAAAACTTATTAAAATTTATAATTTGAATGTCTTGCTGCGATTAGTTACAAATGACTAAGCAAATTGTTTATAAATAGAAAAATTATCAAAATAGCTTGTCATTAGCAACAAGAAAACCATTAACGATAAATTCATCATGAAAAATTGCAGGAAATCATCACCTTCCCGTTATTAAAAAAAATTAATTTTCTTTTTGTATAAAAACCAAATCTATATGTATGCATGCGGAATTTAAATTCACTTCTCATTTTTAATCTTCTTTAATTTAGACACTTTCATTCGGAATATAATTTACTAAGCGCATCTAACTGAATAATTGATTATACGATTATATCATAAACGACTAATTATGATAACTTCCTTCATTTTTCATGGCTCATGCGAGAATGCAAGTTGAGGAAATGTATCTCCAATTCACCACACACTATATAGGTATTTGCTACATGACATTGGTATCCTTGCCATGATGTTTCTTATAGTGTACAGTCAAAATATTAGAGCACATTCAAGCTTTAAAAAAATGTTTTTGTATTATCCACAGATTTACTTATACCATAGCATCGATGATCTCTAATGCTAATTTTGTTAACGACATCCTTAGTGGTGTGGAGCAATAATTTTTGTAAATATCTCTGTAAAGTACTTAGATGTTTTGAATTTAAAAGTTAGTATTTATGGGGACTGTAAATTTAAGCCGCTAGTCTAATTGTTACATTTGAGTTTAGTTCAGATACCCAATCCCCCATCATTTCACCTTATGAAACATATAATTGGTCAATCGAAATGATCACCGATCTGTGAAGTTAGCACACAAATCCATCCTGAACATTCAACATAAATTCAATACTAACCAAACAACTAGAATCTCACCTGAGGCCCTTGAAGATGTTATGAGCATTAATGTTTAAAATTAGCAGAAAACCTGTTTTAATTTTTCTCGCACCAGCTTCAGTGGCGTCTCCATACAATTAAACTCCTTAACCTCACTTGTAATCACTTTATTGGGACTATAAAGATGAAAATTTTGCTCAGTTTTGCTTTTATTTGGATCGGTCTCAGAGTAGACTGGAACCATGAAACCACTGTAAGCAAAAACAAAATTAAACCGTATTATGCGCTATGATACGAGCTGCCGTAAAAGTTTTTAAAAAAAGTAATAAAACATATAAAATGTTCATGATAAACTGCTTTATTGCTTTTAAAAATATTCGCCTTTAAGATCTATAAACTTTTGCATACTCTCAAACCATTTAACGAAACACTTTCGCTAATCCGAAGAAGATAGCTCCAAAACATGGTTTTTGATCGTTTCAACCGCTTCTTCAGGCGATAAAAATCGTTGTCCACGCATCTTATCTTTATTTGTTGGGAACAGGAATAAGTCATTGGGTGCCAAGTCGGGGCTGTAAGGCGGCGGACTCATCAATTCGATTGTTTGAGTGCAGCTTGTTTGATGTGATGTGTGTGAGGTCGCATTATCGTGATGGAAAATGTTCGCTATTTAGGGTAGTTTTCTCTCAATTTGTTGAAACCCTCGAGCAAGCATACCAAGCTGAATTATCTGCTTTTGATTTTCAAGAGCCACAGCAGCCACATGACCGGTTTTTGTGAAGAAACACGCTACCATTTGCTTCCCAACGCTCCGAGCCCGCACAACTTTTATTGGCTTTTCTTCGAATTGGAAAACCCAAACAGTCGATAGCCGTTTTCTTCCGGCTCATACGCACATATTCATGACTCGTCACCTGTTACGATCTTTTATACGTTTTTGGAAGTACCTCCAACCAATTTTTCAAGCATTTGGAAGCACCAATCAACACGAACCTTTTTTTATGCGTCTGTCAACAAATGTGGAATCCGACGTGCACATAGCTTCCGCATCTTTAAATGTTCTTGTAAGATCGTATGTACGCTGGTATTACTAATGCCTAGGCATGCCTCGATTTCACGATAGATCACAGGACGATCCTCTTCAATCAGTTTTCTCACAGCATCGATGTTTTCTGGCACAACAGCCGTTTTTAGATGACCTTCACGAGACTCGTCTTTGAGTGAACATCCATCCCGTTTAAATTCATTGTACCAATTATAAACACTAACCAAAGATGGTGCTTCGTCGCTAAAAGAAGCGATTCGAAGCATTGTTGTTGAGTTAGCCCCTTTCGAAAATTGTAAAAAATCAACACACGAACATTTTCACGCGATAATTCCATTTTTTTCACATAATTCAATTTTTCAAGTAAATAATAAACAACATTGCGATGCGAGCTGACATAATATGACTTCTGAGAAACAAAACCTCCAAAAATGTCAAACTTTTTGACTGATATAGCGATTTGAATCGGAAAACACTAGTATTGCCATTTTCTAAAAACTTTTATGGTGGCCTATGTAATATGGCAAATACATTTGTCTGACTATTTGCTTATGACTCATCATCGTGGGAAGAGTGTGTATCAAATCTCAAGCAAATCGTTGGCCGGTGCACCCTAAAAATATCAATAATAATTTATTTAGACCTTTGAACCGAATTATATAACTTTCGAAATTTCAAAGTTAATCAAGTCTATAGGGAACAGCTTTTTAAGTACACGAAACTGAATAGTAAATTGCTAAGGACGCTTAAGGTAACCTAGGGGATGTTTATTTTTAAACTGATTGACTTGCATTCAAATAAAGCAAAGCACTTGGTTGTCATTTTTAAAAAGAACTATTTTCAAGAGAAATTGTTAGATAATAATCTATTTCGAATAAAATGGTACCACAATTTCTTAACCTTACCTACATAGATTGCATAGACCTGCTTGCAATAACCCCATAGGCCACAGGCCGATTTATTGTCCACCTGCTTGGAGAGGTGCAGTAAAACATATATACATCAACTATCTTTGCACAACAATTACAGACCCGAAGCGATGAAAACGGAAAACAACCCAAATTCTATTTTCATCATCTCAATTAATCATTTTCATAAATTTTAAAGATCAATCTGGAAGCAGAAAAAAAATTCTTAAAAACATAGCACGATTCACAAATCTCAAAATGTTATGATTTATCGGCAGTCGCTTGTATGAACTTTACACGAACTTTCTAAGCAAATGGTTTGGCAAAACAAAAGTATTGTGGTTGTTTGCTCTTATAGGCATGCATATATTTGATTTCGTAGACCCTGAGTTACCGTAGACCAAATTTATATTTCGTTCATACAATATTACGTTTTGTTGCCGATCGAGTTAAATGAAGAAACTCGAATGATAAAAGTGTCACAAACAGAAGATGGGGGCGATGAAATATTTTGAACATGTCGTATTCCCTACTTGGTCGAATCAGATGAGCCATGTAATTCGTGCTTTATTTAGTTATGATTTTTGATAGCATTTTACAAAAAATTAGAACTGAGCTTAATGGTCTTGAGACAATGCAGTTCACCTATATTAGACTATTTAGCCCTGTATTTCGAATTAAACGTTTTACATATTTCAAAAGTGGTTTTAAACCATGTTGTTATAATGTTCTGAATTAAGAAGGAATTTTTTTAAATATAGGGGTTAGAGGGCTTTTGACTCGAGATTTTCGTTTTCGACATTGTAGGATGGAATCATGCCTTATTGATTGTGGCATATTTTTGACTCGAACCGTTTTACCGCATGGTAAATTTTAAATTATTTTTACAAACATACAGCCAAACCTCGATAAAGTTGGTATAGTAAATTGTTGACTTCACTAATAAAAACAGGCAATGGGTTCATCCTGCAGCGCATATGTAGATTCTATACCAAAAATTGGTCGACTCTCATATCTATGAATGTGCTGGATACAAAAACTCACTAAATTATATGTAGAGCCTAAGCGTATTTTACGTTTAGACTAAAAATTACAGTCTTCATTTACGTAGATTTGTTTTGGCTTGAGGGTATGGTTGAATTTTCCTTGACATACTTATAGCATATATATGAAACAACCTTTAAAATGGATGGACGATACTCATTTTTTAGATAATTACGTATACAAAAATAATGGAGCTAAATATTATAAATGTTTAATTGCTCATCATTTTGTCAAGTCACCCAAGGAGCGAACCTCCAGAAAATATGTATGAATTGAAATTATCTCATTTGTCGGCTCTATACAAGCGCTGGATGTGACTGATGAATACTAACAATTGAATCGAAAATATTTTATTTCTTCATTGCTCGCTTGCACTTATATGCACACAACAATCGAGTATCTGCCCCATAAGCTCCCAGCGGTGGTTGTGTCTTTTCGTACGTAATATTGATTGCTCCTGGCATGTAAATAGTAATACCGATGTTTTGAAATGGTTTGGCCATTAGTGTTTAATTATGGAAATCCATTGATTTTGTATAGGTAGAGTACCTAGCTTTCCAATTACAATCACAGAAAAATGTTTAAATTGACAATCTGTTGCTCTTTTGTCAACGTCATATGTACATACATATGTAACTGAAAATGTTAAAACCAAAAACAAAATGTAACATCGATCAAATAAAAATTTAGATGAGAAGGGATTGTTATAATAGTGTTGTCATACTTTTTGCGATCGAGTCTCTGATGATTTCACAGACGGCGTACCAAAATCAAAGACAGTTGCAACAACTTGATATTATAAGATTGTTATATGGATTTCCACCATCAAAACGATTTTGTTCCGCGACATTCGTTATTGTAATTTGTGCAATTATGTATCTATCTATACTTCTTGTTGAATGTTATTAATTTACAATAACAAATTGTGGGTAGTAAAAATTATTTTCATTTCTTTTTCACTACATATGCAATAAAAACTATAAACAAGTACTCTTCCAAATAGTAGAAAGTGAATTAAAATCTGAGAAATTTCCTATTTCAACGTACATATATCTACATAATAGTAATATTTGAAAAACCTGTTCAAAAACTTCTACTCGCGCAACAAATGGATATCTCGAATAGGTTTGATAGTTTTCGTTGTTTAATTGGAAAATGTATTTATTGTGTATTTGTTTGTATACAAAAACTAAAAAATTCTTCGATTTTATTTCCATATACAAATTTTATGTCTTCAAATCTCATAATCTCATGTTGATTAACCTGTTTTGTTTTGTCTATTTCATCTTGGATTTTTTATATTTTTATTAATTTTGGTAAGATTAATACATAGTCATGATAACAGTATGAAGAAGAAGAGGCTAGACAAATTCTGATTTGAATAGAAATAGCCGTCATTAACATTTTTGTTGCTTAGTTTCGATTTCTGTGCGCGTTATTTATACGCAATATCGAAATTAACTAATTTTAGGTTAAGTTCTAGTTACTTAGAGGCAACTAATATTCATCTAATTTGGTTTAATAAGAAGAATCTGAGATTTTCAAGTCTTTCGATATAAATTTAAATTTAAAATATTTCTCTATGTAGCTTGAATTTCGATTCAAATTAAAAGTAAATCTGCTCGCATTTGATTTAAAAGGTTGAAAATATATTTACTTTGAAAGCTGCAGATCAAATGATAATGAATTACAAGATATGTTGTCTCGACTGTTACATAAAAATTAAATAAATGTTGAATTTTCATTTTATGTAACAGGTTATAGATGGTATATATCAATCGAACGGATTGCATTCTGGTTAAGATATAAGAAAGGAACCACGCGTAAAACGTCTAATACAACCGGGTTATTGTGGAGCCAAACGAGTTATTATGAAATGAAACAAGAATTTATATGCATATGGATTTTAATCAAATATCTTACTAAAATCATTAAGCAACGAGATTGGTCTATAATTAATGGTTATAATAATAACTTTTTCCATCTAACTGGAACATTTTTTCCTAACTCTAACTGTTATTTTTGAGATATTCGAGGTTTTGCTGTAAAATTGAATCATTTGAGTTTCACTCAAACTACTTTTCCATAATTTCCAAACGTAATGGAAGAAACGCGTATTAATCAAAATTCAATTATTCTATCAAATTATGATGGAATATACGGTTATTCCGTTACATTTAGAAAAGGTTCGATCAAAACATCTTTCAGAACCAGCTGTTGTTTTATTCTGATTTGCCCTGAGAATAAGGAAATGAGAAAGAATTGTAGTAGTTAGGAATTTTTTCACTAATATTTTTTCCCTAATTATTGCAGTTTTAGTTTCTGGCCCCTGTATCGGGGGACACTCACATGTCTCGTAAATCTAAATTGCACGAACATATTTTCCACGGATACCACCACAGTATCCTTTGTTGTCATAGGAGGGGACTAAACGGTTGGATCGATAGGATGACGACCCGCATCCATAAAAACAAATATAAAAAACCCCGGACCCCCGCTCAAGTACCCGCAAACGAGACTTACGCGATCGGCGCGTGGAACGTGCAGTTACTTAGGAAACAGGAGCGTTTTGTAATTTGTGTGCCCCCAGAAGTCAGCCAGCTCCAGAATATAGACTCATTTTATAATGACTTCGATGTTTGAATGGGGATTGGGAATTTCAATGCTAGAGCTAACAGAAATCAGGCCGACTTGTGTGAAAACATAGGTCCCGACACGAAACTGGATCGATAATGGTAAGAGAATGATGTACTTTGCAATTGCTCACGATCTTAGAGCGGAGCTTCTCCCAGCCAAATTACCCACGTGTTAGTTTCTAAAGAGCGGGCTCGTGTTATGCAGGATATGAGAACTTATCGGTCAGCAACCAAATACATAGGCAGCGATCATCATTTGCTTTACCAGATTTTAGTAGTGGCTACTACACATTTGAGGAAGTGAGGAGGGCCAAATATTTGGGATCTATTATCACTCACGATAACAGTTTGGTTTGAGGAGATTAAAGTGCGGTTGGCAGCAGGCAGTCGTGCTTCGTATCCTTTAAGGCAACTGCTAAAATCTAAACACCTATCATGTGCCGTGAAGCTGGAGCTATACAAAGTGTTTGCCGAGCTCGTTGTTATGTTTGGATGGGAAAATTGGGCACTGACGGATGAGTACGAGAGATGTCTCCTTACATTTGAGAGAAGAATCATGCGAGTGATTTACGGCCCAAAACGTCAAGTAGATGGTACATACTGAGCTCTGTACAATATCGAGATCAGATGATCCCCGATATCGCCCAGGAAGTAAGATCTCTGCGAGTTCGCTAGCTCGGTCACGTTCTGTGTGCTGTTCCAGAACGAATTGTGCAGCGATCTATGAAAGGAGAGCCACCATATGGTAGGCGCAGAGGTCGATGCAGGCAACCATGGCTACACGGTGGTTCTCTACACCGTGGAGCCATGGTTGCCTGCATCGACCTGACTTGGCTTCTTCAGATTATCTAAGACATTATGGAGACCATGCTTAGGGTCGAAACCGTTTGAGTCAAATTGTTCACACAATAATAGTCCAGTAATGGCCTTTAAAAACTGTTATTACTACAAATTAGTGAGTTGACGTATTTTTCACCACATACATATTGAAATTCGAAAATGCTCGTCTTTCGTGGTTTATAAGAAAATGATGCGAAGGGACCTAGAAATATAATTCTTTCGTTTTTTTTCAGTGAACCAAACGGGAATGTCTTGTATGGCATATAAGTACCAAATATAATATATTGAAAATTGCTTTATAAAAAAAAAATCGCCCCCGGGTGGACTCGAACCACCAACCTTTCGGTTAACAGCCGAACGCGCTAACCAATTGCGCCACGGAGGCTCGCTGTATAAAATTCTTTATTGGTTATGGTTACGTTATTTGTTAGATGCTATGAGGCTATCCTCACAAAGTGTAATTTAACTTAGGTTTTTAAAAATTACATCATTTACATATTACTTCTGCTGTAATTAATAATCATATTTAGATAAGTGATTAAAAATAAAACGACAGGAAAGAAATTATATTGCCCATAAACGATAAGATTTATTGACTTTTTATAGATTTTAACGATTTAAACTATGGTCTCGCCACTTTTTTGGCTGGTCAACTTTATTGAACGAAGATGCATAACTTTCCTTGATATCGCTTTTATTTTGTGTTCTGCCACAGTTGAAATAGGCTGTTAATTGTTTAACACTTTCTTCCTTTTCAAGTATGATAATTGGGTTATTATCCTTCCGAGTAAAATTTTTTGCGACGCGATGTTGTTCAACCAAATTCAGACTTTTCCTCAATCAAATTTTTTGTTAGTGATCGTGCCACAATTCTGTACTCTTCTGTACTCTACTCAATAATTGATTAATTTTTTGTAGCCCAATCCAAAAGTTGTTGAGCTGTTGTTATTTGATCAGCACATATGGTCGCTGAAGGCTGGCTTTCGTTGCATTACGTTTGAAGGCACCCCCAATTCCGTCGCAATAACCGTTTCCATGAGATGTTGCAAGGGAGTGTCACTCAGCATCAAAACCATGACTAGTCTTTTATTGACTCAATTTAGTTCCATAGAAAAAAAATAAATATTTTCTGTATGGTGCTAAATCGTTCAATCAGGAATTTAAATAGCTCCTGATGAAACTTATACACAGATTCGTAATAATAATAAACAGTATTAAAGGCCATTACTGGCCCCTTACTGAGTCAACAACCTGGCTCCAACGGTTTCGATCCTGAGCATGGTCTTCATACTGTCTAAGACAATCTGAAGAGGCCAAGTCGTTCTCTACATCGTGGAGCCATCGTCGCCGGCAACGACCTCTGCGCCTACCATATGGTGGCTCTCCTTTCAGAGATCGCTGCACAATTCGTTCCGGATCAGCACGCAGAACGTGACCGATCCAGCGTACTCGCTGAGATCTTATTTCATGTACAATATCGGGGATCTTCATCAGATCTCTGATCTCGATATTGTACAGAGCTCGGTAGGTACCATCTATTTCGCGTTTTGGGCCGTAGATCACACGCATGACTCTTCTCTCAAATGTTAGGAGCCATCTCTCGTATTCATCCGTCAGCGCCCAACTTTCACATCCAAACATAACAACGGGCCTGATCAACGCTTTGTAAAGCTTCAGCTTCACGGTACTTGATAAGTGTTTAGATTTTAGCAGTGGCCTTAGAGGATACAAAGAACGACTGCCAGCTGCCAGCCGCACTTTAATATCCTCACCCACACTATTATCGTGAGTGATAAGAGAACCCAAATATTTGAACCTCCTCACTCCCTCAAACGTGTGGTGGCCACTACTAAAATCTGGTGTACCACTGTCCCTAAAACCAGAGATCAGGTATTTCGTTTTGGACTCATTGATCTGAAGTCCAACTGAAGCTGAAAACTCTACAAGCGGATCAAGTATTTTTTTCACTCCGTTGCTATTCAGTCCAATCACGCATATGTCATCTGCATATGCAAGCACCTGATTGGACTGGCTATATAAGATGTTACGCTGCGGTGTTTCAGTTTTACGAAAGATGTACTCCAACATGAGATTAAAGAGTATCGGGGACAGAGCATCTCCCTGCCGAACACCCGAGTTAACTACAAAACTTGTCAATAGCCTGTTCTCAACTTTAACACAGCATTGAGACTGCGTCACTGTCATCCTACATAGTCGTACCAGTTTTGTTGGCATTCCTAGGTATTCCAGGGCAGACCATAAACTCTCTCGATTGATCGAGTCATAGGCCTGCCGGAAATCCAGGAACACCTGATGTACGGGGATGGATGTCTCATAATATTTAGATAGAATCATCCGCAGCGAAAAGACCTGATCGGTGACTGATCGATTCGGACGAAATCCTCCTTGATAGTCACCAACCAAGCCCTCCGCTAGAGGAGTGATTCTATCCAATACAATGTATGACAGTAACTTGTAAGCTGTGCCAAGGAGAGCTATACCGCGATAATTCTCACACTTCAAGCGGTCTCCCTTCTTGAAGATGGGGCATATCGCGGCCACTTTCCATTCGTCAGGCATAACTTCGGTTCGCCATACTAATCGAATAAGGTCGAAAAGACAGTTCCACAAAGTATCCCCTCCGAATATCAAGAGCTCCGAATTAATGCAGTCCACTCCAGGTGCACGGTTTCGTTTCAATCTCTGCATGGCTTTAGTGAATTCCTCATGGGATGGCTCCTCAGTGCAAATCTCCGCAGTCTGTATTGTATATACACAGATTCGTAGTTGTGTTCAAGACGCCATTCTCATCCTTGCAATACACAGCAAACGGATGAATGGTACATTGTGCATTGGCCCAGTGCTAGCCTTGGACGGCATCCTACATAAAAGCAAGCTGCTTCATGAATTCTGCTATGAAAACATCCGGTGATTTTGATGATTTTTCTAAGTTTGACCTTTCCTTAAAAATTGAAAATAAATGTTTAATTAACTAATGCAATAAGCTTTATTAAATTTTATTCTTATCATTTTGATTAATCCACTGTTTGTAAGACACAAAATTTAGTTCATTAAGGTGACTAAAGTGTTTATCCATTTTTAATATTCCAACACAATTTTCGCAAATATTTCGTGTTTGGGAATTCCCACGGTAACATCTTGAAGAGATTCACGAGATGTATCGACACCGAACCTCCTGTTCATTGGTTCAAATATCAGTTTAACCTTCTGATGATAACACCAAACACAAACCAGAATGTGTTCCGTGGGTGGTCGGGTGCCAAAAGACATTCTGCAGGCCGCAACGATGCAAATTTCGAAAATCTAATTTATAATTAGTCGCCGTTGTATTGAAATCTTCTCATTATTCTCATCGACAATCACACATTCTCTTTTTTCGGCATATGCTCGACTGATATCGTCACTCACATAAAATTATTTCACGCAAGCTCTATAATCTCTGGATTGCCAACGCGCAATGCGGGATTGGACGGGATTCCATTTTCTTCCACAAGTCTCTTGCCGGGCAGCACCTAAATGGATTGTGGTGCTGCATTCCTTGACAATTTTTCGCGCTGCCCATGATCGTGTAAAAACTGACAGTATTTTTATTTTAAACCCTTTATCGGTGGCATCAGCAAATTTAACTTTTAACTGGTATATACCATATCATTTTCACTACTAGCTGTTTCAGTCTCAGATGCAGTGTAGTCTAACGATCAAACATCTATAGTGCGTTTTAGGTCAACCATCTGCCGGTTTTATGTTGTTACATGGTCAACACTATAATGACCGAAGTCATAAAAACTCACTAAAGGAAAATTATAGTTTGTATAATTGGTAATTTGTTATAACGTTTTGTTCTATAAAACTCGAGTCTCCATTGTGTAAGATGTTGAAAGATATTTTCAAGTGCCGTACGATGAAAATAAAAAAATAGAACGGGGAGTAGTTCGATTTTTCAGCAAAAGGCTACTTAAAACTCAAAGGATATATTGAACATTATCCGCTTTTTTGAAAGTATGTAAAATTGTCTTTCTAACACGTGAAAATCTGACAAGAGATTGAAATTCGATAATTCCAGTCTTTCATGGTTTGTAAGAAAATGATGCGAATGGACCAAGAAATATGATTCCGTCCGCTTCTGATAGTTTCCGTCATATACGAATTACTTGTTCATATAAAATTGGCGGTCGGAGCAATTCCTTCTGGCTTATTGGGAACAATTCGGATTTTAGAATTTCCTATAATAATTCTTGATTAGTTGTGTTTTTCTTCAACAATGAAACGGAAATGTTGTGTGTGGCATATAAGCACCAAAATATATTGAAAATTGCTTTATAAAAAATTCGCCCCCGGGTGGACTCGAACCACCAACCTTTCGGTTAACAGCCGAACGCGCTAACCAATTGCGCCACGGAGGCTTATTGTAGCAGAAAACTTTATTGCTCATCGCTACGTTATTCGTCAGTGATGCTATAAAGCAACAGAACTGTACTATCATCACTAAGTGTAATATAACTTATATTTTTTAAAAATACATCATTTACATATTACTTCCGCAAAACATTTAGTTAAATCATTAAAAACAAAACGATCAATTAAATTTAATAGTGCGCGCTATGTAAATTTAATTAAGAAGTTATATTGCCTACAAGCGATAAGATTTATTGACCTTTTATAGATATCAACGATTTAAACTTGTTATACGCTTAGGCACGCTTAAAATGATAAGCTATTTTATCAAGAATTTTCTCTCTCGCACTGAGTCGCACGTATGCCAGTACCTATCTATAATATACATATACATCAATCAATAATTTTGTATATAAAATGCTGTCGCACGGTATGTTATGACTAATCCACCTTACACATATTTAAGCTGATTTAGCACTTTTCATTTGTATTTAACAATACATAAATCAAAACGTTACAATAGAAATTCATTTTGTTTTCTTTCGTTTGACGTTCAAGTGGTTTTATATTTTTGTATAAGAATTGAATGAATGAACAGTTATGTATGTTAGATTAGAATACCATTTAATGTCACGTATATATACATTGACGTATTCTATTTGGAACAATTATTCGAGTATACATACATACATATATTACTTGTAATGTCGATTTTAATTCTAATTTTGCGTATGACTTTCAGATATTTTGTATGCAACAGGTGTGGTGCGATCGGTATAATAGAGGCAGTAATGCAAAATAGTTCTAGTGACGTATTACACTGATCAAGTAATTGGTACATGAAATTTAGATCAAAACTTTCATTTTCAATTTAATTGTAGAAAATATTAAAGAGAAAGGTCAAGTTTATAATTTACAATCATTATGTTATGTCTATAACTGCAGTATAATTCAGATAAATTTACCGGAAGAGCTTTTCCACATTACAGAGAAAATATTTTTGTACACATTTAACGTAAAAATACAAATATGTACATTTAATTCCGTCTGCTCACACGCATCAAACTGACAACTCTATTACCTACAAAGCACAGGGTGAAGATAAAAATAAATGTTTAGTTTATTTAGTACAACCGACAGATTCATATTGAACACTTGAACTCAATAGAGTAAGGTTTTAACATCGGAGTATACCTCATCAACCAACAAGGGCTAATCCATCATTTTAGAATAACGCTTCATTCTTAAAATTTAATGAATGAAGAAAACTTGGTGGTGGCCCGCAGTATACATGTATCGCCGTACATTTTCTGGTTTGTTTGGTTGATTTAATCACCAAATCTAGCAGTGTGCCACTAATACTATGCTTTCTTCTATGACAATCACTTGTCTCAGGTGGTGATTTACCTGGGATAAAAGTGTTTTTTACAGTCATTCTCGCCAAAAGGTGTGATTCGAATTTGAAAATCAACGAGAGCATCATTATCTTTAAGTTCCTTCAAATGGATTGGTAATATATTTTCATATATGATAATGCCAATTGGCAACGGACGGTTGTTTCCTATTAAAATGATGTCATTAATGTAAAAAATCAATTACATCGGTCAGATAGGTGAGAGTGTTGTTTAAATTAGCATATTAAGTTACAACTTCGTACGACCGATTTAGAAAAATCTTTTGACATTTAAGGAATCTAGCTGTTCTGAAACAAACATAACATACTTGATACTTCCATCGTATGGAACTAGTAAACCAGTTCGAAATTCATAATTCCACTTTTCGAGTGAACAAAAGGAACAAAAATATCGTTTTGTTTCGTTTGTTGTGGGGAGAAGATTTTACATGGTGGTGCAAAGTAGCTCTACGACTGTGTCGCTTGGTATGTGTGAAAAAATCTGATGGTTTGGCCCGTAAACCAAAACCATTGGGATTTCTGAGTTCCAATGAATTGTACTTCTTCTCACCACTATCCGATGGGAGCCGAAGAATTTGATTAACTCCTATAAAAGATTGAACCTAACTTGCGTTCCTTGATGTGAAGAGAAACATCGAATCGTTTTGTACAAAGGTATAGATGCAATGGTTACATTTGATATGTTTGTCATGCAATAAGCTTCAGACCAGCGAGTGAAACGATCGATCGGAATATTTAAGTAGATAGTTGACGCAGCAAGTGGTCGTATGATCTCCAACTGAATGGATTCGATTAGACCAGGTGGAATCCCAACTTGCCCAAGAGGCGATTTCGTGTGCCGTTACACTTTGTATTTTTGGCAGGATAAACATGACTGTATCCGATGGGTTTATGTCCTTGTTTATACTGGCCCAAAAATAGCGGGCAGTGATCAATTTACGAGTTGCATAGATAGCCGGATGTAAAATGTTGTGGAAAGTGTATGCGGTCGATTGATCTCATTTGATGCTTCACAGACGATTTCGAGGCTGGGTAGTTTAAGAAGCTCTAGTTGCATTGATGAACTGGTGTGCCATATGGAACCATTTACATGCTGAATATCTGTGGTGAGTGCACTAACGCAATCCAAGTGATACGATTGAACTACCCTTGTCAGAGACTGATGGTCGATCTAAATTGTGAAGTCCCAACCTTCTATAAAGTGTCTGAAATATTTGATGTCAAGTAATTCCCAATGGTTTCCGCAAAAACCGTTATTGTACTGTTGAATAACAGCCCCAACGGCCGTGTTCTAACAATGTTATGTTAGCCAATTAACTCGAGTATCGAGATTGCGCGTTTTAGCACCCTTCGGGCGCATGAACAATTATTTGGCGTCTTGGGTTTCTTAAGGGGCCAAGTGAGAATGAATGGATGTGACGTGTGAGTAGAATAAATAGGTGATAGTAATTTACAACGCCGATGAAGCGTTGAATACCCTTGATTGTTGTGAAGGCCCTAAAGACATTAGTTCGTTCCTTTGAAGACAGAATACTATTAGGTATTGGTGGAACAATTAGCGGTGGCGAAAGAATTTCATAAATTAATTTTATTGTTCGGTATATAAGCCAATTGTAAAACCAATTGTAAAAACTAAACCCAGCCCAAAACATTGGATTTGATTCAACAGTATATACAGTATTCAACAGTATATATATATATATATATATATATATATATATATATATATATATATATATATATATATATATATATATATATATATATATATATATATATATATATATATATATATATATATATATATATATATATATATATATATATATATATATATATATATATATATATATATATATCTGGCTGGATATATGGCCTATGATTATACCTCACGTTCGTTTCGTTGCAAATTGTTGATTCTCATATAATTGTGAATAGTTGGAATCAGAATCTCCTTCAAGAACGCAAAGAATTATACTAATTGTTGTCTTTTTGAATATAGATTCAGTTGAGCGAATGAGTTAATGCTCGATGATTGTTGTTTGTTAGAGCGGAATAATGATCTTTTATACCATAACGAAGGTTCCCCATTGCTTTCTTGATTTCGTTATTTCATTTACGAAATTTAATTTTATAAATGAAGTTGATGAATTTGATCCTTAATGCAGACGACCAGTTATATAAATGATGTATAAGCGCATTAATGTCAAGGTCATCTAGACCTTCATGTGGTCTATCGTCTGTAGTTATGAGAGCTTTTGAGCGCCACGTATACGTGGATATATCCAACCAATTTACATTATTACAGAATGAAGATCACAACGTATGTTGATGCTTGATGGTCCAAGCCATCTAAATTAAATTATCAATCTAATTATTTTGTGTCGTATATGTAGGAGTGATACATCGATAAATTTGATCAACTATATAGTATTCAGTGCCAACTGTTCATTATAACATATTTTGCTCAAGCTTTTAAATAAAATATTTTGTCACAGATACGAAACTATCGAGAAATGTTTTGTATACGCCAAAAACCTAATTCTAAAACCAATTAGGCACAACCCTCAATTAAAAGCTCATTATATAAAAAATGACACGACTGATTCGGACAATAACCTAAATCTTATACATACTGTCATTATTTCGTTAACTATATTTACACATCCAACTAATAACTATCTCACGATTATTTATAAAAAAAAACACCGACAGCAAAATTTCAAAAATGACTCAATTCTTAAAAATCCTATATGTTAGCGCAGTCAAGAGTATATTGACATAGCGCAAAAATGATTATTTACCATGCTGTTATATCGTCGCAGTGACTGGTCCCATTAATGGCATAGTTTACTTAAATCTATAGACTTTTTGCACAAAATTTTGTGATGCCATTTTAAGTAAATAAACGTACTTATATAGCATGTATCGTCTAGACTCCATCGTTCGTCCCGTTAATTTCCATCTCACGTCAATCTTCATCAAAATAAGATAAGAATCTCACTCGTATGCATCTCATTATGTGTCCGTCTATTAACTGTATAAACCTATCTATACGTATATAACCTTGGTTTCATTGAACTAACGAGTCTCTAATACATGTACAAATTGACCTCACATAACGCGCGCTTTTACGCAATCTTTAATTTGTTTACAGAAGTTTCAATATCGGTATATCAATTTTTACCAATTTTTTGGTGAAAGGTCAAATAAGCAAACAACACAAAAAAACAAATAATTAATAAAAAGTTTTATAAATTATATTTTTTGTAGTCAGCATGACGGTGTGGTTGCATATACTTAAGGGGAAAGTAAACTATATTATCGACTATTCGTTATATTATTTTCTGTTGTGCTATTTAAATGTAGATGTCACTACCTTTTAAAGTTTATCAAATATTCATTTTTCGAATTCAGCAACCAAAAGCTAAAAATATTTTGTTAGCTTATAAAAGCCGGTTTAAGATATTAAATTTAATTACGAATGGAGTATTTACGTACATAATATATACGAAATTTTACAATTCATATTGTGATATTATGTAGAAAATTAAAATTTGTACGAGTTGCCCAAATATTGAAGTTTTAACATTGACGTAGTAATTATATGCTGAATAAGCAAGCACAATTGGTTTCTAGGAATGGAGTAACATTGCACTTTGGTATTAAATATAAATGATTTTCTATATCTATGTGACTTCCAATGACTAATTATATAATTTTATTCGTTTTATGAAATATGGTGAACAACGAGCTTTGTTGACTGTTTCGAAATATTTTAGAGCTTACTTCTTTTAGGAGAATAACCCTCACAGTATCCGTAAGCTTAAGGTTCAGAATAGAACTACGAAGTCTGTTGAGGTCTGCGAAGACCTTATGGATAAACCTGGAACGGTTTACGAAGGAGGATTTTTATTTACATCCGAGCATAAGATACATACATTTTATTTGTGTGAGTGATTTTATTTGTTTAAAGCTCGGATGATTAAAAAACTGTCCTCAATAGCCAACCTATGACCTTAATCTATAAAATGTATCTTTATAAATAAAGCTCTTATTACGAGAAATAAATACCGGTTCTGCGGTATATGTAGATAGAAGTTGAATATATGGACCATGTTGTGAGCTATTAGTTATTTAGTTTATATAGATGGGGGAACGGTGATTCTAGACAACTTGATGCAGACATCGTTCACTCATAAAGCCTAATATATTTTTTAAATAGCCGACTATCTATGGGTAATTCTCTTAGGCTAGTCCACAGCTAGTGATTTCCATTGGTGAGTGATGATCGAAGTGATTGGTTGAGGTGGAATATGTAAAACGTCCAATTTGTAGTTCCATATCCACCATAAATTCTTTAATTTTAAGTTTATCCGCAAACCACGTTGTTCAGTTTATTTAATATTCCCACATTGAATTTATAACAGTGTAGAACTGGAAATGCGCTGCGACCGCACACTAATAGTCTTTTTAGTACGTATTATTCCTGTGAAATTATAATGTTGGACGGGCTTGTATTTAAGTTAATTAATAACTCAATTAAGAAGTATTGTTGGGTCGACACCAGAATATATATTACAATTGCTGCCACTCCACAATTTCATTTACTCTGCCGAGGTTGCAAATATCTAAATTTAACAGCAAATTCAGAACGGTGTTTGTTGAGTTGATTCATGCCAATGCGAGTGTGATATCAGCAGCCTTGAAGTTTTAATTGCCTCGGAGAGCTTTAGAAGTAGGTGACGCATTCATTTTATTGATTATCAACGGCGGCCAATTTCTAGAAAGTATGGAATGCATCTTTACAGTTACTATGAAAATAATTTGCGGGTTAAAAACATAAACATGAGTGAAATTTATTATTTAGAATTTGTTCGTGGTGTGGGCCCGAAAAAATTAAAAATGTCGAGAAATTTCATAAACACTTGAACTGCTTTTAAGAATCACGCTGCATCTTGGGGAGAATTGGATCAGAAAAAATCTATCGATGATATTTTTACCGTGACACAGGTTTTACATATTTTGACGGGCGCGGGATACGCGTTTTGGAAGCTATAGCATCTAAAACCTCTAGTGCGTCGTCAACTAATAAATCAATTGCAAAGCCGACCATAGTATTTTGAAGCTAAACTTTTTGAATTATAGTTTTGTTAGACGAGTTACCTATACTTTGATTAATACGTCAGTTGTCATTAATACGTTTATCTCATTTGCAGAAAAGTTAGACACGTTCATTTCGCTACATTGTTGTTCACAACTAAATTAACAAGTCGAACCTAAATGTCAGGCTGGGGGACGATATAACGTAGCGCTTCCGAACTAAAGAGATAATTTCAGGACTCAGAGATTCATATCAATATTCCGTTAAGCAATCTTCATGTCTAGAAAGGAAGTTAGAGAAAAACTCAGAATTAAAATAGCAATAATATGTAGAGTTTGTTGAGTATATATTATGTTCAAACATATGGAACTTAGTTCGCATGTCTCAGAATGAGATGAGTGAGCATTTCACATTCAGATAGTCTGGGTCCCCGGCCACTCGGACATCATGGGAACCTGCAGGTAGGACGAACTACCGAGGCATGGTACAACT
The DNA here is from genome assembly GCA_951394425.1 of Tipula unca. Taxonomy (NCBI): domain Eukaryota; kingdom Metazoa; phylum Arthropoda; class Insecta; order Diptera; family Tipulidae; genus Tipula; species Tipula unca. The sequence goes on along the minus strand of OX596381.1, from coordinate 23,738,933 downwards.
CTCCAACTGCTACCGGAAAGGGCCAAGTTGCGGAGGCCTATTAAGGCACTCAAGACTGTGCTTTAAACGGAGGCAGTAGCCTTAGCAAATGAAAGGTGGACGAACACTGTCTCATGTATTGTAGCAAGGCAAGTCTGGCCAAAGCTGAACTTGAACCGCTCAAAGACACTGATCTCCCTACGTAGACGTAAACTAAAAACGATCGTGTGGATACTCACAGGACACTGCCTACTTGGAGAACATGTGAAGAGGCTAGGTTTAGAAGCAAATTACTTTTGCAGAAGTTGTATGGACGAGGAGAAGGAAGAGACGGTAGTCCACCTCCTATGCTCATACACAAAAAACCTAAATATTTGGGTAAATTCTTAATGGACTGCCTCTCTGATCTCGAAAACTGTAAGGTGCGAGATATATCACGCTACATAAATAGTTCAAACTCCTTCTCATAAGGGTAATAGGGAAGTAAGATCCTGTGGTATCACAACGGACCGTAACCGGTCTAAGTGTGCTGTAGCAGCCACTCAACCTAACCTAACCTAACCTAGTTATGATAAAATAAATTCTGACATGTTTAATATACTGATTCGTTTGCGCAAATTTCCTATTGCGCTCGTGGAGGCCATCGCTAAATTGTACTACCAGGTTCTTATTCCCGAATCAGATCGATCTCTACACTATACAAATTATTTGTGGCGTGATCCGGTGGGAAAAGTTTTTATCAGTTGAATAATGTGATTTATAATATGGCACGGCAAGGGGGCTCTTTATGGCTATTCGAACCTTAAAGCAGTTATCGCTTGACAAATGTGACTATAATGAATCACTTTTCTGATGATGTGAAAAAATAATTGATTGAATTATTGTCATAAGATGTTTTTGAGTGGGAATGGGCCTCCAATGTGATGGAGCTGGGTTCTGGTACTGAGAATCCGCTTGAATTAGAATTTGGCGATGACGTATTCAGTCTGTCTCTAATTAACAGTGTTTCAAGGCTTAGCCTGTTTTCGAAGCAATATGTGTTATGTCAAACTTGACGCAGATATTCGACCTTATCGGATTCTCTGTCATTTCACCGGCAGTTGATTGTCACAGTTATGAGGTTATGTAATTCACCAATGACATTATAGACTGATTCTTGGATTACAGTCGTCTTTTGAGTATTTCTTCATTATGTGTTAGATTTATCTTCTCAATGTCTACGTAATAAATCCTCTCTATGAGTGGCCAGTAGCACCTATATCATTGGTAAAATATAAATACAGGTTCCGGGTCTCTAGCAGGCTGTGAGTGTCATTTGCGAGGATATCATCTGAATTTCCTGAATTTAGTTCAAGAACTAATGAAAGTTAATATTTTCTATAGGCTTTCATACGTTGTTCCAGTATTGATCAAGATAATTTTGACTGCTTCATTAAGTTAAGTTGTATAAACTGTATGCTACCCATTCCAATCGAAATGCGTGTGCTTCATGCAGTATAGTCCCTTCAGAATCACAAAAGGATACAGTATTGGAACTGGAACAATAGCTGTATCCTTTACAGTCCTGCTTAGAACGAATACACAAATTGAGGATACAGTCGTAACCGGATCTCCAGAAGGATCGCTATATACTCGATGCCCTAGATTGGCCACCTCGTTGTGGCTTTCTGTCTATTTGGCTGGTTCCCTGCAAATGGTATGGTCTTAACCGACCTAGATTTCTAAAACCTGCGGTTAGTAAACATTTTAGTTTGCGGTTTTGGCGGTTGATATCGAGATGTATTCAAAATTCTTAATTCTTCGTGTACCGTTGTATGAAAATACAAATGTCCAGGTTCTACAAATATAATAATGATGTTTGATTAGAAGATTTATTGAAATTTTAAAATTTCGAAAGCTATAAGTGTATATAATCCAAAGTAAAATAATTATCTCTAGCTGATATTAGACATAATACAGAATTGTGACGTGATGCTCATCTCAAGTGACCATGTAATTTAAAATGTTAGTTTAAAAAATGCTTCCTACATCACAATTTTAGCAAGCAAATATAAAAATATTTTTTTTTAAGATCCACTTTCAATGGCAAACCGATCACCCAAAAATAATTATATATTTTGGCTGTGGCATACATACATACATACAGTTTCACGTCAAAAAATTAAAAATTATGTAAACCTTGTGTAACCTTAAATTTCAAATGCGACACAAAACGAAAATCTTAATTCCCCTGACCTCCATATTATTTCGTTCTATTGGTGGTGCAATCCTTGAGCGTTTTAGTAATTATTGCAAAGTGCGCATACATCATAATCTGCAGTCTATCGTAGCGCGTACAAATAAAATAGTAAAATTGGAGCAGTATGTCAATAAGTGTGGTATATTGCAGAATATCGCTACACACACACTTTCCTATATACATATATACAACTGGATATGATATAACAGAGTGTCTTCAAAATCCATCATCAAATACACAATAAATCACATAACATGGCTATAGAGTTATTTAGCGTAAATGAAGGTCAACAAATTTTGTGAAACTTTTCGTGTACACACGACAATATTAAAAGAAATCAACATTTGTTTTGCAACAGACATATAGGTATATGTATATGGACGTTGCGAAGCAAAACACTTTGCGGTAATGGTTTTTTGTATATAATTACAAATCAATTTCTTCTACATATCGTTAAAATTTTATATGTATATGGTCGTTATTTATTTTATCACATTTTATCGTCGACATTCGTTTAAAACAATATTAGTTTAAAAGATCTTCAAGTATCTGATTTTTGTTTTTTAGTGATAGGAAATACAAGTACCTAACTAACCTCATTGCACGTTTCGAAATTGTAAAAATTGTTTCCTAAAATCTATATGCACATATTTTAGCACAAAAATGCAGATATGTATTTCACCATATCCTTGGATAAATCATAGGTTTATAACGTACAACAAAGAACAATCAAACAAAGTGCAAAGTTATGTGGTTAATATATATAATCTACTTCTAATCTTTGTATCTTACGTTAATATCTACGTATAAAATGAGATTAATCTCAATTTTGTAACACAATGGGAACTTTATACGACACATATATGCATTCGACTTTTGCTCGCAATCGATATTAAATCATTCTGAATTAATTTATTAATTCAACTTTTTTTCTTTATTTATTTACAGATCTATTGGACAAAAGTAAGTACAAATAACTGATAAGCTCAAAGTGCATTCAGCATAAACTATATAAGTGGTAAGTTTATATGCTATGTCTTTTGTATTCAAACTATATATAGGCAGAATTGTTAAATTTATGTTTATGATAATTGTCTAAGGCGAAGGTTGAAAGTTGTCTACTTCTTCTTGTATAGTAACAGACTTTCTCAGGGTTACACTGTGCTATAGATGCCATGCGTTTGGACATATAGCAAAGTTATAAAAAAACAAAATCGAATTTGCGGTCGTTGCTGTAAGAGTGGTCACGATCAAAAGACCTGCCCAAGGAAGACCGAAATCATGAAGAACTGTTTATAATTTATGATTTAATGTTTCGCAGTAATGCAACTCGCACAGCGTGCGTGTAGAAGTGAGATCTGATCTAGGTAGTTTATATCTGGTCAGTATCTATACTTTCAATAATATTCAGAGAAGCCGGAAGAATCTGTAAATAAGCTTGACAAAATTATGAATGGTCTAAAAAACCAGGTATAGCAGGAATCGACCTCTTTGTTACTACCAAAGAGGCCAGAAAAGCACATATTTCCACAATGACAATTCGAATATTGATCTCACACTTATAACGGGCGGTATGTTAAGAAAGGTTATGAATTGGTATGTTAAAGAAAGCTGGACAAACGACTACAAAGCTTTTGTCCTCATTGCAACCAAGCATGCTAGTGGGGAGAAGTTCTACTGCCTATATTAAGTATAGCTCCTGGCAAAGTCTGGTGGAAGACCTGAATATATTGATGATGTCGATATAATTGAGCAAGTAATATCAAGTGGTCCTCGGACCTAACCAATAAAAGGTAAATGGTTAAAAGTGGCGAAAAGTATATCGGAGTGATCTTTACATCAGTTTGGCCCGGCTGCATAGAAAAATAAACCACCTGCAATTAGAAACTAATGTGCTTAATTTTACTAACATAAATTAGATTGCAAATGATTCATATATAGTTGATGGTGTAATTTATACTTAAACTTAACTTGATCATATCTATTGCTCAATTTCAAAACCATTCAAAAAATAATTTCAATATACCGCAATTGACAAAGAACGTGACTATATTTTATGTTGAACAGTGAATTTTGTTAAATATCACTGTTCAACATATATACGGGTGGCCTATACCTTTACCATTCTAAATCAGATTTAGCATTTCCATTTATGTATTTCCCCTTAAAGAACGCACCCATTAATTTAAATTAGCATTCTATATCAATTTTAAAAATACTTTCAATAATTTATTGGTACATTTTGAATTTAATCGCATTTTATACTATAAACTAAAACCAAAAATTTACAAAATACTTCATAGACCCAAATATTAACTATTTATAAGCCTTTAATGTAACCAAACGATATGTCAATTTGAATTGCAACATCGCAATGTACAAATACAACAAACAAATTTAAACTCTCGGTTTCCAATCAAGTGTCATAACATAGTATACACACATATACAATATAACAAGAAAGTATAAAATATAGACAATCATAAAAAAAACTTATAAAGTGGAAATGGAATCGAAAAAGTAAATTGGAAATGTAAAAGAAAAATGGAAATGGAAGAAAAACAATTCAAACAACAAAAACAAAAAGCTCGCTAAGAGGAACAACAAAAAAAAAATAAAAATAAAAAATCCGAAACGAAAGAGAAATTAAACGACATGAATAAACATAAAAATATTTAAGTCAAACAACGAACTAAAGATAAAAAAAGCGACACAAAAACAATTGACCCACATACCTACAAATTATATAACTGACTGTATACACAATCTATTATACAAGTAATAATAATAACAACAACAAACAATATAAGATATATTTCTTCAATGCTAACCATAATCATAATTCGATCGTGATAATATTTTGTCGATCGATATTATGATCTGCGCGCAAAAAATGCGTTGACTTTTCGGGGGGGAGGCGATTGGTTATCATCTCAGAAATAAATTAAAATACGGAAGCGCTTAATGTTAAAAAGATATTTTGGGGCGATAAAAAAATATCGGTTTTACATAATTTTTTGACGATTTTCGTGTCAGGTTCCTCAAGTCGTATTTTATATATGTACGAGTATGTATGTATACCATTTGAAAAGATCGAATAATTTTGAACAGTCGAATAAAATAATCGATCGTTGAAACAAGAAAAAAAAAAAAATTGCATCACTGATGTGGATGGAATACTTTCACAAAACTACTTTATTATAGTTATCTTCTAATTGTGTGTGTGTGCTTAATTATACGAGGAAGTAAATGTTCATCGCGCGCGCGTTTTATTTTATCATACTGTGCGCGAGTAACAATCGACTTATTTGTATATTCATGTGAGTCAATGGGTCAAAATGTGAATGCATTTCAACATAAAACGCGGCGTTTTATACCAACAACAACAAAATATAAACAATTAATGTTCGGTATTGTGCATCGAATAATTTTTAAATGTCATGTCATGTAACACCGCAAGTATATGTAATATTTTTTTTGGGGGGGAATTTGATCCGTGTATATGGTATATCCGAGACGTTATATAAATTTATGAATATATAAGAAAAATTTATCTTATACATATGATTAATCGTTAACGTTAGGTAATTTTGGCGGCGTAACGGATTTTTGTTCTAAATAATTCTCGAAATACCAAATTTTTATGTAAATCATCCTCTATTATACAACACAAGAAACCAATATATCGGGGTAGAAAGAAATTTTCAGAAATTCGCACTCGAGTGAAGTTTATCCTGAATTTAAAATCTTATTTACAGACTCTGGACAGAACTGACTGGACGTGGCGTGCTCGATTAACTTGAAACATTTTAGCCTATCACTAAAGTTGATAACCAGATTACAAACCTATATATGCAAATGAATAGCAAAAGATTGGACGCCTCAGTTAAACCTATAATAGCATCGTTAAAAAAAATTCAAACATTTTCGAGAATAATCATTTTCGTCTTTCGAGCAGTTTGTGCTCCCGAAATAAAAGGACCTTTCCTTTTCAAGTCCTTTGTAAAATAGTTTGATAACTAAACTACTCCATTTCAGGATTATCAGGGGGGAATTGCTGAGCTGTCAAAACTAGCGGTTAAGAATAATCTAAATTTCTAAAAAATCATCTGCATGCAATTTAGGCAAAGTAGTTTTACATTATCTCGTTAAAATATTATTCTTAATTTAATTTTTAAGTACACAAATGAAAATTATTTGTATAATTCATTGAAAAAATTTGTACCACTAGATTGCTTATAAAATTACGTTTCATTTGAATCATATGACATAACACAAATTAAAAATGTTGATCCATCAGCCAGCATCTGTGGTCCAGATGATTGTTTAGAAAACTTTCTATATACGTATATCCTCTAATCCATTTCTACAAAACTCAACGAATAGTTTGAATCAATCATCTGAAGTAAATTTTAAATTTTCCTTGACGGAAAAATCAATCAAAAATAAAATCTGAGAAAGAAATGTTTTCATTGCATTTGGATTTGAAGCTATTGTGTTGCAAAGGAAGGTACAGCATTCGCAACGACCCTTAAGTACATACATTAGTTCTATATATCACTCCTTTGAAGTCATTCCAAGAAGGTTTAATGGAAACGGAACCCATTCGATTAATATAATGAAGGCATGCTGTGTAGGAACAAAAAAGCTGCATTCTAACAATCAATCTTCCGTTTCAAGATTTATCAGCATCAGATAAAACAAAAATTCGTCTTCCGATTTGGTATTTATAATTCTTGGTCTAAATTTGTTCCAAATCGGTCCAAGAATAACATAGACATTGATTGTTGAATAACATGATTAATCCAAAATAATCGGAATACTTCTTGACATTTACTACATTTAAATCGTGTTTTCTGACATTAAAATTTCAGCTGAACAATCATTTATAGTTTCTACCAGTAGTTCTGTCCTACATTTTTCTGTTAGAATTAAGAAATTTTTACAGATGTAAAAAAGTCACAGGTGGACCTGGACACTAAAAAGTTTAGAGTGGTATAGTTGATTTTGATAGACTAAACTGATTAACTGTCGATGAAGTTATTCCCAGTACCAAATATTACAGAGGTCTTGAAGATATCTTTCAGCGTTTAACAAATTCTATTTTAGCTGATATGATTTGATAAACCATAATACAATGTTAATCGATGTCTTCAAAATCATTAACGCACATATTTTGAAACTTCAGCCGCAAAAGTATATCTTTTTGTTATGTGACATTATATGACAAGTGATGGTGTCAAACACGATCCGGCAAAAATAGATGTGGTATTACATGGTAGCACTTCAATCTCGATGTTATCTAGGCCTAGCGCTTTATTACTTGCGCGGATCACTAGCTGCACATTTTTGTCACTTTCCTCAGTGTGGAGGTGTTGAGGTCAGGTATTGAGTAAGAATTTTTGGTGTCTTCCCAATAATTTGTTAATTACTGCTTGCCGTAGGGAACTTAATACATCATTTGTTTTTATAGTTACTCCATGATAAAGAATGTTGGAGTAATCGTTGAAATGAGTTGATGGTAACCAGTTTCGAACATTACTGATTCTATCAACAATTGCAGTGCGGCGTGCTACTAATTGACAGTTCCAAATATTGAAAACTACAATTTCGTAAAATAAAATGCCTTCCGTATTAATACTGTGTTTCCAAAATTCAGTGAAACTGGACCATTCAATCGCTACAAACACTACAGAACTATAATTTTTCAAACAGCTACACTTATTACTTTTTTAATCATCAGACACTAAAGACAGAATTAAACAATTCAAACAGTAAACATTTAATTTAAACTAATTGACGAATAAAACATGAATTTAAAATTGAATAAAATTCAAAGATGATAAATCATAATCGCAGTCCTCGGTAATTATGGTATGCGCTCAACAATTCTACTGGCTTTTGAATAATTTTCTTTTCGATAATAAATTTATTTGAATTTCTAACAAACTGAAGCAAATCCGATTCCCTTTTTATCTCCTCATTTATAGTAGTTTATAGTGGATTTATTAAAGGTCATTGTTTTGTATTTTCGATTTAACTGTACATTTTTTTCAATGATAATATCACCCTTTTCACTCAAAATCAAGAGTACGCAGGACCAACATTATCTTCTAGAAAAATGTTTAATTTGTCAACAAACAGACAAACCATTTCACATTTTCCATCCAGGTTAGCTATATTTTCCTATGAGACGTACGCAGGATATTAAACTGAAAACAAGTGGAGTTTACCAAATAGCCAATTTTAATTCGTAATTTTGTTGAAAAATTGAAAATTGGTCGCTAACATGGACCCCCCAATTTGTAATTCACTATATGCCCCATCAAAATATATTTCTTTAATTATAATTGAACGAAAACTATATACTCTCAAAATTAAACTATGAAATAAAATTAGAAAATGCTTCATCAATCGTTTTGTGGCCCTTCACTTTGCTCGTTCTTTTTAGGTTCATATTTAATTTGGTGGTGGCACAGGTGGTAACCCTGTCAATTTCCGAAGATTTGTTCTAATTCTAAATTGATTCAAATTCTCTACAGGTTATACGCACATCTTTTAAACTAGACAGTGTAAGAATATTCTGTTATTGTGTTGCATTTAATTAATATACTATAGAGGCGTCTAGAGGCGAAAATATTTAAAGAACAAGCGATAATTTTGGTGAACAAAGAACTATAAATTGTGTTACTTCTTTATACGCCTTATTCCCAATATTTCCAAAATATTGTGTTCCATTTACAAATCGCTAGTGTTTAAATAACATCTTCGACGGATAGTAAGACTTAATGGTTTATACAAAATTGTACTTTTGCCTATTCGTGATTAAACAATTAGTCTATACCGTGTTCCAAACAAAATCTCTAGACATGTTAAATTTAAACAAATTAAAACTATCAATAAAAAATTGTTGCACTCATTTAGTTTGAAATTTTTGTATGGATATACACACACAGTCGATCTGCAAGAAACCATAACATGTGCTATACGTATGACGTTGAGAAGTATACAATTTTAAGCGTGTTTTAACTCAGACACACGCATGGAGTGGACACTTTACTGAGCTGCTTGATGTTCATCATGCGTCACAGACTGTTGTTGAGCCACCTCTAAAACAGTCTGCGGAGATTTGCACTGAGGAGTCATCCCATGAGGAATTCACTAAGGCCATGCAGAGAATGAAACGAAACCGCTCACCTGGAGTGGACTGCATTAATTCGGAGCTCTTGATATTCGGAGGGGATACTTTGTGGAACTGTCTTTTCGACCTTATTCGATTAGTATGGCGAACCGAAGTTATGCCTGATGAATGGAAAGTGGCCGCGATATGCCCCATCTTCAAGAAGGGAGACCGCTTGAAGTGTGAGAATTATCGCGGTATAGCTCTCCTTTGCACAGCATACAAGTTACTGTCATACATTGTATTGGATAGAATCACTCCTCTGGCGGAGGGCTTGGTTGGTGACTATCAGGGAGGATTTCGTCCGAATCGATCAGTCACTGATCAGGTCTTTTCGCTGCGGATGATTCTATCTAAATATTATGAGACATCCATCTCCGTACATCAGGTTTTCCTGGATTTCCGGCAGGCCTATGACTCGATCAATCGAGAGAGTTTGTGGTCTGCCCTGGAATACCTAGGAATGCCAACAAAATTGGTACGACTATGTAGGATGACAGTGACGCAGTCTCAATGCTGTGTTAAAGTTGAGAACAGGCTATCGACAATTTTTGCAGTTAGCTCGGGTGTTCGGCAGGGAGATGCTCTGTCCCCGATACTCTTTAATCTCATGTTGGAGTACATCTTTCGTAAAACTGAAACACCTCAGCGCAACATCTTATATCGCCAGTCCTATCAAGTGCTTGCATATGCAGATGACATATGCGTGATTGGACTGAATAGCAACGGAATGAAAGAAATACTTGATCCGCTTGTAGAGTTTTCAGCTTCTGTTGGACTCCAGATCAATGAGTCCAAAACGAAATACCTGATCTCTGGTTTTAGAGACAATGGCACACCAGATTTTAGTAGTGGCCACCACACGTTTGAGGGAGTGAGGAGGTTCAAATATTTGGGCTCTCTTATCACTCACGATAACAGTGTGGGTGAGGATATTAAAGTGCGGCTGGCAGCTGGCAGTCGTTCTTTATATCCTCTAAGGCCACTGCTAAAATCTAAACACTTATCAAGTGCCGTGAAGCTGAAGCTTTACAAAGCGTTGATCAGGCCCGTTGTTATGTTTGGATGTGAAAGTTGGGCGCTGACGGATGAGTACGAGAGATGGCTCCTTACATTTGAGAGAAGAATCATGCGTGTGATTTACGGCCCTAAACGCGAAATAGATGGTACATACCGAGCTCTGTACAATTTCGAGATCAGAGATCTGATGAAGATCCCCGATATTGTACATGAAGCTAGATCTCAGCGAGTTCGCTGGCTCGGTCACGTTCTGCGTGCTGATCCGGAACGAATTGTGCAGCGATCTCTGAAAGGAGAGCCACCATATGGTAGGCGCAGAGGTCGTTGCAGGCGACGATGGCTCCACGATGTAGAGAACGACTTGGCCTCTTCAGATTGTCTAAGACAGTATGAAGACCAAGCTCAGGATCGAAACCGTTGGAGCCAGATTGTTGATTCAGTAAGGGGCCAGTTATGGCCTTTAACACTGTTATTATTATTTAACTCAGACATAATATGATCGTCGATGAACTAACCGGGGAAACTTAAAAATATTGCAGATCAATTATAAAGTGGAAGTACATTTTTATTTTGCCTGCTTCGAACGTGAGTCTGATTAATCAAAAGACGTATGGGTAAATGGATTGAAATGTTAATGGATCACATAGAAGTCATTGTAGGTGCAACATTCAGTTGAAAGAATTTGAAATCTTTTGTTATTATTGAATAATAGGGATGGGTGGAACTAATATAAATGTGAAGTGGAGTAGTTGTTGGGATAATGAAATCAATTTCTGATATGAAAGAAATCGTAGAGCCTTGTAAGAATTTAATAGAAATATGTGTAACAAGATTGTGTGTGCAAAAATAGAAACTTTAATGTGTGTCCCAAATCCCATATAGAACTCCAATTAGGGATGTATGGAATAAATTTAATAGAGTAAATGATAAATAAATTAAGGGAAATTTGTATGAGAGGACTTCCTACAAATATGCTATATACATAATTCCAATTCGACTACTCGTGGTACAATAATCGTGCAAGTTACAAAATAAAATTTGCTTGAGATCAATAGAGTATGGATATGCATACAAAAATACGTATAAATGGGAAGAGAGCAGAGTGCGCGGTTAGGCTTCATAAAAGGGATATAGATTCGAATTTGGCATCAAATTATATGTGGCATTATGTATGCGTTGAACGTTTTTATTAAAATTATAAATGGAATGATGATAGGCAGGGTGGAATAATAGTTTGCTGTCATCAATAACATCATCAATTTTCGCAGGATGCACTTGGCACTCGGATAAATCACTTTAAGAGTGAAACAAAAATTACAGTGTATGGAAATGAATAGAGATTGGATGAAATGGTAAATGTTGGGTCATCTCAAGTAATGGTGGTAATTGGGAAAGGTCGAACTATTGATACGGCTATGCAACAAGCGCAAATGGAAGTGATTGGAGTTAATATGCATTTGTTACTTTTAGAACACGCAGGTATTATTTGGGTGTTTGGATTGACAGGCGTATGCTATTTGAGAATCATATATGAAAATTATGGTTGAGCTATAAGGAACGAATGATATGTTGAGATAGACCTTAATATTCTCTAAAATTGTATTTGGTATTAGTATATGGTATAATAAATATAAAGGGGATTTCAGCTAGAAAATGAAATTGGAGGATCCTACCAGAGTGGTTTAGGGCGAGATAAACAAAACCCCAACCCACACTCTACGGTCTGAAATGGGTGATTCATACCACTTGATTACAAGAGAGAGTAGATTACAGTGAGCGTGACAGTAAGAATAATAATTAAGAAAACTGAATGTTATACAGGTGCGACAAGGAGTGAAAATGGTGTAGGGTGTTTATGATTGAAACGAATGTTAAAAAATCTTTTAAACTGGATGGTATAGCATCTTTTATGTTCGATAGTGATAAAGTGGCTACGATCGAATATAATGAAAGAGCCGATATGCTTGCTAAAAGTGGAACAATATGAATAATGTGGTTCAGAATATTCGGTGAAGGATGAGTAGATACGTTTTTAGAATGCTCCAGTTGAATCTATGGATAAAATGGCAGAATAACTATAAAATGAGCGAAATCTATATTGAACGAAGTATACAAAGAGATGTGTAGTACTCTTTTGAGAACTTTTTGTTAAGTAACTCACAGAAGATACGAAAATGGCTGATAGGCTGATCCACGGCAACTGGAAAGAATGTTTGTGGACACATCGTTTGAGTGATGATACAAATTAGATATATAGGATATTGAATATACCTATAACATTTTTTCAATATATAGAGCCAGATTCAATATCCTTCAGCATGCAACGACTTTAATCGGTTTAATGAATGAGGGTTGTGACTGAGTGAATAATAGTATAAAAGTACGGGGGAGTATTTAGATTTAAAATTGAATTATACAAATTAAAATTTGAGATATAATTAAATGGTAAATTGTTTCGATATTATAAATAACTCAACATACTATTCGGTTTAAAGCTGTAGCCTACAATTAGTACCAGTTGCATGCTTGGCTATATGGCTAGTGAAAGTGTGTTGAGTTTCTATTTAATATAGAACGGAACAAAACTAAATCGTTGGTTTATGGTATAGGACTAGTTCCCTAGTTAGTGTAGACACAGTATATAACTTAGTTATTTGTGTTTTTAATATTTGTATGCACGGATGTCGCATACGTGCTCTGATGACAACTGGAGAATGTCTCTTAACAGCCAAATGAATTTCTATATCTTGGATATGTCTATAGTTCATGTAATTTTTTTGAGGAACCTTCATATTCTTCTAGATTTGGTTGAAACCGATACTATCTATTATAAGACTTGTTAGAACTCAATACTAAACCAATAAGTATTCTGGTTTGGATTTAAACTCGACGGCACAATTTTTTAACACTATTATTTCGAACTCGTGTCTTTTTAAATTTAATGTGCAGATCTCTTGCAGCTCCTGAGATTTGAAACATTTTATTTATAAATATATTTCATCACTCAAAGTGAGAATGCCCGATCCATTTTGTATATGTATACGAAATGTCAAAATGCAAAAAATTGCCAAAACGTAAAATAGATCTGTAATGATTTTATTTGAAGTCCAATTGGAACTTGATACAAATTTAAATATAGTTTGCGAAAATTAAAAATTAAAACTAATGTTGTTACTAATTAATTAATTTGCTAATTCCACCACGATTTGAGTAGTTTCGATATAAACTATAAATTGAATGCCAAATATACAAATTACTTCATTTCAATTGGTAAAAAAGCTCTACAAACAAATCTGATACATGCAAATAAATTTGTACCACCTACTTAGGTTATCATTATTCTTCACAACGCTTTGAATATATGTATAGTGACGCAAATTCATTTGAAAAATCATGTATTGCAAGTCATATTATATGTAAATTCGATAAACGAGTGTATATACAAGAGATGGATCTCTCTAGAATCACTGATGAAATTTTAAAAAACCTTAAAAACTATGGTCAATGACTCAACACATTTTTTTTTTTAAATTACTTAATGTTAAAACTAATTTTTACTTATAATTTAAAACATTCAAATTTTATGAAAATTTCCAAGGTTAACAAAATCATTTTCGTCATATGTTCGATTTATGTTCTTTAATTAATATAAAAATTAAATAAAAAAAAACTGCAATATAGTCAGTTCGATATACAATCAGACACGTATGTTAAACTATATAGTAATGAACCTTGATTTGTTATGCACTATAGGATGTGTAATCAAATAATGTAAATTTTGTTGACACTGTCGCATGTACATATTATGTATATGCCAAAGACCAAACCGCACAAAAATAACTGGATGACTAATTGAAAGCAAATTAAAGTGTAATTATAATGTGGATGACATAAGTGTCAAATATATACGGAAAGCTTATCCATATCCACACTCAGATTTATATAAAAACAACGACACACATATAAATTAGAATGCCTTCGTAAATATATTATTTAATTGTACAATCAATCATTCATCTGTTCCATCAACGAGTGCACTCCACAAAATTACGTATAGCTTATAGCCGAAATATATGTATATTATGTCATATACTTATACAGATTCAAACACATTCAAAAAGGTAAATCATTTATGAACTTATAGCAACAAGTAGATAATTTATTTCCCTTGAAAGTCAAATGTGATAGAAATCGTTTACTATATATATGTATACGTATATAAGCCTATTCAACCGTGCGATGTTGAAGATCATAATATGATTGTTGAGCGGCGCGCAACATAATCGTCCAATTAAGTTGTTCAGATAAAAATTACGAAATAATTAAATTCACCAAAAATGAAAGTTAATCAAAGTAAAAAATTTTTTTAAATTATCACAACGCGATATATTCTTGAGGGGTCTTATAATTATATAATTATTTCGCCGACTGTATAATTTTTTTACACTACACACATAATAAGCATTTCAATTATATACAGCCATATAAAGTGTAAGTATATACATATGTATATAGTAATTAGTAATCATGACTTTGGGTTTTTCTATACATCATGAGTGAGGTCTTTGCAGCCAGTATATTTCTTATGATGATTTATGTAATCGCATGTTAAGTTAATAGTGTGACATAATTAAATTATACAAAAATTGTATAATCTTAAAAGAAATGAAATTATGTTTGTGTGTTAATAATAAACATTTTTATTTTTAAGAATTTGTAGTTTTATTTTTAATAACACAATAAACTTACGAATTTCGGATATTTATTTTAAATATTTTCTCGGGTATTATTATGAAATTTTATTTAGATTATATATTATATAGAAATTTAAAAGAAAGATAAGACTTTTATTTTGGTCGGCTTTGGATGAATGAATTTATTTTATTAACGCGACAAAAATTTCGCGGAACTGTAAGTTATTGGATAAATAAATTTATTAGTTTTTTAAAGTGAGAATTTTATGAGCTCGATGAATGAATTTATTATATTCTGTATTTATAACTTTCACCAATTCACAAGTGTATAGTTTTATAAATAAGTATATAAATACAAAAGCTCTCAGTTATATAGTTTTGGGTTATCATGGTCATTTTTTTTTTTCAAAATAGCATATATAGCCAAATGATTCATTAATATACACTAAAATGTGCTTAATTCGATTTGAATTATGAATCAAAATCAATAAACTCCTTAATTACATATTACATGGAATATCTATGAAGAAAAACCAATTGAACCTCCTAAGTTGTCAGTAAGTCATTGTCATTCGTGTATACATATTTACAATAATTGAGAAAAATATTTAAATTTTTTTTGTGTTCTTTGCTGCGGTGACAAATGCAAGTTAATGCTAATTATGTGATTTGTTATATACATAGCAGAATTCTTTTATATTTGTTTAAGACACATGATTTCAATGAGTTATCGCTGAGTTCGCTCTAATCCAAATGCTAGCACCTATATAAAGCTCACTAAAAGGAGAGTGAGCCAGCAGTTTTACTTTAATTGATTTCTTTTGGTTCTGTAGATATTTATGCGATCCTAAACGCCTCTTTTATATCTGTCCACCTGATTGTATGTACGTTTCCATATATTAAATTTTACAAAACTGACAATTTTAATATTAGCATTTCTTGATTTGCCTTGTTATTGGATATAATCGATCACAGTTAATCTCAACAAACGGGTGTGTGTTTCCCATTTTCTTTACCGGATTGGATTTAATAGAATATTTGGTTTATTTCATCGTTTAATGTTGCTTGTAGTATAACTTTCACTGGATTATTAATTTATGACCGGTTCAGTTGGCTGTAAAACTAATCATTGCCACCTGGTTACTTTTCCCTTCTGTATTTTTTCGACTATTATTATTATAACTTGGAACGTTAATTGTTGGCTGAAAAATACCACAATTAAAGCATTTTTCCCAACTTAATTCCATCTAATTGCGTAACTATATAGAGTTCAAAACAGAGCTAGAATTTATTCAAAGGCTTGGATCTCACACGAACCCACACGAACTTATATCTTTGTTTTGAAGCAATACCAGTTGTGACACGTGGGTCAAACCAACTAAAACAAGAAAAACACGCCTTACACACCGCTACAGAACAAATAAGAACAATAACTGAATACTGAGCTCAGCACTTCGAAAATATCCATGGTCGGTCTCAGTTAATGAAATACATACACACATAATCATTATTCTAATCGGAAACTGCCTTTCAGAGATTAGAAAATTACAGATTTACATCCATGATTTTGTGTTTCGTCTGAAAATATTTACCTGCAGACTTTCATTAGGATTCATCCTAACGGTTCATTGGACAATTTGCGAGAGAGTTTGCTGTTTCGAATTTCAAGCCACCATGAATCAAGATATACCTAATGATCATAGAAATTAAAAGAGAAGATACTCCAATTATGCGGTTGTTAGATATAGTGGAGCATCTATAAACATGTTGCGAGACATTGCGCTCGACTTACCGATTAAATGCGTATGAGTTCAACAATTAGAGATAGGGTACGCGTACTATCATTTTTGGGTATATGTGCGGTTGCTCCTGTTTGATTTAAGAATAAAATCCATCACATGAGATTTTACATATAGTTTCCAGAAGACTATAGTCAGCATAGATTTTTGAACTTAGAGATACGGGAGAGATTTTTGATAATCTCCTCACTCCTTTAAACGTGTAGTGGCCACTACTAAAATCTGGTGTGCCATTTTCCCTAAAACCAGAGATCAAGTATTTTGTTTTGGACTCATTGATCTGAAGTCCAACTGAAGCTGAACACTCTACAAGTGGATCAAGTATTTCTATCACTCCGTTGCTATTCAGTCCAATCACGCATATGTCATCTGCATATGCAAGCACCTGATTGAACTGGTGATATAAGATGTTGCGCTGAGATGTTCCAGTTTTACGAAAGATGTACTCCTACATGTGGTTAAAGAGTATCGAAGACAGAGCATCTCCCTGCCGAACACCCGAGTTAACTGCAAACAATTGTCGATAGCCTGTTCTCAACTTTAACACAGCATTGAGACTGCGTCACTGTCATCCTTCACAGTCGTACCAATTTTGTTGGCATTCCTAGGTATTCCAGGGCAGACCACAAACTCTCTCGATGTGATCGAGTCATAGGCTTGCCGGAAATTCAGGAACACCTGATTTACCGGGATGGATGTCTCATAATATTTAGACATAATCATCCGCAGTGAAAAGACCTGATCAATGACTGATCGATTCGGACGAAATCCTCCTTGATAGCCACCAACCAAGTCCGCTAGAGGACTGATTCTATCCAATATAACGTATGATAGTAAGTAGCATGCTGTGCAAAGGAGAGCTATACCGCGATAATTCTCACACTTCTAACGGTCTCCTTTCTTGAAGATGAGACATATCACGGCCACTTTCCATTCGTCAGGCATTACTTCGGTTCGCCATACTAATCGATGAGCGGGTTTCCATCCCGGTCCCGAATGGCGGTTGGGCCATTCCGTTATAAATTCAAAATTATAGAAAAGTCTGATATAATGAATAGGAAGAGTGGGTGAAATATGTACATACTCGTACTAGTAGATGTCTTAGAAATAATGACACGACTAAAATTCCAAAATGAATTAATATAACAAGTGTAGCTTGACTGATTGGATGGTGTGTACGACCAAGGAAGTAATCCAAGAACGGATCGGTAACCGCATTTTAACAAATAATAAAACCGAAGAATGGGACAGGGTTAGTTAGGTTAGGATGGCCGTCCTACTGGACTAACATACACAATTTGGTCCGTAGCTGTACCACATTTCGGTTACCTCCTCTTCACTCGTCAAACCATCTTGAGCTTACCAAGAATAAGCGTTGAAGGCCACTGTCGTCGATCTAACTAAGATCCGACAAGTCGTCCTAACGGAAAGTTCCACATTTATGGGATTCTACTGCACGCTAGACTATATAACAGGTGCAAGCAATGTTTCTTCCCCCTTCTCATCACTTCAGCTACGGCAGAAATGACGAGCGGAAACACCCAGTCTGCTCGCATGTACCCCAATGAGACTATGTTCTGTTATAACTCTGGCCGTCAAATCCAAGCCAGATTTGCCTGGTTATTATACACGAACTAGCGTTAGACTATCTGTGTTTCTTTTTTTTATAGCTCCCTCCTGAAGTAGTAGTTTAAAGGAAACAAGCGGTATCTTTATATGACAGGGTTAGTTAATTGTGACTGACTCGAATGTTATTTAGTTAGCTCAAAATTTTTTTATTTAAACTGTCAAATGCCCAACTTAAATAAAATAATAATTAAGTTAATAAGTTAATAAACAAAATAAATAAGAAATACTACAAAATTAAAAAAAATTTAATCTGCAAACTTATTCGATATACAAAAGTAATAAATAAAATAAATTAAATAAATTAAATGTACAAGAATATCAAACGGGTTTCCGTTTCAAAGATTTTAAGATTATTATTGAAATTCATCAACGAGAACAGAATTATCTGTAACGCAGAGAGCAGCTACTATTGCCAGTTAAGAAAATTAAAGTTAATTTTTATCTTTTTATGAAGTCGTCACAAATTGATTAACTATTACCTCTTGTAGTTATATCTATACTCAAGTTATATAGATCATTTAATGATTAATTTTATCTGCGGAGACCACTGTTTACATAATGACTAGATAATCAATAAAGCTGAGGCTCGGCAAGTGTCAAGTGTTTAGTTTGGTGCAAGCAATTGATCCATCACGCCTATAGTAACGGTGAGCGGATTTGTTAATGATTTTCTTTAAATTACGAATACGATTTAATAAAACATAAAACTTATGAGAACACTGAGAATTATGATTTTTTAATGATTCAATTTGATGGTGTAAAAAATCTTATTTTCCTTGTAACGTTTTGAAAAAAAAAATACATTCATTATCATATATGTATATTAAAAAATCATAAGTTTTTATGATAACCCGATTTTATGTTTCCAAAAGCTCTTTACGAATACAATATACATTTAAATCGATAAAATTTCCACCATCAAGATACCTTCCCACTTATAGATAAATTATTTACATAAAAGTATATTACATATTGATAAAAGTCAATTAAATTGATTAGTGGTAGATTTGGAAGTCATTTTTAAATATTTAGCCCGGCATTAAAACAATAATATTGATTGTATCAGTGAATAGACGTATGTATACATATATCGGTTTAGTGCGCACTCTACAATAATTATTTAATTTACATAAATAATTAAACATTATTGATTCGTGTACATGGAGTTTTATTATTTATTGATAATCGCTATATGTACCCACGTTGTATTTTATTTAAACGACTGAAGTGCACGTGCACGGAAATATCTTTACCAGACGCATAACACACTTTATCTACTTTATATTTACGTTATTACGTATTATTATTAAATTTAAAGAAATGTTTAATCTTTTAAACGATGATTTCTATTTCAAAACCACGACGCGTCAATAATTCGATAAGAATCATACAAGATTAAATTATAGTTATTTACGTTTGTATTTGTTTAGCTATGTATGTATATACAATACATATAGATAATAAAAATACGCTTATTATGAAGTCTATTATTATTGTTAATAATAATATTTCATAATAACCCAATTGAAATATAATGCAAAACTTTAATTCTCATGCCGCCAGCGGGGCAATTATTTACCTCGTATTGCAAGACATGGCGTTCTCATAATTAAATATTGAAATGGTTTTGGAAGAGTACAAATATAAAATTGTAATTGTAGTAATTTATAAACGTATTTTTATGTAAACAGATTTGCGACTCAAACCACCTATTCAAATTAGTAAATAATTAGATATATGTAGGTATTTTGATTGATTTATTGCAGATGTGGTTAAAACTATATTTTTCTAATGATTTGAATACGTAACTAACAATGAAGTAGGCCAATAATTTATGTTTAATGTTATTGATTAATTAAGATGGGCGAAAATAAAACCCTTCGCAGAATAAAATCGCTAAATTGTATAAGTTGTAAATTCTGGGCAAGGAGAGTTCGATAAATTTTGTAAAAATACTAATGTTTTTGTTTTACTGAGTACCTGGAAAGGTTGATTACAATTTAGGATTTATCTATTTTTTTTACGAAATTTTATAAAAAAATAAAAAAAAATTCCAAATTCCAAATTTTAGTTGACGTTTTCAAGCATTCACATAGGAAAACACACGAAAAATTGTCTAGCACTGATTCAAAACAAATTTCCGTTTGTTTTACGATAAGAATGCTTCTAAAAATCGACTAAAATTTCTTATCGGGAAATTCTATTATTTTTATCTGTTATTCATTGATTGATAAAAAAGATAATTTAAACAAATCAAGTTTTAATTGTAATGTAATTTCTATGATTTTGAAAGCTGTTATTTTGTATTGACGACTGTTAAAAAATGATACATAATTACAATATTGAGAAATCTTCCGTTAAACCTAAAATGGTTTAATTTTTGTCGTCCCGTGAGTGCTATCTATTCAAATTATGTATTTTAATTAATTTATTTATTATTATTATATTTATGTTTTTTTGTAATAATCCATGAGACAATTTGTATGCATATCGATTGTATTTGACTGTTTGATTTTAACATCCAATATTAGTCGAGTGGAATTAGTCCAATATATGTCGGTGGAATTTTTTATTAGACAAAATTCGCCGTCAAAAACAGACAATGGAGACGGTCGAATTATTTTAAATACAATTGTTTATTTAATTTTAAAATATAATAGTTTCAAATTTATGTTGCAATACGCTTTCGGACTGTAATATTTTAATATTATCGCTTGACGAAGTGATAATTTTAATATGCGCCCTAAGAATCGCATATACAAAATTATTTCGAAAATGTCTAAATCACACATGTATATTGGCATAGGGTATATTGACATTCTTATTGAAATATTACGGAATTCGGTCAGCAAACTTATCGCAAAAATCGGAAGCGCCAATTATTTCACTTGTAGATGAGTCTTGTACAAATGGATTAGATTATTAGAAGAAACAAAGTTTTGTAAACAATTCTTTGGATGCGGATACACAAATAAGATAATTAATTATTGATACATACGGAGAAAAGTCTACAAATATGACTTGAAGTCATTATAAATTATATATAAAATTGTAAATGTAAAAATTAAACTACAATAAGTCCAGATTGAAGCAAAATTATACATTTATCTGCGTTTAAAGCTATCTCTACTTAAATAAAACGTGATCCATTTTGCTAAGCTTTTGACCATCATTTACAGGCTCATTATCACCATAATTAGTTCTGTGGACGTCCATGTAACAATGCCTTGTACCTCGTAAATTTCTATTAAAGATTTCAGTATATTGATGGGGTAAGAGGTTGCCAATAAATACATTTTGAGTAACTCCCGTCTTCATAATATTGTATTTTTATAGGTTTCACATTCTGCTGGATACGGTGGTAGTCGTTTCACATTTATATAGTAGAGTATAGTCGCTTACGGTTGCACGGCCAGTGGCACCATTGACTGTATATTCCGCATTTGAGATGTGATATGGATAAAATACAGGATTTAATTGTCAGTATATATCATCAATAGCACAAGTAACACCGTCACTATATATTATCAATAGCACAGGTTAACAGATCTCAATATATTGAGTGCGGTTGCTCAGTGAAAATTTAAACTAGCCCACGAAAAGTTATTAGCAAATCAGAATTTATACAAACAATTTAGTGTTTTACAAAGAATGATTAAGTCACAGGATTTGGCAAAGTATGTATTCCACATCAACCTAATTGTGATTCTCAATTTATTTAATAGTGTTGTTGTTGCTTATTTATTGGCTAAGTGTAAATTTTCATTGATTTACTATATTATGTATGTATGTAAGTTACAACTATTTTTTCATTTTGCGTATATGCTAATAAATTGAGATTTTTTGGTATTCATATATATATTTTTGTTGTATAATCAAATATTTTACTTTCGCTTAAAACTTGTTTTATTCGGCTGGTTCAATTAAAGTATTGACATTCTAAATCTATAGTATTTAGAGCCCAAATAAACATTTCGATTTGGTTATAAAATTCGCTGGGATCTCAAAAAGTTTTGTTTACTGATATGCGCATCGAAAATATGCTAATTAAATTTTATTTTAATATTCGCAGAATATTTATTTATATACAGCTATTGTATAGCTAAATTTGCAACAAACTAATATTTAATCAATATTGTATTTTTCCTTTGTACATTTATCCGTTGATAACAAGAATATTCTTATACAAATCTTGTTCTTATTTATTGGAATTGACCTTTGGAATTTGCATTTTTGGTTCCTTAATCAATAAGAGTATATAGAGGCTAAATCATTCGAGGCCAACTTGTACCAAGATATAGTTCAACGTCAACAAAATTGTAAAATCATAAAAAACTCCAGACAGTGTGAAAATTTTAAAAAATAATAAAGGGTAGATTCCTAAAACCCTATAGTTTTATACAGAAAATAAAAACAGTATTTATTTTGAAATGGGACGGTTCTGAGCTTATTATGAATTTATCAAAAATATTGAAAAATGCGGATATTCAAAAAAGTTAACAAAAAATGGTGAACATTGTCATTAGTGACACCAACAAAAGAAGCTAAAGAGTGTTTTTAAATACATATTACAAAAAATAATTTTTAACAACCCCATACTTCAATATATACCATGAAAACTAATAGCATTTAAAATTACACAAAAAACTACTGTCTTTCGCTAAAAGTTCTCAGGAGCTTCAGGTATAATTGTATTTATTTGTAATAAACCTAGAATTCCTGTAATAAACCTAGTTCAGTGTTGGTATATAACCTGTCCATCCTTATAACTCCCAAGGTTATATATAAATCTCACGAAGTTAATACAACCAACTTCGGGATTAAGATATTAAATGCTCAATTCCTCTCAATTAAATTCTAATTTTTATTTTTAACTAATAATCTCAGCTGCTAAATTTTTAAAAATGGTATCCACTTGAAAATCAAATATATACTTCTTTGCTTCTGAAATTTCTTTGTCTCCTAATATGGATGTGTTCAATTTAAGTTCTACTTGCCGGCAATTGAACACCAAGATCAAGCGATTTATTGATATCGGTAGAATTGTAAACATTATTTATGGAAAACAAGGATCATTGAACATATATGGAAAACAAGTATCTTGGATTTTGTCAATTTTGTAATTTGTCAAGTAGTGGAACTGCCGAATCGCAGTAATTTAGATAGAATTGCAGTTCTTGTAATTTAATCGATCTTCTCCTGATTTTGTCATAATTATCAAAACTGAAATGACATTTTATTGACTTATATGAAGATCGGGATCTCTATACTATGCAATTCACCTACTATTTTTGACGGGTATCGTTTTGCTATAGTAGACAAAGGAGCAGAAAGGTAGGCCATAGTAAATTTGTAATATGGTTCTTCTTTTTGTTCCTTTGGTTACTACAGTAAAACGATAGCCGTCGAGAATAGTCGGCGAATTTCATAGTAAGGCACCTGAATACTGTAAACTGCAATCTGTCTTTGAACAATTTTACTCTTCTTAATTGAATTTCCAATTACAGCTTAACGAACACTCACTTAATGAATACATACCTCGGAATAACATAAAGAAAAATCTGTCTCTTTCACATCATTTTTGTTACGAAATGAAACGATTTTTTGTTATAAAAAACTGCTTGGCGAGTTCCAGAAAAAGTCCAAACAACTTACCATTGATAGTCTTATTACAAAATAAATTAAGCATTAATATTTTGTTTTTAATGATCTGTATTGTGTTTTTCATTTTGTGCCATTTTTAATATTTATTTTATTCCAAACGGAACCGAATTTTTGTATAGAATTATTTTTAAAAATGTTTCACTATAGGAAATTAGGAATCAAACAGACATCTCACATATAATTTGATACTTCGATTAACACATCCTCGCTTAGCGAAACATTGCCAGGAACCGAACCCTTTAGTTAAGCGAGGTTTACCCGTATTCATTATAAATGTTAGACTTTTATTTGAAAATTTGAAAAACCGCCAAATCGTTAAAATATAATTTTTAATATATTTAATATATTGGATTAACTGTGCTTTGAAGGTATTCACCGAGAGGTAATTTGTTATGTTTTGGTGTTGTAATATGAATTTATCTTTATTATGTATTTTAATTCAAAAGTATTTATTTAATTGTTTTCAAATCCCATGAATATGCATTATATAACCTACACAAATAATAATGGAAAAAAAAATATTTAATACAAAATTGGCTTAATAATTTGGCTTGTGGATAATTTTACTAGAATCTAAATGAATCCGCAGCTGAAGGACAACATTAGAATGAAATATGACATTTACTGACTTAAGAAATTTTGGTTTGCAGGCCGTGTTCCCAACTATTATTTTTGGTGGGTGCTAGATTGATGTCAAGATAGTGCTAGATTGACAGTATAGCGTGCTAAATAATTTCAATTCGTAAACTTAGACCCTGGTTCATTCACCAAATGTATAAATTCTATATCCCTAATTTCACTGAAATTGTTTATGGATAAAACGTTACTATATATACTTATCTTCCCATATTTAACGATCAATTTTCAAAAATAAGTGAAGCTACATATTTCTAAATTGCTCGAACCCTTTCTCAAATTGAATGAAACATTTTTCGAATTCGAATTATTTTTGATAATTTTATTAGATTGCCATGTTTATATTGTAAATTGTTAGAAAGTAATTACAAATTGATTATAACTCTTTTCACCAAAAATTATTAATTTTTGTAAATGAAGTGCTCATTTTTAGACACAATGCGAATGTAGAAAGAGTTTCTTCGCTTATAACTAGCCACTAGCGGCTATAATATATATACCTCCTTCGTATCAAAAAATTATTTTTTGAGATGATTTATAAACTTTTCGTAATCACTATTTTGGACCCCAAACAATTAAAAAACATTTTAAAAATTGTTTGAAATGTCCATATAGCAGAGTTTTCACCAATTAATAAACTTTTCGGAATACATTTTTGATTTTAAATGTTTAATCACACGCCAAGTTAAAACTTATGCTTTTTGCATCATCAAAAAGAACTTTTCAAAATAAAATTAAACATTTGTTCTTTAATTAAAGAAGCCAATGATTACAAATATCACAATTTTAATTTCCTATTGGAAGAACAAATAAATGTTTTCACAAAGCTTTGTTTGTCATAAAAGAAGTTTAATATCAGATCGGAAGCAAATATTTGTTTTTTAATTATAAACACATTATAGGTAATTACAAAAAATCAAGAATTTAATGTCCAATTCGAATGACAATATTGTGATGATTATTTTGAAAAAGCTCAACTTTTCATACAATAGAAATCAGGGGTAAATAAAATATTTTCTCTTCTGTTTTAATTAAAGAACCAGTGGTCTAATTCTGTAAAAACAAGATAATGTGAAAAAACGAAATATTGAAAAAGTTTAGACAAAAAAAATTTACACAATTTCTATCTTATTTAGGTTAAATGGTATTCTATAAAACAAAGTAGTCAGCGTGTAAATTTTTTCTTGCTGAATAATTTTATCGTGTCTAAAACCACTTTGACGTTTCGTTAGTGTTTTGTTTCATAATATAATATAAAGAGTAACAAGGACAAACATGGGTTTTTTTGTTCGGCATTAGCCCGCCTTCTTCGGGAAATTTTAGTTTTAAATTTTAAATGTTTAACCGTGAAAACGAACTACACAAGATAAATTGTTTGTGTAATTTATTGACGTTTAATATCTTAGCCATTTTTTAATTTATCTTGGTGTAAAGTTATAGAATATCATTTTGGTATGAAAACGTGTAAAGTACTCGTTTTCGCGTTTTCACGTTATCTTATTCGTTATAGAATTAGGCTACAGATAAGTGATTACAAATATCAAAATATGTGTACTTCTAATGGAACAATATTGTAAAACCTTTTTTCAAAAAACTTAACTTGTAGGATTGGAATCTATTTAACAAGCAATTTTTATTTACTTACTAGTTTATTTACTCACACTTACTTCACAATAGAACGTGAATGTTGGATCGGAATCATTTAAAATGTTTACCGTTATGCTTTAATTCAAATTTCCAATTGAAAGAGATTGTGAAACCCATACTCTTAAAAGAATCTTCTGTGAAACCCTTATTCTTAGATTTTCAAAAAAAATTGTCGAATGGGAATCAATTAAAATAAAATAAATACACTTATCATTTAGCTTAAGCAAAGAGCTTTTATGTTGGATCATAACTGAATAAAAAATGTACACGTGTTATTTAATTACAAAAGGAGATGCTCAACAAATATTAAATTATTAATCTCCAATTAGGACGATTGTGAAACTTTTTAACACAAAGCTCATCATTTATAAATGAAGTTTTTGTTGGATTGTAGTCAATTGGAATATTAACACTTTGTGCTTTAACTAAATAATTCTATGGTCGCAAATTTCAAATATAAGTTTTCGAAGTGGAAGGGCCACTTTTTTTTAAAAAGGTCAGCTTTTAATAAATATTTCTTATGTTGCAGCGGAATCAATTAGAATAATTACGTTCGTTCTTTACTTTAGAAGCAACTACTTATGATTATTAAACATTTAATTTTCCATTTGAAGGGCAGACATGAAACTTTTTTCAAAAAGCTCACTGTTTTATAAGATAACTTTTATGTTGGATCGGAAAGAAATAAGAAGAAGCATAATGTGACGCTTATTTTTGAAAGCTTATTTTTTCAAGAAATAGTTTTGTCAGATCAGAGAGAAATAAAATATTTACACTCGTTTTTTAATTATAGAAGCACATGATTACAAATACCTAAACTTTTAGGACGATTATAAAACTCTTCTTAAAAAGTTCATCTTATCATAAGTAAAGCGTTCAACGACAATTGGAAGTTTTTTCATTTAAAAAAAAAATCTCAAATTTTATGAAAAAATGAGATTTTTGTCATCAAATAAAATATTTACAATAACTATTCTCTAATTAAGTCGCAGTTAGTTATAAACATCAAAAATTTATTTTTAATTGGTAGGACCAGTGATCAATTTTTTTAACAAAAAGCTATTAATAAAATAAGTTTAATGTTAGATCGGGATCAATTAAAATATTTACACTTATCGTTTAAAAGCACCAAATAATTTACAAATATCAAAAATGTAATTTCCAATTGTGATAGTTATTTCCCAAAAGCTCAATTTTTCATAATAGAACTTTTATGTCGGATCAGAATCTATTAAAATTCTATTAAGAATCTATCATTCAAATATTTTGGTCTACATATATCGGAAAGTTATAACCGATATTGATCCGAAACTTGAACCATTTACTCGCCGCGAAAAACAAGGTAGAAGAAAACGAAAATTGAATTGGCGCTCATTATGTTGATATTTAAGATCACCTACCTCCTTCGCTCGCATAAAAATCCCTATTGAATGATGAATTATACATTACTTAAGAACGTTAAGTTTAACTCGTTAAGTACTCGTAAATTTGTTGAAAATGTAGAAGTAGATTTTTTAGCATACATATTCGAATTACTGGATTTCTTCCTTCGAATTTATGACTAGTAACAAAAAAGAATAAACTTTAGAAATGAAAAATTAATCTAGATAATAGGCCTATACATTTTATAATACCTGGCACTGAAAGTGCTAAATTTGCAACACTGTTTGCAGGAAAAGGAAAATTAAACTAAATATATCATAATGTACTATGAATTTGTATAAAATAAACAATTTCTAAAACATAAATCGTACAAATTATATAGAACAAAATTTAACAAAAAAAAGGTAAATATCAAAAAATATTTATATGTTAGTAAACAGATTGATTTCAACATTCAACAAGAATTAACAAATATTTAATAATTTAATATTATATTTAATAGAAGGAATAAACTAAAGTATAATTTATTATTGTTTATTTAATTAAAAATGTTTTTATTAGAGATGGAATTGGTATATATTTGGCTAGGTAATCTGTGTAAACAACAAGCATTTCTGAACGCTCTTCAATTTCGTAATGGGGCCAAAGTATATTTTTTTAAACTTCATCTATGACCGGTATTGTGTTAATGAAATGGTTTTGCATAAAGCCTTGTATCGTCATTACTAGAAATAAAGCAATTTATATACGTTATCCCCGCATGAAATAAATAAATTGAGGTGAAAAGAATGAATTGAACACGTTAATCTAAAAAAAAATACAATTAGAAAAATTAAATTTAATTATTCTGTCTCTTTCTAATTTCATATATATCTCTCACACTAAAATAGTAAAACTTCTTATTGGATTTGAATACGTACTTGAATTATTATTTTGTTATTAGTTACTTCACAGGCTGATTTTTCTTAATATAGTTACTTCATAAATCATTTTGTTATAAAATCTATGTATGTATGAGATCATCTTACGTAACTGTTTAAGAATGCGAAGATGAACCTATAAATATTATGAAAACCAATATCCAATATGACTTGCGATTTATACAAAATTTTGCTATATATGTACAATGACATTGAAATATGTTTTACCATTTTCTAAGTCTGCAATAAAACTGTGGTTACATAAAAAAATATTTAATAATCGGTTGAGTTTTACTTCGACTTTCAGTCACCTTGTTATTTAAGAGCGACTTGTAAAATTAATGCCAATTTTTTTTATTACGGACACTTTGTACATTATAGTAAAATATTATTATCACAGGGCGCACATTGGTAATAAGAAATTACCATGAGTTTTTGCAATCAGAGTTATAAATTACTTTTATAAAGATAACGTCTAGTTAAAAATAGAGTTATACAATTTGCTAAATATATATCAGTTAAAATAAAATGCGGTTATGATTTGTAACACCTTTGCTCTAATTATTTTAGTGTTTACTATATACATCTTGCATAACAAATTATGAAACATAATTCCAATCACTTAATGTAATATGATCATAATGATAAATGCGATCATCATCATAATTAAGATCTTATCCATTTCCCAGTTTGATTTCATTCATTTCGCTTGTACATTACATATTGTATCACTTCAATAATTTTATATATGTGTACAGTATATGTACACATATGTAATCTTTATTAGCATACATATAGTATGTATTGTATATGGAAAGAAGACGGAATAGCCGCGTATACTACACGCGACTATACAAAAGAAAGGAAAATGTTTTTTGCGGTTATTCACATTGAATGAGTTTTAAATTCACTAGGCCGTCGGAAATAATAATGTAGAGGATATACATATGTATAGTTGTCTTGTACCACACAGATTTGTCTACACTCAGACAAATACAAACGCACCCATCATACGTACATGTACATATGTACAGTGAATCGCGCGAAAGATATGTAAGTTGTTAAATTCAGATTTTTAATATTGTTATCGCTGGCACCAATTATAAACCATTGGATCATGAATTTAATTGTATGTAGGTATACACATATTTTATATTATGCATATGATTAATAACAATATATGTATATTACATATATTTATTATAAAATGTGCAATGAAAAAACATTTTTTTTTGTTTTATATAAAAAATGTTAAATACAGAAATATGAAAGAAAAAAAAACTTTCACCTTCGAAGTATAACGCGCGAATACTATATTTATAAAAAGTATGTGTATGTATATCCAACTTACTATTTCTTTGAGATGATATAATCGCGATTACAACAAAATATTTTTTATATGGTGTTATTTATGTATACTCGTAACTGATTAAGCAAAAGTTTTAATTTTTTTTAAATATATATTGTATATATAGGAGAGATACAAGTGCGCACGAGGCTCATTATATATTATATATGTAGAGACATAAGTATATCGCGGCTTTATAAGTAAGTGATGGGGACACTATCATGATTTATTTATATGTGTGTATATATAGGATTATTTTATACGGATCTGATCGTTAAAGCTGTCAAATATAAAATTATATATCCAAATATCCAAATGTAGATTTGTTAATGTTTATTTTTTGAAGTATATATATACACATACATATAACCTAATTTTATAACCATGACTTGTAATATATAATCACCTGTCAAGGATAGATTACAATTTTGTACGTGTGATTGGCATCTTTAGATTGTTATTGATTTTGTTTTTATGTATGTTACATCGATTGTGGTTGCAATCTTTTTTTAATTATTCTCATATTGCCAAAAGTACAACGGTCAGTACAACTTACAGTTCTGTAAGCCGTGGTGATCCCAAGCGAGTTACACCTCATAAATTCTCATTGGGACTGATATAATCTTACTTATTACCGTAAATCTTGTGATAACCAAATCTGACAAATTCGGTTGTTTAATCAAGCAAGAAAGAAATCTATTGGCGCCGCACTTGGTGGGAAAAACAACAATTTTTCGTATACAGAACCATAATATTATGATCATCTATTGTAAAACCAGTATATTCGTCAGCACCATGAAATTCTCAAGAATATAAAATATGTGGACAATTTTTAAAAAGAAAGGTAATCTATTCCTGAAATAGTGGTTCATATTTTTTTTTAAATTTATTATAAGCTTTTAAATAATAAGTTACTCATTAACTGCAAAATATTTATTTTGTGCCCTTGAGGTTGACAACATATTTATAAGAATTATCTGAAAGCTTTTAAACCTAAATTTATTTTCGTTAATCTTTTAGACCACTTTATTTTCTGAACTAACTTCTGTCAAAGCATCATTACAAATAAAAATTCCAGTGCAGCTGCGAAATTATTTTATTAGTTATACTTTTGTATTTATTGCGCTTAAACCAGAAAGGTTTTAATAATAGAAAAGTGGTTTAAATAAACTGCATTCAATGGTTACTGAAAGCTCTTAATTTTAAGCTCGACTTAAATGTCCAATGATTATGAAGTTATTTATTGCCTTAATGCTGAAAAATAAAATTAAAAAGCAGAATTTTCTTCCCAAAATCTCAGGAAGCTTTTTATTTCCAAACTATAATTCAAGCTTTTCGCTTTAATTACTGTAAAATCAATTTTAATAATAAAATTTCCATTTGCTTCTTAAATTCTTTATTTTAATAATTGAGCTGTTATGTATTAATTGGAATATCAAAACTCTATGTTAAAAACTTGCAGTGTAGTCTGACAGCGTTTTTGACATAAGAGTAGTCCTTGCTAAATCATTCTGGAAACATTGTATTTAATAGAGGAATAATTGAGCTTTTTAGTGTACTCAATGGTTAACAGCTTTCACGGAAATATTTTCTTTCAAAAAGTATAACCGTTATAAATAAATTTCCTTTAAGTAAACTTTCGGCTAGATTCATTTATTTAAGTTTACTACAAAATTAATAATTGAAATATTCTGAGAGCTTTCAGTCAAGTACAGGCCAATTAAAATGTTTCATAATGTTTTACAAATCATAATAAAGCTTTGATGTAATGAATATAATTTTTTTAAATAAATAGCTAAAAGCTTCTAATTTGGCAAAATTATAAATTCAGAAAGCTGAATTGCTAAGCTACAGAAAGCCGTTAGTGCTAAAATTAGGTTCTATGTAGTTGCTCTTTCAGACTTAATTTTACAAGTGCAATAAAACCAATAAAGCTTTAAGATTAATGAATATTAAAATTAAAAGCATTTGGTCCATTTCAAATCCGCTTAGAGACAAAAGTGTTATTTTTAAAAGAATTTGAAATGCATAACAAATTAAATCCCGAATGTTCCGTAGTAAATTGTTTAGTCTATTGAAAGTTTTGAGCTTTGATAACATAAATAATAATAATAATAATAAACAGTATTAAAGGCCATTACTGGCCCCTTACTGAGTCAACAACCTGGCTCCAACGGTTTCGATCCTGAGCATGGTCTTCATACTGTCTAAGACAATCTGAAGAGGCCAAGTCGTTCTCTACATCGTGGAGCCATCGTCGCCGGCAACGACCTCTGCGCCTACCATATGGTGGCTCTCCTTTCAGAGATCGCTGCACAATTCGTTCCGGATCAGCACGCAGAACATAAATACCAAAACTATAAACATTAATTTTCTCTGAACAAATTTTAATTCTTTTGAATTTAAATGGTTTAAAGAATAGTCAGACATTTTGAAAGCAAATATTAGATTACAATATTGGCGATTCTATAGCATAAATTCTTAAATTATTCGATTTGCAATTCACTAATGATGCACGAAGACCTTTTTTAATTCTTTTCGATGCAGACAAGGATCTTTCACCTGAACAATTAGTGCTAGAAATACTAAGTACAAAGTTGCAGTTTTCTGTTTGATGATATTATCGCATCGTTGTCTAAATTTATTAATATATTCACTAAATATGCCCTTCAATTTGAGGTGCCCTTGTGTTGCAGTCTTAATAGCGCAATGGTATGGATGGGTTTGTTATGGATAAACAGAAGGGTCATTTGTGGGATAAGAAAATACTACTGACATATTCATAGCATGAGCGAGCAAGAGTAAAATTTATTGGAGTAAAGGTAATTTGTCTGATGAGGCAGAAGCTCACTGTAGATATTCTATTCATTCTATTCTTTAGATCTGCATTTATTAAAAAAAGAGTGAAATATCATTTAGTTCGATAGAATTGGTTATCGCTTACTCTATATCAAGATGCAAGACAGTATTTTTTACTACAATGAAAAAGAAATGTACGAGTATATGACGGATACTTTCGAGTATATGACGGAATTCAAAGTGCACTTATTGGAATCCAAGATTACATTAGTGCTCGACTATATGCTTATTTACCCAAACAATTTATGATGGTTGATCAATATGCCTTTTTTCAAAGAATGTTGGGTTTGAATCCATATATATATATATATATATATATATACATCAAACAGAAGGTTTTGACTTACCTATAGTAGTGAATCCAATATTGCCAACTATACGTATACGCATATGAAACAGCTGAACATAGTTGAATCGTAAAATGAATTATCAACTAAAACCCGAGTAATGTTTTAATTTAAATTTAGAAACTTATATTAAATAAACTTGTAAATATTTTTAAAATGGAAAATTTTGCACATGTTATAGAGAGTAATAAAAGATTTTAGAGGCCAACTTTATGCATATTTAAAATAGTTAGCACCAATTATTGAATCATAAACATTTAAAATCACGCATTCTAAATTTGATTGGTTTATAAGGTCATAGTTGGCTCGAATTACTAATTTAAATTAAACTTTTCAGTTTGATTTAAACTCAAAATTGAATTAATTATATCCGCATAATAAAAGTTGTATATATATACATACATATATATATATATATATATATATATATATATATATATATATATATATATATATATATATATATATATATAAATATATAATATAAATATATAAATACATAATATATATATATATATATATATATATATATATATATATATATATATATATATATATATATATATATATATATATATATATATATATATATATATATATATATATATATATATATATATATATATATATATATATATATATTTATACGATGAGACGTATTAAACCAGATTCTTAAACCAAATTGACAAAATAGCAAAAATTAAAAATTGGCGATGGAGTATATTTCGTATTTTTTAATACTCTGTGTGAAATATTTGGCAGACCAGTTCGACCAGTTATGTATTATACATAGGTCTAAAAGTGTAAATTAATAAATTATACAAATCATTCAAATATACGATTAAAGTTGATCATTTAGTTAACTGATTTAAACGTGTTTGAGAGCAACGTAATGTTGTGACAATATAATTATATTACGCATTCACGTTTAAACGAATCTAGTTTTATCGATTTAATCATCGAAAACGCAACACCAAGATATAATTCAAACGAAATCACAGGAAAATTTGGTATCGTGGGTTTTTTAATGGGATTTACAAATTATTTCATAATTTAAAATATTAAAAACAATTATTTTAGTTTGCGAGTTGGTAACTGGAATATTTACTAACGAGATTATAGCTATATATTAATCTTCCTGACTGTTTTGAGTTTCAAATGCTGTCCTGGAAATGATGTAAAAAAATGTCTTGTTGACACCAAAAACATGTAACGAGCGTTAATGCCCTTAAATGATTTTGATGGGATGTTTCTTTATTGTTATAGCCAACTGTCATACGTTTCATATATTGTTTGATATTTGTTGATCTCTTGTAGTTTCCAAATTTAAGGAGTTCTTAACTATTCTTAAGCGATTTTTATTAGAAATTTTGTTTTATTTACCATTTTCTATACTTCTGGTCCTATTAAGTTTTAAATCCCTAGATGACATATTCATACAATGTTTGGGTATCTCAAGGCACCAGTCCCATGTAAGAAAGAAGAGTTTTTTTTTTTTTTGAATAAATTTTATTTATCCATCCCTATAATGCCGTTCATATCGATTTTTAATTAACATTTAAAACTAAAAATTTATTTGCCCGGTTCTATAAATTATACAAATAAATTCTTCTAAATTTTAGTTAACAAAAGTCGGAAGATTTATTTGAAGCTATGTATTTCTATTCATCCTACAGTTCCTATCAAGTTTTAATATTCAATAAATTCCAATACTGAAAACCAGGTGTTTATACAATTTAGTTACATGCTTACGGCAATGGTCTTAATTTTTTGGAGCGTCCTAGTTATTTTGACTCCCTTACAGGGGGCTGTAATATTCATAAATATTTTTTTTTATATTTACATATTTGTATATGAAGGTTTATTTATGTCACGGCATCAATTGGAGTGTTTGAATGTCAAGTCTTTACATTACTAATTTGAATTCAAAATTTAACTAATTAGCAATTTGGGCATTACGTCATTAATGCTTTATATCCCAATTTTAGATTGCTGAACGGTTATATTATGGCATTAGGTCCATTAACTTTATAAACTGATTATACTATAAGTGCGTAAATAGATAGTTCATACAATTCTAGATTATAAATTCTAATTCTAATTACAGTATATGACTTAAGCCGATTTTATTAGTAGAATTCATTTAACATTATAGCGAAAATTATATACGACTTAAGTTATTCAAATAATGTGATACAAGCTTGAATATGAGTTTAGATAAAATTGTAAATCTGAAGCTAGATTATATAACTTAAGTGTGACTTAAGCTGGAGCAAAATGGCTCAAACGTCAATAATGACTTAAATATATCAATATGTAATAAAATTATATAACTTAAGTTACGATTATGTGCTGTAAGCTACAATATGGCTTAAGCCAAATAATTCGAATTGAAATTGTATGAATATTATGTGACTTAAGCGAGAATTATAAGACTCATAGTGCAAATACTTCTTATAGGCAGAATTGTGTCAATTAGTGTGAAATGTCAA
Organism: Tipula unca; assembly: GCA_951394425.1. NCBI lineage: Eukaryota > Metazoa > Arthropoda > Insecta > Diptera > Tipulidae > Tipula > Tipula unca. Next base: position 23,703,097 of record OX596381.1, on the reverse strand, counting down.
TGCTTGTCCAGCATATTTAACTGTAACTATATACGCTGAATTCGTTATGTTTTGTATGTTCGGTTATCTCTACATATATCAAATTTGGTAAATTAAAAAATCGTTCGCTTAAATGACTAAATCAGACGTGGTCTCGCTATAAAATCAAAATAAATGGCTTCAAAAACCGCTTTAAATGTTCGTTTCAGTCATTTAAGTGAACGATTAAAAAGAATTGCCTAGTTAAACAGTTAACAAAATAGAAAGTGAAAATTACAGATCCGAAACAAACTGGTTCCATTTATTTCGATTTTGCCATTTGCCAAGGTGTTTTCTACATCACGGGCAATACAACTTCTGGATTAACTATAATCCAGTTTTTCTATGAAAGATATGACTTTATAATATCAGTCTAGACGTAATCAGTCAAGGTAATGATAGTCAATTTATACCTCATGTGTCTGTTTATCAAGTGAAATTTTAAACTATGTATTACCAAATTTTTATTATTTCACTCTAAATTTTAAGAGTATAGTAAATGTAATACGATTCCACTCAAGTAGTGGCGTGACGCTCGACTTTATAAATCTGCACAATATTTTAGTTAATTTAATTAAAATTCGTATTAACATGTGACATTTTTTATTTTCAGGTAAGTTCGTTTCATTCGATCGATACCATAATAAGATCGTAAGTACATACAATAAAAATACTGCGATGTTAAAAATGCTGTGATAAAAAACACATTTGCACATGGCACATTCGAAATGCAGTCAAAAAATTAATTTGTATCTGCGTCTAAAATTCATCAAATGACGTGTCTTTCATTCTTTTATAGACAAGGCGAAAGAAACATTTTTATTTTTTTTTAAATACCCAATGTTTTCGACTGTTCATATCAAGCAGCGTACATAACATCGGGAGAATTTACCATAGTATTGAGTTGAAGTTAGACGCTGATGTTTTCGCTCAAAATTTAGCCCATTTTGTTAGATTTGCTAAATTTTTCATTATCAATTTGAGATTGGCTGTGTCAATTTTTCAACCAAATTTTTTATTATTTTGCGTTTTGAGATAACATGTCTTATTTTAGATTTTTCAATTTATCGAAATGGAGCAAAATATTGATATGGCCGTATTGGGACTGATTCACTAATTTACTACACAACAACAAAACACAATTCCAAATTAAACGGAGACATTTTGGAACTGTGTTGCAATTTTTACTTACAACAATCAATATAATAATTAATATTAATCAAATGACGAAAGGTGGGTGATTTCTGGTAGATCGGCATACCGTCGGACAAAACGATGCTCATCTCTATGACGGATTATTATCTCTACTACGGTTTATTTTGGATACTCACAAATTATGAATTTTGAATGAATGCGAATACCTGCTGAAAATCATTTATTTTAATTAATAATATGAAATAATTCTATTATATAAAAATCTAATTTTATTATAATACTTCATAATTTTATAATAAAATTAAATAGCTACACGAAATATAATTAAAACAATATACATATGTACACAAAAATTATCGGTGACACGGAATAGAAAAATTAAATCAAATTAAACATCAAAATTCAAAAAGAGCAAACTAAATATAATATGCAGTTCATCTATAGTACACTGCGTATTACAGTCATTGTAAAGCCCTAAAAACAAAATTAACAAAAACATGTTCAACTGGTATTTTAATTGCAGACGAGGTTTAGCCAAACAATTCAAACACATACCACAAATAAAAACTTGACCAATTACGATAGTTTATATAAAAGTAGTTTAAATATGAATAATAAACAAAATGACTATATAGATATTACACAAAATTTAAGTGTGCGGGCAGACTAATTATTCTCCTCATGGTCTTCCAGTGATGCGCGTATTCAACTATTTCCCGATACGATATAATTAATTCCTTGAAAATTACTAACGATATAAGTATGTATATTAATCAGGTTTAATGCAACTTTCAACCATAAGCGTACTTAAGTCGAGGCCAAATAACACCCAATATCATAATAATTGTCGCAGCGATCTTATTTAATTATTTATGCATACGCTGCAATAATAATGATTAAAACGTGATTCCAGTTACTAGATTAGGGTCTGCGCAATGCGTATTATCACTGTGTTTATAATCACATATATGAGCGACACATATACCTTTCTACCATTTAATTAATCACGTGTCTGTATTTAGCTATAGAATATAAATTAAATCGCGATTTATATACACGTGCTCGATTAATCCCCTCTTGATGGCATATATACAGATAATGGAATTAATTTAATATTATGTTCGTCTAAATTGTGTGCACGCAACATAAGAATTGTTGATCTTGAAATGTATATTAGCATTTGAAAAACAAGGGTATAGATTAACAAAGTTGTTTGGTATAATTGACTTAATTAGTATTTAGATTAAATATGACTTTTGTACTTGGATGGAATTACTTATTTTCTCTGTAATAGTTTTGTAAATTCGCATAACTACAAAGTTCTTCGGTGTACCAAAGTACAAGTATGACATTTTTAACTTTTATTTATAATAACCGTTCTAATTTATATATTTGTTTAATTGACATCATAAGAAATTAAATGTACGCCAGTGATGCGAACACGCGACATGAATATAGTATTCCGTTTTTAACAAATAAATTTATTAAATTAAATTAAAATTAAATTGTTAACCGGAGAAACGATGCGTATAATTTTTTTTATTTAACATTATCATTTATCATTTATCCGCCAAATGCAAATTAAGCGATTAGATTGGGAGTAACTTTATATGAGGATAAATAGATTGAAACTAGGTTTTTATGCACGTTGCTCAGATATTAACATATATTATATTCAACATTCCGATATTATTTTATACGATAATTAAATCAATTTTAATAAATTTTAACTTAAATTAATTGTTTAAATACACTACGCCTTATTATAGCTTACCAACTAAACATATGCACCTACATATAACTATATATAAATTAATTAATAAATTAAATATATAATTGGTTTGGACGGTTGTGCTCGGATCAAAGTATACCAATTTGATATAATTGATTTTATATAGGCTGCATTTAATTGTTATTGACAAAATAATACATGGGAAACCTCGTATAACGCTTTATATGAGAACAATTTATTTATTTATAAGTAAATTCAGTAAAACTAAAATACTAAAACTCGACATTTAAACGAAGCACTTTCTCTACAATAGTTGGTACCAATTGAAATGGGAGTAAAAATTTGAATTATATTTCGGTATATTCAGGCCCAAAACTTAAGTGTTTGTTAAATGTTAAATTTCTTTGATGAATTTTATTTTTAAGCTTTGTTCCTAGTTAAATTGTACTTTATATTGGCATAAGCCAATCATTTTCTCATACTTACAAAAAATAATTCAACGAAATTTGATTGACAATAAAACATTCGCTGAAATCATTGCGCGTTTTATTCGCACTATAACTTTAATGAGTATAAAGCAAATCTCTTTCCGTGTCTTTAAAAAACACGATCGCATGTGTTAAATCTGGCAAAAATTTGTATGATTGGCTTTTAGCTATATTTTTGTTGTATTCGTTTTACGTATTTTAAAATAAAAGTAAAAATCAACAAGCAAGATTTGAAATTGATGCGAGCTGTGGTTTAAGTAGTACCTATAATCTAAACAATTTTTAAAAAAAATGCCAATCCCGGTTGTTTTAATCAAAATGAAAGATTAAAAAAATCTTCTTCCAAAGAATCCTACATATTGACTTATAAATATAAATTTTTATAAATTTAGGCGAATTGTGTTATTGAGTTGAAGATACTGACACAAACATTTAAATATATATTTCTATTAAAATCTCGACTTTTGGAATGCTCATACATTTTGTACAATAAATTAAGAAAGGAAACATTTCACTGGTAACATCCATCTTTATCTACTTAGCCATCTCATCGAGTTTTAGAGGCTGTTATAGAGAATCTCGTTGTTGTTGATTAGTGGGATAGAGGACCAAAAGATTATCACCAATAGGTCAGGTTATCGGTAGTTCAGATTGAAAAATAATTGGTTAGATCAAGCGATCTTAAAACTTTGACTTTACTATATAGTGATCGCTTAGCACTAGGTAAAACTAATGATTTCATTATGCATTGGTGAACGTTTTCCCGAATGATACAAGTTTTATTTTTTATAATTTTGGTAAAGTTTGGAATGAGCATTCACTTGAAATTTAATAGGTTCAACCAAATTAATAACTTTCATTCTAATTGCAAATGGCGATTTCTGAAATTTTCTGGACACAGTTTTTGATTTCGAAAGGTTTAATTTACATTTCTGGTAAACGTTTATTATTGATTGTTAGTAAGCTCGAGCAGTAAGTTACATTTATGAGCGTAACATAAATTAGTGATTACTATAAGTTTTTTAAATTTTACTTTACTTTTTAATATAAAATTAATTTTGCTTGGGCGAATTTATCGAATTAAATTATTTGTTTTCACAAAATTCTTTCAAGTTAAAGAAGAATTAGCAGTACAGTACTAGGTGCCAAAGATGTAAATAACTTAGTATAAAAATTCAAAAGTAAAAAATTAAAACAAAACCTTTCTATCAAAACCATTTTATTAAATCGACAAGATTGCATCTGGGACACATCCACAGAACGTATAGGACTATACATGTTACAGTAAACAGCATTGCAATTTGTGGGAATATTAAAAGTTCAGGGGACTATAAAAAACATTAAGTACTCTTTTAGAATCACATTTACATCCATAACATATATCGAATTTTTTCATAATCATTTTAGAAATAGTTGAGTTTCGTTCCAATTGACCATATTCCAGAACTTGATCCAAAAAATAGAATTTAACAGAACTTATGCAAATTTTTTTCTTCAGTTCATATACAATTTTGATATAATCTAAAAAGAAAATTTAAATTTTTAATTCGAATGAACTTTATTCAATTTAAAAAATTTAGGAATTTTGAAATATTATGGATATTTTAAAAATTCAAATTTTAAGATAATTTGGGAATTCTGAATTAAAATGTCATTTAAATTCAAACATTTCTAATTTTAAAACTATACCTTATTATACCTTATCGTATATAGATAATAAATAGTTTATCAAATAATTAAATTCCGATATAATTGAAAGGTTATAGACAAATTTTGTATATGCAAAAATATATAATTCGACGGCTTTTAGTTTAATTTAGCGTCAGCCTTTTCTTTACATAATACAAAATCACAAATTGTTATGCTTCTTATAGCACTAGAAGTTCTCTGTTGACAAAATAAAACTACTTATAGTTGATTAACATTTTGCGAAGAGATGATATAATAAAATACATAATATTCGATTACACTAAGGGTTTAATGCTCTCGTTAAAAATTATTGTTCATTATAAGTTTTTATTCCGCATATTTAGTTTAATAATTTATTTACTTTATTATGATGAACCTTTGAATTCAAACTAGGTTTCATCAAAATACTTAATCATCAAAAAAGAAAAGCTCCATCCATAATCATAAAATTTGTCTTGAAATCGTCATCAATTGAATTCTTCAACAACTACAAAATAAAAAGCGCACTGTCACTCAATGATATTGTTGTTAATTCAAGAAACTATATATATGTTTAACGACTAAAACTAACCAGTTAATCATCAAGGTAAGTGCTGGTGGTGTGTTTATGGTGTTTTTCTACAAACGCAGACTTCAGAGCCAATTCATTTATTTCTAATTCAGAAAAAGGGCCTTATTTAGTTCATCTGATTGCCCAGCAATCAATAAATCATGCTACACCAATTCTATCAATGCCTACTGATGGAGGTTTCGAACGAAAATCAGATCAAAAACGATATTCAATAAAGCATAATTGTTGTTGAAACGAAAAACATTGTCAAATTCAGCCCAATGTTAAATCTCCACCAGATACAACATTTTGTATCTACCCATATTTTTCAAGCGAATTTTAATCTTTGATACATTTTAGAATGTATAAGGCAGAGGTCCGATTGATTCAAACCAGTTTCATGTTTTAATTTGAAAATTGTCAGATCTATAATTGTTGTATAAGCGTAGAATTTCGATCGATTAACCACCAATTTAAATTATAAAGGTGGCCGTCAAATTGAGGTTGTTAGATTAAAGATAACGATAATAAATATATATTCTAAAATTGGTCAAAGGAAAATTTTTGTCACCAAATTCCTTAAAAATACTTTACTCGTGCAGTCACATAAATTTGATCAACTCGATAGATATAGAAACCAGTTAAGCCTAAAATCTTCAGTTCGATCTTCGATTCAAGTTTCTAGATAATATGTCATCATGTCATCACAATTGCAATATCCAATTTGTAGCTGAACATTTAATTAAAATCATTCTTTTTGATAAAAATCAATTTTAATAAAATTTCTGATAGATTTCTGGGAATCAAAAAATTGTTTGTGATAAATACGACTTTGATTAGACTTTTTGTGATTCATAGCATGTGCAGGTCTCGATCGGGAAAACCAATTCAAATTTAACTAATATCGTCATTAATAAATCAATAGTTAAATAAAAATCTGAACTCTTATCAGGTAATTCCAGAATGAATTATGTTAGATACGTATTTATGTACACGATACATAAATGGTAAATTAGTACTGTATCTTGATTTTGAATAATACGATAGAAAACAAATGTTGTTATGGGATTCAGTAATTTGACCTATAACAACAATGTCGTACTATACATTAATTGATAATGTAACGATCAGAAATAAATATTACGCGTGCAGTAGAAATGGTTAAAATATGATAAATAATAACAACAAAATTATTGTATTTTTTGAATAAACATAAGTGTGGATCCTGGTTTAAAGTATAAAGATGCCACATTCATTTAAACAAACATTTATAATTTACTCGAGACGATAATACGAAGTTCAGCGATCTTAATCTGATTAACAAGTTTAATATGTACACATTTATATTTATTTGTATATATATGCATATATGATTAATCGGCTTCACTATGGTAGAGTTAGTTATTAGAGTTTGAGTCTTAAATGTTCTAGCGATAAAGTGTAGAATATTATAAAAATTAATTACACAAAATATCTGCAAATTTAACATAATATTTGCATTAATGCGCAACACATTATTTGTTTTTGTTTGCGATTTAAAGTGGCCGGGTGGAATTTGAACCATACATATAACACAATACATTATCCAAATTTATGTCGCAGGCTTGAATTGAACGGATGAATCATTGTGATTTTTTGAGAATGAATTGAATATATATTTACAAAACACCTTTTGGTGTGTTAACGATGTTTGTTTATTAATTTTATTTCTTCTTAAAACATGATTTGCAACTTTAATGTTGTACTATTTTGCATGTTATGTTTATATTATAACAGTCAGCTTTGATCGCTGGTTTCGAGCAATATTACCGCTCAAATTTAGCACGATGGATAAACTTTGAAATGTTCAAAAATTATAATTATAAAATATATTTAGATGGATATTTTACTTTAAAATTTTACCCAACATATTGCCAATAGTACCTAAATCTTAACGAATAATCAAATAGAAAAATAGCTAAGGTATATTTGATTGCGAATTGAAACTAAAAATCTTCTTCAAATAGAATTTGAAAATATATTACTTGGATTTGTATATATTCAATTCTTTAATATCCTTTGCAAGGTTTGAGGCCACCCATTTAATTTACAAATTAAAACTCAAGAATTTTAGAATTTTTTTTTAAAACTGGGGCCCTACTATGACTTTCGACAACGATTTTCGACGACGGTCGTTTTCCTATAGTAGGCAATGGAAGAAAAGGTAAACAATAGTTCATTTATAATATTGTTTTCCTTTTTCTTCCTTTGCCTACTATAGGAAAACGACCGTCGACGAAAATCGTTGTCGAAAGTCATAGTAGTTCTGGGGCCCCCAGAATTAAATTAGACAAATCAAACGAAACTTGATTCAATTTTGCTTATAAAAGAACTTTAAAGTAATTCGCGTTCTCTGTTGTTTGACAGCAAATTTAATATATATCAATATATACATATTTGGTATTAACCTAATTTTAATCACTATTATAGAAATAATTTTTGGACCATTATAATTTTAATAAAAAATGTTGGTCACTAAAAATAAAATATGACAATTAATTATTTTCATTGAAATCAAGTTTTGTTCACTGAAAACGCAAATAGTGAACATCATAATTTTAACTTGCCAAGCAAATATTAAATTATAAAACAAAAGAAAAAGAAAAAAACCGGATTTCCAATTAATAACCTTAGATTCACAGATTTTAAGCCTACACAACGGATTAGCTAAATAAATTTTAGCAGAATTAAAAAAAAAATTAAATTGGGTTTCCATGCGATTGAAACGTTAAAAATGTATAAATAACTCGAAACTGAAATGATAATTGATTACTGATACTAGATTATAGTGAATTATGTAGATGCTACATAATTTATTAGAATTGAATAGTGATTTGTGTTAAAATTATATTTTAAAATTTTACACGAACTCGCGTTAATTTACAATAAAACATCCTTTCATATTTAAAAAAAAAAATTGGAAACAAATTAATAAAAAAATCTTTAAAATGAACATTTCAATTTATTTTTCTATATAAGTATGTATGTTTCGAGTCCAATTACAAATCGATATAGATTTCAACGAGCTTTATGAATATTTGAGGCGCGTTAAGTAAATTTGAAAAGAATTTGATTGAAATAAAAATGGAATGGGTATAAAATTCAAGGGGCTTTGGAAACATATGACACCGGCATTCAATGTTCACGTCACATGCAAAATTTGATAACAAATCATTCTGCAATGTGGATTTCATGTCTCGAACAATTCGCTTACGACAGACTATTACCGTTCTTTGATCGATATTTCTCTAAAGTTAAACAACTGTCACCTGAATGCAAATCAGAGGGAGAAATTTAATGAACTTATCGAAACATTAACATAATAATTTTAAAATGTTTTTGGAGATGAACTCATATTTGTAGTCCCTTTGAAACGTTAGCTGACCTACTTTAAAACACTTATAGAATTGAATACTTATACAAATTTAGTAATTTAGAAAAACAGGCAATTACGTAACAATTAATTATTTGGTTGCCATTTACAAGCGATTGATCCAATTTGACAACAATCAATATATAAGATTTACTATTTTGTGGTATTCTTATAATTATGAAATAAACTTATCTCATAAATGTGTATAACCGAATATCAACAACAATAATAATATAAATATCACAGAATAAAGCTTTTATGTCATACACTTATGTGTGGTTTAAAGCACTTTATAATTTTCTTCAGTATATAATATAGTTTATGTATTTAAACTGTGGTAATCAAACTAATGAAAGAGAAAGTTTATCTCTTGTGTTGAATATTGAAAATGTATAAGAAAATTGATTTACTGTATTTTCAGTATATATAGGTACACACAAATTGGATGTGTGTACATATATGCAATTAGGTATATGTACACAAATACATTCATTCAACGAATTTATGATTTAATACTGATGTAGCGGAAATGTATGCAATCAGGTCATGTGATTGTACCGAAACTGCAGCATATACATAAAAATCAGTTTTATAACTATATACACGTACAGTAGACATAATATGTCGCGTTTCTTCTCACAAGGTATTTGTTGTTTATTGTCGATTACGTTTTCCATTTTTCATCTTTACGTACATATATATAGATATATGTCGGTCACTGATGTATTTGTCTCGATTATAATAGTTTAAATCAATTATGAAATAAATTGCTGCGTTCGTTGGCATAATATTATGCAATCGTACACTGTATAGCGTATAAAATCTGTACGCGGATTAATATATCCATTTCGCATGTTAAGAAGCATATTAAACATCATAAGAAGTACCTTTAATTTTGGGAAACCTGTTTTCTTCTCAAAATTTTCAAAATTTTTTGAAACATCAAACAATTTAAAATATTTATGAGCATTACAATTTAACTTCAGCTTACAATACGAACATAACTTTACAGAAAGATAATATATTTTTTTATATATATATATAAGCTAATAATGAAAGCTTGAATCTAAATATTGTGTTGTGACTTAAGCTAATACTTATGTTACTGCGGGAGATTGTTGTTTAGTTTAACCAGTTCAATGGGCATTTTTAAACATTATATAGGTATATATACATATATCATTCGTGATATAATAATTATATCGTTAAGCTTTTTTCACGAGTAATGAGTGACATAACTTTTACATGGTTTCACCGTTTCATTTTATGCATAGCAATATTTAAAAAATTGTCTGTTTAATCTGCTCTCATTCTGCACGGTGTGACCTACTTTTAAGCACTTCCAAGTTTAACATTAATTATCTTCTATCTAAGGCAGTAAGGAGTTCGAATGGTATTAAGACGCCGGCGATCTTTATATTAACTTAATAATTTTTACGATGGTCAGGATCGATGTATCATCCTTTTGGAGTTTAATTTTTAATGAACTTTTTAAATAAGAGATAGGTAAAATTTAGAATATAAATATATCAGTGAACGTATTAACCATTTATAGAACTAACCAAATAAATTAATAAGGCAAGGTCAAGCTGCGAGCAAATCTATTTCCGTTGTTCAAGGCAATCTCCAAACTGTTTATAATTATCAGTTTATGGTTGATTATTTAGAGTGGAATTTCAAAAAATTTAACTGCATCAAAGTATAAGCATTTTAGCAAGATAATTTTGTATAAGTTTTAACAATATGGAAGATGCAATAAAATTGGCTTTTGCCTTTTGAGAAATGTAATATAGTTATAATAAGATGATGAGGTAATTTATTTATTTGTATTGTATGTCTAGCTGCAAAGCTACGATGGAAGTTTTCGTACAAGTCTGGGAACACAGCGAAACGCATGGTACGTTTCGACTGTGAAGGTCTGATAAATGAAGATCAAAAGAAACGATATCAGGATCTTGTCAGCGACAACATTAATGAAGCTAATTACCAGTCTGACTGCGTGAACTCTGTCTGGGGGGTACTGAAAACTTCGGTTGTCAGTGCTGCTCAACAGACTTTAGGTATAGTGAAAGTCAGACCCAAGAATGATTGGTTTGATGACGAGTGTCGTCTTGCAGTTGAGCAACAAAATATAGCCCATAATGAAGTGCAACAACGTCTCACAATCGCGAGGAAAAACAAGGCTGCTCTTGCAAGAAGGGCAGCTAAGCGGATTTGTAGACGGAAGAAGCGAGAATGGTGGAAGGCCGAGGTTCTGAAAGTACAACAACTCAGTAATGAGCGCAGTTCGCGTAATTTCTTTAAAGGAATTACTGGACTGAACCATACTTTCAGGCCTACGTCAACCGCCATTCGGGACCGGGATGGAAACCTCTGTGTCAACATCGACGCAGTACTTGACGCATGGAGTGGACACTTTACTGACCTGCTTGATGTCCATCATGCGTCACAGACTGTTGTTGAGCCACCTCTAAAACAGTCTGCGGAGATTTGCACTGAGGAGCCATCCCATGAGGAATTCACTAAGGCCATGCAGAGAATGAAACGAAACCGCTCACCTGGAGTGGACTGCATTAATTCGGAGCTCTTGATATTCGGAGGGGATACTTTGTGGAACTGTCTTTTCGACCTTATTCGATTAGTATGGCGAACCGAAGTTATGCCTGATGAATGGAAAGTGGCCGCGATATGCCCCATCTTCAAGAAGGGAGACCGCTTGAAGTGTGAGAATTATCGCGGTATAGCTCTCCTTTGCACAGCTTACAAGTTACTGTCATACATTGTATTGGATAGAATCACTCCTCTAGCGGAGGGCTTGGTTGGTGACTATCAAGGAGGATTTCGTCCGAATCGATCAGTCACTGATCAGGTCTTTTCGCTGCGGATGATTCTATCTAAATATTATGAGACATCCATCCCCGTACATCAGGTGTTCCTGGATTTCCGGCAGGCCTATGACTCGATCAATCGAGAGAGTTTATGGTCTGCCCTGGAATACCTAGGAATGCCAACAAAACTGGTACGACTATGTAGGATGACAGTGACGCAGTCTCAATGCTGTGTTAAAGTTGAGAACAGGCTATCGACAAGTTTTGTAGTTAACTCGGGTGTTCGGCAGGGAGATGCTCTGTCCCCGATACTCTTTAATCTCATGTTGGAGTACATCTTTCGTAAAACTGAAACACCGCAGCGTAACATCTTATATAGCCAGTCCAATCAGGTGCTTGCATATGCAGATGACATATGCGTGATTGGACTGAATAGCAACAGAGTGAAAGAAATACTTGATCCGCTTGTAGAGTTTTCAGCTTCAGTTGGACTTCAGATCAATGAGTCCAAAACGAAATACCTGATATCTGGTTTTAGGGACAGTGGTACACCAGATTTTAGTAGTGGCCACCACACGTTTGAGGGAGTGAGGAGGTTCAAATATTTGGGTTCTCTTATCACTCACGATAATAGTGTGGGTGAGGATATTAAAGTGCGGCTGGCAGCTGGCAGTCGTTCTTTGTATCCTCTAAGGCCACTGCTAAAATCTAAACACTTATCAAGTACCGTGAAGCTGAAGCTTTACAAAGCGTTGATCAGGCCCGTTGTTATGTTTGGATGTGAAAGTTGGGCGCTGACGGATGAATACGAGAGATGGCTCCTAACATTTGAGAGAAGAGTCATGCGTGTGATCTACGGCCCAAAACGCGAAATAGATGGTACCTACCGAGCTCTGTACAATATCGAGATCAGAGATCTGATGAAGATCCCCGATATTGTACATGAAATAAGATCTCAGCGAGTACGCTGGCTCGGTCACGTTCTGCGTGCTGATCCGGAACGAATTGTGCAGCGATCTCTGAAAGGAGAGCCACCATATGGTAGGCGCAGAGGTCGTTGCCGGCGACGATGGCTCCACGATGTAGAGAACGACTTGGCCTCTTCAGATTGTCTTAGACAGTATGAAGACCATGCTCAGGATCGAAACCGTTGGAGCCAGGTTGTTGACTCAGTAAGGGGCCAGTAATGGCCTTTAATACTGTTTATTATTATTATTATTGTATGTCTAGAGCGAATATGATAATTAATCACCAATAATCGTTTTATCAGATTGTTTAAATTATATATGCAAATAAATGCAGTCGTATAATTAATTAAAATATTAAATTTGGGACTTATTTATTACCATATGCGTAATAAAATATTAAATTGCAAAAATTGACGTGCATTTTATTTAACTTATAGTTTGAATCGTCTGACTATTCAACCATAATGATTTTAAAGGCTTAAGATAATTTTATTTAGCAGACTTATACTGGGCGCTCCTTAAAAAATATTAAAAGTCTATTGCCACGTTTAATCTGTAGACCCAAAGTGCTAAAATATTTGATTACTACAGTTTTGTGCGTTAAAAAGTATAGTTAAATTGAAAAATGTGTTTGTCTATTTACGTTAATGTACGCGATCTTCCGTGGATTTTCCTAATTTTTTTTTGCCGAATTTCAAGAATTAAATCAGGTTTTGTAGCATTTTAAAACTTTTTGAATAAACATGTTAATGATCTCTATAATATTTGTATATTAGAAGGTTATCGGGGGCCTGTACTGTTTCTTTCACGAGTATCACGTGAAAATAGGTTTTGGAAGTTGTTCACGTGCGATGACATAAACAGCAACAAGCAGCAGCGCCTCGTGTTACAACTTACTGTGAATGGAGTTTGGTTTTGTAAAAAATTCACAAAGCAATAAAAATTAAAAATAATTTGTCAAGGCTAGTAAACTATTTTAACATCAAATTGATAAAAAGTGTGGGTGCAGTATGCGCACTTATCATAATTTATATTTCATCGCTAAGTATCTAATGAAATAAAAAATAATTTCACGTAGAATTAACATCAGTTTTATGACACCGTTTTTGACTATACAAGACTTGAAACAATTAATTTTAACTTCTAATTTTCTATAAAAGCAGGTTTTATAAGGTAGCTTTTAACTCAAAATTAGCCATTCCAAATTTTATCTTTTTATAGTTTTATTGCCCAGCGCAAAACGTGACTTCCCATGAAATAGTGTTAGGTTTTTCACTAACGAAAGGATCTACACTACAGGAAAATTGACATTTTCAGTATTTTCCAACAAGAATTCATTTTGCCAGGTCGATAATTGGTTCATCATACTCTTATTTTTGTCTAAATATTGTTCAGGCCATTTGAGTTATAGTCGTAACTAAAAACGATAATGCATCTTGGGCGACACGGGATTAGGTCAATGTGACTTTAGACAGTGTTCTATTTATGCAGGAATAATGTGTCAGCTATAAGATCATATCTCAAAAAATACTATTGTCTCATATTTTTCACTCATACTTTCATGTTGGATGTTTGATTCTATGTTTTGATATAAGTCGATCGAGTTTTTGCATGTTCAATTTTTGGTGGCCCAATAAAAATTCCAATACCATGATTGATAAGGTTGTCTCCACGGTAAAACCATTTACCATTGTGGCCCAATAAAAATTCCAATACCATAAACTATTTTTTATACTATTGCGATAAGAACCCAAGGGTGTCAGATTTGCTAAGCATTTAAGCATCCAACTATAGGAATATTAAAAATACGTTAATTTACATTATTTTATTAGGTAGATAGTATACTGAAAATCCCTCAAATGTTATTGACAGCCACAAAAGCAACATAACTTAATTTTCCGTAATGTCTGCAAGTGCATATTGTATAGATAAAACTCGCTGTACATCTTCAATAATATTATTATTTTATACAATAAAAACTACACATAATACGTTTGACAAATAGATTAAAATAAAACTATTATACAAATTTGCGTTTATGTATACAGGGTGCCGCAAAGGTGTTCGAACAAATGAAGAGAAGTTATAGAGTAGGTCAATTTCAGTTAAAATTCTGACTCGAAATGACCTCTCCTATATCACCTGCTTTCGTTAGATCGTCCACTTTTGGGACACTCTGTACGTATGTATACATATAATATTTTCAAGAGGAGTCATGGCCGTGAAGTTCTCGTCAATTTTATATTTATGTTCGACCAACAAGTAGTTTTTAGTTTTTCCTCATTTTTAATATTTATTATAACTAGTAAAGTTCAACTCTTAATTATATATATTTTTTTTTAATACGGTAATTAAGTGGGAACAAATCATGGATTATAAAATATAATATAAAAAATAGATATTTGAGAAGAGCAAACTGCAATTCCACGTCACACAAACACATTTTTTTAAAATAATTATTATCTTAATATTAATACGTTTAACAAATATATATGTATATACATATATTTATTGTGTTATTAGTGTTAAACTAACTCCCTACCAATATAATACTGTATAAACTGTCGTGTGGAGTAATATATACAACAACAACCACTAAACAAAAAAGTTAAACACTTTTATTTATATTTTATACACAATAAATAAATTTTTTGTTGTATCTTAGTTTTTACTTTTTTCAATTTTATATTATTTAGTTTGCGTTTCCACCTCTTCCTACCCCGAAGCAAAAACTATATAGTTACACACCAAATAATAAAAATTATAGATATTGGAAATAAAATTTATTTTATTATAAAATCGTATTAGTTACTCCTGGACATTCACTCATTTAGGATGTCCAATATTTTATTTTAAAAATAATTATTATTTAATAATCAACATCCGTTCATTTTTTTTTATTTTATTCGGTAAATATTTTATATATAATTGGGTTAGTAAATAAATTAAATAGTGAGAGTGAAATTTTTTTTTATATTTATTTTTAGTTTTTAAAATATTAATACTAAAGTTATACAAATAAAAATAAAATTAAAAAAAATTTGTGTAAGTGATTTTAGTTTGAGTGAAAAAAAAAATTTTGAGTGTGATTTCATACGTACATACATACGAAAAAAAATAGAAATTTTTAGTGAATTTTTTGTACCAAAACAAAAATTTGAAAATTAATGATTTATCTATTTTAATTAATTAAACTTTTATTTATTTATTTTTTCGTTCAATCGATTTCACTTATAATCTTCTCGACCGCAAAAAAAATTAGATTTTAAAATATTATCGTGATATTGAAAGTTTGTTGTACATACATACATATGTAGATAAAATATCGATTTGTCATTACGAATACAAATTTTTGGAAAAATTGAAATTTTCAATTTTTCATGGTCATTTATTTATTTACAAAAAAATATTGTGTCCGGTCAGTTATTTTTATACAAAAATAAAAAATCATTAATTTTTAAATAGTAAGCTAATAATAATTTTTATGACAGTGAACATTTTTGATAAAATATAATATATATCTATAATAGAAGAGTGATTAAAGTGTTTTATCGTTTTTTTTATTGTTATAGCGGGCAGAATAGTTTTTTTTGTATATACTAGTTGGTGTACCGACAATTTATTAAATTACCAAAGCGTGGACAATTATCTATATAAAGCTATCGAAAATATTATTTTGTTGGAATCGTATACGGATTAAATAAAAAAATTTATATATTTTATAAATAAAATGTTAATAACGTAAGTATTTTTATATAAGTTGTTTATGTTTTAATCGAAAGTAGTTTTTTGCACGCTACATAATATAATCAGTATAAAATATACACACAATGATGGATAAGATTCCTTAAATATTGCAGAATGATTAATTATACTCTAGCGTACTTAGCAATTTCACTAGAAAATTTATTTTTGACCATCATACTAAATTACTAATTTGAAATAAATTAACATATATAATAAATGTGTATATGTACATATATTGTATATATGATTCACTCAATGTCAACCAACTCATTTATCGTCGATTAGCTATTTTTAGTTAGGTCGTTAGTTTTAGTCAGTTTTGTTTGGGATATAATGCGACTAATTATTTATTCTAAATCTAATTGACGTTTAGGAAAGAACCTACTTGAGTATGCGAATCATTGTATAGAATGTTGCGACATATGCTAATTATACTGTTTGCTATAGTCTGGTATTTGGAGAAACAAAAACTTATTTAATTTCTTTAATTAACAACTTTTTGTTTTAAATTTCATGAAGTGTTCTACTTCTTAAGATAAATATTTTATTAAAAGTATCCCAACAATAGTCGATTATATATATAGTGCTAATTCGATAAACCTTTTAAATATATTTATCACCACTGTAATCCAATTAAAATTGAAACTTTTAGATTGCTTCAAATTTACTTTCTATAGAATGAATCTAAAATTTTAATTCAGAATTGTAATTATTTACAAAAAATTTAATATAAAGCGGTTAAATTTGAATTTTATTAAGACTTGCAGACCATTAAGACTTGCAGACCATTGTTGTTAAAACTAATTCAAATTTAAAAATTCTGTAATTTAAACGGTTTGTTAAATTTTATTGATTTACCAATTTTTAGACTTATTATCAAAAATATTTTATTTTATTTACGTTTTAACCCATTATTGAGCAAATAAATTTGAAAACTAATTATAAAATATGTTTTTTATTGTTCTGTATTGTCTTATTCCATTGTAACATTTAAAAAAACATTGGGATTTTAAAATATTTTCAATATTATAAACTTAATTATACATTCCAACTTGTATACTCTGAAAATATATTATATTTACCAAATTGGTTCTACAGTTAGGACTGCGAAACGAAAAAAAGATTATACATTTTAAAAATTTAAATAGTGAATTATTTTTTTAGTTATAAAAATCATTAATCTAAAAAAATGAAATTTCATATATGTATATGAACATTAAAAAGACTATGTTAGGTTAAACTAAATTAAATTAAATTTTAAATTTAATTTAAATTATTAAAATAAATGTACAACATTTAAATTTTTGATCTGTCTAAACATTTGATTTAAACAAGTTGTTATTTTGATTTAAAAACCAATTTTTAGTGATATAATAAATAATTAATTAATATTTTTAAATAGGAAAAACTATACTGTAGAAGTGCAGTTAGTTAAATAGTAAACAAGAATATAAAAATAAAATTTACTTTCAAAATAATGATATTAAAATGCGCACTCAAAATTTTAATCTTTTTAAATAAATTCCATATTTCATTAATAACGATAAAATATGATACTTACAACTAATTTATTAATATTTAAAATTAGCTGTCAACTTTTTAAATAAGTAAGAGTTATTTAAAGAATTTATACGTTAAAATTTAATTTGTAAATGTAATTTAGGAAAATAAAGTATAAAAGATAATAATTATTTTTAAATTTAAACGAACATATTTCAAATATATGAACGTTCAGTTTTACATTTAAAATTTACTAATGCTAAAATTTTAATTTTTCACGGTTCCCGGAAATTTCAATTGAAAATGTAATGCGAACTAACTAAACTAGTTTAAAGGTGATTAAAAACAAATCAAATCAAATATTTAATTAAATCGTCTAAATTTTTTTTAAAAATTATGTATTGATTTTAATCAAACGATAGTTAATGCCATAAAGTTTTCTATTTTTTACTGACGTTTTAAATTAATTTTCAATTTGTTATCAAAAATTCTAACAAAGAGCAAGAAAACAATAATACTGTTAGAACTAAATATTTAAAACTATTAAAAATTTAATTTATAAATAATTTTGGTATATATGCGAGTACATCAGAAAAATCAGAATAATTTATAGTTAATGAGATAGTTTGATAATTTTAAACAGTTTGAGGTTTTCGTATTCTCACAAATTATATCTGCTTTGTAACTTTAGTAATTTTAAAAGAGGAACTTTATGTGTGTCTTTCAATTACAATAGTTATTGGTTTACAAATTACAATTGCTATCTATACATTACATTTGGATATTTCTAGTTTAACAGGAATGGATAAATTCTTTTCTAAGTATTCACAGAGTGAAATTATTTTTAACGATAGTCTTTTAAACAAAATCATAAAATATTTGATTATAGAATTTTTGGTTTTGGAAATTCCACAAAATTTAAATTCAATATGAATATCATATGTATGTACATAGTTCATGACTGGAATTTAAATAAAATATGTTTAGAATTTAGCAATCGCCGGATATAATTGTTTTCAAATTTCCATATTAATTTGAGATGATTTTTAAAGAAATTATTACAATAAAATGTAATTCATTCAAATAGCACATATTTTTGTCTCCAAAATTTAAACAGAATTTAATATATAAAGGGTTTTCCAATAAGAGGTTACATTTAGATATTTAAAAAAAAACGAGTATTTTTTAAGAGAAATCAAGTTCGCACAGAATGAATGGATTGAATGGAGAGGCTTTTCAACAATCATTCTTGGATTTTCTGAGCCCCAAATGCGACAATTCTGCTTATTAACGTAGCCTCCGAGGTGAAAATGGGCCTCATAACTCAAGATGATTTTTCGATGGAAATCTGGATCATTTTGATGCATTTGAAGGACCCAATCAACGAAGATACGACGTTTATGGTGATCGACCAGCTTGAGTTTTTGTGTTAACTGAACTTTAAAAGCATTAAGACCTATGTCTTTATGCAAAATACTTTATTCAAAATTGACAACTATACCCAAATAGCAGGCTATTCAAAATGAAACCTCTTATAAGGAAAACCCTGCGTATACATATGTACATTAGAGCAAAGCTTAAATACTATATTCTACTTATTGTAATTACATAATGTTATGAGTTTTAATAAAAATAGACGCTTTTAAGTTTAATGTGAATCTAACCGGATGAAATTTGGTGATTCACAATATCGAATGAAATTAAATTTAAATTAGCAAACAATTAAACTTTAAAGTTGTTTGAAATTGAACAGACATTTTTAGTATGTATTTATTTGATGCTGTTAGGCCTTACACAATACACACTCGTATGTATAGGTACATATTTGTGATTAATGAACGAAAAAGCTTTCAATTTCTCGCCAAATTAAAAATACATAAAAACGACCACAACAAAAAATTCTTAAAATAAAATTGAAAGTATTTTTGGATTCAATAACCGAGTGACATGCTTGGTCTGTTTGTTTCTTTCTTGATAATTGAATTAATTTTTTGTTACGTTGTGTATAGATTGTAAATTTAAACTTTAACGCGCACATAACAATTTTTTATGATTTTATATTGAAAGTGAAATGAATTTTTTTTTTTTTTGGGAAATTATTTATTAGGTTGCTTAAAGAATACCATACTTAATTATATCTTGTTAAATTTGATTTGTAATTATAAGAAAAATTTATATTTAATAAAATTAAATAAAACCGACTGTCTATAGTTATATATTATACGATGGCCTAAATTCGGACGCGGCGAAGGCCGATCACATGTAATATGAATATTTGAATTGAAATTGTAAATGTACATTCATTATTTGTATACGAGTCGACTAAGTACAAAATATATGAGAGAGAGTAAATTTATAAATAAAAAAATAAAACTACTGTGTATAATTACTTATTATAAATGATATAGTGAGAGTAAATTTTACATTTGTTTTTATTTACATATATGTGTACATATTTACAAAATCGTTCGACCAATCTCGAAATATTTTTTTATAATATCAATTTAAAAAACATGAATCAGTGAAACTTTTGAGTTGTTCATATTTTGAGTTAAAAAAAAATCGCAAAGTTATTTCAACGTGATATGATTTTATAATTAAATTTTTTTATTTCATAAACACACAAGCACAACACGAATGTACATACATATATAAATATATATCAGTGTATAGCTTTGGGTATACCAATACAAATTATTTTAAAAAATCACTTATGCGCCGTATTATGCAAGAAAAATTTTTAAAGGTACATTTTCTTTTTGTATATACATATGTACGTATGTAATGTTGAAAAAACTATTAACACTGAAATTGATTTATATATATCCAATAGTTCAACAAAATAGTCAATTTTTATGTAATTGATAATAAAATAAAATTTAAATTAAATTTTTTATTATTGTATTATCCACAAATAGGTTTTTACTTTTATACACATTCCTTTATATGAGTATAGGCTATTTTAAGGTTTCTCGCTTAATCTGTAAGTCTTTTGTTATACATTTTGAAATACATAATATAATTGTGAGGTTTTTGAAATGCGTGCAATGATGTGGGAAATTTATATGGTTACATTTTTGAGAAGCTGATTATATAGTTGAAAATTTTATAGTGTAAAATTGGATTATAAATGAGATTTATCACTTTCTCATACCTGTATATATGTATATATATAGGCGTTTGCCACTTATTCCGCCTCATCTCGGTGTTTTGTTACTGTGAAAGTTAATTTTTTCCACTAAAATGTATATACCGCGTTTATGAGATTATAGCGGCGATGTGATTAGTTTAAACTTAAATGTACATATAAAATTAAAATTTTGATAAGATCATAATAAATTGGACAGATCTGTCAGACTTTTAATTAGTCATATATCAACGATATAAGAAATATTGGTTTTTTATTAATTTAGTTTTTGAAAAGAGCTCACTTACAATCTGTAAACATTTTTAATTTATCGCTCGGATTCTTAAGAATATTAACACCTTTAGTTTTTATAACGAAGATTTGTTATTAAAAATCAAATCAGATAGACTAAGAGTTTAACAGAGACACTGTATATTAACAAAAATATTTCCAGTATGACACAATGAATCAAATTTTAAGTACTGGAGAGTCTGTTAAAACTAAATGTTCATATTGTTTTTTTTTTATAGAATATGAGCTTATTTGGTAAAATTTGTGGCATTTATTGGTTTTGTGAAACAAATATAAATTTTAAAAATTCAAAATTCACTTATTATAAATATGACTCTCACTGATTTAGTATTTTATTTTAAGTAATACATTTTCATAGCTAAAATTGTAAAATTTTGGGATAAATCAAGATATAAATGAAACACTTGGATTAACACAACATGACATATGTATAACAGACTTAACCAAAATTATTTAAATTATACCAAAATTATAAGGATTCAATTAAATATGTGATTTAAGCTATAAACATATTTATTTAAACTAAAAGTTGATAAACTAGTACTTTTCTATATAGTGATCTCGCTATCATCACCAAAAACGAAAATTGAAATGATTTTAACTGGAAGTGTTTAGAAATTCCTACTCAATTATTTTGATCAATAAAATGTTCGACACAATTTATTTTATTTACTACAATTTACTCTCACTTAGGACATTCTCATATTATTACAATAACCTTGCCCTATACAATTTCGGAAAGTCAAATTTATCTTTCAAGAGGCATAAAATATGGCAAAACAGATTTTTTTTGTGAATATTGATTGGGTTATAAGTTTATTTAAAAATTTAATTAAGTTCTGGGAATTTCCATTTTAATGGTTATTCCAATTCATAGAAAAAATATTATATCAATAATTCATTCTAAAAGCTTGAACCAGCATAATACTTCCAATTTAAGTTCATTACTCCATTATTTTAAGAGTTAAAAGCTCTAGCAAAGTCAGATTATTTATATGTGACAGTTCGGTTTAGTATTAGAAGTTTTGCGAATTTAGAGTACTATTGTTGATGCGGTGACAATTTTGAAACGGATAATTTCATTTATATATGTGGTAGCTACCCGTACAACTGTTAGTTTGAAAACAGAACTGTTGAATAGGATTGCCACAATTCTGACCACACATAAACTTACCTGAATGATTATTGGTCAAGATGTACTCGATGTTAAAATAAGCGAATTTAAATCAGGACTGTTAATCAAATTTCAATCGAGCTTGAATGTTGAAATTAAAATTATTCTTATCGTGAGTAAAATACAAAAGCAGTGAAGTTTTCTATTTTGTAATATAATTGGCAAATATACGGCATTCATAACATCTAAGATGGTAATGTTGGATTACCAGCTGCATTACTATATAGAATACGATGTTGAAGTTCTTGGCTGTGGTGATAAGCTCGCCAAAGATGATGAGTAATTACAGTCAAAGTAACTATGGAAAACGGAAGAGTAACAGCTATATGAATGAATTAAACTACTGCAAATTAGTTGGTCTGCGTTGCAAGAATGAAACTTGTGGATTTATTCCAAGATATCACTACAAAATGAAAAACTCTACTTTTCGATATTGACGTTAAATTTAGTAATCCTGACCAAATAAGTTTCTGCGTGCAAAATAAGTAATTCTGACCAAAACAACGTTTTATTATACAGAATATTATAAAAACTACTAGACATAATTTCAACGAGTGTTCCTACTGAGAATGACCAAAAGTGCTATTGGATTGTTTATGTATTATAGGCATTCTAAATACGTCATCACCAATTACAAGCTGTCACTATGGCAGATCTAAATTGTCAATAATAGATCTGTATATACCTACGCACATGCAATGATGTTCAAATTCCTTCGCTCTGTACTGTTGTTGTTCATTATAATAATAAGAAAAACAACCGCAATATAGTATTAATATTATTAATTATTTATATATTTCTTTATCATATTGAATGTAAATCGCCTTCAATCGAAATCCATCCATATAAAATATTCGCCAAAATAACGTGACATGAATATTGAATAAATACAAGCACGTGAGTCGTTAAATTTTAATTGCAATTTCTATACATAAGTTTGTGACCGATATAAATTGACTTCTCAAGAAGTGTTCATTTATCTGCGATATTCGATAACAACAGACATTGTTTGTCTTTGTACTCGAACAAAATAAAACATTTGGTAATGTCGTTACCACAATTGATTCATACATACATATATGTGTATGAATGTAATTCCGATTAGTTGACAACTAGACTAAATAATTTTTATTGAATTTCTTTTGTGTGCCAATACATTTTGAAGACTCATTAATTATGAATTAATCTATATTATAATATTTTTTTTATGTCTAATTGAGTAGCTGGTTTATTTGATCTTTTATGATAATATATATTTAATTACACAAATTAGAAGTAGAAACAAGTTTTTTTATATACTAATATACATAGTTGAATGTATAGTATAAAGCTAAATTTACCATAAATTCCAGAAATTACTCAACGATAAATTTTATTGGTGAATTTATATACACATTAAAAAATGTTTAATGCATTAAATTATAATGAAATTATGAAGCACAACTAAATGTCGTGAATAATTTCAAACTAGCAAAATAAACATGTGTGGCGAATATTCTCGCTATCTCTATATATTTATATATGTATGTATATAAGTACATATATATTATGTATTAATAACATGCAGCATTGAAATAATATTCTTGGAAATGGTATCAGTTTTAGTTTTAATAATCGTCCGGAAATATTTTATTTAATTACCAACAACTCGCACACAAATTTTGATTTCCGTAGACTTACGTCTGTATACACACCTAGCATAACTATATATAAACATACGATATAACATTTATGAAGAATCTTTAAAGACGCGATATATTAAAAACATATATACAACGATGTTTTTATATTACATAGCTATATACTAATTTACATAAGGTGAAAGTATTTTTTTGTATAATTTCATGCAAATATTAAAAATCATGTAATCAACCGTGCATATATGTATGTACAAAAAAAACCACTGTACTGACGATACACCCAAAAAATAAAATGATATAACATCAATTATGGCATCCTACAATATGTTAAAATTCGTTTACGATTTGACCGCGCGCGTAATTTATTATAGGACAATGTTGAAATTATTTTTCAAAAGTCGTGGAATTTTTTTTTTTTGTTGTTTTGTTGTTTTGTTTTTCGTTAGTATTTCATGGTCAGCGCAGAAAAAAAGAAATTTTTATCACTTTTAAGTTTAGTACATACGTATAGTTGGATTTTATATAATAATTCAAGGTGGGTTTTATGTGATGAAATAATAAATTAACTTATAGATATTTGTTATGTTATGTACATACTTAGGATTAACATTTTTTTTTTAAAACTAAAGAGATCCGGTAGATCTTACTTATGTATATATACAATATATATAAACTGAAAGTTAATTATAGATTCTAATGCTTGATATGAATATGATATGTATTAAATTTAACGGTCCATGACGTGTGAAGATCAAGGTGATATGTTCAAAGAGTAATGTTTTTTTTATAGTTCGTACTTTCTTCGTATGTACATTATAAATTTAATTGGGTTAGGTTTTCTATTTAAAATTGATAATTTGGTTGACCAGATGATGTATATAATTTGTTTTAAATAAATATACTTCTAAAGTTCAGCCGAGTAGATTTGTTTCACCAGATCAATGCCATTTAATTCCTAACTAGAAATTTTTGAACACTGTTCTGGTAATGGCAGTCAAAACTCATTACCTCGACAATTGATCGTTAATAATATTTTGTGTACCTCTTTATTAAAACATTTTCTCACAGTAAGAAGTTTTGATTACATAAGAGTATATTTACCAGAAATAAGGGGGGGGGGGGGGGGGGTGAGGGAGTGTTAGATTCTGCCATGTATAATTTAACATGATAATTTGATATGTATCTGAAATTTGTCTTAAATCTGGGCCCGTATTCTTGAATTCCACATCAATTTCCCCGTGTTGACATCTCTCAAAATTCCCCATTTCCTTAGTATTTCCCAATGAATATTCCGCATGCAACCAAAAGCCCTGGGCCCGTATTCTTGAATTCCACATCAATTTCCTCGTGTGGACATCTGTTAAAATTCCCCATCCAATTCCCTTAGTATTTCCCTATGCATATTCCACATGCAACCAAAAGCCGTATTATTGAAACATTCGGAATTTTTTATTCTCCACTGTTAAATATTAAATTCACCACTTTTAAATTGTCACTAACTTCATAATATAGTAGATTTATTGTAGAGAAATTTCTATGTTATAATTGTCAAACTGGCAATTCTAATTGTGAAACTGACAATTCTAAGCTAATTCTTACTTTTAACTTCTAACGCTTTATATATCCATTCGGAAATTTTCCCTTAGTGTGATATTCAAGAATATACTAGATTTAAAATATCACATATTTTTTTTTGAATTTTGCCAGATATCCTCACAGGGAATTTGATGTGGAATTCAAGAATATGGACCCTGGCCTCTAACGCCACAAAAACAATTTCCAGACTAACACCATAATGCTTGCACCATGGGCCATAATCACATAGATACCACGATGTCATTTATTCTAATTATCCGAAAATTAATTTAGCTTTCAAAAAGTAGGGAATTAGAAGGGCAACAATTCGGAAATGTCATTCAATTGAAATACATGATCATATCTAATTTGGTGTAAACCTAAACCTCCCAATCTCGTATTTTTCAAAATTGAAATATTTTTCGGTTAGTTTAGACCCATAATGACATATTGGAATATTCGGCATTATGCGATGTTAGCTGCCTAGGATTTTCCCAAGAAAATCCGGAAAAATCATTTAATCGCCATAACAAAGTTGGTTGTCCTAAACCCCCTATCCCCAATTGTTTCTGAAATAATTTTTTTCGAATACCTTAGACCAAATGACATTTTGACTTATACGTCATTATGACGTTAGCTTCCTAGGGATAGTCTTGTAGGAAATTCACATAATCGGTTAAATTATAAGATTTATGGGTTCATCCGAATTATCTTCTCACTTGCGCATGTAAACATTTTTAGAATTTAAGTTCTGGTAATGGCAGTCACGTCGACATTCCTGATATTTGCACTAATATAAGTAGTGTTTTCAATATTGGTATAGTAGGCTAAAATCGAATATCAAAACCCGGATCTTAAATAATTTTAGCTTAAAGTTTCTAACAAAAATATTGATTTCAGTAATTAAGTATTCCAGTTTTAAGTCTAAGCTCCGATTAAAGTTTAAACCTGGTCGTGTTTTAAAGCGAAAATTCAGTACTCCGATCCTCAGATCCCTTGAACTGTTCCTGTTTGATAGGTCGAAAACATCTAAAACACGTATTTTCGCTGCTTCACCACTTGGAATGATGATTGGAAGTACGATCATGATTTATATAGTACCTTTCAAATTTGCGCAATTACAACTGTATCAAAGTGCATGTTATGCTAGATAATATGTAAGAAAATTTCGCCGTACAATCAACAATGTAAACATACATCATATCTTTCATCGTGAAAACTAGAAAACTAAGTCAAGGTGCATAATTATTTCAAATGCAAGGAATTTAAAGGCTATCAGCTTAAAAAACTATTCTAATTTATACTGTCAAAGTGCACATTTTGCTTAAACAATAAAATAATAAATTTTTTTAATTTTTTTATTGGAAATGACTACTCGCTTACCTAGCCTACACAATAATTTTCCATTCCCTCCGCGGAAATTAAAAAATTCAAATAAAAATAAATTAATTAATTTGCGCGCACTTTTCGAAGGAATTCAACAATTCAACTTATGTTTTCTTAAGGCCGTTTAAACTACATGTTTTATAGAGGCTGACGTTTCTACCAACGTAATATAGTATACGTCATAGTTCTGTGAACGCATGTGTAAAATATGGTAATTATCTTTAGCAATTTAAAAAATCGTCTTCGCAGTCATAATAATTGATTATGCGATATCCGAAGGCTATCAACATGGCAAAAAGAATTTATCTAAACTTAATGTAAAAACAATAAATTTATATATTAAAAATAGAAATGTTTGTATATAAATTTAATATATGCATATGTATATACAAATATTTGTAATAAGAAGTTTAAGTACATATATACATTTCAATTAAGATATGCCGAAGTTCATTTTCTTTTCTATGATTTTGTATTACTAACTATAAAGAACATCAGCGTGAAATCGTATTACGTGGAACCAAACCAACAGGAATTTAGTTATCGTCTTAATGTTTAATGTATACATATACATGTGTACGTTTAAGGGACTTTTAATCAAAATGTTATAAATATTATTCTTACGTATATACATATAAAACAGGGTGTACTAGAATTCATCGCATGTATGATGATTGAAATAGTGATGATTTTACAATGATTTTTTAAATATTTAGTTCAAATTCTAGTGTAAAATAAAAAGGACATAATATCTTGTGTCAGAGTTCTAATGTTTGATGCATAATTATGTTCTCAATTCAGTATCAAATTATTCTAGATAACTCTGTATTTATTTAACTGTGTCATAATCCGTACTTAATGATAATTACCAAAAGTCAATATGTGTAACCAAAAATATATTTCCGTATATACCGAAGTAACAACTATAGACGAGCAATTATCGTCTATTGTCCCACATATTCTATTACATGACACTATAATATGGAACTATAAAATCAAATTGCAAAATTGTGTTTACTTTAATATTTTTGGCTCGAACTCGAATAATATATCCATACATACTCGTACATACATATATAATAATGTACGTGTCAATTGAAATTTCTAAATATTTATCAATTGATTATCAATTGGCTACATGTATGTGTATATAAATTACAAAATCTATTCAATCGTATAATAACTAAAATAACCTTCAAAAACTAAACTATAATATAGTGTATTTGATATAGTGCTGAGCTTTTACATTTTTATTTATTTATTTTGTTATATGAGTACATCGTCGAGTTTTTTTTTCCGATTTTGTAATATGATTATTATTATTATTATTGTTATTACAACAACTAACAGTTAAATTATATATATATATATATATATATAAGTTATATGTGTATGATATAATTATAATTCGCTTGTTTTTATTTGATAAATTTTTATAAAATGTTTGCAGAATTTTGCAAATTTTGTACGTATGCATATAATTTCCAACTTAGATAGTACATATATCTTGTTTTGGTCAGCAAACCGAAACTTATTTCTACAATTAACTTATTATTGTTATGTATATACATCATATTATGAATTATGACAAAATATCTTATGTAATTACTCGTGTATATATGTAATAACGATAAGACATGATTTTATATGTTTTTATTTTTACATTTTTTTTTAGTAATTTTGTAAAGAAACCTTTTTAATAAAAAATTTTATTATTTATTTTTAGTGGGAGTGACAATAGTGTAGCACCCATTGATGATGGGGGGACAGTGTGGTCTAGGCAGCAGCAAGCTGTCTCGGTACGTCATGCGTTTAAACAATATGGAAGCAAATCGAAACCAAATCAAGTATTGCAAAATTTGAATATGACAGTGGCTAAAGGAACAATGTAAGTACATATGTATATACAATCTTTAACAAATTTACAAAATGACCAAAATAAACTATTATGCGACGGAAATTGTCTGATCAAAATGTTAACCCAAGCTAAACCTAATATAAATAGAGAAGTTCAGCAATGTTTTTTTGTATAGTTGTAGATTTTTCTTTAAATTTATTTTTAAGGCTTGGCCCCTATTATTAATGGCTAATTCAATTTACATTTTAAATTAATTATTAGGATTTGATTAATTGCTGTCCTTGAATTAATTAAATGTTACATTTGAATTTAAATAATTTCATAATCAACAAAAAGTTGTAACATCATTAAACCTTATATCTCATACATAATTCATCGAACATTTACCCAACTTTTACACTGGTATTCCATTTCATCGAACAAAGATTAATTATAATAGTTAAATCTATTCGCATACATCCCTCGTACTAGCCTCACTTTAGTTTACTCACTCTTTATATGTTCCTCAAAATTAATGCGTCTGTATTATGATTCGAAATACTCGATTGTTTCATGCAAGGCCATGTACTGGAATTCACTCTTAAATTTAACCTTTAAAGACATTAATTGCATATCTTCATTAAAACCCTGGTTAGACGGAACAATAATCGGTTGTGTATATATTACTGTGCAAAATTGGTACAAGTTGCAGGGCGGTTTTGTGTCTGCATTATTTATTCGGTGAATATCAGTTTGAAATTTTGGGGAACTAAAATATTTTGGCTAAATCAAATTTATTTAAATTTTTGATATGCGAATGACAGAATAAACTAATGAACCATTTAAAATAAGGTTACCATAAGTTTGTGCAATGAATAGAGGACAATGAGCGTAACAAAAGAGGACATAACCACTAAATTATAGAAATTAGAAAAATAATTTTTTTAGGTACATATGCACATATGTAGTTTATTTAAAGTATATTAACAAAAAAATTAATTAATTCAATTTTATCTTTTCGAGATTTTTTCAAATTAACATATTAATAAAACTTTACATGTTTCGATTTATTTTTGAGATGAACGAACTGCACTAATTGCAGGCTTATTATCTTTTATATAACATTTAAAAATTCAGCACAGCTTAATTTAAAATTAAATTTTACAAACAAAATATTTTTTATAGTATTGACCGTTAATCTATTTCTTCATCAGTCCATTGTTTTTCCATTAAACTGAAAATTCTCTCAACTGTGGCGTTATGGGCGGGAATGCAAAATAAAAATTCACAATTTTTCAAAAGTTTTGATGTTCTCTCCAAATTTTTAATTTTTGAAAAAAAAGAGTCTCATGAGCCAATAATCTTTTGAAGTCGCTGTCAGATGACATCATCTCCAAAAAAGTCACTAAATTTGAATATTGCGAAATTAAAACCGAGTCATAAATTTCAACTCCACTGTGCGATAGAAATTCAACAGATTCGAAAATTTGCTCCCACGTTGGTTTTTCTAAAAGATTCATCCATCTGTATATCAAAAAAGGTTCAAAATGTTGGGTCCATGGCTGTAAATAATTTAAACACTCGTCTTAAATCTGTAGAACTCTACTCTTAAAAGCAAAACATTCGTTGGTAAGCTTATTGTTATTTAAAAATTTGTACTAAAAATAGTCGAAATAAAATAAAATTTTAATTTAAAAAAGAAGGACAAAAGTGCAACCTTAAGAGCCATTCAAAATCCATTTCTCTAATCTCGAAGGCAAGTTATTGTCACTGGTTCGCGAAATAATATTTCGTACGTAATGTTGCATGTAACGCGTAGTCTTGGTGAAACCAAATGTTGATTAAATTTATTAGAATTAATCTGAGCCATTATTTCAAGAACACACGCCGGTGACAGCCAGTGAGAACATTTTCCACTTTGAAAGAAACATGGTCAGATCAAAATCTATAACAAACAATGAGTTTTTCGGAAGGCATACAGACGCTGTTGAATGTTTTGGTGATTATTATGGCTCTGTAATAACTCCAAATTTTTGTTTGTATACGAAGACATTTAACCAAAAATGATCTTAACCGTCGAAGATGAGTTTTACGCAAACGTCGAGATTACTTTGTACCTTGTATACTAGAGCCCATTTCTTTCTGCTATCTCAAGCCTTCGAACTCTGTTCGAATTTCATTCAAATGTTCACGATTTTTTTTGGTGGATGACGCGTATAGAATGTGATCAACCCATATAGCCAATTACAGTATTTTCATTCCCAAAAATAATAAAGCTCGCTGACATCCTAAATTGGCTGGTTTTGAAACTGAAGTTGCTTTTAATGAATTTAGCTGTTCAAATAGCGTTTAGTTGATCTGCATATCAACAACTCCCGATACATGAACGATTCGACAGTTGGATAGATTCTTGATTATTAGTTGGGTCTTAGAACTCGCTCCAACTAGTATGATTTTAGTTCTCTCTTTCTTTTGATTGCCTCCAAATGCAATTAACTCATTCGATATGGCTATAATATGTTCTGTCATCTTTTAACATTATGATTTAATGTCGATTCATCGGGAAACTGCCCAGTCATATATATTTTCAGAGAACTTTTGGTATAAGCTGCGATTAAATTACCTACCCGTGTTGTCGATCCCGTTGTGGAGAATATAGTACCTATACCTATCGCGATCAGCTCCTCACCGCTTCGCCTCGCTTAGGGTGGCGATTTCACATTTTTTAGACATGTTTTCATGAAGCCCGAACTAGAAATTATAAAAAATAATACAAAAAATTAAAATGTAATCAAACATTTTTTTTTATTAGCCGCACCGCGGCTGTTCTTGACGAAACGTATTCTGGACGTCCAATTTTGGGCCGTTTTTCGAGCACTGCTGGACGTATGTCGCGAATAACACGAACATAGCTGGCCTCCAAGGCGTCAATTATTGCTGGTTTATCAGCATAAACAATTCACTTCACGTAGTAAATAATCGAGAGATGTCAAATCGCACGACCTTGGAGGCCAATTGATAGGCCCATTTCTCGAAATCAACTTATCACCAAATTTTGATTTTAATAAGTCGATGGTTGCGGGCACCGTATGGCACGTAGCACCATCCTGTTGAAACAACATCTCGTCCGGATCAATGTTATCCATATTTTTAAACAAAAAATCATTGATTTAGCCCCAATTCCTGCGAACGACGACGAATCGATAAATTTGGATATTCTTCCACACTTTTGTTTACAGCGGTAATATTTTCTTCAGTACGCACATTCCTTCGACATGTTGATGTTATTGCATTCTCTAGAGAGCATGTGGTACAAAAAAAAATCACGCCATAAAAATCACGAAGTCGTCTATAAGTTGTGAGAATCGACGACTGATTTTCAAAGTAAATTTTAATAATTTCGTAGCGTTGTTCAAGCGTGAGACTATTCATGATGATTTGCCAGAGAATACTGAGATCTGCTAGAGTATATTTTTCATAAAAATTTAATTTTTTGTTTTATTTTTTACAATTCCAGGTTCTATCGGCTTAAGAAAACACCCTTTTATACGAATTTTGCGAATGACATTTTAGAAATTTGAATTCAGGCAAAAACATTTAGCAACCATTATGTTTATGACACGATATACGTATCAGTCCAATGACCTATTATAACACCCAATTTTACATTAAGCATCATAACTTTAAAAATGTGCAATTCATTCCAAAGTAGTATAAAAAAAACAGTTTTCTGTTACCACAAATAATATTGTCTGGCGCATCTTTTATAATTTAGTACATGATGACGTGTGGTTTAAGTGTATTCATAAGTTTTGTCATGATGTGATTCATTAGTTTTTTTTATAATTTATATAAAAGAACCCGTTTAATAAAAACTGGCATAATGTTGCTTTTGGTGATGTATATATAGGTACTATTATAAATACATAAGTATATAGAGTCCATTTGGTTCATAAAGTCCATAGTTTTGATTAACTATTATATAGACATATAAAATTAACAACATGATGTCCTTGTTTATGAAATTTTTACAGTTTTACTCGGATGTGTGCGATTAATATTTAATAATCTTATTAATTATTAAAGTACGACATTTGAAGGATACACACAATATTATTAATGTATATATATACATATGTATATATTTTGAAAAATTTTAACTAATTTTTAACATTCATGACGGTATCTCGTTTTATTCACATTAATTTTTTAATATTACAAACTTGCTTTGCAAAGTAAATTTATAAATTTTACAAAACTTCCAACAATATTATCCAGGGTTAATATATCGCAAATATTTCAAATTTTATTACATCAAAACAATAATATTTATGTAATAAATAAATAAATATATTATGATCACGTTTTTGTTGTAATTATTAATTTATTATTTAATTAACATGATAACTATATTCTATAACACTATAGTTGATTGATATATGCAATACAAATACATTTATATAGTAATATAGTGTAATTTAGTTTTAGCTGTTTTTTTATAATTGTCCAGTAGTTTGACTTTGATCATAAAAATAAAAAATAGTTTATATGACACGCGTTTAGATATATTAAACTGTATACGAAATGTTACAGAACCTCGTATTTAATTATGCATAAAATACAATAAATACATCCTTGAGCTGATTATTACAATATACATACATATATACATACATAGATATGTAAAGATACGTAATATATGTTAGTTTTAGATATTTAAATAATGTTTTTCGAACGTCATAAGAATTCCATTTAATCCGTTTTAATTTATTTATCTTTTCGATTACGGATTTTCTTAAGTCCATTTTAAGATTATATACAAACAGTTTTTTGCACACTTCATATTTACGTCATACGAGTATTGTATGAATGGAACTATTTTTTAAATTATATAGTCACCGAGTATATATTCTAATTACTACATAATAAAATAATTATAAATGTTTTTTATTTAATTTGTGGTAATTTGTACAATCACCTTTGCACAATGTTTAGAGTATTAATTAAAATTTCCAGCCATATTAAGACATTCATCTAGAATAATCAGTTAAACAATAGTTTATTTTTTAATTTGTTTTATAAACGTATATATGTAAGTATAATAGTGCAAAGTCATTTTCAAATAATAAGAACCTTTGTGACAAAATGCTAAATTCATCTTGTTTTACAAAACGTATTGAATGAATGATGTCATGGGACGAAGATCGCGGATGACCGAGGTTAACGCCACAGATTCTTCAGAAATCTAATGGGTGGCATCGTGACTTGTAATATTATGGCATGTGTAAAAAATCACAAAAAAATTAAAACATTAGAAAATTTATGATTTCATACGAATTTAACAAACTATTGGAATTTTACAAATTTAACCACAAGTATTCAAATTAATCTGCAGTCGTTAAAATTCTAGCAATAT
This sequence comes from Tipula unca, assembly GCA_951394425.1. Classification (NCBI taxonomy): domain Eukaryota; kingdom Metazoa; phylum Arthropoda; class Insecta; order Diptera; family Tipulidae; genus Tipula; species Tipula unca. The sequence goes on along the minus strand of OX596381.1, from coordinate 23,668,543 downwards.
TCTTAACCTAGAAATTAGCTGGAAATAAAAAATTATGAAATATATACATACTCGTACTTGAAAGTTGAAATCGATTAACACGTTGGCATTATAGCAATTAATTTAACCACAAACATTTTCCGAGTAAAAGACATGTTCACGTGCGTCGTGGAATTTTTTTAAATTACATAAAAACTTCTTCCGGATTGTGCAAAAAGTTACCAATAAATTATTTTATAAATATACAACCAGTAAACAACTTATTGAGAAATTTTTAATATAGAAGCTTTTTATTAGTCAGTTTATACATTCACAAATTATGTTTAGCATAATTTTGAAATTATTTATGAATGTAATAATCGCATACTTTCAAAGAAATGTTTTATTTTAAAGTATATTCCAAAAATATTCCCAGCTTCCAACTAATTCCCACTTATTTAAACATTTATGTCTCATCTCATGTTATGAAATCGCTATTATTCATTCACACCTTTATTGATTTTGATTTATAACAAATACAATGGAAATTTTTTATAATTTCCAAGGAATTTGCCTGTAAACTCTTGAAAATTGTTTTCGCCTTTTGTTCAATAGAAATTACTTGTTCATTAACTAATCAATGTTAATGTATATGTATAAACGAACTTTGATTTCTGATGCAGGTCAGACAAGGCAAACTAAATTATTATTTTCTAACTATATATACATTACAAAACTTGAATTTTTTTTTAATTACTATACCTGTACTATTGGCGTGTAATGCTACCAACGTATCACTAAGAGATTAGATCAATACATTATATATGTAAAATTGTAGTTTAACATTTATTTCATTGATAATATTAATTAGTTTTTAATTGGAAAACAAAAATTTTATACTAATTATCTATGTGTCCAGGTTAAATATTAATTACTTATTTATTAATTTTTGTTTTGATATCCATATTTACACGGACTGACATTGCAATTTGTTATTTTCTTAATAAATTCTTTTTTTTCAAAATCTAACTTATAATTATACAGCTATTTAGTATAAGTATACATATACTTATTATTAACCTTATTACATGACAACTGTTTGTCAAGAAGTATCGATTTGATGAAAGATTTGTAAAATTTTTGTAATCGTGTTAAATAATAATTATTGTGTTGTAGGATTTGTAAAATTATTAATAATAAATAATATTACTTTTTTGGACGGTTCATTGATTGTATTTTATTGACATCAAAATAACAAATATAATATTTTGTTGAACCATAACAATGAATAACTGTGCCGCGTCGATGAACTCTATATTTATAAGATTGTTACTTCGCGTTGATCAGCGTCATATTTTCTAAATTTTTTCTAACATGTAGATGTTAAATAATAAGGCTATTTTTAAGTATATATGCATAAGTTAGGTTAATATACACTTAAACTCAATGTATTATGCGATTAGTTGTGTGATCTGATTTCAACTCAAAATTCTAATTAAATTTCCTCCAAAAAAATCTATCACTTCAGATTTTATTTTAAATTGAATTTTCTAAAGCTATAGATTTGTCTAAGCCAATAATTCGATTTTTTCTAATACTGACCTAAAGGTTTTAAAGTTGCCCATGGACCATGCAAATTGAAAATGACTACACTTGCTAGAAGAAATTTAGTCAGAGTGAAAATTGACTTTATCCTACAATCCTGTATGAAATATAAAATGGATCGATAGGGCGAAAATAAAGAATTTTATTTGACTTATTCTAGTAATCTTAAACGATTCATTATGCTATACACATGTATTGAACATCAGTTTTTATTCTTACATCTAGTCTCCCACTTCTAACCTCTACTCGGATTCCAGATTTAAATTTATAAATTCCGATTCTATACCTAAAATGCATATCTTCGTATATCGACTATTTATTTCTAAGTTCTAGTCTTCAACTTTTAGAGGCTAGATTCCAAATTCTGAACCAGATTCCATATTTTTAATATGCAACATTCGTTTCCCAGACACCCGATTAAATCCTTTAAGTTTTAATATTAAAATACGTTTTTTAATTATGTAAATAGTTTCAAAACTGAAAATGTTGATAGATTTTCGTTTTTAAATATCCCAGATAATAAACATCTTTACTTAGAAACCTTTACCTTTTGCAAACATATAAAAATATTGCCTAACTGAGCTGCCAAAAATAAAATGATTTACTCCCGTCCCTCTGGGCAGTAATTTAATATGTTCTGTGGGAAGGAGAGCAGGAAAGTGCAGAAGTAACGATGATTAAGCACCTCCCGTCCAATAATTAAAAATATTGTTTACATATTTATTGGTTTCTAAGAGTTATTAGTTCAATTAGGAGCTTTGCAACTGATATATGGTCATGTTTTAACGTTATCCCCATAAAACAATTTAATTATTAAAACTAAAGAGATAAATTCGAGAAAAAGTAAACACGCTGTAACTATAAAACTAGTCAGTCTAAAGTTGAGGAATCCTATGTTACTTTAACAAGCACCAAGCATCCAGTTATTCACGAGCCCACTGGACAGCAGACCAGTTTTCCAAATGTTTCTTTCCATTTGGTCTTCGGACCAATGTGACAGGAGAACTCTATGAACTTTCACGGGCCTCCTCGATCACCCATAGACTAAGCATTCTATCAATCTCTGCGTACAAATCTGCTTGCACATCTGGTGAAATCGGGTAGTATCGTTGTTTAATACCAGGTACAGAGCTTACATCAATACTATGGGTGGTAACAGTGGTGTTTCCTAAGCTCATAATTTCTCGGAATTTGGAAACGATATTGTGCAATTGCTTTTTCTGGTCTAAAGTTAGTTCGTGGTAGTCAGGATCCAGTGATTCATTAACTGGATAATCAGTAACTAAAACTTCTGTTTTCAAGAATGACGGTAAACTTTTAAATTTTACATTTGAAAGTTCTAAGTATTTTTCACATCCCCTAGCCAAAACACTTATATGAGCGCCACTATCGAGAAGACCATAATACGTTTCGTCGTTAATGGTTACATAAGCTCGAGGTCTACCGTCGACAGCGTCAAGCATTATAGATGATGAAATTAATTTATTATCGTGTTTTCGAGATTTCCAATATTTTATTGTACGTAAACGATGGCGGAACACAACAACCTTCGGTTCCTACTAACGAAATACGAGTTGGACTTTGAGGGAAGATCTGGATACGTTGTTGGTGTGGTATTTGTACATTCTTAGAGCTTCCTATTTGAGTGGAAGGTCGGGCCAGGTGTTCGATGCCGCTTCTTCTGTTGTAACTACATGACAGTTTGGATTCGTCTTCGGAGGGTAAGTTTTCCGGGTAGTTTCCCTCCTCTAGCCAAGTTTCCCGATCTCGTCCTGCACAATTAAAACAGAATAACACAGGTTTGGAATAATAACCGGTTTGTTTTATATTATTTGGGTTGCTCGAACGATACGGTGTTGGTTGGTAGATTGCAGCCACATTATAATCTTCTTGATGGTTCTTGAGAAAAGTTTACTACAAACCTCTCTCGACTGGGGACTACATTATTTGTAAGTGATGGTGGAAAATTTTCCAGATTCTGACATGCAGGTTTATGTTGCGTAGGGTTCTTTATAGACGTTTGGGTTGATATAAACATCGTATTGGACTCGTGAAGTAAATTTCTGACATCCAAATTCCGGGTTGTACGTTCTTCTGTCCACATGTCTTCGAGTTCTTTGTATCGGTGGATTAGTCTATCGAGTGTAATATAAGATTCCCCTTTTGTAACTATTTTGAGGCCAGGACGCATATTCTTAACCAAAATACGCATAAATTCTTGGTCGGACAGCTAACCTGTGTAATTCACTCGACATCATGTACATTACCCTGCAAATAAAGAAGTGAACGACTCTCCTTCTTTGTACTTTTGCTTCCTATTATCTAGCTCAGACTTAATACTGTCATCGGTCCTACAATCTCGAAAATATTTCTGCAATAATAAAAACGTTAATACTTGAACAAGTCTTCGTTGAGATACCCTGAAGGTATTAGGATAGATGATTTCATTTATACGGTTTGGTAGTACAAGTTTACTTTTAGGTAACGGATGTATAACATACTAAATTCAGGTTGCGGATGCAGAACATACTAAATTCAGAGAATAACCTTTTAAAACGTTTATCGATTTACGAGCTCATTAAATACATTCCGATTTTTGAACCTCCTATTTCAGTGAAACCTCTACTGCACAATGCATTTTTGAAATGCCAAACTGCTATGTAGTTTATGGATTATATATGATTTACTGTAACCGAATTTTTAAATGTCAATGTGCTTTTCTTAATTTTGAAACAGAATGTTTTTTTCTTACAATCCATTAAGTAATATTTTAAAGTTTCTCAAATTCAAACTTGTTTATCACGTTTGCAATTTTCTTCAAAATTCAAAACTCTATTACTCGTATTTGTGAAGATCTCGAGTTTTGAAAATATTGAATCTAAAAATCTTTTAAGCATTTAGTACATGAAAAAGCGAATTAAAAATTGAGGATAATTTAAAATTCGAATAAAATAACGAGCTATTCTATATGTGCATATATGGAACATTCCACATTGATGTTTTTTAAAAATTGGTTGGGGTTTATCACTGTCTCAATCGATTTTTTTAAACTACTATCTATCAATTATATTAATCAAATCACTAGTGTTCAGAAATTAGATCAATTAACAGCTTATTGCGATATATAGGCTTATAGATTTGTCACATCGATATCAAATTCATAATCTTGTTGACGTATAATAAATGTTCCGTATAATTTCTCTTCCATAATCGAATCGTGCCCACTTAGTTCTCATATAATGTATATATGTACGTACATACCTGTATTTTTTGACTTACAACGTAACGTACGTTTTTGCATTCATTATCGTACCAAGTTCAACCCAATTTCTAAATATGATTCGCTCTTAATTTTTTTGCTGATTTACCTTTCAGTTACCTTTATATATGTTTTTACGATTCAAATCTACTGTAAGTTATCGTTACGTAAACTATTTAAAAGTGAACGTAAATTTAACAATTTCGATTTTTTTTTAATTTAGTGTGTGGAAATTTTTCAACATGCAACACGATTCAAATGAAACCACAAAAATTCTTTATGTGTGTAAATGTACCGATCATTGACCGCAAAATTATGTCTATGGACATACATATATCTTAGAAAGAGACGTTAAATCTAATTTTCCAATTCTTTTGTGCTCGGTGTAATTATCATTCCCCTTCGAATATTCTGGGTATTTCCAACAAATAAAAACAAATCTTCTATATAGACGGGGCGTTAATTATTCGATCATCATTGAATACGCGATTAAACATACGTGACTAGACTTGATGATTAGACAGTTTATATTTTAAGCAGACCAAATACAATAATAAAATTATTTGGCGTAACTATAAATATTATGTGTATGTATGTGTGCGTAGATACATAATATATTATAGAGATAGTATGATACCCCAAAAACACCTTGGAGCTAGGATAAAGTAAAATGAACTCAAGGTAAAAAATTTACCGATTCGATTTTAGGTCATTAGTCATAAAGATATTATGACTGGATAGTATACTTTCACTAAAACCGCTTTTGGTTTATAGCTGTTTAATAATAATTTTGTTTTCTTTATTTTGTAGATATGGCCTTCTTGGGGCATCAGGATGTGGTAAAACCACACTACTTTCGTGTATTGTTGGACGCCGGCGAATGAACTCCGGTGAAATATGGGTACTTGGTGGAAAACCGGGCACAAAAGGATCTGGCGTACCTGGAAACCGAGTTGGTTACATGCCACAAGAAATCGCCTTGTACGGTGAATTCTCAATCAAAGAAACCATGATGTACTTTGGCTGGATTTTTGGTATGCAGACCGCTGAAATTATGGAACGATTACAATTCTTGTTAAACTTTTTGGATTTACCCTCGCAAAATCGTTTGGTGAAAAATTTGAGCGGTGGACAACAGCGTCGAGTTTCATTCGCAGTTGCCCTCATGCATGATCCAGAACTTTTAATTCTCGATGAACCAACAGTCGGAGTTGATCCGCTGTTGCGACAAAGTATTTGGAATCATTTGGTACACATCACAAAAGCGGGTCAAAAAACCGTTATCATCACGACACATTATATTGAAGAAGCAAGGCAAGCACACACAATCGGCCTTATGCGATCTGGCAGATTATTAGCCGAAGAATCACCACAAGCTTTGCTCACCATGTACAGGTGTCAAAGCTTAGAAGATGTATTTTTAAAACTATCGCGTAAACAGGGGCAATCACAAGCGCAACCTGCCGAATTAAATATAAGCAATAATATTTCATTAGCGGCGCTCGCGTTCGGTAGTAAAAAAGATAATCCCGTCTATGTCAGCCAGGAGAGCGGCATTATAGGTTTAAATTTCCACCAAAGTAAAGAGGTTCTAATTAATGAAACAAACGGTTCAGCACTAACGTTAAATCACAAAGAAGTTGAAAGTGTGGTGGTTGAAGGTAATCCACAAGGTCCACCCGCAGTCACATATGACGATTGCAGTGATTGCTTTAAAATAACATCGAAGGGGAAAATACGGGCGCTGCTACAAAAGAACTTTTTACGCATGTGGCGTAATGTTGGAATTATGTTGTTTATATTCGCGCTGCCCGTGATGCAAGTTATACTGTTTTGTTTAGCTATTGGGCGTGACCCGACCGGACTGCGATTGGCTATTGTTAACGATGAAATGAATGATACAGATTGTAGTTTTGAAATGGGATGTTCGTTTAAACAGCTTGGGTGTCGTTATCTGGCGCACCTGAGAAATGATAGTGTGATAAAAGAGTATTATCCGGATCCAGAGAGTGCGAAAGAAGCGGTGCGAAATGGTCATGCTTGGGGTGCCCTCTATTTTACGGATAATTTTACAGATGCATTAGTCGCTCGAATTGCACTCGGTAAGCGGATTACACCGGAATTAAAAAAACTATTTTAAATATTTCTAAATATTTTAATAAATGTTTAATGTATAATCGTAGGTCGCGAGGCTGATGACGAAACACTTGATCAATCTGAAATTCGTGTCTGGTTGGACATGTCAAATCAGCAGATTGGTATTATGCTTAATCGTGATCTCCAGTATGCATATCGAAGCTTTGCCCAAGATCTATTACGTCAATGCGATAATAATCCGAAATTGGGCGACATTCCGATTCAATTTAAGGACCCAATTTATGGTACAAGTGAACCATCGTTTACTGATTTCGTTGCGCCTGGTGTTATTTTAACGTAAATTTATCACAAATTATAAAAATGTTGGGTTTTAAATAAATACTAATATTAATTAAATTGATTTCTATTTTAGAATTGTATTCTTCTTGGCCGTAGCTCTAACATCATCCGCACTCATTATCGAACGTACTGAAGGTTTACTTGATCGAGCCTGGGTTGCTGGTGTAACACCTGGTGAAATTTTATTATCACACGTGGTTACCCAATTCATTGTGATGTGTGGTCAAACCGCCCTCGTTTTAATTTTCATGATCATCGTATTCGGTGTCTCGTGCAACGGCAACATCGTTTTAGTTATAATCTTAACAATTTTACAAGGATTGTGTGGTATGTGTTTCGGCTTTGTGATATCAGCTGTGTGTGAACTAGAACGTACAGCCATTCAATTAGCATTAGGTTCATTTTATCCAACACTTCTGTTATCGGGAGTCATTTGGCCGATTGAAGGAATGCCTACAGTGTTAAGGTATATTTAAAATATTGAATTTAGCAAACGTGCGAATACAAAATATATCTTATTTTTTCATTCAGATACATTTCACAAGGGCTTCCTCTAACAATGGCAACAACAGCACTCCGATCGGTGTTAACGCGCGGATGGGATTTGTCAGAGCCAAATGTGTACAGTGGTTTCCTTTCAACAATAATATGGATTGTGGTATTCTTGGTGGGCACACTGGTTGCACTTAAACTAAGACGAGGATGATCAAATTTTCAACATTAGACATCTTTTGTTTTTTATTTTTATATTTTAATAATAAATTAATTATTTTATAATTTATAATTTTATTTAGCTAGACAAACTATTTGATACATGTATCATCAAATTAACCGGTTAACGTGGATTGAGACCGTAAAACAAATAAATCAAATCAAATTGTAAATAAACTTTTTAATAAAACATAAATTGATCTAAAATCAAAAAAAAAAAAAATTAAGCATATGCTGTATAGGATAGGTCAGTAGGATAAAATATAAAATAAAAAACGACAAATAAGGGATATTTTTGTACATACAACACAAAATATAATTACATAAAAATATAAATAATAATTGTGTCTGTAATGTGGGACTGTGAAAGATATTTTTTTTTTAATAAGCCAAAATTATAATAATTATTTTAGAAAATTAATAAATATAATATTAAATTAATTATAATTAATATGTGACACACGAACGAAATTTATGGTTCTAATATATTCCATTTTTCAGATATCGTGTTTTCTGTAGGTGTAAATTTTTTACAATACAATACATTTAAAATATTATAATTCATTTCAAATGGTTTTATGTTGTCTTCAAGTGTTTAGATTTTTTAAAAATAAATAAAGGATAAATAAATATTATAATAATTGTATAAAACATAGTGCATAAGAAAATGTAATTAAAAATATTTGTTTTAAATATTTTCAAATTTTTTATTTAAAAATTTCATCAGTCACTGATCAAGTCTTTTCGCTGCGAGTGATTCTATCTAAATATTATGAGACATCCATTCCCGTACATCAGGTGTTCCTGGATTTCCGGCAGGCCTATGACTCGATCAATCGAGAGAGTTTGTGGTCTGCCCTGGAATACCTAAGAATGCCAACAAAATTGGTACGACTGTGTAGGATAACAGTGACGCAGTCTCAATGCTGTGTTAAAGTTGAGAACAAGCTATCGACAATTTTTGCAGTTAACTCGGGTTTTCGGCAGGGAGATGCTCTGTCCCCGATACTCTTTAATCTCATGTTGGAGTACATCTTTCGTAAAACTGAAACACCTCAGCGCAACATCTTATATCGCCAGTCCAATCAGGTGCTTGCATATGCAGATGACATATGCGTGTTTGGACTGAATAGCAACGGAGTGAAAGAAATATTTGATCCGCTTGTAAAGTTTTCAGCTTCAGTTGGACTTCAGATCAATGAGTTCAAAACGAAATACCTGATCTCTGGTTTTAGGGACAATGGCACACCAGATTTTAGTAGTGGCCACCACACGTTTGAGGGAGTGACGAGGTTGAAATAGTTGGGTTCTCTTATCACTCACGATAACAGTTCGGGTGTGGATATTAAAGTACGGCTGGCAACAGGCAGTGCTTTGTATCCAATAACGCCACTGTTAAAGTCTAAACTCCTATCAAGGGCCGTGAAGCTGAAGCTTTACAAAGCGTTGTTTAGGCCTGTTGTTATATTTGAAAATGAAAGTTGCGCGCTGGCGGATGAGTACGAGAGGTATATCTCCTTACATTTTAGAGAAGAGTCATGCGTGTGATTTACGGCCAAAAACGCGAAGTAGATGGCACATACCCAGCTCGATTATTATAGCTTTTTAATAATAGTAGCTATTTAATAACAAAAATGGCCGTTGAAATCAAAAATTCCATTCTCTCAAAGTGATATAACCGAAAAGCACATTTAAGTATTGTACAATGAGTTTGTTTATCATCGATGACGCAATGGAAAAGATCGTTAATTCACATCATGCCCATTCAAAAATTGCTTAATAATTCAAACCAATTTTCATCAGACGTAGAAAACTAACCGAATCAGTTATATCGTTCAACAGTTTTGGCAAGATCATAAACGATCTATATCATTAGCCCATTCATTACACTTTTACTTATAATCGCCAACACGAATATTGATGTTTTCAAAATTCACCACGATTTCAAAAATTAGCTTTGGTTTAATGATCGAGCGTTGTGGCATTGAGAAAACATTCATATTATATCATAATCAATCATCCTATACCAGAGTATAGTACAGCTATAGTCACAAAGTCACTCACCATATAGATACGAAAGGACCTCCAATTTTTTCGAAAGTTCATTAACGCCCGACAAATTGAAGATCGCTAAAACCGTATTTGAGCAAATGATGGGAAAGAGTATTTGTCGACTGTCCAAGAACCCTTGGGCAAGCCCTCTTCATCTTGTCAAAAATAAAAACAGCGAATGGTAACCATGGAGCGACTACCGCCGGTTTAATGCTAATACTGTACCTGATCGAAATTCGATCTCGCAGATCCAAGACTTAGCACATTGTTTAGAGTGCAAACAATTGTTTTCCACAATCGACCTCATAAAACCGTTCCATCAAATACCAGTTGAGAAAAGCGATATCGAGAAGACAGCGATAATAACTCCATTGGGTTTGTTCGAATTTCCGAGAACGATCTTTGGCCTGCACAAACATATCAAAGGTTTATCCATGCTATTCTGGAGGGTTTGGATTTTGTCCATCCATACACTGACGATCTGTTAGTATCGTCAGAAAATAATGGCCAACGTCTAGAACATCTCAAACTTATTTTTGATAGGTTTAAGAAATTCGGAGTCGTGATCAATTTGTCAAAGTGTGTTTTTGGTAAAAAGGAAGTTAAATTTGTAGGCAATTTGATTTCTGAACGAGGTACGCAACCTCTTCCAGAAGAAGCATCTGCTATTTTAGAATTTCCCGAACCTGTCGAAGTAAGAGGTTTACGAAAGTTTTTGGATATGTCCAATTTTTACAGGCGATTTATTTCAAACGCAGCAAAAATTCAATCTCCACTACTATATATTTCACGATCTCTGGCTGACGCAGCAATTTTGGCACATCCTTCATTGGAAAGCACCATATAGCTAATGGTCGATGAATCAGATTACGCCATGGGTGCTGTGGTTCAACAATTCACAAATAACGAGTGGGAACCGTTGAGTTTTTTTTCGCGGAAATTTTCTGTTGCACAGACAAAATATAGCGCTTATGACCGAGAATTGCTAGCAGTTTACTCCGCTATTAAATATTTCCAGTATATGTTAGAAGAACGAAATTTTGTTATATATATTGATCACAAACCACTGTCGTTTGCTTTTCGCCAAAAACTAGAGACAGCGCCTCCATAGGCCAATTTTCTAAGGATATTCACCATATTTCAGTAAAAATTAATATTGTAGCAGATGCAATGTCACGCGTAGAGACCTTTTAAGTTCCTAGTTTTCTTGATCTAGATTAATTAGGTAAAAAACAACAAGACAACGAGCTAGGTAATTTAATAGATAATCCGAAATCCCAAAATACCTTAACTTTTTAATAATATTAATTAATAACTAATATTTAATATTTAATATTTGTCTACCTACAAGTAGTACACCAATATATTGCGACATGAAGAACAATCAAATTCGACCTTATGTTCCAAAAGAACTTTGAAAAATAATTTTTGATCATTTCCAGAAGCTGGCTCATCCAAGTATTAAAACCTCAACAGAACTTGTACGAGCAAGATATGTATGGCCATCCATTAGCATTAATAAAGATTGTGCGACCTGGGCACGTTGTTGTATCCAATGTTAAAAGTCGAAAGTATCTCGATATACTCAAAGCTTAATTGGTATAAGTGCGAATTGCCAAACGATCGTTTTGATCATATTAATGTTGAGATTATTGGACCATTTGGATATACCAGATGGACGAAGGCTGTTGTTGTGAAACCACTGCTGACCACTCCAGTAAAGAAAACGCCTGAATGTTAAAATAAAATTATAATTTAAAACCTATGGCGGAAACAAATTGAACTTAAAAAAACGAGCACACATTTTATGGTAATAACCTAAATAATAATAATTAAATATAAAATTGCAAAACGCAATTTGGCAATTATTAATTAATATTAAAACATTAATGTGTGTCAAAATTGTAAAAACAAAATAAGTCAATAACAACAAATTGACATAGAATATTTAGTATATATAGTTGAAGATATATTAAAATCAGATATAGTTATAGTTATAGGTATAGTTCAGTTCATATCAATCCATTGTAAAAGTTGTAGCAGTTGTAGTCCAATTTTTAGTTGGTAATTTAAATCAATAAGTAATATAAGAGTTCCAGTAAGTTGTAACCTGAAATAATCAATTGACTTCAAATAAACTACTAAAATTCAAATCAAGTGTTCTCAATTATCAAAGAAGACCCAAGAAGAGCTGATTAACAAACTAGTAAGTATAATCTTAACCAAAAAAACAAGCAATATTGCCAAGCCCCCACCAGTGGTAAGCGGGTATTGTTCATATATAAAAACATCCTACTAATACAAAACGGTACCATTCTTTACGACATTGGCGGACGAACCTCGTACGGCAAAGCGAGGGGGGAAGACGGAAGAGTGTTTCAGCGCTCAAGCTTCCCTAGTTACAAGTGTCGATAAAGAACTGACTCATAACTAACATTCAATTACATTTCTCCCGAATATTTGGATTAGTCCAAATATTCCAACTTTAACGACAGTAAATACGCAACACAACATATTCAATGACCTCATGATATGCAGTTCCACACAAATATATATCATCCGTAAATACATCATCGGCTCATATTCATAATCGTATAAAATACCTCATGTATATAATATTAACACTATTAAACACACTATTACACTCACATATAGAAGATTTACAAGTATATATATAGTTACGTATAAAAACAACACATTTATACAATATTGATGCTACAGACACCTCAATAGAACTATCGTATACCCATAAACACAAGATTGTTATGTATTATATTTTGTGTTAAGCAAACACGTAAATATAACACTGTACCTTCCATAACCGCGGAAACCGTAGCACGGACTATTTATAATAATTGGATAGGTAGGTTCGGTGTCCCTAGTTATATTACAACTGACCAGGGACGACAATTTGAATCGGTATTATTTAGCGAGAAAATATTGGGAATGGAACATAGTAGATCATCACTTTACCATCCGTCAGCTAACGGCTTAATTGAACGTTGACATCGTGACCTGAAAGCTGCTCTTAAGTGTAGCTGCGAACGCAATGAAAACTGGGTTAAATATGTACCAATAATCCTTTTCGGGATGCGGGCAGCTTTGAAACGTGAATCGGGAGTAACTACGTCTGAATTAATTTATGGCACTACAATTAGATTCCTTAATCCAATGCTTGGTCGAACCAACGAAACTGATTTCTTTGCACAATTAAGGAACATCATGAACAAGTTACAACCAAAACAAACCTCTCGCCATAACAAACAAGTGATTTTCGTCAACGAAAATCTTAGTAAATGTACACATGTGTTTGCTAGGACTGACGCTGTTCGAGCTCAACTTCATAATCCGTATGGTTTTGGAACGTAACGAAAAAGTCTTTAAAATCCGGGTAAAGAACAGAGATGTTATTATCTCGATTGATAGGTTAAACCCTTCGTATTTGCTGGAAGACATGGATGAACTTAGTACCAATGACACAATAAAAACAACTCCCAGTAAGAACGAGGAAAATTCTTCCTCTACCGAAACAATTCCAGAGCCAAGAATCGAAATTGAGGCTAGGACAACAAAATGTAAATGTCAGAACCCCCAGAAATTCAATGTCAAACGTGATGCATAGAACGTTATGACGTAACCCGTACGTATATATCAAATTTTGACACGAAAAATCTTACGAACCGTCCTTCTATTAAAATACCAATTAAATTCAAACAAGCTTTGGTCAAACATTGATTTGGCTTAATGATCGAACTTTAAGGCATTGAGAAAACAATCATAGGAACACCATTTGGTTTAATTGAATTCACAAAAATATTATTTCGGTTCATCGCTGTTCTTAAAGGCAATTGTATATACGTTCTGGTTTGCTACATAGGTGATGTTTTAGTTGCACTAAAGTATACTAATTAGAGCACTTGACGAATAGCCACTCATCATCAGATAACTCTAAATGAGGTTTTATATAGTTTGAGAAATGTCTATCTATCCGATGTCGGATGAGTCTATTGCTCAAACCACTCTCTGCCGCTTTTTGAAAAATTTGGAAAAGCTACCCTAGTAAATTTCTGCAAAAGCCATAATGCCGATTTTCGACGAAAGTTACGTTGCCGCATTATTGGACTAATCCTGGACATCAAAGGCTACACCAAAATGCGATTTTCACTCGAGTTTGAGTTGAATTTGTCAATCGTCGTCCAATATTTCAATTGAAAGAATATACCAAGTTAAACTGATTTATAGAACCGTTCATCTATTAAAATATCAAAATACATATCAATCAAATGAGTCACGCCCTTACCTTATGATGGTATCCAAAAATCACATTTAAATACAATTCAAAATGGCGCACGCACGGTGCACTCTTAAAAATTACTTATTACATATTTGTTTCGTGTTGTTAAGATCTTAACATCATGTTATTTAATTTTATTACATCACTTATAACTTTTAATAAACGTCTAATTTAATTATTTTAAAGTGGAAATTCATATTTAAAAAAAACTCAAGCATATATTTAAAACCAAAACAAACGGTCTCTTTACCTTGAATATTGACAATTCAAATAATGTTGTGTTTGTAACTCGAATTGATGAACAATGAACTGTTCGAAAATTTTAATATACAGTTGGAACTCGGAATTATATTTAAATTTAAAAAAATTTTATGGGTTAACATCGTAAAACTTTATATACTGGACGTTAGATGTCACGAGAAACTGTTCGAAAATGTGTCCCCACTATACGTCAAATCTCTATTTATTTACAAATTTTTTTTTGGTTTTTCGTCTCATCTGTCAAAATATTTTCTTTTATTTTTTGTTCAGTATTCATTCATCAAAATTGTGTCAAGATAAACAATATGTTTTGTGTTTATGTGTAAAAAAAAATCAAAATAAAGTGAAAAAAATTTGCATAAAACTGTTTTCGGCGATTGACTATGGAAAAACTTACAATGTCGAATGCATTTCAAAAGTCGATAGATAATTTAAAGAATACGGAATGCAGGTACATTAGCAAAAATATTTTCTATTAAGCGTGACGTAGTGGAATACGTGCTGCGATTTTTCTATTTTTTGTGTTCTGAAAATATTAAAAAACTAAAAAAATATACTAACCCATACCGGATATGATTAATAATACTAACTACACAAGACTATTTTATTTATAATTTATGTTAATTAATGCTGCATCCATCATTTTTCAGCCAAAAGGAGAAAATTGGACATTTCTTGCAGATCGTGGAATGCCTTCAGTCGCCGACACTTCGCTCGAACACCAATTACTTGACGTATTTGAGTGCTGGAATGAGCACCTTACTGCTGTTTTGTGAAGATACTGATTCTGTAACGAGGATGAGGTAATTATGACGAAGCAGGAAATTAGGTGTGATAAGATCGTCACTAATAAGTCTTAAGGTGTGAGCTTGGGTTGAATTTGAATTTAAACCTGTGTATTAGTATTTAATAGTTTTATCGATTTTTGTGTAGTTGTTTGACGTTACCTGTTGCGTAGTTTATGTTCAACATGTCATCTAATATTCATGTGTAAGAGCTTTAATGGGAATTTGATGATCCCGGTGTGGGAGTTATTCATATGCTGGTTGATTTCTTACATCCATATCGTCTTGTGCATTATGTATACATATATAATTCATTTACCCACATCTTAAGGTACTATAGACAATTACTTATTAATGAGATAATGAGATATTGAATAATCGATTACGATTTTAATCTTTTGGAAATAAAACAAATCTAGATTATTAAAGTTGGGATTTCTGCCACACATGGCATTTGTTCAGCATAGATTATTCATGAGTCAATTTGACTCAAGCCAAAACTGTCCAACGCTCTGTTTTACGAATTCTCAAAGTTTGGTAAACTTAGCTCGGCACTGCCTGTCCGCCAAATTATTCTTCTTCGTGCAACACGGATATCGCATTTCATTTTATTTAAAACGATTTTTTAAAGTAAGATTCTCTATTCTTCCAGCAATAAAAAGTTAAATTCAAAATTTGAAACCAGCATTTCAACAAGGCTTCTATGAATTGCAGGCTTTAGACATAATTAATGTTTAAGTTATTTATCAGTTTTTTAGTCTAACTTATGTTATCAGTTCACTTTTAATTTCAAAATTAATCGGAATTGATAAAAACTACGGTTATCTAATACATCTAAGTAATTTAAATCCCAAACCAAATTTAAGATTTCATTTAATGCCGGTTACCATTAAACAAATTGAAAAACTTAACAAATTCCTCTCATTTTAGCGCTGAAGAAAATTTAAATAAAATTATCCGATTCTGTGAAAATGGCAATATAGTCCGAGTACAGGTGGAACTCTATCATGAAATTAAAAAGAATGGCAACGAACGTTCGTTACGGATTTGCTTAAATTTATTCTCGTACTATTGCCATCTGATAAAACAACGAAAAGCACGATCGTACGCACAAAACCTACTTCCATGCGTATACGCAATATCACGACGCACCGAAACATTATTACTTGAAACTTTAGCAGAATTTTTAAAGACATTTTGTAAATATTTACAAAACTGCATGACCGACAATGAAACGAGTAAGCTGATTGAGGTTAGTATTTAAATGTCATCGAACTTTGCCCAAATATTAAACTTAATATTTAATTCACAGATATTTCTGGACGATTTAAAAACCGATTGTGCCGTTAAACGTCGATGTTCCGCGCAAAATGTGATCACCCTTATCGAGAATTCGTGTAAACCTGAACAATTTTCACAATTTGCTTTGACCACGGCTCTCGATATATTGATTAAAGACCAGAGCTTAAATCCAATTCTCGGTATTATGGGTTTTCTCCGAATTATTTTGCCGATCATTTTAAAAACGGAGAAATGTGATTATTTTAAAATTATCGAGATTTACGAATTGTGTCTACAGTATTTGAATGAAAAAAATCACAGCATTATTAATGCATCACTAGAAGTTATCAACGTGATTCTAGTGAATTCCGATCGTAATTTAAAAAATATTTTACGAGAATATGACACCAAAGAAATTTTGTTGAAGAAAAAATCGTTAAAGAATTTAATATTTCATATATCGCCGGGCGCATCGCTGGAGAGTCAAAAAAATTCTCGAAAATCGAGTGTCGATGAGAAGAAGGAGCACACGAATCAACATTTAAAAGTCGACGATCGGATTATGAATTTAAGCGATGCTGAATTGGAGTCCTTGAAAAGTATGGATTTTGACACGGAAATTGAATTGATCAATAAAAAATCGGATGAAAATAAGCCCACAACGGCAACGAGTACTTTAAAGCCGCAAAAGTCGATCGAATCGTTTGGATCGTTTATTAACTCGATATTACCGAGTACCAATACCGATAGTGTGTCAAAATTTTTTCGTTCGCAGCTAATCAGTGAATCACCCGTCAAGGTACAACAAACATCTAAATTTTACGACGAAGATAATTTATCGATGGACTCGATGAACAATAGTTTTGTGTCGATGCAGAGCCTACCGTACGATACACAATCTGAATCTTTGATTACGCTAAAAGAGGAACACGAGGTGATCTCAAATATTCCGCTAACGCCGGAAATCAAAATTATCGATCAATCGCAATCGATTATAGAACAGTCGATTAGAGATGCGTCAGAAATTGATTGTCGTCGTGATATTACGATCGGCTCTATATTGGACCAATCGATTTTGGAATATACTGTGCGATTAGTGTGTTCACGATTTTTATTGACTGGAGAGAAAGGGGAATTAATTCCAGATCACATTGTACGCGTTTCGATTAAAAATTTATCACTGCTGATTATTTCTAATTGTGTTGCGATAAATCCGCAGTTACTACTTATAAATCTTGAAAACGATAGCCCAAATGAACTCGAAAATTTCGATATTTTACTTGACGACGATGACGATGACGATGACGATGAAGAAGAGGAAGATGATGAAAATGAAGTCGTTAGTGACACAATCGATTCAAGCCAAGTAGAAAGCAGAACTGAGAATACCGATGCTATTGAACGGGATGCCATTAATGATAATTTGCTCGAGATCAAAGACGATCACTTTGGTGAGACCTCGACCAAATTTTTAGATTTATTTTCCACACCACTAAGCAGAAGCGTTAATGAGTCTTCCATAAAATCAAATCAAGCACCAATCCAATCCAATCTGTCACGCTCAGAAATTATCTATGAAAAGTATAAAAAAGATTTGACCAAAATGTTAACTCCCCTTACGTTAAAGTCGACAAAAGATTTACTGATGTCAGCGAAAAATGATGGGCAAAATATTTATGATGTCATGCTATTCGCCAATCATCATGATCCAATTTTGCGCGGTAATACACAAAATATTATCTCGAATTTTATCGGTGAAATAATGAAAAAGACAAATAATAAGTACTTGACCCATGAAATTATAACGATAAAATTGCTAAACTTGAACAATCTACTAAAAGTGGTCATTAAATCGTTTTTCGATGAGATACATACTGTCGTAAAACAAGCGTTAATCGCATTTGAATGTATTTTCCCATTTTTACTCAGATCGAATGCCGTGCTGCCAAAGGAGACGATTGTGGTCGATCTCGTTTCAAATGTGAATCATACGATCGATAGTGATGACGTGCAAATATCGGCGAAATGTATATTGGAGAATTTACTGTTGGTATTTGAAAATAAGTATTGGGTTGTGCAATGTAAATATGTCGAGGTGATTGCCGGGCTGGATTTCGGTGCAATAAAATCCAGTTTGGGTGATAATTATGGAGCCAGTATTGAGGTATGTGATTTGTGTTTTTTGTTACTAACACCTTGGTAATTGTAAAATTAATTTAATATTTTTAATAATTCCAGAAACAATGTCTAAATCATCTCATGACACTACTAAAAGACAGTGATATTCGTGTACGAAATCATGTAGGCTCTCTATTAAGTTCGCTTATCATAAACCAAAGCAATGACCACAATGACAAGTGCGATCTTGAAAATACAACAATCAAAGACTTTATAAGCGAGCGAATATTCAATGAACTTCCCATTCCATTAAATTATGTGATAAAATCAAATAACTCGACTGTTAATTCCAATAAGTATTTAGGTAAAATGTTATACGTTCTAAGTAATAGTATGCTAGAGATTTGTGATAAAAATCAACAATTTGGGATTATTAATGCGATTAAAGAACTGGTCCTAAAATTTAATCCAATTTTTTATAATACCATATGGAATGAATATAAAATACTAGAAGTATGTCTAAGTTATGTACATACAAATATTGTGACTGGTCTGGATTTGACGTGCCAAAGTGATTTACTGATAATTTGTACGAACTTAATATGCGGCTCGACGTATGCATTCTCGAAACCGAATCAATATGTTAAAATTTATTTAACTCATTTGCTAAAAATTTTGAATATATTCGAGCATCTGTTTATGGATACGAAACCGTTGATCATACCGAAGGGCCAGAAAGCGGATTTATTTGTGGGTGCCAAAGAATTGCAGTCGTTGAATAAAATTGGATATTTCGGGAATAATCATTTTTACTTGAAACTATTTAAGATATTGAAATGTGGATATGAAAGTTATAAAGTATGTTTGACGATATCCTATCATTTCGTAGTAAATCTAAATACATTTGATTTTTTCACAGATAACAATAAACAAAGATTCAGGATTCAAAATATTTGAACTTCTCAAATCAACCCTTTACTCATTGACCGTCATACTCGAACTAAAAGTGATCGATAACATAACAGTCTCGATCAAATTGATCGAAGAAATTCTAAGCTATTTGACTTCAATTATTGTGTACATACCAAAACGGTCTGTAATTTGTACGAAAACCCTTCTCAAATATCTTTTTGGTCGTAATTTCCAGCAGCGTCGACAAAATTATGATTTCTTTTTAAAAAAATCATTCGATTTGTGTGACGAAGACAGTGTTATCGAATTATTTGAATACATCAAAGAGTTTTATACGTATAAACCGTCTGATTTGGCGGTCGGTGATACAAACGGTGATTTAGGAAGTTACATAAAAATATTTGAATCAATGGTGATCTACTGTTTGAAGTTGTTTACAAAATCGAATTCGGAAATCCAAGCGGAAATTTTGGATATGTTGTGCCAATTGTTGGAATTTAAAGTGAATTATTGTTTACTTGATGCGAATAATGTGTTTATTGATTTTGTATTGCGGCATATCGATGTTATTGAAGCAGGAAGTGTGAGGTAAGTCGATTTTTTTTTTTTAATAAAAGAAAATATTGCAACATTTCTAAAAATGAAATTAGAAATATTTTACTTGGGTTTATTATATTTTGCCAAACTATACACAAATTTCAATTTGTCTTGATTTGGTTCTATGCGGATGTTAGAAAATTCAATTTGCTTGACATAATAACAGGAATTGGTAACAGTTTATTCTAATGATCATAGTTTTAGACATCCGGGAAAAATTATTTCAAAAGTACGCAAGAAATGATCCTTAAAGATTTAATTTTGAATTAACTTATAGTAACGCTAGCGGCTACATACTGAGCGGTCTTACCATATCCTTGATGAACACAAACAAAATATATCAATATAAATTGTTGTACCTAATGGTATACCTGGAAAACCTTTGTTGGAGTGTGAATTTACTTAAAAATTCACCGCTTGTTATATCTTAGGTCAAAAATCCTTATAAAGTATATTTCTGTTTTCATTCTAATGTGTAAATAAAATGTTTTATTTTTTTTCCAACTAACTAATTAAAAATTCTAATTCTACTGAATAATTTTTATTTTTTTTTTATATCTTTTTTCCTTTTAGAAAATGTGAATTATTAATTCCGAACATTATGAAATTTTTATTTCACTTATCCAAGCAAAAGGATAAAAAATTAATCACAATTCCAAAAATCATAAATATTACGGATAATCTGCTGGCAAATAATATGATCCGAAATGGAAGTATTAAGTCGTTAGTGGAATTGGCTTATGAAACATTTTTTATACAAAAAATTAATTCATCTGGATCCCAAGAAACAGAACAATTACAGATTAAAGATTTGAATACACAAAAAGAAGTGGTGTTGTCAATGCTGGTGAAATTTTTGGATTGCTATGAGGTAAGAGGTTTTCAATTTCGTCTACATACCATCGAAATCTTGAGTTTTTAATCGTTTTCAGATTCGAAAAATTACAACCGTAATTATAACATCGATAGAGCCAGAAAAGCCAATTGACGAAAACGAAATCTATCAAATATTTTTGAATATGCTTCAAGAGAATAAAATTCTAATCACTCACTTGGATGTTTTAGAAAATATTAACAATTTTTACGAATCGTTTAAAAAAAACGTTCTATTTGATAGTAAAAATATGGAGCTGTCGATTAAATTATTTTTAAATACGCTCGAACGCGACCCCATCGGTGTGCACGAAATCGGAATGATAGTAATTCTGTTAAAAAATTTGATATTCAAGACGGACGAAATTTATATCGAAAATCATATAAAATATTTCCTTAAAGAACAACAAAATAATTTCAACACTGCAACATCGTCGCCAAGTAGCTATTTCATAAATAAATTCTATAATTTTTTAAAATTGCTAATCGATAAATATGAAATTGATTATGGTGCCGACAATATAAATTATTTAAATTTTGTAAATATTTTATTTAAAAATTTAAAACGAGTCAAAAATTTAAAACATTTATCGAAACTGTTGCGTGATAATTTCGAAAATGATTTGAAATTTGTTAGTAAAATGTTTGAATTAAATTTCACTAGTGTATTGATTGAATTTTTAATTGAAATCAATTATGATTATAAGAATTTATTTTTATTGTTGAATGATGAGAAATTTATGGAAATTTTGGATAAAGATGTACGATTGCAATTGATTAGGAAATTAGATGAAAATCAGGTTCGATAAATTCAAGGTTAATGCAGTTATCAGTTTGTCATATAAAAATAAATATTTGTTACAGGAGTTTTTGGACAACATCGATCAGCCCACGATTGAGTATATTATGCAGTGCAACATTGATATACTTTTTATGGATAACAGTTTATTTCTATTGTCTTTGTTGACGACGACAAAACACTCAAATTTAGTGTTTGATCATCTTGTGAACTATTACCGAAAGTTCCCAACAAATGTAAGTATACATTGATTGCTTTCAAACAGTTCAATTTCGATGCTTTGACCTTTAAATATATTTTGAAGAATTCGCTTTCAGCGGCAACAAAATAAAATTTAAATTGGCTGCCATTCACTCATTTTCATTAAATTATTTATTTATTATATTTTCAGGCAAATTTATACAGCCTATTGAAATTATTAGAAAAATCGTCCAACAATATTTCTCTCCAAATTGCTAAATTTTTAATTAGCAATATCATTTACACTACGAAAGGTATTACACAAAAAAAATCCATAACATTACTTTTATTAAAAATGATGGAAATTAATTCAGAACAACTAAATGACCACGATTTAGAAACCTTTGCGAATATAATATCCGATATAAAATCCGATACATTTTTGAAAATGTTTAATTCATTAAATTTCGACGAGAAATATGAAAATTTGCACAATGATTTAATGCGAAAATCATTAGACTATGTAAATCGAATGATTTTGGTGAATTTAGATTTGATAAAAACTACAAATATAACCGAAGATTGGTTTTATGAACAATTAAAGTATTATTGCTATAGTGAGAATAATTGTATATCACCGAAATATATTGTCGATATGTTGAATGAAATCAAATCGGAAAGTAAATTAATTACATTACTCGACCAACAGGAATTCAATCTTAATATTTTGCCGGACATAATAAAAATCTCATTCGATAATATGATAAATAATTTTAAAATTGATTGTATCCAATATAATCCGCACATAAATTATTTAAAAGTTTCGATACTATTAAAAAATTCATTAAATTTGTTATACAAAAATTTGAGTAGTCTAGTACTAAACGAATCAATAAATTTTAATAGTCATCAATTTTTAATAAAATATAATATAATAAAACAATCGGTAATCAATTTTTTAAATAAATTAACGCTGCTGGAAGAGACATCACTAATATTTATTGAGGAAAAATTTATAAAAAAATTTATAAAAGACAATTTATTAAAAACTAATTTTTACGCATTACTACTGAACTATTTAAAGATTTTATTAAATCATTTAAAAATAATTTTGTTACGAGGCAATAGTATCGATAAAAATGTGAATGAAATGAAATGGATTCTAATTTGTGTTCGCCTAATATTAAATGATAATAATTTATGGATTGAATTAAATGTGAATAGTGCATATACGGACATTATTTTTGAGGCTGTGAATATAATATTTTTCTATTTAAAAAATATATTGAGTGCAACGAATTTTTGGCGCAAGTATCGATGTCCTGATAATTTTGTGGAGGTGTATGAACGGCATAAGTATTTGAAAATATATACAAAGGCTATGTTTATTGCGAAATATATTGAGGAGCACGAGAGTGTTCGGATTGAGGCCAAACAGTTTTCAGAAATTCAGGTGAGTGATTTTTTCTTTTAAAATTAGAATTCAATTTCGAAAATCGAATATCAACTTAAGTTGCTCTACCTACGAAATTAATTGCTCCTGCGGCGAATTTATCTGTAAAGTGAATGATTTGAATCTTTACTATAAAGTGCCTGCAACAGTAAATAGTTGCATTCTATGTCGTTCAATCCGAGATATTGTGAAAACTCCTTTACATTTAAAGACTGAGCCATTTACACCGTTTTTATTTCTGAGAAACATCCTTCCGGGTGAAAGGAACCCATATACCAATTGTTAGAACTTTTGTTAGTTAAAAAACAGGTCAACGGCCTCCTATAGATGATTTTCAAAGAAATTTAACACTTTGTCTTAATATTTGCACTACAACCGATCTGGCCGCAGAGTCTTTCGAAACATTTTCTTAGTTTCGACAAACACATCCTGAGTATATCTCATTATTCCATTTGCATTTTCAATTCCAATTATAGTTAAGGGTTGTAAATACAATTATTAGCGTAAACTATTATTTTGATCGGGAAATGCACATAATAGTTTACAGTAATTTGTAATTCCATAATAATGAATTTCAATCCAATTACATTATACTTTAGTTGTACAACAGAAAGATTATAAAAAAAATTTCAATTTACCGATTTCTCAATTAATGATGGTTATTCCTTATCTACTAAAGTATCTAGTAAAAAAATTGCATTTATATATTGATTCATCTTGCAAACACTTATTTTTTTTTTTAAATACTATTCAATTTTTCTTTTCTTTTTCATTTCTAGAAAATTATATTGTCTATTGCAACTGCAATTCTACGTACAAATATTTTATATTCATTTGCAATAACACCACTCGAGTTATTTCCCAATTATAATTTCTCCATTCAAAATGAAAATTCCGCAATAGGAGCACCAAAAAAGGAAGAAATTGATTGTGTTACATTACCATCGATACCAATCGAATATCTTAATGATGTGGAAATTTTAGAGAAATTTGTTAAAAGGTGGGTAATATTTTTGGTTATGTATTTTCTCATTGACGCAAACAATAATTAATTCTTATTTTATTATTATTTTTTTTTCTTCTTTAATTCTTCTTACAGAATAAATACATTTGGTTTTTCATCGCGTCAACAATTTGAAGAGCTTTTTATGACGCTATTGGTGCTGGCAAATAAAGAAAGTGATTTCGAAATGATTGGTAAGTTAGATAACGTTATATGGTGGTTGACGTTTTATTAGCATAAAATTAAAAACGAAATGTAATAAAAAATTTGTAATGTTTCGAGAGCAATTTTCCAATTTTTTATTATATTGATGGAAAATTATGTATCGCAAATGGAGGTCAAAAATTAAGAAAATTAGGTTGTTTCTTTTTATGGGCGCACAAATTTTTATGTTCTGATACTTTTACGAGTATGTCTTTATTATTGTTTTAATTTTATATATGGAACAAATTAGAAATTATTTGGGTGTAATAATTAGATTTAAACAAAAGATATTACGTATATATGTATGTACGAGTATGTAAAAGAAACTTGTTGCTTTCGTAGTCAAAAAATAAATAAAGAAAAGGTCTAAAAGGATTAAAATACTGTTTATACAGTGGAATGGGATTGTTCATTCAAGACGGGTAAATCAAATCAAACCAACAATGGGACAATAAAATATCGAAACAGAGAAAAGTAAAAATCGGAAAATTACGTAAAAGCATTAAATTCTTCAAGAATTTTCTTTGTTGGAAATTAAATTTTATTTTCCGTTTCTTCCATTGATTTTTATTATTATTTTCCAATTTTTTTGTTTTGTTTCTCTCGTCTTTTAACTCAGCTGAGTTGTTAAATAAAGAAAAATTTACCATTTTTTGCGTACACATTTTTTTTTCTCAATTTTATGAAGAAATAATAAATGAAATCGAAGTACTTGCATCGAAGGCGAAAACAAAATAAAAATTTTCTAGAGAATTCAAACTTTTCTTTTGGTTTTTATTTTATTGGGTATTTTATTTCCTTTAGAATTTAATCGAAAATTAAAAAATACTTTAATAAAAGTTTATGTGAACCAATTTTTTACGTTTTTATTTTTGCTATGATTTTTTTTTTTAAGTGCGATGCTATGAAAATGGTTTATGGCAATTTAAACTACTAAACATTTTTTTTTGTTTCTGTGCTGTTCGGTTTTATTATTTATTTATTATATTTTTAAAGCTTTTAACGAACTACCACAATATATTGTAATTGTAAACCAGTTGAGTACCCAGTAAAATCCAAGCGTAAATATTATGTCGCGCTGTCATGTGCATCATTGATTGTTAATAAAACTATGGAACAGTATAGAGTCATACTAAGGTAAATGAACTTCTAGAATTTGAACTTATCATCAAATAACATTCTTTAGCGTTAACCTAGAGTCCACTGTGCAGTTTGGTCGATTATAGTTTTATTTTTTTTACGTGGTTTTTTAGTCGATTTGAAACAAAGTGAAATTCTGTAATGTTCTACTCTCGACTAGCTGAATCTGTATAATTATTTTTTACTGGAATTGTAATAAACATTACCGCAGAAATATTGATCAGAATTAATTAAATAAATGTGCTTTAAAAGAATAATTTATGAAGTTTGAGTCGTGAACTACAATGGGGATTAGAATAAATTTCTTAACTCGGTTTATTGTGATAATTTTACGCATTCGTAGAATTCAATACTAACTAGAATTGAACAAAATTTCTGATATTCATTTCAATTCCGTTATTTCAATGAGTGTTATACTCAATACCGGAATAGATAATCAGCCATTTTCAGAATATGATCTGAATTTTATCAGACAATTGGGAACATTTATTATTAATGCGAAGAATGTGGCTTCAGTTTAATTAAGATTCGAAACTTATAGAATTATGTGTATATCCTCGATCGGATCCCAAGTAAATCTTTATTTGTTTGCTGCTCGATCTAGAATTAGCCAATTTGTGTTTGTCGAAGAAGTCTATTAAATATTTTTAAATTTCCAATAATTATTTGAGACATTGAGCTACTATAACTACTTGAAAAAGTATATTTGGCGAAAGTTGATAAAATATCGACAATTTTAAAAAAGCTTCCTTATTGCAACAAATACTTCCTTATTCCTTCCTTAATACTTCCTTCCTACCCTACTTTTTGCAACAAATATATCCAAGTTTATCATCACAATACAGTTCAACTCAATTTACAATAAATTTAAAAAAAGGGCAATTGTAAATAATTTCACTATAACCCTAGATTGAGTAGCGAAATTAAAATTTCTGGTATTCAATTTTTAACCAGCTATTTCAATTAGAATTATTTCTGGATCCAATAGGTTTTTTATTTGAATCGCTGCGTATAATTCTTCTACGACTTCAGTCGTTTCTCATCAACATATTTTTGTTTAATGCATATTTTTCAGTTAGAAAATTGTTTGATTGAAATACCTTTCCTGTATTTGGACTGGTGAAACGAGCTGTACTGCTTACATACTACTTTAAATATGTGTGATATTGTGATAAATAATTGTATGGCTCTTATCACGGTTGTGAAGTTTGTCCTAAAATTGTCCTTACTTTTTTATCTGAGAATGTATTAGTAAAAATTATAAATCTCTAGTTATTATGCATTTTTTCACAAACTAGTATTAATTTTGCAATAAGAATAATTAAAAATGTAATATTGCCGTAAGTCTAAACAAAAAAAATTGAATAGAAATTCAAAACCTTAAACTTAAGTGGCACAGGACAAGCGTGCATTTTACAACCCTGTACTTTAGTACAAATTAAAAATTTTAAAAAAAATCACCCTGCTGAAACAAGACGTACGTTGTTAGAGATATACGAGTAAAAATTTCTCCTACTCGTACATTTTTGGGTACCTAACGACATTATCTAACTAAAAAATATTAAAGCTTTCTTAAATCTAGAAGATAAGTATCTTATTAGGACAGGCGTGTTTTACCACGTTGTATGTTAGTACAAAATTGAAATTTTAAAAAATTTCTCCTAAACCAGGGATCGTACCCAGATACATATAACATACAACGTGGTAAAACACCCCTGTCCTAAGATACTTATCATCTAGATTTGAGAGAGCTTTAATATTTTTTAGTTAGATATAGTCTTCAGCAACCCAAACATGTATTTACAGCCTTAATCGGAACATTAAGGTTTCCGTTCATTTACTTTAAACAAGTTCGTGTTTATCGCTTGAGTAAAATTTTGCATTATTGTTTATTTGAATTGGCATGAACTTTGTAGTTGAATATTATTGTATTTAGATTATTTATTTTTGAGCGTTGGTAATATTTCTACGTTTGCTAATAAGACAAATAGCTTTTAAAAATTGATCGGTTTATCCGAATTTTGTTTATTATTTTCACTAATTTATTTAAACAAATTTATTTAGTATTAGACAAACTTCACATTTTTAAACAGACGCGTGAAATTTGTCCTAAATTTGTCCTAATTATTGTTTTTAAATTTAGGACAATCGTTTAGTCTGACCAATAAAATTAGTTTTACTTTTTGCAAAGGGAAATCTAATTAAAAATATAAAAGGAATCGCAGTTAAATATTTATTTTTTGATTGAAGGACTTATTCTGAAACTCCTTTAACTTTTATCATATTGCCAAATTTTTTTACTAATTGATAATCTTCCACAGAAGACGAATGTATTATCGTTTCCAATGTTTACTGTAGTTAGTTTATATTTTGAACTTAGTCATTTAAATTGGATTTGACTTTGATTTTGAGTTAATAATTTGAATTATGTACATATATTTATCTGGTGTAAAAAGTGTTCACCAGATTCTATGTGCCGATTTTCTCGTAACCACACTCAAGTTGTTCTGGTAATAATTTTTCCCAAAGGTCTTATTCAATATGCGATAAATGGTTACCATACATACATGAAATGTTTTACTTATTCAAAAGAATTTGTGTTTTATAGTTCCATGAAAATATCGTTAATATTTTTGTCTTATCTTATGGGATTTTTCAATTCCAAGCAGCATTGTGACTGAAATTAAATTCGCTCTTATAATTTTTATTTCAGCTTTCAATTGATGATTTTTTTTATATATATTTATGTATACCGTAATCGTATTTTTTTTTTTATATATTTTACCATTAGTTCTGGATAATAATAGTTTTTATTATCAGTTAATACAAAAATTTTCCATTCTCCATGGATTTTCATTAAATTCCCTATATAGTGTGTTATTAAAAATGTTTATTTCCTAGAAACAATTTTTATATATACCTATAACTCTCCAATGATATTTGATGAAATTTTCTCAGTTTTATTGCCTCAACGACAGAAAATTTTCATTGAAGTTGTGTACATACGTATGTATATATCGAAATTGCTTAACATATACATATCTATATTATATCCTCATATTTAGTTATACGGTCATTAAAATTATTTCCCGACATTTTATCGTTTTTTCATTATGTATGTATTTACAGATCAACAAGAGCAGCTTTATATAAAAAATATGTGTTTATATGCGATTGTGGAATTATTAATCTCGTGCAAAACGTATCCACGTATTGGTAAAAAGGATGACAACTTTATTCATGCGACACGTTTAAATAAAATTTCAATGGACACAATCAGGTACGCAAATCAATATATGTATAAAATCATAAAACTTTTTTGTATATATCTTTATTAAGATCTTACAATGTACGTTATGTTACGTACACGAAAAACCATAAAATCATATAACATTTTTTTTTGTTTTTTTCTTTTCGTTTGCTTGTTTTTTTTTATAGCCTAAAAAAATTACATAAAATCCAACTTCTAATACCAAACTCAAATATTTTCTATCAACCAAATTTAGAGCGTACGTTTAGCTATACCAATGAAAAATTTGATAACATAATTGGAACGAATACATTTTTATTGAATCAAATTGGTATGAATTTTATATGGCAATTAGTTGAGGAAAATGCTGTTATAACGAATAATTCGATAAAAAATTCACGATATTTTATTGAAGAGCTAAAGATCGATATTAGAAGTAGTTTACAATTAATTTACGATGTATTCTCGTTGTGTATTGATAATGTAAGTACCGGCTTTACATGTGTACTGTTGAAAAATTGATGTGATGGGATTGGAAAATTTTGAAATCGATATTACAATTATTCATTTCTATTTTTATTTTTATGTTTCTTCAACAGGATAATTATGTTCTTGTATTACCCCATTTAATAAAATTATCGGAAATTTGTGAAAAACGAGAACAATTTAAATGGATTAAGGATACAATGTTATTGTTGCAAGAGAAAGTGCCGCTGGAAGATACAATATCGCATCAGGTAAGTTATTTATAAATTTATAATTTAATTATGTCTGTCCGTCTCTAAAAGAATCATTTTTTATTACACGTCAGAAATATTTCTTTGATCAAGTTCCGAATTGAAAAACCCTAATTCAATTTATGGATTTTAAATTAATTTTATTGTAAGTATTGTGTATTTCAGAGATTGAGGTATGTAATATATTGAAATCATCTTGAATTTTAATACTACGACTCTTGAAATATTGATTAAAAATTCAAAATTAATTCTCTAATTATTCAAAATTAATAACTATATTAAATTTCCGTCTTTAGATATTAACTTGCACAATTTATATATAAATAGAAAGCCATTTCTCTCCCAAATTTTAAAATTATATTTTTGATTGGAAACTATTTCTAAGTTTTAATGAAATTTGGTAATCTTCTCCGGGCTATTGCGCCGATCACAGACATTTCTCTACAGGTTGGGGACTAACACGTGAGTTCTATACCTATTGTGAATTTAATTTAATTTACCTCATGCCTAAATCAGACCGAACTAAATGTTTATGAATTTTTGATTGGAAACTCTTTCTAATTTTTAATGAAATTTGGTAATCTGTTCCTGGCTATTGCGCCGATCACAGACATTTCTCTACAGGTTGGGAACTAACACGTGAGTGCTATACCTATTATGAATTTAATTTAATTTACCTCATGCCTAAATTAGATCGAACTAAAAGTTTATGAATTTTTGATTGGAAACTGTTTCTAATTTTTAATGAAATTTGGTAATCCTCTCCTGGCTATTGCGCCGATCACAGACATTTCTCCCCAGGTTGGCTACTGACAGGTAATTGCTATATCTATTGTGAATTTAATTTAATTTATTTCATGCCTACATCAGGTCGAACTAAAAGTTTATGAATTTTTGATTGAACATAGACCCCCATTCATAATGTAGTGAGTATATCACTAATTCTAAATGTTTTCCTCCATTTGCCAATCAAATTCTCCATCGCTTTAGGCTTCAATATTCACCACTATGGCCTCTATCCCGATGGACTGTTATTTCCTCTTTACCAACTATGATATTTTGCTTTTGATAGATTGAATTGAAAAAGCATTTTATACATTTAATTTGGAAATTAAAAGTATTAGAATTAAATGAATTTAGCAACAGATTTTGAAAAATAAATTCAAATCCCGAGTTTTGATATAGATTTTCAAAATTTCTAAATTTATTTTGATTTAGATTAGACTTTTTCAAATTTTTATTTTGAAGTGAATTTTAAATAGAAATTCATAATATGTTAACAATCAAGTCAAATTTTGGAAAACAGATTTTTAAGTAAAATATTTGGAATTGATGGTTTTTTTTTGTTTAGTGATGCGATATTCTTAAAATTTCTCATCCTGTGTGGCTCAATCGACTAAACAAACTATACTAAAATATGACGTGTCAGTCAATATATTATTTAAATAGATGGCACGAGATAAAAGTCATCATATAAAAGACACCAGATAAAAGGCGCTTACGAAACATTAGCGGAAGCTTCAATTAATTTTTAGTTTATTAAGTTTAGTCGATTGAGGCTCGCAGCATTAAATTAAATAAAAACATATAAACCTCTGTTATACATACCGCATAAAATTTTTGTGTACCTTATTCCTTGTATTTGAACTACATCTACAATTCTATACTTGTTGTTGAAATCAATTCATGTGTTTTTAAAAAAATATGATAACACCACCGGACACATATTGTAGATGCTGCAATTTTTCATATAAACAACATTCTTCGAGTAAAAATTATTTTAACATTTTTCATTTGTACGGCAATACCAACCTCACGATAAAGTTTTATTTACATTTATATTTCGAAAACATATTATTGAACATTACATAATATTATAATACTTCAAATATACATTTTCAATATTTTTTGAATAAATATTCAAATCCTTTTATGCTAAGAATAAATAATAAATTTATGAAGTACAACATAAGTGAAAAGCAAATCTTTGCATACAAAACTACTCTCATAAACTCGTATGTCTAAAAAACTTTTATAACTTTTGGCTGATATTAAGGGTAGTACTTACCAATGAATATGTAATCTCTATATTGAATATATAATCTGTATACAGGTAAGGTAAATTGAAGAAAAGTAATTAATATTTATTTGATATATTTTCAAACTTACAGACATATTGTAATCCTCTTTTTAAACTTCAATAATCCTTTATATAGTTTCGTTCGACCAATCTAGCAAATTTCTGTATGAAGAATAACATTTTAGTTCAATATGTACACATGTATATTAATCTCTTAATATCTATGTATGTATATATGATAATGGCATGAGATATTAAAAATTGAACTCAACTTTTATTACTTTTGTTGAAAGAAGGTACACAACAAAAAAGTCTATAATTATTATTAAAGATTTGTATCTTTAGTATATATGAGTAAAAATATAAAAAGGAAAAGCTTAATATTCATATTGTTAAAGCATAACACACAGTGGTAATTGCAAAAAATAACAACAATATATACATTTTTAGTGTGTGATCAAATTTTATCATTTTTACAACTGATATGCTGAGGATATTAGTATTTTTTTATTTTTTAGATTTTTATAGACATTCGACATGCAAAAGCAACATAAAAATCCAACAAAATCACAAAAACAAAACCTATTGATTTTCATTATTGGTAGGTTTAATGTTGCTGTTGTCTGTTTTATGTTTTCCAATAATATCTAATCGCTAGCAAAAATCAAAGTCGGAAAAAAAATTGTTCCGAACAATATACAACAACATACAAGAGCATCATTGTTTTGCATTATTGCATTGTTTTGCTGTTAACAATGAATTAAGTCTGATAGATGAACGCATTTGGGTCGATACCTATTAGTGGAGGTCAATGCGATAAACAATTTTAAATTCTTTATATTGATTGATTTACGGTTTTTATCGAAAGCTAAATCTAATCTTGTTTTACCAATGGAATAGAAAAAGTAGTAAGAAGTTATAGTACATTTCTATTTCTTCAGCCACATCACTACCGTTAGAAACACTATATATATATATCACTCCCATCGTCCTTCCTTTTAATCCGTCATTGTCTAGAAGACAAAAATTAATTGTAAATTGACAAAGACGTATGTATGTATAATATATATGAAATTGATTTTCCAGAAAATAAAATAAAATTGTCGTTATAAGGATTACAATTTACAACACATTTGAATTTAGGTGTATATTGTAACAACATTTAGGAGCATTAGTAAGCTAATCGATTAAAATAAAATTAATTTTGTTTGGTCATGTATGGTAATAAAGAAGTTCTGTAGTAAAGCCTAGGCTCCAGTGAATATTGCATATATTTATTTAAATTGTTCTCAGAATAAATTGCACCTAATTGAACTAATAAAGTAGATGTATTAAAGCTGCATGAATGTGAGATTATGGAATAGAAAAATTACCTGGCCTTAAGTGGTTATCTTTGTTCGTACAACTCCAATCAAAAGATTTGTTAGTAAACATTTAATTTGGTTGTTTATTGAGCTATGCAGTGAAAACCAATAACAATAATAATAATAATATTTGAATGGTTTTATTAATCATTGTGATTAAAATTAGGTAACTGATCAGCCAATTTGACTCAAGCAGTTTAATAAATTGATTTCCATGACGTTGATTTCCAGATCATCTTCTGACTAGCATTATAGGAATTTGAAATTCGATAGAAGTGGGAAGAAAGAAGCAGGTTACCCGATTGGCGATTATGTATTTAATAGTTTAGATATGTTCCAAACAAGGGTTTTGATCACTAGACGACAAAAACTTACATAGACATATGTATATGCCTCAAAAAAAAAAATTTATTATATGTACTGATTTCAATTGTTGATAAAAACATGAATTAAAAGTATTTTCAAATTCAATTTTAATTTCAGAAATCATTACTTATACAAATAAAGCTTGATTTGTATATTAATAATTTCTGAAAGTAATGGATTTTAGAATTCGGTTTGTATGATGCAGAATTGAAATTCTAAAATAATTTTTAGGTTAAACTCGTCAATATGGCCATTTTGAGTGGAAGTAGACTATTTCTTTACAGATTATGATACAATAAAATGAAACAGCAAAATAGGTTTCCAAAAATATTTTCGAGATGAAACGCAGCATAAGTGGGAATAATGAGGTAAAGCAAGTAAGATTTTTACGAAGTTCACCAAGTGCGCGTCTGATCATAGAAATTGTGGGATAAATCCAACTAGTCAACCAAATAAAATTATTTCTCTCTTAAATAAAAAATTCTGTACATATTAAGCATTATATAAGTCTTTTTAAATATGTAATCGGTGATTCATCTAGATGTGATTTTTCAATTGTTTCTTTTTGACAGATGACGCATGAGTGGTATCAAACTGTCGTAGTATTTTTATTCAATATTGTTTGCCATTTCATCATGGAAAGACTGAGCTCGACACAGCGTTTACAAATAGTTCATCTTCCAATCAGTGTTCTGTTAGAAATATGTTTCGTGCGCTTAAACCAAGTTATGGTCGACATAATCAGCCTGTCAAGACCACCATTTGGAATACTATCAAAAAGTTTAAATCCCAATTTACAGTATTGCGGATATGCGACCAAATAGACAACGTTGCAGCTCGTAGTGAAGAAAATATAGCGGCGGTAGCTGAGAATGTACGCAACGGCCATGATGAATCGATCTGGCACCGATAACTGTCGTGATAATGGACTATTAAAATTGAAGCTCGTGATCTTGACGACATTTAGTTGAAACAAGACGCCGCTACTTGCCATAGAGCGCATGAATCAATGCAGTTATTAAGAAATCAATTTTTAACGTTTCGTACAGGTGAAATGGTTAGCTATGTGATATCATACTTCTAAACTTTTCCCCTTGGGGGGATAACCAGTTTAACCTGAGGCATTGGAAGCCAACATTAAGCGAGCCATACGCCAGATATTAATCGAAATGCTCAAACGCGTCATCGAAAATTGAACCTTTAGAATCGACCATCTTATTCGCAGTGGCCGCAACTGAAAGATAAATCTTCAAAAACAAAATGGAAAGAAATGTTCTTTCTAATGACAATAAAGAATCCACGATTAAATTTTTTGAGGGATTTTAATTTTTGCAAAAATCTCCTCCAGATGAATCACCCATTACTTGTTAACTAATTCTATTCCAAAAATAATTGATTCGATAATCGAAAAAAAGTTTATTTGATTCATTGTGGAGAAATAGGTTTATGTTGAGTCAAATTCAAAATTCTAAATTTTACAGCTAAACGTCGATTATCGCAGCAACGGCTACCGATAGCACATATAATGCCATACATTTTTTATCCCATATAGCCGCTGACAGACGCTGAATTTTTAACAATATTTTTCAACAGCCTAGTTTAACAAATATTTAAGATTTAATTTTCGCTATAGTTTTGCTGTAAACTAGGTACTCTATTTACATTCCATTTTTTTGGACTTAAAACATTCAGAAATTTTAAAGATTGATGAATGTAAATTGTTTTATATAATATGGAGGGTTTGTACGATAACTTCCACTAATACATTATATAGGAAATGTAAAAATCTAAAAGCGTTATGCATCTCTACCGAAAATTACATTCAATTACTTGAATACTCGTAGATGGCCTGTACTACTAAGCGTACTCTATATATCTGTAACTCGATATATTCAAAATGGCTTCGCCAATTGAATTGGTCCTGCTATAATAACGCCAACTTGCTTGCGGCATTAGGCCGATTACATCTGATGACATTTGTTGTTGATCTCCACCCAGGATTAGCTTCAATACAGGTTACAGATAGGAGATACAATGTAATACCATATATTTTTCGTAACAATTGATGACCGTTTTTGGACCTTAATTAAAATCATTTTTAAGACATTTCTTCAACACCGTGTAGTTTATCAAATGTGAACATTTCATGTTCCCTATAATTTTCCTTATATGTATATATTTTAGATTTTTTTTCCACTTCAACTTTCAGAGATATGGGGGAAAGGCTTTTATTCTATTCAATTCAACAAGAGAATTTATTTACAAATACTTATAGATTTGTCAAAGTGAGCTTTTCAAAATGACAAATCTCTGGATTAAATCATTTAACATATGTATAGGATTTTCCATTTGGGACTTTCACTGTGAATTTAAACAAATGACCAAACTGTGAGTGTCAAAGCATTCAGTAAACACAACATTCTCATCATGGTGAAGTATACGAACAAACAAACGTTTACAAATAATTAAAATTTACTACAAAAATTCCGAGTAGTTCCGAACTGCAACTTCAAGAGCGTTAATTCCAATTTTTGGTCAAGCGCATTTTTGGCCAAACGGTTTCGTCAACAAACAGAATATGCGTTATTGGTCATGTGAATACCCTCATGTGGTCTAAATGTGTGTCTAAATTCGATGAACGTGTTATATTCAGAAATGGTCCTGTCGATTAGCCGCCTAGATCGTATGATTTATTTAACACCTTAACACTTTTTTTATGGGGCTACGTTAAATCATTTCAATCAATTCTTTGTTAGACTCATTATTAATATAAACAAACCAAATAACAAGGCACTCTTGGAGATTTCGGGAAGATTTCGCTATATTCATATCCTAGGAAATCAAATCTGATCTCTCTCTGAGAGAAGTTTTGTATGATTAAGTTGGTTGTCTGCGAGTTTTTTTGCTAAAAGTTAAAAATATTTCAACTCAAGAGAGAAAAAGGAGCGTTTTTTTTATCATTTGATTGATCAGTTGATTTGATTGGGAGAGAGATTGGATTTGATTTCCTAGGATTTGAAATCGATGCCGTTTCAAACGTAGGATTTGAAATGAGTTTTCCAGGATTTGTTTACTTATAGTTTGAGTTATTTCTACGTTTTTTTATCATTTACATTAAATAACAAGGTACTCTCGGAGATTTGGGCAAGATTCCGCTATATAGTTGTGACAGGCCTATCATTAGGAAACATTTCATAGAAGAAGATTTTCTAAACTTATTTTTAAATTTTTAATTTCATTTACACTAAATAATAAGGCACTTTCAGAGATTTGGGCAAGATTCCACTATAAAGGTCTGTTAGGCCTATCGTTAGGGAACACTTCACACTAAATTACAAGAAATTTCCAGAGATTTGGGCAAGATTCCGCTATATAGGTCTGATAAGCCTATCATTAGGGAACCTTTCATAGTAAAAGATTTTTCCAAACGGATGTTTTGAAATGAGTTTTCCCGGATTTTTTGACTCCAAAAACGTTATGAAAAACCTTCTTCTATGAAATATTCCCTAATAGTAGGCCTATTAGACCTATATAGCAAAGTCTTGCCCAATGCGAGGGTGCCTTGTTATTTAGTGTAAATGATAAAAACATTTTAGAAATAACTCAAACTATACGTAAAAAATCCTGTAAATCTCATTTCAAATCCTTTGTTTGAAAAAATTTTCTTCTATGAAATGTTTTCTATAACAATAGGCCTATTAGACCTATATAGCGAAATCTTGCCCAAATCTCCGATTTTTTTTTTAATTGGAACCGTATCCGTATATACTTGTTATTTTTTGTTAGAAACTTCACAGGCTCCGAAATATTTCGGCTTTTTATTTATTTCAAATTCCAATCTGTATAGTCTCTAAATTTTTAATTTTCATATTACAAACCTCAACTTCCTACTTCTAATATCTACTTAGATGGAAAATACTAATCTGTATAGCGTACTTTTAATACTTCAAATCTAATCTCATGACCACATATTCCAAAATCTAATCTGCAGTACAAATTCTAATCTTCGCTCTAATCGTTTACTATATAAAAATATAATTTAATCGATTTTTACTCTTAAATTCAATCTGCTAACTAAAACTTCAAGTCTCTTGGCTTTAAATCAAACTTAACATTTAGACCAAATTTTTTTGTAACTAAATTGTAACCATTTCATTCCAAAATTTCGTAAAATATGATTTGAATAGTTTAATTTATTCATCACAAGCAAAATATCGTTGATGTTTCTGTGATACCGTAGTTACTGCAATAAACCCAATTTATCCGGAAAATCGTGTTTGTAATGTTTTTCATAAGTACCTTGGCATGGAAAATTAATATAGGTCACCAGTTTATTGCGATTAGCAATGCGCATATTATACCCAAAGATTATACACAATTCAGGGTCAGAAAAAAAATCTGCAATTCATAATGGATTTTCTTCATTTTTAACGAGTTGTGTTTTGTTGTTTAGAATAAAAACAAATAAAAATTTCATTACAATTTATTTTACATTTTATATGGTGCAATGAAGGAAAATACAGAGCATACATACATACATTCACAACAAAGGAAAATCCCATTTAACATTTATGATTATATGTTTTCCAATGAAAATTGTTATTGTTTATATCTTCCTCGTGGAGGTTATCTATATTATGGCAAACACAATATATAAATTTATATGAATGTAACTACATATACACAATGTACATATTATGTACATTATATGCGGATGTAATATTTTTTTTTTAAATTTTAAATTATTTTAGTGTTTTTTAAGTTCTTAACACTCAGAATAACAAAAATCATGGTTATATACGTACGTATGGATGTATGTTATGCACAATCAATAATAATCCCTCAGTTTAAAATTTACTGGGTTGTAAATGCGGAAAATTGTTTTTTTCTCCATGATTTTTTTGTGTTTTAAATTAAAATATTTATTTTTAAAGGGGATTTAACTTTTATTAATATTTTTTTTTATTAAATTGTTACACACATCTGTTTTAAATGCCCCATTATCTCTTGGTAGTCTCTGTGGTCGGGGGACACTCACATGTCTCGTAAATCTAACTTGCGCGAACATGTTTCCCAAGAATACCACCACAGTATCCTTTGCTTGTCGTATAGGAGGCAAATAAACGGTTGGATCGCTGGGCTGACGACCCACATCCGTAAAAAAATTAAGTGTTTATAAAGTCAACAAAAAGAAAAATGGATACCGCCAAAACAACACCGGACCCCCGCTCAAGTACCCGGACACGAGATTTAGAATCACTAAGAAAACCAGGAGCGTTAGAGGGCTTAGTCACATGCATGAAGGAGTATCAGCTGGAACTCGTTGCTCTTCAAGAAACTAGCTGGCCTAAAAGTGGAGACCATATGTCCCAGGGCTATACGTTGCTCTACAGTGGAGATGACCTCGGAAATCTTGGAGCTGGATTTCTTCTTGGGTCGCAGGTAGAGAATGCTGTTTTGGATTTCCAAGCAGTCAATAACCGACTGTGTAAGCTTCGCTTGCGCATGAAGTTAGCCAACCTGTCGATAATTTGTGTACATGCGCCCACAGAAGTTAGCCAGCCCCAAGATAAAGACTCATTTTACAGTGACTTGGACGATCTGATGGGATCTATACCCGAACACGATGTTAGAATGGTAATTGGGGGCTTTAATGCTAGAGCTGGCAGAAATCAGACCGACTTGTGTGAAAACATAGGTCCGTACTCCCGACACGAAACTGCGACCGATAATGGTGAGAGAATTATGTACTTTGTGGCTGCTCATGATCTTAGAGTATCAAGCACATTTTTCCCTCACAAACACATACATCTAGAGACATGGACACATCCTCGCGGAACTTCCCGCAGCCAAATTGACCATGTGTTAGTTTCTAAAGGACGGGCTCAGGTTGTGCAGGATGTGAGAACTTATCGGTCAGCAACCAAATACGTAGGCAGCGATCATCATTTGGTCGCTGCAAAGCTACCCAAGGCACACCCAAGAATGATTGGTTTGAAGACGAGTGTCGTCTTGCAGTTGAGCAACAAAATATAGCCCATAGTGAAGTGCAACAACGTCTCACAATCGCGAGGAAAAACAAGGCTGCTCTTGCAAGAAGGGCAGCTAAGCGGATTTGTAGACGGAAGAAGCGAGAATGGTGGAAGGCCGAGGTCCTGAAAGTACAACAACTCAGCAATGAGCGCAGTTCGCGTAATTTCTTTAAAGGAATTAGTGGGCTGCACCATACTTTCAGACCTACGTCAACCGCCATTCGGGACCGGTATGAAAACCTCTGTGTCAACATCGACGCAGTACTTGACGCATGGAGTAAATACTTTACTGACCTGCTTGATGTTTATCATGCGTCACAGACTGTTGTTGAGCCACCTCTAATACAGACTGCGGAGATTTGCACTGAGGGGCCATCCCATGAGGAATTCACTAAAGCCATGCAGAGATTGAAATGAAACCGATCACCTGGAGTGGACTGCATTAATTCGGAGCTCTTGATATTCGGAGGGGATACTTTGTGGAACTGTCTTTTCAACCTTATTCGATTAGTATGGCGAACTGAAGTTATGCCTGACGAATGGAAAGTGGCCGCGATATGCCCCATCTTCAAGATGGGAGACCGTTTTAAGTGTGAGAATTATCGCGGTATAGCTCTCCTTTGCACAGTATCCAAGTTACTGTCATACATTGTATTGGATAGAATTACTCTTCTAGCACAGGGCTTGGTTGGTGATTATCAAGGAGGATTTCGTCCGAATCGATCGGTCACTGATCAGGTCTTTTCGCTGCGAGTGATTCTATCTAAATATAATGAGACATCCATTCCCGTACATCAGGTGTTCCTGGATTTCCGGCAGGCCTATGACTCGATCAATCGAGAGAGTTTGTGGTCTGCCCTGGAATACCTAGGAATGCCAACAAAACTGGTACGACTATGTAGGATGACAGTGATGCAGTCTCAATGCTGTGTTAAAGTTGAGAACCGGCTATCGACAATTTTTGCAGTTAACTCGGTTGTTCGGCAGGTAGATACTCTGTCCCCGATACTCTTTAATCTCATGTTGGAGTACATCTTTCGTAAAACTGCAACACCTTAGCGTAACATTTTATATCGCCAGTCCAATCAGGTGCTTGCATATGCAGATGACATATGCGTGATTGGACTGAATAGCAACGGAGTGAAAAAAATACTTGATCCGCTTGTAGAGTTTTCAGCTTCAGTTGGACTTCAGATCAATGAGTTCAAAACGAAATACCTGATTTCTGGTTTTA
This sequence comes from Tipula unca, assembly GCA_951394425.1. Lineage (NCBI taxonomy): Eukaryota > Metazoa > Arthropoda > Insecta > Diptera > Tipulidae > Tipula > Tipula unca. Next base: position 23,627,559 of record OX596381.1, on the reverse strand, counting down.
GGGACAATGGCACACCAGATTTTAGTAGTGGCCACCACACGTTTGAGGGAGTGAGGATGTTCAAATATTTGGGTTCTCTTATCACTCACGATAACAGTGTAAGTGAGGATATTAAAGTGCGGCTGGCAGCTGGCAGCCGTGCTTTATATCCTCTAAGGCCACTGCTAAAATCTAAACACTTATCATGTGCCGTGAAGCTGAAGCTTTACAAAGCGTTGATCAGGCCCGTTGTTATGTTTGGATGTGAAAGTTGGGCGCTGACGGATGAGTACGAGAGATGGCTCCTTACATTTGAGAGAAGAGTCATGCGTGTGATTTACGGCCCAAAACGCGAAATAGATGGTACATATCGAGCTCTGTACAATATCGAGATCACAGATCTGATGAAGATCCCCGATATTGTACATGAAGTAAGATGTCAGCGAGTACGCTGGCTCGGTCACGTTCTGCGTGCTGATTCGGAACGAATTGTGCAGCGATCTCTGAAAGGAGAGCCACCATATGGTAGGCGAATAGGTCGTTGCAGGCGACGATGGCTCCACGGTGTAGAGAATGACTTCTTCAGGCTTCTTCAGGTTGTCGAGGGCAGTATGAAGACCAAGCCCAGGATTGAAACTGTTTGAGCCAGATTGTTGACTCAGTAAGGGGCCAGTAATGGTCTTTAAATACTGCTTATTATTATTTATCTCTTGGTAGTTATGATGCTCATGGAGTACTTGTTAAAACGAGTTAAAAGTAAAAAATTATAAAATTAATTATTTTGCACAATTTTAAATATAAAACAGCTTCGGCTGTTTTATTACATGGAACATCGACATTTTTGAAACTAGCAAGTAGTGTGCACAGCTTACAATCTAAAAAATATATTATCTAAGTCGTTAACCTATATGTTAAATACTTATTATTAGTACACCAAAACAAATATGTAAATTCTATTAAAGAATCCGTATGTTAATTTAAAGAAATCTTCGTGACTATTTAGCCAACTATTCGTCACTAATTATTTAAATCTCATTATTTTATCTTCAAATCAAATTTTAGATTTGATGAATCTTCTTTTTTTTTTTTTAACTTTTTTCCACTTAAATTTTAAAGGAATTGGAGTCGAAGGGTTATCCGCAAACTTCGGTAGTTCACTGTTGTTAGTTTTTTCGTTTGGTGTGAATTCTTTTTTCAAGTGGTTATCGAAAGCAGTAGCCTTTTCTACGTCACTTCTGGCCCAATGTCCATCTGGTTGCCTAATTGGTGGATTCGATAATGTTGGCCTCTTTAGTTTTTTTGATGCCTTCCATAGTGAATAATCTGTCTTCTCGGTCGCCAAGAGTTCAGTAAGGTAACTCTCGATTCTTGAGTCTTCTTAATGCTCGTGTAAGGCCTTTAATAGCCCTATTCAAAGTCCATTTTAGTAATTCAGATTTTTGCTGCTGTCATAGCCGGCGTATTGTCTGTTTTTGCTGGATAAACTGTAGTATATTAGGTGAAGGCTTATTAACTTTTTCGGAGTTGTTAATATCAGAAAGATCAGAAATCTATTAAATCAGGTATTTTATTTCTATCTGATGGCCAGTAAGTTGTAAATCTAGATTTTTTTCGTTCATTGCTTCATATAGTTGCTTTCGTTTAGGTGTAGTTTATTGCTCAACTGATTAAAATAATCGATAAATTGCTGCTTTTTGATTGCGTGTTTCGGTGGACAGTAAACAGCCGATATTACACAATAGCCAGACCATTCCTCTAAGTATAGATATTAGTTGCTTGGATGTGATCTTTATCATATTTGATAAGTTTATAATGCTTTCTTCTTCGTTTGATCAAGACAGCAGTGCCCCCGTGTGCTCTTCCATCTGCATGTCATAAACGAATATCCGTTGATTTTAAAAAAGGTAGTTCTTGTAAAGTGTGTTTCTGATATTAGCATGATGCCTTTATTTTGATCGACAAGAAAGGTTTAAACCTCAACTTTCTACTGTGAAAGACCGTTCGAATTCCATACTGCTATCTTTAGGAGTGTTATTTTTGGCTTTTGACGATAATTTGTGTTAGTGTGTTCACATTTTGGTCAGTTTGTTTACGAATATTTAATTCTTCTTCGATGAAATGATCTTTCGTTTTTGACCTTTCAAATAACGCAAACTTGACTCAACGTGCAATAAGCTTTTGTGTGCCCGTATTCTTGGCAGTTGATGCATTGTACTGGTCCGGTTCATTTTTTGACTTCCTCTGCAGTGATTTTGCGAAGCTGTGAATATCTCAAGTTATATATACTGTAGGTTCCTTTGTTTTTCTCATTTGGCTTTAATTCTATGCGAAACATCGGTTGAGGAACCTTCTCCCGATTTAAAATGTTTGCAATAGATTTGGCATGTAAACTTTGCTCAGCGAGAGAGGCATGAATGTCGGTCACCTCTACGCTGCCCTCCATTCGTTTTTAAACAACAGTCAACCCCTTTTGATTTTTCAACTGGTAAGTGTAATATTGCTTTCCGGGTTGATCGAAATGCTCTGAAACCATCAATTTCCAAAGGTTGGATTTTCGTTTCTTTGATATTGCCCTTTGATATTTATATTTCCCCTTTAAAGCAGGGCATTATAAAATTTTGAGTCAGTTAACTGGTCGATTATATTGACGAGTGGATTATTTGACGCCCCTCTTAAATAAATTGGTGGCGCTTTTTCGTTTTATTTAGCTGTTGTGCCAGATCAGCACCATGTAATCTAGACACTATAGTTTTACTAGCTGACTGCGCTGATTTCGGGATTTTTCGTTTGGTTTGAACTGTTATATATCTGTCCATTCCGGTTTGCACCAAATTTTCTTTATTTAAGTGATCTATCTCACTAATTAAATTAATATTGTTATTCATGTTCATTGCACTGGGTTCATTTTCTGTTGAAGCATTTATTCTTTTACTTGTATTTTTATTTATATTAAAAGGTGATATCTCTAAATTTGCTGAATTTGATGACGAGGCAGAATTTTTTTCATTTTGCGTAATTATATTGTTTTTGGGGCTATGTTCAAGCTTCCCAGCAAAGAGCATTACCTTATCGTCCGCGAATGCTACTTTTTGGTCTTCTTGGTTCAGGCTTCCGTTGAAGACAATATTCCAAAGGTGTGGGCCAAGGATGGAACCTTGCGGACATCCTTTCTTGTCAATTTTTTTTCAAATAATTTACCTAGGACAGGCAACAGCATGATAGGTCAATAAGATTTGGAATCGTTTTGACGCCTATCTCCCGTTTTTCCAATGATAACTAATTTACCAATTTTCCAAGCTTTAGGAAATACTCCTTTGCTAAGACAAGTATTAATAAAGTTCGTGATGGGTTCAAGGAAGATGGGCCAAGCATGTTGTATCACTTCGACCTCAATGTTTTCTAAGCCTGGCGCTTTACCAATTTCAATCGACATGATAGCCAAAGTGGCCTCTTCATCACTGAAGTAGCTTACGCTTAGTGTAGTTGGTGCAGAGTTATGATCGACGCCAATTTCTCTTTATCTCTCAGAGTTATTAGTAGACGAGTAAGGTATAGTAATCAAGCATTTTGTGGTGTCCTCCCAATAAATTGTTGTTTGTCCACCACCGCTTACCAGGGTACTTAGTACCTCATTCGTTTTCAATTTACCTGTGCTAAACTTGTAGACAAAGCCCCACGGTTCAGCATTACCATGTTCCGTGATGAACTCTTTTAAGCTCATTTGGCTTTTGTCTCTTATACTTTTAAAATACGCCTTTCGGTGTACCACATAGTTCAGCCTTTTTCTTTCCCGACTTTCGGGATTTTTGTCTCTTTGATATAACTTCCGCAACTTACGAACTACTTTTCTTGATTCGGTTAAGTCCGGAGACCACCTAGATAATTTTAATTTACGACCACGTTTATGTGGTATAGTAGCGCTACAGGCTTTGACGATCGATATAGCTATCGATCGATACCTTCAGGTCTTTTGCCAGGCTTTGCCAGATGCTACTTAGTTTGCTGTAGAAACACTCCCAATTGGCATGTCTTAAGGCATACCGAGGAACTTTCTTTAATGCTAGGAATTGCACATATTTTCATGGTTTCAAATGAATATTCTTGTGGACGTTGCTGTTTTAATATTTTCATGGTTTCAAATGATTATTCTTGTGGACGTGATCATTCCACCTCTAAAACCTTTAACCGCGTTTGGTTGCTGCATGCAGAGTAAGTTAATCGCTTCTTTTTCAATAGATTGTCTGATCTCATGCCCAATTGCATTAGCATTTTGCATATTCAGGTACAAACTTTACTACGTGACGAATGGTCAAAAGCCCTGGAAAAGAATTGCATTTAGCGTCTTCCGTCTTTTTTGTGCATGATTTTTAGTCATGCCCATTGTCGCCTCAGTGATCACAAATGTGGTGTTATTCCTTACAGAACTTGGCAAGGTACGTATGTCCAAATGTTTGGCATTTGTAGCATTTTGTCAAACTGATGAAGTTTGACACTCTACATGAGGACCAGCCTGGATATACACAACGGTTTTTGATGAGGATATTCCTGGCAATTGGCGATACCTCTATAACCCAATAGACTGACTTGGCCATTTTTGCCCAGTCATGAAACTTCGTTTCAAGTCCTCGACCTTAATAGATTCAGAGCTTTGTTTAATTAAAGCGTCTTTAATTGTCTCAATCTTTTCAGCCCTGTCCACATCATAAATGATTATCCTGGGCAGACGGTTTTCTGGTAGCGATGGCACCAGCCCAGCATTCGAAAGTTCCTTATTGGCTAGGAAGAAATCCAGATCTTCCTTTCTTCCTGGTTTGATTAGAATCCCAACCTTTAATGGTTGACATTGGATCTTTCGTTATGTTCCTGCCACTAGTACAGGGACCCGCATTTTTCAAAGTCTGCGCGGACGAGACCTTTTTCTCAGATTTAAGTATTTCATCAAATGGCCTGCGTCTACAATGGCATTTAGGCAATCTTGCAGTTTTGCCCTTCGTTCAATGTTAATATTGGAGATCTGTCTGATCTCCAATTCTAATGCCTTCACAGCATCTTTTACTGCACCGACTGAGTCAACACCTACAGGCTGTGGTGTGGTGGATTGATGAGATCCATCCTCCACAGTCTCGTGGTCATCAGTTCGAGCTCGCTTGTTGGGGTTCGAAGCTAATGAAATGGGTAATAAGAGTATTAAATTTGTTTGATGTGTGTGTGTGTATGTGTGTGAAAGTAGTTCGAGGCGATTACTACAATCGAAAATATGTAGTCTGCCGAACTCGGTGTATTTCGTTTTTTTTAAACTCCAAAGTTGCGACTTTGCATCAGAGAAATACAGTTATACAAATCTGAAGATGTTAGATCCTAAATCAACTTACAAATGTTTTTAAATTTGTGCGTTTGTGTTTGAATTGTGGTAGTAACCTTGGTTGCTCAGTAACAAAATCGTTATGTATTATTTTACAATATCGAAGATATCGAAATTCTGACGCATTGACACATTTTTAAAAGCCTTATAAATACTTAAAATGAAATTCGTAAGCGTTTCGATTCCGAAAAACCTTAGAAATTAGTTCAGGCGCCCTTGATAAAAGCTACTCCTGTATGTTCTCAAATAATATTTATGTAAAATAAAATATTCATACTTTTTGATGAGCTTTATATAAATCTCATTGAAACAAAGGAAAACGCTTAATACCCAAATATAAGCTGTAAGTTCATGAAAGAACGGCAAAGGAGAATCCCAAAAGGTGAGAATTAATTCTTTGAAAAGCTTAATTTTTATTTTATTTTACGGATTAAAAGTTTTGAAAGCTTTTACAATTTAACCAAAATTAATCAAATAATATTAATTGAGATCATACTTGACGGCTGGACACGTCGACAGTTTTTCAGATTTTGGTAATATAAAATTTGGAAATTGACTAAGGCGGGAATGTAAATATTTTCATGCTTATAATGGGTATACTTTCTACACACGAATCTTACATTTGATTAAACAAAACAAAATAACAATTCGGCTTATTTTATAAAATCCTTTGATGTGCAGCATTAAAACAATGTACAAGTATCTAGCTAACATCTACCTTCTAACTGTACACCTACATACATAATTGTAATACAAAAATCCATAAACAATCTACTTTATGAAAAGCTTTGAGTATAAAAGTAAAACAAGACAAAGACGTCGTTGTGTGGAAAAACGTGTGTGTAATAAAAATTGATTTTCTTTTTAGCGTCTTCGTCATTTTTATATACCTACATATATACATATAAGAACACATAACTTTCCTTATATTAATCTTGATTTGTTTTCTTCACATAAATATATATTTTTTTTATTGCAGTACATTATATATTTATTATGTAAATCATATGCGGTTTTAGTACCATCGTTAAGTGATTTAACACATTTGTGTACGCTAATACCGATCTATTTAAAGAGTACGCATATTTTTATACGCAACGCAACATTATGTGGTTTATTAAGTTTGCTAGAGTGTTGTGTCAATTCAAATACGACAATCGGAAGTTTAAGCGAGGAACTGCTATTATTGCGGAATATTGTTATAAATTATATCATACGGTATGGCATTATTGATGATAGTATTATAGCGTTCAGTGATATGCATACAAAACTGGTGTGGACATTGAATTTTTATCTAATCGAAAAAACATCGAAATTTGTAACAGATTGTAATTTATTGTCGAATACGATCATATCGGCAAATAATATACTCAAGAATACGATAAATTTGGAGCAATACTTATGTATTCTGTACGGATTGGAACGGATTGTGATTACGAATACGTCGAATAAAATACAACGTGAGAAAATCGAAAAATTAGTTATCGATTTGATAAAGCTGGAAAATGAAGAATTTTCGATACCCGCACTAAAATTACTAGTCACATGCATGTATATCGGATCGTCTGAACAAATCGAGAATACAGAATATGCAAACGGTATTGTACAGGATGAGCCAGAAGTTATTGTACAATCGATTGAGAAAATTGAATTATTGTTCATGAAAATTAAATCAAGTAAAACTGATGCAGCTAAAATATTTGGTAACACATTATGCCAAATAGTAAAGGATTTGGTGCCGCCCAATGAGATATTGACCAAAGTTATAAAGGAGTTGCTGTCGCTGAATCAACCGCATTGTGAAGTAATTGCGAAAATAGTTTTTCAGGTAAGATATATATTTTTTTCAAATAAATTGTAAAACTTGTTTCGTCTAGGCTTAGTAATTCAGATGATTCACTCCAATGATCCATTCCCCACTAACAAATACCCCTATTTTATAAACCCCCTATAATAAAACGTAACGATTTCAAATTTGTGTTAAGACATAAAAAAACAAATTAAAAACAGTCTCAGTATTTTATTGTGGTAGTTTGCAGTATTGCTTGGTCTGCAAATGTAATAAAGTTGTATTATTATCGCAAGAAAAAAGAGAGCTTTTTCAAAAAACTGAAGCAGAAAACAAAAATATTTGTAGAACGAAGAGCCTGGTATTTAAATAAACAAAATAAGCAGAACATCTTCTTAGGTCGGAAGGACCTGATGGCATTATCGCTCTAGCGAACTATTGACTTAGTTTTCTTCAAAGGCAGCTTAGAACTCTATCACATTCCTAGGAAATGGACTGAAGTAAAAGTAATATTTATACCTAAGGCGGGAAAAACTTCTCATTGCTATCCCAAAGATTTTAGGTCTATAAACTTAGTCTCTTTTCTGTTAAAATCACTGGAAAGCAAATAGAGGCTTACTATAGAGGCTCAATCAAGTTGGACGAGCTGTCGGGATCTCAACACGCATACTGTAAGGGATGATCGGTGGAAACAGCTCTCCACTCCCATGGAGACCCACATAGTATACTGGCTTTATGTCTCAGTGGTCAAACCTATACTGCTCTATAAAATACTGCTTGTTAAAAATTATGGCCAACCTTAAACTATTATTGATAGTCCAAAGAACGGCCTGCTTGTGTATAAGTGGGGCTCTCAAGAGTACACCTACTCAAGCTCTGGAGATTCTCTTACATCTCACTCGCAGTTTCCATCATGCACAGCCATTTAGCGCAAATCCTTATCTATGTAGACCTGTAACAATATAGGGCACTCTTCCATCCTATGCAACAGGGGTATTCCGGAAACTACTGACTATGGTATCTCTTCGCCATCTGTTGAGGTGAGATTCATCTGTTGAGGTGAGATTCTAAACTGAGTTGCCCACCAGAGAGAACTGGATGAATGAGACGGGTATGGACAATGAGGCGATAAGCTTCTTTACGGATGGCCCACAAAGGTGTAGAAGGGTTGGCTGCGGGGTATTCTGTGAGGTACTTGGGGTTAACATCTCTTTCTGTCTTTCCAACTTTTGCAGTGTTTTTCAAGTTGATCTTATCGCGATAATGGAAGTTATGCACGGGTTGAAGCATTATGTAATATCTACGAGGGATATCCGCATTTTTACGGACAACCAGGCTGCTATTAAAACACTATCAACCATCTCCTTAACACCGAAGGTAGCGCAGAACTGTCTGGCATCTTTTTCAGTTCAACATCCGTTTGACGTGGGTGCCAGGGCAGTTCTATATCGCAGGGAATGTGAAGCTAGAAGCTAGCTGGCTCGCAAGGGTACAGCACGCCTTATATCCCAAAGCAAACTGGATGGTCTAACGCTAGTTCGTGTGTAATAACCAGGCAGATCTGGCCTGGACTTGACCGGTTCAGATTTGGCCAACTGATATCGCTTCGTCGGCACTATATTGGTATGGTCGAGGGAGCTATAACGGGACATTGTATTATCGGGGTACATGCGGGCAGACTGGGTGCCCCGCCCATGATTTTTGCCGCAGCTGGGGTGATGAAGTGGAGGGGGAGGAAACTGTGATCCATCTGACCTGCACCTGTACTAGTCTGGCGTACAGCAGAACCTCGTTTATGCGAACTTCCCCTTTGGACGACCTCACGGATCTTAGTAAGATCGGTGTCAGGGACTTTTAACGCTCCTTGGTAAGCTCAGGATGGTCTCAACGAGTGAAGAGGAGGTAGCTCATAACTGATACAGCTACGGACCAATTTTGTGTCTATGCTAGTTCTTTAGGACGGCCACCCTTACGAACCTAACCTAACCTAATAAACAAAATCCTTATTAAACAATTTTGCATTTTCAAATTTAAAAATTGTTAATTGCAAATTGTGTTTTCCACGAAAGTCATTTGTAATATTTGCATAACAAAAAGTCTATATACATAATACCTAGAGAGCTATAATTTATTTAGGAAAACATTTCGTATAATGGATCCTACATGTGAATATATGTGATCCTAGATTATTTTTAAGTTGTGACCTTACATAACTAAATTTTTCAAGCGTTGTTTAGAACTTAAATTAAATTCTATCATATTTTGATTGAATGCATAGTTGAATTTTATTTTTTTTCTTATATTTCGTGCGAGCGTATCAAAATCTTGGTTTCGCAAGAACATTTTGTTTGTGTAAAAATATTGGTTTGGACTGTGTGCGTTGGAAATTTGTATATTGCCTTCTACAAGTTTAGTTTTAACTTGACTAGTTTTGGTGCTGCGGGTCGTACTTGATGTACTCGCGTTTTAGCCAATATCAGCTCCTATCCCAACTCTGATACAAGTTAGCAAGCCAATTACCATTTGCAACGGCCAATGCCAACTTTCCATAGAGTTTTGCGTACATGGGAAATTTTCATTGCGATCATCCGAAACAGTTCAAACATTTGGATAATATTTGGTTTTCGATTGTAGTCTGCTTTTGCTTTTTATCCCTGTTAAATATGTAGTTCTTTTCGAACCTTATCCCTATTTTTCGAGCATTCGAATACATCGATTTAGTTTTCTATGATAGACCAAAACTTCATTTTCACATATTTAGCATTCGTAAAACATATTTAGTTTAGAACTGATCACGCAAAACAACAATGGTGCAATGGCATGTTTGATTTTGCCATAAATGTTATGTACCGTTCATAAGCCAACATTCCGCCTCTCCAAGAAGTTTAAGGCTTGAGTGTGCTCCTAAGAGAATGATTTTTTCTTTATCAAAATTCTTTTCTGATAGAACAAATAGTTACGTAATTTTTCACGTTCGCATTTACTTCAAATCTCGGTTTTTCATAAGGGGATCTCAAATATCGCAGCCTCAATACAATTACCTTCTATATTCCATTTATAATGATAACATGACTTTACTCATATGCCTTTAATCTAAAAAAAACTTTACAATGTTGCCCTAATAGGCTGTTCCAACCAGCGGTATTCCAATCTATTAATACGAGTTCTTTTCCGTACTGCTGCATTTTATTATTTTTGGTCGGCGACCATCGACATTTTGTCACTGTTTGTCGACTTTATTAATATTTAAATCAATGTTGTCACATGAGTACTAAATTAGTTAATCATCTTAAATTTAAATTTAAATATTTAGCCGCAAAACCACATAGCAATTTCTTCTGGTATTTCATGACTAAATATTACCAAATTTACTGGTAAATTTTTTTTAACACTTTATCACTTTTATGACGAGTAATTTAATTAACGATTAATTTTCGTCCTTTACATATAATATTTTCCTAGAATTCCGGGCATTTCAATATTGTAAATTTAGGAGATCCTGAAAATTTAGTTTTAAAAACTAAGATTTAGTAGTCAACCTATATTTCGATGTTCATCAACATTTTATTTTTGATTCTGTTTACAGGTATTCCGTTCAACAATCGACTCATCATTTCATGCTCTCCTACAGGACTGGTTAATATGTTCGCTACCAAATTTTGTTGCATTGCCCATCGAAAAATCCATATGGTGTTTAACAATTATTTTTATATCATCATCGATCAATTTAAGTATTGTGAAAATATTTCCGGAAATTTTAGGAAAATCTAATACAAAATTTGATAATCGAATTATACAAATATTTTATATTGCAAGCAAAGATTTCTATGACAAGCTAAATAAAGAACAGAAAATAAGATTTTCAAATATATTCAAAGAATGTGAATATTATATTTACAAAAATATGTTAAAATGTTTATAAAAAAAAAATAAAAAATATAAAAATTTGTGGAATGTTTTTTGTAATTTTATTTTTATTATATTAAATTTAAGTAAAATATATTAAATATGTATCTATATTCTTTCTATATAAAGGTAAATAACAACAATATTTAAAAAAAAACCATATTATGTACCTTAAGAATAAACATTGGTTTTATTCCATTTAATTTTACCGCATTTTTTGTGATTTTATGTTGTGTGTGTATATTATGTATGAGATAAGTGCTGACGGCGATTTGAGATAAAATTACAAATTTGTTCAACGTTAGAGGGTAAGTAAGAGGAGATTAACCTAATTAAGATGAGTTTTAGTTAATTAGTTTAATAATTTTGAATTTCGCAACCCTCAAAGATGCGAAAATTTGAAAGTTCAACTGAATCCTTTCCAACGCGTATAACTTTCTGGGTCGCCAACTTGTTTCTGGACCACAAAATAACTTCAAATAACAAAATGTCTCAGGATCTCCAATTATGCGAAGGATATCATTAGTAGTTTATCTTAGTCCAGAAAATTTTCTATTTCATTTTTCATATGATCATGGTTTAAAGGGTGCAATTTTTCGGCTTCCAAGACTCTTATCAGATTTCCCGGTGCCGTGCGGATTTAAGCGGGGTCATTTAATAACATTCTTCCAACCATAATGTAACAACTATCTGGGAATTAAATCAATTTTAGTTAATGGAATTTAAAATACAAAAGTCATTGAGTTTCATTTTAAATTGCGTCCTCCAACAATAGAGATTGCTATAAACAGTTCAAATTGGTTCAACATAAATATTTTATTCGAGATGAGTATCGGTGATACAGAAAATATATTTGATTAAAAGTGGAATTATCAATCGATACCATTTGAATGATACTTGGCTTCACTATAAAAATAAATACTTTGTTATTCTGATTATGTTTTATTAACAAAACTAAAATATTGCAGAATAAATTTAATTTAAATGGGAAACAACTTGTTTCTTTTTATTTTATTTTAATTTCACAAGTTGGATACATACAGCTCAGTAAAGCAATAAGGCCACATACATTCTTTTATATTATAGGTAAAAATGTACATGAAGTTACATGAAGGAGCATCAACTTTTGAAAGTTTAAGTGACGTAAATATACGGAACATAATTACTGACGTTATATGTTTGCTAAACTTTACATTTACAATAAAATATACGGTCGTACGCTTGAAACGTCAAAATGCATTTTCTGCAAGTACCATGCATAATAACTCAACAACACTCAAATAAAAATTTCATACCATATATGTGCCAAGTTTAAACCAATTCGAAAGAGATGATATATTTTCACTGACCGGCGAGCTATCGGCCTAGATATGTAATTTATAAATTTCCAGCAGATATATCTTTATGCGGTTTATTGTGTTATATCAATATGTAGGGTGTCTGTACAAATTTCAAAACTACCGAATTTTAAAATTCATTATAGTTTCCTATATAACAGTAAATTATTGAAGAGCCCTCAAGAGCCTTAAATACTTAAATTACGATAAAAATCACCATTTAGCTTCCTATATGTTAAATTTATTTTTACATGGAAATATTTAGCCAGCTGTTAAATATTTAGTTCGATCGAAATTAGCCGAAAAGGAATCAAACGATTAAAACTATATTTTTGTGAAAACTAGGGCATTAGTTTTTTAGCGTATTCAATTTAGTCGTATTAGATTAATACGATTTGCAATGACTAAATTTTAAAATATAATAAAGCTTACAAGTAATCAGAGCCAGATAGCGACTTAATAAATTCGATTTAGCGAATTTTTGATACAAAATTTTTTTCTTGAAATATTTCGAGGCCATATACCAGTTGTGAGTTAATTTAAAAAAGTTAACTTAAGCCAGCAAATTTCTAGTGGCTTATCCAAGGTTGGTTCATTGTTAACTGAAATTGTTCATAGCTGGAAACTATATATATATATATATATATATATATATATATATATATATATATATATATATATATATATATATATATATATATATATATATATATATATATATATATATATATATATATATATATATATATATATATATATATATATATATATATATATATATATATATATATATATATATATATATATATATATATATATATATATATATATATATATATATGTAAATTATGATTAGTGGCCTTAATCCAATTGAAGCTTTTTTAAATTATTTACATATCCTTGCTTGAATGCACCATGGACAATAGTTTAAAATTTCACGAAGGCTCTGATCATCAATTCAATTTAATGAAAGGCAACATTAAAGGTTTATTATATAAATCGGTTGCATAAGGAAACAGATTTCTCTTTTTAGTTTTCTGAAATTTAAACTTTCGTGGAAAATTTAATTCGTGTACTTTGTAAAATTGTTTGGTAATTTTAATATTCGTGATTAAAAAGTTTTATTTTCGAATTAGCGGAATATTTTAGAAACTTAAATATGTCTTGTAACGCTGAAATGCACAAACATATGTTTTCCCACGTTTACCACCACAGTACCCTTTGCTTGTCGTAGGGGCGACTAAACGGTTGGATCGCTAGGCTAACGACTCGCATCCGTAAAAAACTCAACTTTTTGCAATATCAACAAAAGAAAAAATGGATACCGGCTAAATCTCTCAAGCAGTCAATAACCGATTGTGTAAGCTTCGCTTAAACAATCAGCCCCAAGATAAAGACACATTTTACAATGATTTGGGCGATCTAATGGAATCTATCCCCGAACACGATGTTTGAATGGTAATTGGGGACTTTAATGTAAGAGCTGGCAGAAATCAGGCCGAATTGTGTGAAAACACAGATCCGTACAAACGGACATGACACTGCTACCGATATTGGTGAGAGAATAATGTATTTTGCAATTGCTCACGACATTAGAGTAGCAAGCACATTCTTCCCACACAAACAAATACATTTAGAAACATGGACCCATCCTCGCGGATCTTCCCGCAGCGAAATTGACTACGTGTTAATTGCAGAAGGGCGGGCTTGAATTATGCAGTAACTTATCGGTCAGCAACCAAATACGAAGGCAACGATCATCATATTTTGGTCGCTGCAAAACTATACGATGGAAGTTTTTGTACAAATCTGGGAATACAGCGAAGCGCATCGAACGTTTCGACTTTGAATGTCTGATAAATGAACATCATTGAGGAAGCTAATTGCCAGTCTGACTGTGTGAACTCTGTCTGGGAGGTACTAAAAACTTCGGTTTTGAATTGGCTATTTATAGCGTGTGCTCTTTTCTTTGGGGCTACTCAAAGTCCGAAGTGTATGTGATTAAACCAGCTAGATTTGGTGTATTGGAAGCCAACATTACTCGTGTCATTCGCCAAATACCATTCGATATTCTCGAACACGTCATTAAAAATTGGACTTTGAGAAAGGACCATCGCAGTTCATCACCAGCCATCATTTGAAAGAAGTAATTTTTTAAAACTAAATGGCAAGAAATATTCTTTCGCATGATAATAAAGATTCCATACGATTAAATTGAATTTTTCGAGTTTTTTAATTTTTGCACAAATCACCTCTATAGATTTCGTTATTATGGATAAAATCACAGGTTGTTTGATGCTCCCTATTTCTGGCAAAACTGCCGGTGGGACTTGTGCACTTCAGCACTCTTTCCACTATACCCCAAAATTTTTCGATACATCGAAAATCTGTGAATTCTTTGAGATAACATTGGTTTGATTAATTTCGTGCAAATTTATTTATTATTATTTCTGTTGGAATTAGAGTGTGAAGCTGGTTCAAAACATAAGGCCAAAACTTTACTGCTGAATCGTGTTGAAGGACTAGATGCAAAATACGTCGTTATAAAAAATGTGACATGTCCCAACCAATTTCATATACGTTTCGTCATCCATCACTAAATTTTGTGAAAATTTTGTCATCAGTCTGGGACATATTTTATCGAACAAAAGTGTTGGTTATCTCAACGATTTGGCTTTTTAATAACTCGGTAGCACTCATAGCCTTCCTGAACTCGAATTCGTTTTACCATGGAGTGGGTTGTGTTCAACTTTATGGCACGGTCATAGAGGTAAATTTCCCCAGATTATTATTAATGAAAGTTATTTTTCAGTTATTTTTGCTCCATTCAATTTCTGCAAGCCATCTAAAATTTTCAATTTTCTTTATTGAATTGGCAAATATAAAAGATTTGTATAGCATTACATATATGGCGGTGGTGCAATTAACATAATGATTGCTTTTGGATTTGTGGACTCGAGTTCAATACTCGTCAGCGTCAATACTTTTTTAATTTAATTGTTTTGGCAACTATAAGAGCCATCTCTTGTGTATATATGACCGTAATGAATTGCCCATTCCTGTTGCTAAAATTTTCAATTTCCTCTATTGAATTGGTAAACATATAAGATTTGTATATCTCCAAATTTATATACGCCGGTGGTCCAGTAAGCAGAGTCGTTGCATTTGGAATTGTGCACTTGAGTTCGAGCCTCGGTTTGTCATTACATAACTTTTAATTTCAATTGGCAAATATAAAGGATGGGTATAGCAGCAAATCTAAATATATGGGAATGGTGAGGTGGTAAAGTAGCGGTGTCATAGAATTTGGAATCGTGGAGGTTGTGCAGAGTTCGAACCTCGATTAAAGGTAAGGAAATTTTTAGAGTGGATACACAAATTTCTCATTAAATTAAAAAAAATCACTTTTTGATTTAAAAATCACCAATTTGCAATTAAAGTAAAAATATATATTGAGTTTCAGTTTCTTTTACCACCGAGCCATTGCCATACATATAAATACTGACATTTTTATCGTTTATACTCGTATCTGCCATTTGAATTAAAAAATTGAAAATTTTAGCAACGGCAATGGACTCCGCTTATTTGACCATCGCCGTACAATTTCATTACCGCTCTATACCACTCTTTTATACTTGCCAATTTTACATGGAGAATATTGAAGTTTTGAAAAGAAGCTGAGTGGGATTTGAGTAATTTTATTTCACCATCACCAATTTGACAGAAGAAATTAAATTAAAAAATGTTTGGTTCGATCAAGAATTGAACTTAGTTCCATAAATCCAAAGTCACTGACTTTGCTTCTGGACTACCGCCGTATATATATTTCATGCTTTAAAATCTTTTGTATCTCGAACCTAAGTCCACAAATCCAAAGTCAATCACTCTACTACCACTCCCACCACCGTATATTTGTTCGATGCTATGCAAATCTCTTATCCTTTCCAATTGAATTGAGACACTAGGGGGAAATTTTTTTACAGAATCTGAGTTGAACCAAAAATGTTCCAACATTAATATCGTTTGAAAGTTAATTAAACTGCATAGTGCCAGTCAATGATGCTTGATGCGTTTTTCTAGGTGGGCCACAATATTGACCACTGACCATACCAGCTGAGTTTAAGTCTCGACTAGGGCTAAAAAAAATTTAATTTAATTTCTTACAAATTAATTCAATTCAGATTCTGTTCAATTTTCATTTTTATCTATTCAAATGGTGAGTATATAAAAGATGGATTTATGAGTAATGAATTGCAGTGGTCAAGTAAGCAAAGTAATGGGCGTGAGTTCTAGCAGCATTCGGGTTAACGTTTATTTAATTTAATTTGATCTTACAAATTAGTTCAACTCAGCTTCTATTAAAATTTTTAAATTTTTCCAATTAATTGCCAAGTATAAAAGAGGCATGTAGCAGCAATGAAAATATACGGCGATGGTCAAATAAGCAGAGTCCAGAAATTCTTTTGGTTATAAAAAAATCGATCAGGTCAGGTATTTTTCCTGGGTCAGTTGGCCAATATGTTGGGTTTCCAGTTGAAATGAATTCACATCCATTTTCTTTAATGGCAATCGGTAATTCTTTTCCTTTAGTAGTAGTTAATCTAGAACCCATGTGAGTATATTCTTCGCATTGAAGTCACCATCTATTATGAACCTTTTTCCCAGACGCTAGTTGAAGAACTCTGATGAGTATTGTTTGTTTTTAATAGAATGTCTTGGTGAACAGTACATCTAACTTAAATATTTATTTTACGGGGTTTTATTATTAATTATTATTTTAACTGTTATTTTATATAATTTATTTAACTTGAGCGTAATAATTATTAAGCGATATTCCAAATATTTGATATTAGATTTTCATTTTCATCTTGCATCAAATGAGTTTTAAGTCGTTAAAAGCGAATTGTTTACCAATTTTTTTTATAAACCGGATGATTTCAGGTTGGTCCAAACAGATAGTGGTTCATATTCTAAATCTCTGAATATACTTTCAATATACGTGGAATGAATGATTTAAGTAAGTTTGACAATATCTTAATTTTTATTGATAGTTTACAAACTGATATTCATTTGATAGTTCTAACAGAAACATTTCTTACTAGCTCAAATATACTTTCGTTCAACATAGCAAACTATTCGAATCTGTTTTCCTGTAGATCTGACAGATCTGGAGGAGGAATTGTGATGTTCATCAGAAACGATATTCATTACAACTTAAAAAATATTGATGATGGCACTTTGCCTTTTCAATACATTTGTATCCAACTTTCGCGGTTCAATAGAACTAGTGTATGTGGGATTTATAGACCACCTTACTCTGACGGCTTTTATGAATTTTTAGAAAACTTGCTTTGTGGCAACATGGCCACATCGGATTTCATTATAGTTGGTGATTTCAATATCCCTGTTAACATAAGGACTCAAGTCAAGTCGCTACATTTAGTTCTACGTTATTCAATATTTTATATCACGCTATTTGCAGTTTCCGTGTCTTGAACTCAACAATTCAATCAAGCATCAGTGATCATAGTTTCGTTTTCTCCAAATTCTTATTTAAATCGAAATACGTAATTAGAAATTTTAGTAAAGTTAATCGGCTTTTTGATGAATTTCTTAAATATACTACATTTGATATTTAGAATCCTGATTTGACTTTACTAATGATCATTAAAAAATATAATGAACTGATTGATAAATATTCCAAAACCATACAGATTAGAGTGCAAATAAAAAATTCTAACAATTGGAATCTAATCAAACAAAAAAATCGCGTTCTTAAACGAATCAAGCAATATACAAACAATCATGTGTTAAAAAGCAGGTTGGAATTCCTTAACAAAAAAATCAAATCGTTTAAATATCATTCCAAAAAAAATTATTTCGCAAATTTATTCAATAAGTTAAACCAAAAAGAGGTCTGAAAGATAATCAATCAGTTTATGAAGTATGACACCAGTGCTAATGTATTGTATTTAATGATATTGAATATAAAGAGCCAAGTTGTATTGTTGATGCATTCAATAAATTCTTTGTAAATGTTGGTACATCTTCGACCTCTGTGATTATGAACAATAACTCGAATAATTCTTGCAAACTAAATACTGACTTGAATTTCATTTTTTTGTCTCCTATTCAGGAGACTGAAGTTCTCATATTATTGATAATTTAGATAATAATAACGGCTGTGGGTATGACAACATTACTAACATTGTTGTAAAGCGTAATGCTAGTAGTTTTTCCCACCTATTATGGCTGATATATTTAATGTAGTGTTATCCTAATTGCCTGTAAATTGCAAAAGTATCACCAATTTTCAAATCTGGAAGATCTAATGCTATATTAACAACTATCGTCCAATCTCTGTCTTATCCGTGTTTGAAAAAATTTTGGAAAAATTAATAGCAAATCGCATGGTAGGATACCTTAATAATAGAAAAAATGTTTACTGTCATCAATATGGTTTTAGACAGGGGTCGGGCACTGACACTGCATTAGTTGAAATTACCGATTTAATCTATAGTGCATTTGGCAATCAAGAATATATGTGTAGTCTTTTCTTGGACCTACATAGAGCATTTGACTCTATTGATCATCGATTGCTGTTAGATAAGCTATATAGTTACGGTTTTAGGGGAATATCGTATAAACTTCTAGCTAGTTATCTTCAAAACCGCACTCAGTTTGTGGTAATGAATGGTGTCGCAAGCAGCGTCTTAACTTTCAACTGTGGTGTACCGCAAGGCAGTGTTCTTGGGCCTTTATTATTTTTGATTTTCATTAATGATTTAGCCCAATTGCCGCTGGTTGGTCAAATCAGAATGTTTGCTGACGATACTGCAATTTTTTATAACTCAAGTAATTGTTCACAGGCGGTAACTAATATGCAAAATGATTTTCAGACACTCTTGGAGTATTTTAATTACAACAAAATAGTAGTTAACCTAAGTAAAACTAAATTTATTATATTTCACTCTCCATTTCTACCGCATTGTGATTTGACCATTTTGCAGGTTTCTAATGTTGTCATTGAACGTGTCGACGAATTTAAGTATCTTGGAATAATGTTTGATAAGCACATGTCTTGGGATAAACACATTTGTATGTTGAGCATGAAAATATGTCCGTTTATCGTTTTGATTAGAAAACTTGCTCTCTTTGTTCCAACGAATGTCTTAAAAACGATTTACTTTTCATTTATTCATTCACGTTTCTACTATGCCATCTCAACTTTTGGAACCGCAGTAAAATCCAAATTGCAAAAATTACAAACTATGCAAAATAGGAGTTGCAAAGCTATTTTTAAACTTCCACATTTATTTCCTTCCGTTGAGTTATATAGGAATGTTTCCGTTGGTATTCTTCCAATAAATGCATTATTACTTCACGTATCTTTACACATGGACGAGTATCTGAATGTGACATCTACACTATCTAACATTCAATTTCAGTATGTATAAGTCATAGATACACTACTCGTATAACAAATTTTCTAATGAGCAACAAAATAAAAACGGAATTTGGTAAGAAATCAATAACTTTCATTGTACCCCATGTTCATAATAAACTACCAACCGCAATAAAAACTTCTGAAAATGTTTTCAAATTTAAAAAATTACTTAAAACTCATTTAGTAGCATGTGTGTTATTATACATAGTTTATTTATTATATTGATTTGAATAAGACAAGCCTATATGATGTTTATATTTTACTTAATTTTAAGTGATTAAAGTGCGACTGACCAGCTTTCAAAGGACATATATTTGGACAGTCACAATTTTTTTTAATTATCACAATTTAATAAAATAAAATCCTGCCACAATAATAGGAAAGTTGTTATGGTTTTTATATACATGAACAAGTGTTGGTTATCTCAACGATTTGGCTTTTGAATAACTCGCCAGCAATTATAGCCTTCCTGAACCTGAATTTACCATGGTGTGGGTGTGTTAAATTTTATGGCACGGTCATAGTTCAGGTTCCCCGGATTATTTTTAATGAAAGTTTTAACCTTTTTGTCTGATTTTTTGTGAGCCATTTTAAAATTTTTCTGCGAGCTGTCCTATATCGTTCCACCGTTATAAAGAGGGCCCCACTCTATATATCGTTGTTTTGGGTCAATTTAATAATTTTATAATGGATAAACATGACGCTGAAGTAGATTCATGGTATTTGAGCACGATTAGTTTTAAATTCCGATCGGATATTCTATAAAACTATCACCAATAACGCATTGCTCCTAAATAAATTTGTTTACCCTTTAGTTTAGAACTAATTGACAAAACCAGTCTAGGAATTGTCTACATTATCGATGTTATCTACGGGTTATTGACATGTCAATGTAGAAAATAATAAATGATGCGTAAACGCCCATCCATGCTAAGGACACTGCTAAAATCTTAACACTTATCAAGTGCCGTGAATGTGAAAGTTGGGCGCACCATATGGTACGATGTAGAGAACGACTTGGCCTCTTCAGATTATTTTAGACAGTGTGGAGACTATGGTCAGGATCGAAACTGTTGGTACCATATAGTTAACTCAGTGAGGCGCATGTTTTAACAGTTCGATTTCAATCGTTGCGGGGTTTGGACGTGAAATCGATATAGCAAGCGATAAAATAAAAATTAAATTGTCAAAAAGTGCAGTGTTAGTAGTTTCTTTGTATTATTTTATAAATACATATTGTGAAAAAAATTAAAAGTGCAGTGTTAGCTTCTTTTTAATTATTTTATATACACTCCCGGCCAAAATTATTGGCTCGATGAGTTTAATGTCCATTTAAATTTCAACATTGGTAAATCCACGCTTTATGCAGAATGGATTCTGAAGAGGATAATAACTAGGGAAATCCGTTCCAAAGAAGACCAAATATAAGAAGATCCCCTACAAAAGAAAAAAGTATTAACTCGTTAGTTGATCAAGCCGATGCTTCTAATGCCAGTGGTGCCAGCGGAAATTTTAACTTAGACTTTTTATCACAAGAAGGGCTTTCAAGCCTGATGCCATCATCAACTGGTTACTCTCAGTTACAAAGAGAAAATGCGAATCTTCTCGCAAAAATCAATGAAATTGAAAAGATGACGCATCAGCTTAGTAGCAAAATTATAGTGCTGACGAAAGAAAATGAAGAATTGAGAAAAGGTTTTTTAACCAAAGTCAATGATGAACCTCAAATTAGTAACGAGACTACAGAGTTCTGTAGCAGCTCGAATATTCGACTCACCGATATTCGATTCTGCCACAAACAAAACAATTAGTGAAATTCAAATATAAACCAACTTATTTGAATTAAGCGTTCACTAACCCCATCACATATCCAATAGCCGAACCACTACTATAAAACATTTATAGTAAAGCATGTCGCCATCTAACAACATCACCACGCAATAATAATTCGGTGATGCAACACTTAACATAAGTGCAATGTCGACCGCCGCCGGCGCATCTGTTCCCTCTCCAAAATACGACACGTATTTTGGAAGACGAAGGCGACGTCACAATAAAACAAAACAACAAATCATTCATACATTACCAAAACAAACAGAAAGCAGACAACACGTCTCATCACACAACAACACAAACAACAATCTTGTCGTCCATTACGATTTTAAAACTTAAAAAAAAACAACACAAGTGTTAGTGGTGGTGATTATTAAAAATAAATAAATAAATACAAAATATATATATATACAAAATTAATTATAAATAAAACTTATTTAATAAACAAATTAAATTAAAATTCAATAAATAAATTAAATAAATAAATTGTATAAACTAATAAAATATTTTGGTGTATAAGTGTTTCATTTTGAGAAATTCAAATCAGATCGAACAAATATTTAAAATAGGAACTAAATCCTATAGTTCTATACTGATGAGGAGGAGTTAACAAAAGAGACAGAATGGATTGTCAAACGGTAAAAACGTCCAAGCAAGAAAAGGAAAGCAGAATACTCTCCGGGAGTAGCTAGTAGCGCGCAGACAGAATCTACTAATAGGAAGGAGGCAAAGGTACCGCCCCATGAGGATCAACGAGATAAAAGTGAAAGCAAACCACCGAAAGAAGAAAAACCACCACCAATTAATATTATTGGTATAACCGAATATGGAGCTGTAAAAAATATTTTGAAATCCATTACAGATAAAGAATACAGAGTAATATCCTTAAACAACAATGTATGGAAAATCTACACACCGGACTCCGATACTTATAGAGCATTATCAACAATGCTTAATTTAGAGAAAATTGAGTGGTATACATATGAAAATAAAAGCAACCGCCCAATAAAGGTTATGGCAAGGGGCCTCCATCCAACCTGTGCAATAAAAGACATTATGGAAGATCTCCAACGACAAGGACTGCAAATTGAAAATGCAGCACATATAATAAAAAGAGAGAAGGTCAAACAAGGGTCCGAATTTAAAGTTACTAAAAGTGGTCTCCCGTTATTTATGTTAACTTTCAATAACAAAGAAAACATACAAGCCATTTTTAATATAAGAGCTATTTTAAATATGAGGGTTAAAATAGAAGCACTACGGAAATCCACTGGGCTTATAGTGCAATGCAAGAAGTGCCCAGGTTTTAACCATATGCAAAAATACTGCAATAGAGAGCCAAGATGTGTAAAGTGCCTTGGAAGGCATCCAGCTCAGGCGTGTCCACTAAATAGAAATTCCCCTCCAACATGTGTGAACTGCAAAGAGCAACATCGTGCAAACTACAGAGGGTGCATAGTAGCTAAAGAACTACAAAAAATTAGAGACAAATCACGGCAAGGTCCATCATATTATAAAACGCCGATAGCCAATAGCGTAAACACCAATCTAGGAAACTTTACCACATCTATATCGAGTAAAGTAACTGATCGCAAGTCGTTTTCGCACGTGGTGGCATCCGGGCTACAAAGTACGACCCCACACAAATCAGTAAATTTCAAAGACTCCAAAGATACATCTATGCTTGAAAAAAAAAGTAAAAGCATCGTAGCGCTAAATACACGGCTTATAAGACAAGAGAGATCCATAGATGCTTTGAACAGACGACTAGATAACCGAGAAACAGTGGATGAAATAACATCCATATTATACTAAACTAATATGATAAATAAAACATTAAGAATTGTAATCTGGAATTCAACTGGAATAATCCAACATATTCCAGAATTAGAAATCTTTTTAAATACTGAAAAAATTGATATATGTTTAATATCAGAGAGCCATCTTACTAAAACCTCATACACCAAAATACGTGGTTACGTTTCTTATCACGCTTTACGTCCAGCAGAAAGAGCAAGAGGGGGATCAACAATATTTGTGAAAGAAAATATTCAACATCATGAGGGCATAAAAATTGAAGAAGAAACTATGCAGGTAGCTACTATCAGCATTCAACTTAACAATAAAAAAATATTCAATGTCTGTTCAATTTATTGTCCTCCAAGATATAATTTAAATAAAGAGGATTATAAAAAGTTATTGAACCAGCTAGGATTTAATTTTATCATTGGAGGTGATTTCAATGCAAAAAATACTTTCTGGGGGTCAAGATTACAACTCCAGAGGGTAGAGAACTATACGCCGCTGGTCGAGCTTACAATTGTGAATTTCATTCAGGAGGAAAACCAATGTACTGGCCTACTGACACAAGCAAAACTCCGGATCTAATTGATTTCTACATTACAAGAGGTATATCCGAAAATCACATTTTTCTAGAAAATAGTGAAAGTCTCTCATCGGACCACTCGCCCGTCATTATGACTGTTAGTTCCACGATTGTTAACAAGGAAAATCCACCTAGACTAACAAATAACAAAACCAATTGGGAATTATTTAGGAAATTGGTTGAAGATAACACCGATCTTCTTGTACCAATCAAGGATCCGGTTCAATTAGAAAATGAAGTGGAACTATTAATCAATAATATACAACAAGCAGCATGGGATAGCACCCCTGTAATCCAAAACAAGGAGCGTAATAATTTCATTTATCCAGTCGAGATCAGGGACTTGGTTAATGAAAAACGGAAAGCCAGGAAAACATGGCAGAGAAACCGAGCACCACAAAGCAAAAGAATTTTAAATTACCTCTGCAATAAGCTTAAGCAAAGAATTAGAGAACTAAAAAATGAATCGGTCACCCGTTATCTTCGTCGTCTTACAGACACTAAAGAAACAGAGTATTCTCTATGGAAAGCTACAAAAGCATTAAAAAGACCAAATTATCAAATACCGCCAATAAAAAATGATGAGGGAAATTGGGTAACAAGTGCCAAACAGAAAACAGTACTGTTCGCATCTCATCTTGAAGAAACGTTCCAACCATATGCTAGACAATCAGCGGATGAAAATCTAATACCAGTGCACAAGGAGGATTGTAGGAAAATACCACCTGTAACTCTACGAGAGTTGAAAAATGAAATTAGCCATAACATAAATACGAAAAAATCTCCTGGCTATGATTTAATTACAGGTGAAATAGTGAAGGCACTACCTGAGAGAGGGGTGCGAAAACTTCTTCATATAATCAACGCTTCATTTCGACTGAAATATGTACCTCTGCAATGGAAAGTAGCAGAAATAATTATGATACCAAAGCCGATGGAACAAACCATCTAATCATAAAAAGTCATATAGGCCAATTTCCCTGCTTCCAGTACTTTCGAAAATTTTTGAGAAACTGTTATACAAAAGAATGAAACTTATAATACTTGAGAGAAAGCTAATACCACCACATCAGTTCGGATTTAGAGAAAACCACTCCACCATAGAGCAAATTCACAGGATTACAAGTATTATTGAAGATGCACTTGAAAATAAGAAAATATGCTCAACAATATTTCTGGATGTAGCACAGGCCTTCGATAAAGTATGGCATCCTGGACTGGAATATAAACTGCATCGAGATTTGCCAAAAGAATACTTTCAGATATTGAAATCTTACATTGATAACAGATATTTTTGCGTTAGATGTGAAGAAAAATTTTCCGAGCTAAAGGGGGTATCTGCAGGGGTTCCCCAAGGTAGCGTGCTAGGTCCAGTGTTGTATTTACTTTACACAAGTGATTTACCAAACACAAGCGGCACAACAATAGCAACATTTGCGGACGATACTGCAATTTTAGCTACTGGTTATAAAGTAGACGAAGCAATCAGAAAACGGCAACGGGCTACGAACCAACTTAGTAACTGGACCAAAAAATGGCGCATTAAGCTAAATGAAGAAAAATCAACGCACGTTAACTTCACCAATCAAATAGTTAACTGGATACCAATAGAACTAAATTCCAAACAAGTTCCCTATGCTAACACAGCCAAGTATCTTGGCATGACTCTCGATGCTAAGTTAAAATGGAAAGAGCACATTAAAAAGAAAAAGGAGGAACTACACATTAAATATAGAAATATGTATTGGCTAATTGGAAGGTATTCAGAGCTGTCAATACCTAATAAGTTGCTACTATACCAACAAGTTTTAAAACCTATATGGACTTATGGTATTCAGCTTTGGGGCTGTACTAAGAAAACCAATATTAAAATAATACAAGCTTTTCAAAATAAAGTGTTACGTGGAATGGTGAACGCTCCTTGGTACATAAGAAACGATAACCTACATAGGGACCTCCGGATGGAAAACGTCAGCGAAGAAATAACAATTCATGCAAAGAAACACATACAACGGCTTGGTCAACATGAAAATGTTGAGTTACGTGGTATGCTGAGTAACACAAATGGAGTACAAAGGCTCCAAAGAAAGAAACCGCTGGAATTGGGAAGACTACAATAGGGTGGCCAAATTTTTAGAGACTAACTAATGGGTTATATCTCTGCAAATTGAACATAAGAAAGATAGAGAAATTACTAGATGATATATGTAATCAGTTGTAATATTTAAAACAATAAAAAAAAAAAAAAAAAAAAAATGTTTTAAAAAAGCACATGAATCGAAAATTCGAAAACTTCAGTAAGCACGCCTTCACATTTCACACGAGATTATTATTTTTTCCAACATAACCCAATTTATAAACGTATGTAAACGATCGATATCTCATTTTGTTAATAATTTTTCAAGAACATATATTTTTAAATATTCTACTGCATAATAGCCGTACATAGGTATAGGTTTATTATAAGGATCATGTTGTTCCACAAAATTACAAGCCAACAGCTTGTATAGCCAAACAATAAAAAATCGCGGTTTTCGCACATACATATGGGTTGAGTATATAAACTATATACATAGAGTAATATATGTATACACAAAGACAAAACACCATATGAGGCACACAGCACAACCGAAATGTTGAAAATGTATTTACAATTTTTTTAAATAATTTTTTATATTTTCATAATAAAAAATGGAAAAATCCAACGACAAAAATCATAAATGATGAAAAATTATGTTTTTTTGCTCAATAAAATTTTTATTATGCTGTTGTATGTTGTTATTGTTCGTGAACATGAAAAATGACAAATATTGGGAAATTTATTAAACATTCTTATTGTGATTACGATTAATATTTTTATGTTTTTAAATCAAACAAAATTCATCTACATACATACATACACGAAATTACAGTGAAATATCGTTGTGTACGAATAATAATTTCAAATTAAATGAAAAACTACATTTTTCGTTTTCGTTCCAAACATTTTTTTTTTCGTCTGTTCAAACTTTCGCACGATATAATATACAAACACACACACACACACACATAAAGCGATATAGCATCAAGTTAATTTTTAATATCTGGAAAACTTTTTTTTTTGTATTGTGTTGAAAGTTTTCGACAAAATCTATAAAAAAAAAAAATTGTATTTATTTATGATTACGCTTACGAATATTTTTATGTTTATTACATATATATACAAAGTAGAAACATAGATAAGTTGTTAAACAAAATACAAAAAACATTATATATACATAATGTAAAAATAGCGAAACGATTTAAGTTTTCTTCGTTCGTTCAGTATGTTTATATGTCGTTAAAAGCGCTTCTAACGAATTAGGTGGATAATTTTTGTTAAATGTAATTTGTCATGTGATAAAATCAATCATACGCGAAAGTTTTATATATGTTCTGAGCTTTTTCGCTGCTTTTATATTACGTTCGTGTAACAAATGTGTGTGTGTGTGTGTGGTTCTGTTTTCCATTTCGAAATTTTTATGAATATGATATGCGTTATCTGAATTTATACATATATGTTTATGTTTTATGTTATGACTTTTTTTTGGATATACATAAATACATATTGTGTTAGAAATATGTAGACGAGAAAAGTGGTAGATATGTGTATATGGAAAAGTTATAAAACTTATTTTAGAACTATGATTTTCATTTACCAATATTATATGTATAAATCGAAATTATGTACTACGCTTTATCGTTATATTGTGTCGATTTCTGGTTTTTATTTTATTATTGCAAAAATATGTTATCTGGTGTTATGCTACTCGTATAAACCGTATATGGCTTTATATACACATGTACAGTAAGATAGATGTATATTTACATTTACGCGTGATCGATCCATAAAGTTTTTTGTGAAATGTAATTGAAATAATATAATATGTAAGAATATGTTTGAACATAAAAAACCATAATAAAAACATATACAGATATATCTTCATGGTTGTATTTTAATGGCATTATAGTCATCTGTGACTACTATACAGTGTATATACTGTGCCTAGCTCACATAACGTGTTAGGTTTATATTAAAACATAATTTTTGAATTCCGGACGATATATTGTCAATATATAAGGAGCCATTTAGAAGCTCTGTCCAAAGAAGATCTGGATGTTGAATTTCGTCTAATTATTTCATCTAACTATGTTCAAACAAAAAAATGTTCAGTTTTATAGCTTAAAAATTGACTACATCGAGACTTGAACTCTGGATGGTTTTATGTTATTTGGGGTTTGTAATTATACTTATAGATTGGAGTGAGATTTTGCACAAAAAGCATTATTAATTGGTTTGGCTAATAGCTTGGAGCCATATTTTGAATGGTTGTGAAGTTTTTCACAAATTTACAGATTTTATAAATGTGTATGTATCACACTGTTAAGCTAAATTCCAATAAGAAAAAAACCTGATTCCTATTGAAATTTTTAGTACTAAAACATAAAATATAAGACGAACTTAGACAAAACAAACGAATTTAAAAGATATCTAATGAGCTTGTTAGACAAGGAATCAAATAAAATGTATGTACTGCTAGAACTAGAGTAAACATTACTAGACAGGTGTGTTACTGGCCGTTTACTTCAGGTGTGTTATTGGCCGTTTACCTAAAGAAACAACACAAACCGCAAAACACAAATATCGATCCTTGACATTCGTACACGGACACGAATTGGAAATTGGAACATCAGAACTCTAACGGAAACATCAAGGCTGGCACAAGTAGAGAAGAAATGAAACGTTACAAGTTAGATGGAAAAACAGTTAAAAATTAACACATTTCTCTGGACGAGATGATACACATGAACAAGGCGTGGGCATATTAACAACAGCGAAATCAAAGACATTAATGGAATGGATACCAATAGTAGTAGAAAAATTGTGGCAAGATTCCGCTCAAAAATAAGAAACACAACCATCATCCAGTGCTATGTCCCAACAGAAGATGCAGATGAAGCAAGAAAAGATGAGTTCTACGGACAACTACAATCCACAATAGCAAGAACGCATAGAAATGACGTGAAAATTATTCAAGGAGATTTTAACGCCAAAATTGGCACTGACAGTACTGACCTGACAGTAAATTTAGGAGGCAGTAAATTTTCACACAAGAATCCACACATGGACATCACCTGGGCAGAACAAGAAACCAAATAGACCATGTAATGATCAACAAGAAATTTCTCACATCATTACAAGACGTCCGAGCAATGAGAGGTCCAGACATTCACAGCAACCATCACTTGGTAATTTCACAGTTTAAGATTCAAGATCAAGCCTGTAGCTATGAGATGCACTAAGACGAACAGACGAAAATTCAACATCGAAAGGGTAAACGATCCCGATACAAGGAAGATGTGCAGAAGAAGAATAGAAGACCGATGGAAGCAAATCGAAGAAGCCCATATCGAAACTGCTCCGAACACACTCGGCTTCAAAGAATACAGTCGCAAACCATGGATAAGCGAGAACACATGGGAGAAAATTGAAGAACTTCGACCGCTTAAGCTGCAAATGAACCAGCTAAATACACCGGAGGTGAGAAGGAAATATGATGACACTGCAAGACAAGCAAAAAAGATGGCAAGAAATGATCGTAGAAAATACACTGAAAATATTCTCAAGGATGCCGAAGAGGCAGCAGTAACCAGAAGTACACCAATATACCACCTATAAGAGATAAGAATGGTCAAATCCTAACAACAGATGAGGGACAGTTAAAGAGATGGAAAGAATATTTCGGAGAGGAAATCGCAAACAGCACAGAAAACTTCGAATTACCCAATAATGCTCTTAACGAAACAATCAACACCCATCCACCAACGGAACGGGAAGTTAGCAGTATCATTGAGAAAATGAAGAATAACAAAGCCGCTGGAATAGATAACATACCATCCGAAATATTCAAAGGTGACGCATTTACAACTGTTAAGACTCTAACACCGATCATAACGGAAATATGGAATTCGGGTAAAATACCACATAAATGGAAAGAGGGATTAACCATAATGATTCCAAAGAAAGGAGACCTAAGAGAATGTAAAAATTGGCGAGGCATATCACTACTCAATACAACAATAAAGGTGTTAGCAATGATAATCCTCGACAGAATATCACCTACGATCAATTCGAAATTGAGGAAAGAACAAGCTGGCTTCAGACCGGGACGTAGTTGCACTGACCATATAAATACGATCCGCATCATCATTGAACAGTCAAATGAATGGAACTCCCCACTATACCTCCTCTTCGTGAACTTTGAGCGTGCATTCGATACAATACATAGAAACTCAATATGGAAGACACTTTGTGAAATGGGCATCCCAAATAAGATTATCGAACTCGTACAAG
The DNA here is from genome assembly GCA_951394425.1 of Tipula unca. Classification (NCBI taxonomy): domain Eukaryota; kingdom Metazoa; phylum Arthropoda; class Insecta; order Diptera; family Tipulidae; genus Tipula; species Tipula unca. Next base: position 23,597,147 of record OX596381.1, on the reverse strand, counting down.
AGATGTATCATGATGCAGGTAACCGAGTTCAATACAATAGCAAGCAAAGTGATGTATATTACCATAGCAATGGAGTAAGACAGGGATGCGTACTCTCCCCACTACTGTTTCTAGTAGTATTAGATAGTCTCATGCGGAAAATGGACCACAAATCGCCCAATGGCATCCGAAATGGGGAATAACAGGAAAACTTAACGATTTGGATTACGCTGATGATATAGGCCTGCTAACACATAAATACACGAACATGCAGCAGAAAATAGAACAGCTATCGGACTTAGCGAACGAAGTTGGTCTAAAAATAAACATTACGAAAACCAAGACGATGAGGATATGTAGATACTACGATAACCACACCAATAAGCGTCTACCAACAAAATATAGAAGATGTAAAGGAATTCGTATACTTAGGTTGTACACTAGCAGAAACAGGCGGAACCGAGGAAGACATTAACAAGCGCATATACAAAGCCAGAACGGCATACAACATGTTATACAAAAGCTGGGATGCACCTGTCCTCTCCCGTAACACCAAGATACGAATGTTCAACTTGTGTGTAAAATCAGTACTCCTATATGGCTGCGAAACGTGGAAGCAAAATCAGCAGATTACGAACAAACTACAAGTATTTGTCAACAAATGTCTAAGAAGAATACTAAAGTGCTTCTGGCCCAATACCATATCAAATGCGGAACTCCATAGAGTAACTAATCAGGTAAATATGGAAAATGAAGTAAGGAAACGTAAGTGGAGATGGATCGGACTTACAGTAAGAAAACCAGCAAGTGACGTAACACGCAAGGCCTTAGAATGGAACCCTCAAGGGCAAAGGTAGGTGGGACGTGCACCTGTAACGTGGAATCGAACGATGCTAGCGGAAGCGAAACATCTCGGCAAATCATGGAAGGAAATAATTAAAACTGTAGCAGCCAATAGAGTTAGATGGTCCCACCTAGTAGACGCCATATGCTTCTAAAATTGGAGATAACGGTTAAAAAAAAAAAAAATAATAATAAGCAAGTGAAACGAAAAATTAAATGAACTGTTTCAACTATCGGAACTTGGCCATTCCTCTTTTTCGGCCAAACTCGAACTTTTCAGAAAAAAATTCGTGACCAGTTTATTTCTCGGGATAATGTATTTCTTTAAGTCTTGTTGGACGCGAAACCTAATGAGCTATTTCATGTTCTATCGGAACCTGAGTCCAAATCGCTGGTAAGGAGTGTTAATGGAAAGTTTTAATTTTGGTCAAAATCCTTATTCTAGGAATAAAATTCAAGGCCAATTTATTTCTCTGGTTATTAGAACCGTTTTGAACTAGTTAGACGAGGATTTTATTGAACTAATTAATGTAATATCGGAGCTTGAGTCCAAATCTCTGGCAAAGGGTGTTAATGGCCATATATCATTTTCGGCCAAACTCGATTTTAAAAAAATCGTGGTCAACTTATTTCTCGGGATAATGTATTTCTTTAAGTCTTGTTGGACGCGAAACCTAATGAGCTAGTTCATGTTCTATCGAAACCTGAGTCCAAATCGCTGGTAAGGAGTGTTAATGGATAGTTTTAATTTTGGTCAAAATCCTTATTCTAGGAATAAAATTCAAGGCCAATTTATTTCTCTGGTTATTGCATCCGTTTTAAACTAGTAAGATGAGTAATTTATTGAGCTAATTCTTTTAATAGCGGAGCTTGAGTCCAAATTTCTGGCAAAGGGTGTTAATGGCCATGTATCATTTTCGTTCAAACTCGAACTTTTCATAAAAAAATTCGTGGCCAATTTGTTTCTCGGAATAATGGATTCCGTTGGAACATGTTGGATGAGAAATCTTATGAGTCGTTAAGGATTAGTGTTAAGCTAACCAGCCAGAGACTATCCAAGATTTGAAAGATCAAATTGTGCGCTAATCAAAAGTTTAAAAAAAGTACATTTCCACTGGCCATGAATACAGCATCTATTTTATGTATATACTCTTAATAAGAGTGGTTGTTGGTGGACGACTTGAGTACTGCAAATTAGTCTATATTTGATTTTACAAATGGAGATCCCGCGATCTGTTTTCATCCTATTTTATATCACTATAATATATTTAAGAATATTAAGTACTACCATTTGATATACTATATAAGAGATAACGCATATAGAGCAAACAACATCGAAAGGCACAACATCAGCAGAACCTGTGAATCAACGACAAGACGAATCGTGAGAAATGCAATAATTGATATTTAGGCAGTCTTGCGAGTCTCATTTTTCCTATTCAGGGCAAAAATAATCACTTCCGCCTCGAAAAGTTAAGAAAAGAAGAATAATTTCGAATACATAAATCATTAATATAATTTGTTTTCCTACCCATTACCTGTTTAAAGTTTTAAAACTAAATTTTTACAACTTTTGATACGATATATTTAGTTGAAAATTTATTTAAAAAAAATATTTGATTCCACAGCCGCGTGGCTACACAATATCATTTCAATCACATTTATGTATATTCTTCCAAACTAATAAAAACTTTTCTCGAAAAGTTTATTTAAGAGCTGCTATCATATATTTTAGTGACCGCATATAATGTTATACGTCTAAAAATATGGTTCGTTTTTATCTTAACTGAAAAATAAAAATATTCACAATTTTCGTTTTGCAATTTCAAATTCAAACTACTTTTCTCGTTTTATATGCGCCGCGCCGTATTTCATTTTTAATATTTTGATACAAGTCTAATATGCAGTCGAATTTTTCATGCATCATCGTTAGGAAAATTTATATCAAATATCATACATAGGCTGACGAGATATTCTCGGATGCAGAAGAGTATGTTTTACAAAATTTAAATATTTGAAAACGTTCCAAACAAGTGTATAGCGGCATAATAATTTACATAAATATTAAAGTTTCCAAAACAGATCCAGATCATGGCCTCGTGGTCGATTTGAAAAACAGAAGAATTTCCGATTCACTTATAGAACCCTTTTCGCTCAAATTGATACGCCAACTTTAAAACATTTCAGCGTTAACAATTCTTACGACGCTCTTTTAAAGAAATACCCTGTGCTTACTGAAGCTCCAAATTCTATGCATAAACTGAATTTCAGTGTATGAGAGATATCTCCTCCCCACCACGTATGGTGCAGAAGAAAGACAAAGACTGGCGCCCTGGTGGAGACTATCGACAGCTAAACACTGTCACATTACCGGAAAGATACCCTATTCTAAGATACAAAACTAAAGTTCCTCGTTGAAACTCGCCGGTGTCATTATTTTCTCACAAATAGACTTGGTACGGGCCTATCATTTTATTCCTATGGCTCCAGATGATATACATAAAAAGCGATTACAACTCCTTTTGTTCTTTTCGAGTTCACCCGAATGTCATTTGGTCTCCGCAACTCAGCCAAGACATTCCAGCGATTCCCTAACCAAGTTTTAAAATACGGCTGCATTTCGTCTTTTTTTATATCGATGATATAAAGTATTTAAACGTCTTTACACATTTGGGATTAATATTAAAGCATCAAAATGCGTTTTCCGCGTGAAGTCACTCGATTTCGTGAGTCACGCAATCTCGAAAGATGGCATCCTCTCGTTGACAGAGCCAAGATCTATGGTGAACTATTATCACCGCTATATACCACATTTAGCCGAACTGTTATGGCCTATTCACAGGCATTTGGCCATACTACTTAAGAAAGGCAATCAGAGAAGAAATTGCTCTTGGTTCGAAGAATGAATGCACTGTATCATTAATAGAGAACATGTATGTATATATCTCTCAATAAAACATTTTCGCCATTTCGTCGAAGGCCATACTACAGCAATTGCATCAAAATCGGAACGAAGTCCTCGGTAATTACGACATCTCGATTATATTGCACAATTTACTACCGACATTGACCTCATCAAAGATATACAAAATGTGGTGAGCGACTGTTCGTCTCGATCAGATAAGACGTTATCTCCAGAAATCAGCGCCTTCTCTTTCGACATGAAATAATTACATACTTACAGAAATTGATTTCAGCAAATTTGACCCTTCGTTTCTAAGAACATACGACGTACAATTTTCGATAGTTTTCATTGCTTATCACATGCCACGCGAAAATTAATTTCTTCAAAATACTTCTGGCCAAGAATGAATACTATTACAAGTATAACTGGGTGTAATCCAGTGTCGAAAATCCAAAGTTCACCGCCACATAAAATCAGAGCTTAATAAATTCGAGCTACCAAGTGGTAGTTGGTCCACGGCCCCAATCCAATGGCTATTATTATTTTCTAACGATGGTCGACCTATTTACCAGAAGTTATCCAATCAGAGAAATGGCTGCCAAAACCATACGTAATATCCCATTGGAGTTCCGATCTTCCAACCGTATTATTGGGCATTCAAACATCAGTCAAGAAAGACCTCAACTGCACTTCAGCAGAGCTAGTGTATAGTCAAAACATCAAGGTTCCCGGTGAATTAACGATCAAAATTCGAACCCAAATACAGATACTTCGGATTTCATGAAACAGCTTCGTACTAACATGAGAACTTTAGTTCCTACAGAACTGCAACATCCGTTAATTTCTGTGTGGATTTGGGTTTTGCTCCCATTGCTCTATCTTTCAATTTTTGTAGTCTTTCATCAAATTTTGTTAATTTCATGAGAATATATTTACGCCTCTCGTTGCTTTTGCATATGTAACACAAATTGTTGCCTATTGTCTGGCTTTGCCTGCATCTCGTATCGATTTACCTGACCTATCATTGAAGTTTTATTCATCCAAATACAATACATCCTCGATAATTAGCAGGATAACCTTGTCCACAGTCTACCCAGTTCAGATGAACTTGCGGATTGTCGCATCCTACAGTTAGGTTGTGTCCGTCACAATTAACACACCTTCGTTTGCCATAATATTTTTACGTGGTTCCATATGCTTGATATCTTTTTCATTGCGGAAGCAATTTAGACTTTCTAAGTGGTTGAATTTCCTCTTTGCAACCCCATAAATTAGTGATCTTATACATTTTAGTTATATTTTCGTCACAACTGAATATTAGTACAAACATCTGGCTTCTTTTTATTTATCCAGCTAATTTTGTTCATTACGCTGATTATGGTAAATTACTTTGATAGTAATTCATCTTTAATTCGTTCTAGGCTACATGTATGATGTAAGTTCATTGCCATGACTCTGATTGGCCCTTCTGGTTTATTTTCCTGCGTGTGAAAGATTCGCTCAAAGTTTTCACTGCGTTTCTATATGCATCTTTATGCTAGTTACGTTGATGTATATTTTGTTTTGATTTATCAATTTAGTGATGAATGATTCTTTAACTGGTGGGAGAAGTATTTTTTTAAATTTTTGATCTAATGTTTGTGGTTTTAGTGGTGGTGTATTATTTAACCTTCTCTTTTTATTTTTCCTAGACTAAGCACGAATCCAGTTTGTTTCTTTAGCTAAATCTTCCTCATCGGTTTGATATCCAACGTTTTTATTAACACTACTAGAATTGTTGTTTTGGTTCTGTATCATTGGTGATTTGGTTTGATATTTACCACTGTCGACATTAAATTTGGGTTTTATGCCGCTATAATTGCAACATTTGTTGCTTTTTTGGCTCGTCAGTTTTTGCAGGAGAAGTAATAACCCAATCCTCCCTTTGGAACGGGCTGCTTATTGTTTCCATATTCTTGTTGTTTTGTGTATGCAAGGATTGGCCCTCCCCAGAATCCTTAGAGGCAGTCTCATCGGTGAGTCTTATTACGGTCCACGAAAGTCATAGCTAGACACGGACAACTCTTACTCTATTAGAGCGCACCACACTCCATATGTATAATATGTTGATTTAAGAAAAATAGAGGGCATTAACTAAAATAGAGTAAAGTGAATGAATAAAATGATTTGTGCCTAACAAATGAGTAAAAAGTGAAACAAAATAAAAAGAGTACTCTTAGAAATAGAATATATCTGTGGTCTAATTCTGTAAAAACAAGATAATGTGAAAAAACGAAACATTGAAAAAGTTAAAAAAAAAATTTACTCAATTTCTATCTTATTTAGGTTAAATGGTATTCTATAAAACAAAGTAGTCAGCGTGTAAATTTTTTCTTGCTGAATAATTTTATCGTGGCTAAAACCACTTTGACGTTTTGTTAGTGTTTCATTTCATAATATAATATAAAGAGTAACAAGGACAAACATGGTTTTTTTGTTCGGCACTAGCCCGCCTTCTTCGTGAAATTTTAGTTTTAAATTTTAAATGTTTTACCGTGAAAACGAACTACACAAGATAAATTGTTTGTGTAATTTATTGACGTTTAATATCTTAGCCATTTTTTAATTTATCTTGGTGTAAAGTTATAGAATATATATTATCTTATTCGTTATAGAATTAGGCTACTGGCCACCCTATACATATACCTGAAAAGTTACTTTTCTTAGTGTTCAAAACGTAAACCAGAGATAAATTAAATTTTAAGTATGTATATGTACCTATATATATAGAGCCGGGTATAAACGGTGTTACATATCGTATGTGTGTGTGCAATTAAGAAAGACTAAACAAATATATAATAAAAGCGGTAACATAAAAGCACCACCATCCATCCACCTATCCAACAACAACAACAACAATAAAGTAAAAAGAAATGATAAATAGAAAATTAAGTTGTCGTATTTTAAGCTTACCGTATACTTGTCGTTCATTTGACTTTTACTACCTCATTTTCTTATATTTAATTCTACTGTCTTTTCAGTTTTTCCACAATCTAATATAAGACGACGATTTGCGTGAAAATTACAATTTTATTTTGTTTGTATGTATGTATGTGTTTGTGTTTATATTTAACTTTATTGTTGTTGTTAAATATAAAGGATATTATTAGGTATATACATTAAGGAGCGGTTTATCCAATCCACCAACAGAAGCAGCAACAGCATAATACACATATTGTGTGATCATAAATATGTACGATATTAGACGTGGGAAAATTATAGTACAGCATATCTATGTGGCACATATGTATATATATATATACATAGTATATAGAAGGAAATATATGATACCATTTTTATGTATCTTCTCTTTTCTAGTTTAATGATTTTATTATTTGGTGATATATATACACATATACATATATAAAATACAATATATGGTTAGCAAACGGTAAAGTTTTATACTATACAACAATTCACTTTAGCTATAAGATACGGGAGAAAAAAGCATTTCTCTATTACTAGTATATATATTTGGTTACCTGTGCCTTGGTTTTATTTTTCAATAAAATGGTTTTCCTCCCCATAATACACGACTATAGGAATGAAATTTAATTTTCTCGTCTCCGCGCACACAATATTACATATTAAGTCTCCTCTACATATGGTATACATATAGGTACAGCATCTTGACAGTTTTGTCTATATATATAGTAATACAATAAATTTTGTTCGGCAATTATTTTTCCGAGAGACATTTCTTTTTATTAGTAATTACTTGTTACCTCAAAGATAGGTATATAGGTATCGATATACACAAAATACTAAAATAAAAGACTTATGGTCATATACGAGTATCGTATATGTGGTCGATTGTAAATTGTGTCGAATTTTATTTAATTTTTTTGATATTGATTGAATTTTGTTGTTCTTGTATAGATATGTGTATAGGATCGAACATATAAATGATGTTTTACATTTAATTACTTTATGTACGAGAGTATATGACCTGGCTTGATTCGATGATAATTGGTTTTAAATTGATTTTTATTCCTGCTGGTTATCTGTCGCAAAATACTGTATATAGACAAATTCAACAAAAAAAAATTCTAAACCAATCACAATTTATCAAAGTTAATAAAATATAAAAAATAAAAAAAGTTGGTAAACTTTAAAATGGTTTACAGATAACCAAAAAAACCAACAAAAAAAAATACCCGAAAGACTAACTTTCAATTTGATTATATCTAGCACAACAAATTTAGTTATAGATTATATGTATATTGCGCTCCATTACCATTAATTAATTGTCCTTATTTTTATTTATCGCAAAAATTCACGTTCATCTTCATATTATTGAGTACATCGTAATTGCCTTAAATTAAGTTTAATTTTTGAAATAACCTACAAGCATATTATCTTAATTTGGCAAGAAATGTAATTTAGATTGCTTAGGCCAACCAGGGATGGGCCTTTACGCGTCATCTATTATTTTCTACATTGACGTATTGACAACGCATAAATGATCATGTCAATGTATTTAAATAAATCTCTTTTCAAAAAGAGTGGATTTAAAAACTAATCGTGCTCAAATACCATGAATCTACCTCATCGTTATGTTTATCCATTACAAAATTATTAAAATGACCCAAAACAACGATATATAGCATTATATAGAGTGGGGCTCTCTTTATAACGGTGGAACGGTAGAGAACAGGTAGTGACTTCAATGCGAAGAATACTCACTGAGGTTCTAGATTTACTACAACTAAAGGAAAAGAATTACTGATTACCATTAAAGGAAATGAATGTGAATCCATTTCAACTGGAAAACCAACATATTAACCAACCGAGCAAATAGCGCAGTGGTTAAAGCTGCAACGTTTGGACCGGGTTCGAATCCCAACAGAGGCGGGATGCAAAAGGGATTTTTCATCTCCCGATTACGATCGGTGATTAAATTGAAAACATCTATGACCCTCTGTTGGAATGTAGAACTCATGGGCCGACCCATCTTCGATGTCACTGTACAGGGTGACATTTTTTCATCATTCCAAAGATCACAAATTATTTACCAGCAAGTCCAGTTAGTTTCAATTTAGATTTAATTCCAGCTGAAATTGAACTGGCAGATCCTTATTTCCACATACCAAATAAGATTCGCAGAAATCTACAATCAATTATTCAAAGGTCAATCAATTAAAGTTTTGAAACATCTTCCACCATTTTATTCCAGTGTATTTGGTTATGTAAATAGTGGTAGAGTATTGTCTACTCATGTCGTTGAAGAATACTCATCTACAGCATTATGCATCAGTGAAACCTTACAAAATGATATACAACGGTTCTGGGAATTAGAAACAATCTTCGTTAAAAATAATTATTCATTAGACGAGAAATATTGTGAAGAATATTATGTTAAAAATCATAAACGTCTTCCATCTGGTCGGTATTGCGTTTCTCTACCAGTAAATGACAACATAAAACAGATTGGATTTTCAAATTACACGTCGCTTAATCAGTTTTATGCTATTGAAAAAAAATGAATAGAAGTGCTCCTTATTTAGCGACACGCACATTACACCAATTAGCGTACCCCCTTGAAGTTATCCCATGATTTCATCCCATGATTGTTTAAAATTACCTCTGGCAACACTAGTGTAAATAATCCATCCCATACTTTTTAAAAATACATATAAAATTTGTATAGTTGTTTCATCCCAGGATTTTTTACATTTATACTATCCCACACTTTTTCGTCTACAAAAAAAATATGTATGTATACAGTTAGTACCAAAATACTCATCCCACACTTTTTTAATATGTGACATTTATTTGGTGGAATATAAATTGTTATGTGCAAGTCTTTTTAAGGACGGCTAATTTCTCATTGCGATAAGGTTCCAAGACCCTGTTAGTAACCATTACGCCAGTTTTAATTATTTTGTGACCGTTGGAATTTCCGCAATATAAATAAATGTGGCGCCTTTGCCAACTTTTCAAAGTAAAGCAAAATCGAAAACAAATTCGTATGGCCAAGCTTTTACAGGGTCGGCTCTTTTCTCATTTTGATTGAGTTAAGGACCTTGTTGACCTTGTTGAATTCCAACGGTCAAAAAATCATCAACGATGGCACAGTGGTGGCCAGTAAGGTCTCAAACTCAATCGATATGAGAGAAAAGCCGACCCTATAAAAGCTTGGCCATACGAATTTTTTTTCGATTTTGCTTTACTTTGAAAAGTTGGCAAAGGCGCCACATTTATTTAAATTGCGGAAATTCCAACGGTCACAAAAATATCAATACTGGCACAGTGGTGGCCAGTAAGGTCTCAAACTCAATCGATATGAGAAAAAAGCCGACCCTATAAAAGCTTGGCTAAACGTTATTTTTTATTGTAGCTTTCATAGAAAAGTTGGCAAAGGCGCCACATTTATTTATATTGCGGAAATTCCAACGGTCAAAAAAATATCAACGCTGGCACAGTGGTGGTCAACAAGGTCCCAAACTCAATCAATATGAGAAAAAAGCCGCCCCTATAAAAGCTTGGCCAAACGTTATTTTTTGGTTGTAGCTTTTTTAGAAAAGTTGGCAAAGACACAACGCTGGCACAGTGGTGGTCAACAAGGTCCTTAACTCAATCAAAATGAGAAAAGAGCCGACCCTATAAAAGCTTGGCCATACGAATTTTTTTTCGATTTTGCTTTACTTTGAAAAGTTGGCAATAGCGCCACATTTATTTATATTGCGGAAATTCCAACGGTCACAAAATAATTAAAACTGGCGTAATGGTTACTAACAGGGTCTTGGAACCTTATCGCAATGAGAAATTAGCCGTCCTTAAAAAGACTTGCACATAACAATTTATATTCCACCAAATAAATGTTACATATTAAAAAAGTATGGGATGAGTATTTTGGTACTAACTGTATACATACATATTTTTTTTGTAGACGAAAAAGTGTGGGATAGTATAAATGTAAAAAATCCTGGTATGAAACAACTATACAAATTTTATATGTATTTTTAAAAAGTATGGGATGGATTATTTACACTAGTGTTGCCAGAGGTAATTTTAAAAAATCATGGGATAACTTCAAGGGGCTATTAGCGTTAGATGAGATTACCTCGTTTCCTACAGCTTCGAAAATTTTAATGAACGACTTTTATGTTGATGACGTTCTGACTGGCTCTAATACAACTGAAGATGCAATTAACCTAAAGTCTGAGCTACAAAAATTATTAGAAAGGGGTGGTTTCAATTTAAGAAAATTTTCTTCGAATATTCCTGCTATTTTTTCACATTCTCAACCTACGCCAAACATTTCGTTAGTATTTGGGATCACTTGGAATACTTTAACAGATGAATTCGAAATGAATTTTGTCAAGTTTTCATTAGAGACCCCTTGTACTAAACGAAATATTTTATCAGAAATTTGTCAATTGTTTGATCCTTTGGGTTTATGCGCTCCAATAATTTTGATCGCAAAAGTAATCATGCAAACTACAGTTCCAAGATGTATTATAGTGCCACACTATAAATCAATACAGATTCATGGATTTTCAGATGCATCTGAGAAGGGCTTCGGTTGTGTTATCTACGTTAGAATGACTAATAATCTCAATACACAACATCTAAGGTTAGTTTGTTCAAAATCGAGGGTTGCTCCACTTAACAAGCAGACCATTCCTCGTTTAGAGGTTTGTGCCGCCTTACTTTTGGCACAAACTATGACAAAGCTAATTGAAAGCTTAAATATGCAGTTTGGCCACATTTATCTTTCTTCAGATTCCGAGATTACACTTCTCCGAATTAAATCTGAACCATTCAAATACGCTTCGTTTGTGGCAAACAGAATTTCCTTAATACAGGAACATTCTTCAATACATAATTGGCGCTATGTACCATAACATCACAAAATCCACCTGATTTAGTTTCTCGAGGCCTAATGTCAAATGAATTTCTGAATCAAGATTAATGGTGGTGAGGCCCTTCCTTTCTTCTAACAGATCAATCAAATTCGGAAAAATTCTTCAATTTTTTGTAAATCTTCGTCGCCTTGGAATTTATTTCATCGATATTCGTCTTTTACTAAACTTCTTCGTGTTACAGCTTATATCTGTCGATTTACAAGTAATCTTAAGCTAAAAGGCCAACTAAAGATTTCTGGTGAGCTTAGTTCTAGGGAACTCGACTTGACGAATTTGGTCAAAATAGTTCAGCAACTTGAATATAGAGACGATATTCAATACATTACAAAATATAAAGTTGTTTAAAATTCCAGCAATTTAAAATTACTGAGCCCCTTTCTTGATCAAATGGGAAATCTTCGTGTTGGTGGACGCCTTAGCAACTCAAAATTACAATTCACTAATAAATATCCGACTGTATTGCCAGGTAAACACATATTGTCAAAATTGTTAGTTCAATGTGAACATAAACGTCTATTACATTGTGGTCCCCAATCATTACTTTACAATTTGAGATCTGTAGCAGCTCGAATATTCGACTCACCGATATTCGATTCTGCCACAAACAAAACAATTAGTGAAATTCAAATAATATCAAATAAAAATATAAATCAACTTATTTGAATTAAGCGTTCACTAACCCCATCACATATCCAATAGCCGAACCATTACTATAAAACATTTATAGTAAAGCATGTCGCCATCTAACAACATCACCACGCAATAACAATGCGGTGATGCAACACTTAACATAAGTGCAATGTCGACCGTCGCCGGCGCAAGTGTTCCCTCAACAAAACGAACACGAAGGCGACGTCACAACATATACATTCGCTTTTACAAAATACAACAAAAAGCAACAAGCGAGGCAACAAGTTCGCCATTACGTTTTTTCTATCTTGGTGCAAGTAAAAAGTTTTGTGGTGGTGAAAATAATTAAATACATAAAATATATATAAAATATTATTAGTTAAAATAATAATCAAATTGTATAAATAATAAATAAATAAATAACAAATTGAACAAATTGAATAAATAAATAAATAAACAAATAATTAAAATTTATAAATAACGAAATAAATATAATTAAAATTAAAACGTGTTACAATACTGTTTAACGTGGATATCCGAACCGGACAACAAAAGTTTAAAATAGGAGATAACTCCTAAAGATCACAATATTGGATCATAGGAGGACGAAATTTATGCAAGCAAGTTGTGAATCAATGTATTCCTTGTTTCAGAAATAAACCAAAATTGTCACAAGAAATAATGGGTGAATTACCTACCGATCGTGTTATTCAATCAAGACCATTCTCAATAGTTGGCATAGATTTTTGCGGCCGTTTCTTCGCTAAACCAAAACAAAAGCAACATCTAAAAGTAAAATTTATATTTGTCTATTTATCTGCTTCGCATATTAAAGCTATCCACTTAGAAATTGTGATGGATTTATCTTCCCAGTCATTTCTGGCTTGCTTACGCAGATTTATTGCAAGACGCGGTTATTGCGCTAGAATATATTCCGATAACGTTACAAATTTTATTGGATGTCGTGCTGAATTAAAAGAATTAAGGATATGTATTAAGGAATGTTTTGCGCAACTAATCATATCGAATGGCTTACAATTTTACCACGATCTCCCCATTTCGGTGGGTTATGGGAATCTGCTATAAAAAATGCCAAGTGGCACATGAAAAGAGTTATTGGTTTACGTTCAATGACACTAGAAGAGTATTACACTTTAATTTGTCAAGTTGAAGCGTGTCTTAACTCAAGGCCATTGACTGCAATTTCTAATGATCCAACTGATTTTACCGCTTTATCACCCGGTCACTTTTTAATTGGTGCTCCTTTGCTAGCACTTCCTGAACCATCAGTGCTCGATCTGAAGACCAATAGATTATCTAGGTATCAAATGATACAAGTGATGTTCCAAGATTTCTGGAATCGTTGGCACGTTGAATATTTAAATGAGCTTCAGAAACGTTATAAATGGCAAAAACCATTCAAACGATAATTATAAAATTGGGTCTTTGGTTCTTTTGCATGAGGACAATATACCACCGATTCATTGGATTATGGGCAGAGAATAATTAATACACATCCAGGTCCTGATAATCGAATTCGGGTAGTAACAATAAAAACTTCGAAATTTTCATTTAAAGGATCGATTACTAAAGTCAGTATTTTACCACTTGAATCATATGATAAAACCGAAATATAAATATTTTGTTTACATTTTCAATGTGAAAACTTCAGTTTGGTATATTTTCCTAATTCAATTTTTGTATAATATTATTTATTAATTGGGAGGGGATCAGTGAAGGAGGACAGTGGCAGAAAGATATACAAAGCAAATACCTCGCTCAATTCTCACAACACCATATAAAGCTCTTAGCAGGCGCTGTTAGCTAGAGTCAAGAACCCGGAACTTTACTATAGGTACCTATATATGGAATGGATCATTCATGAGTAATAGAGGAGTTACGAAGCGCAACTTGCCGGGTTTAAACAAATCAGTTGCAACGAATCAGAGTATTTTGCAAAGTAATGCCAAACGGCGTGGGTAGTTTATGGAAGATATCATGAGTGCCATCCACAGTGTAGACTAATATTTATGTATACACTGTTTATTTGTTTAAATTTAAAGTGCAATAAAGTTATTTTTTTGAAAAAAAAATCTCGCTCTCAGGAAAAAGAACTTTAAACGAATTAGTACAAAAGCAAGAAAAGTAACCAAATCATGTATTTTGCTAAGTCTATGTATCTACGCGGTTCTCCTTAACAAACCGCGCCACAGATCAGAAACTATTTTGCATTAGAGTGAAAATAGGAATATAACCATTACCGACTCCGAATTAGTCCAACTATGTGACAATAGAATAACACCGTTCCCCAGAACTGTGCCAGGTGTAAGGCACCGTCCTTATTTTGGCCACAATGCTTTATGCATTTGATTCTGTAAAACCTAAATAAAGAATTGTCAATACTAACCAAACTTATGAGCCGCAAGTGATGTCAGCATCCCTAATGTTTAATCGAAAATATGTTAATCTCTTAATGTCCCACCGAGGGTTAAACAAAAAACGTGTGTAATCAGTTTTGTTTATCTAAATTTTTTTTTAAATTTGCTTCTAATATTTCCTCTTTAACAAGTTGGAAATATCTACTCCGTACATTGGGAAATCAGAAAACAAAAATGAAAATTAAAAAATATAAATTGTATTTTCCTTCAAGTGTGAAAGTTCATGTTGGTATAACAGCAAATATAACTAATAAAAAAGATATTTTGTTTTTCGAATTATTTTTTTTTTTGGGATTTCATGATTTATGATAACGATGTGTCAAGGTTAATAGTTCCCTGAACACCAATTTAATGTAATTTTCTGTTATTTCTAAAATATTTTGTTCGTGTGTCGGTACCTTTATTATCCCTCTCTCGCTCGATATGTTTTAACTTTTGTTTGGGTACAACACCAGAGATATCCTATATAAACGTCCCATACTGGATTCATATCATTCCTCAGGTACACTTTTTTGTTGCTGCTGTTGTTGTTGGTATAACGTGATTACTTTGGGGTTTTGGGTTTTGGGGTGGGAGAGGGGAACACAATAAAAATCAACAATAAAACCGGAGAAATAAAATAAAGGAAGAACCAAACCAAAAATACTTAAAAAATAAACTTTCTCGATACAATAAAATTTTTTAACTTTTGGATAATTTTCTTGTGTGCGAGTTGATTTAATTTTTTTTTGTCTCGTCCCTCGTCCCGTTGTTGTAATAAAGCTTTAGATTTACTTTTTGTTTGGTGTTTTCCTTCATAATACCAAAAAAACAAAACGTACAAAAAATGAAATAAAGAAAGTTTTTGTGGAAGTTCAATTTTCATGAGAATTAAAAATTTGGGGATGCAATAAATTTTTTTTACCGTGCCTTTTAATACAAAGAACAAAGCGAAGGATGTCAGTTGTTTGCAGCGCAGTGGTTGTGTCAATCTGTTGGTAAGCCAATTTTAAAAGTTTATTTGCCCACACGTCTTAAGAATTTAGTGACTCTCTCAAATATTCCGTATGCTAACTCCGAGATTGTTCCAGATATTGTTAAACGGATTGGAAATGTGATCAATTTCAATTGTGATAAACGTTACTTTTCCGCTTTTCGTATAAAACCGAAAAACTCATCAAACACAAATGTTCCACCTACCATCGTAAAATTTGGGGTTCAACGGCTAAAACTAACTAATCGAGGCCAGGAATCACAAAGCACTGGTAAGCTTTTAAAAGTTTTTGTTAAATCAACATTAATGTTCAACAACTACCCTTGATCTTGGATAAAATGCCTAGTATTAATCCGATTGCCCAGCAATCATTACACCATGCTACACCAACTCTACTAACGCCAATTGATGGAGGTTCAGAAGGAAAAACTAAGAAAAAATATTCAAATTTAAAATAGTCAAATACTATACGTATAGTAGTATTCGTAACATTTTTGGCGTTTTCGTAGGTTTTTTATTCGATATACTTGAGAATATGAACTGGAATTTACAAACAGTTGAACTCTTGAAATCGTGGATTTTTTACCATTCGCATTAACAAGAGAAATATATTGCAGACAAAAATTAAAAAATCGACATCGAAATCTTCATACAGTTTATAGTAGTATGTGTAAACAGATAAATGCCAAAAAGGAGAAAAAGAAGCGTATTATGTCAATCGTTTCTCTGCTAGCCGCGTCGATATTACAAAGAACTAGAATCTGGTCAATAAAATTTTAATAAAAAAATCTAAAGCTTGTTCGATTCCCAATATTTAGCCTGATAGTGGAACTCTGCTAACGTGGAATTCTAATATATTTCGAATGAGCTAAACCGTTATTTTACAAGTGTTGCCAATAATTTAAGAGTTAATATTTTTTGCAATACCATTCCAGTTTATTATGATCTCCCGTATGATTACTACTCCGAAACATTTTTTATAACTCCAGTTTCTAATAATAAGTTACTTATATTTTCAATCTCTCCTTTATACAAGAGATTATACCTGAGAAGCTCAAATCGGTGACGATTATTCCCTTATTTAAAACTGCAGGCCGTAACCATAAAGGGAAGTATAGACCTATTGTTTTCCAGCCTGTGATTCTGAATATTATTGAGAAAATAGTTAAAAATAGAGTTATCATTTTTTTAGATTGGTTTAAAATTTTTAGTACTTAACCTTAACCTTTGAACTTTTCGGCTTAAATACATATCTATGTGTAACAATGCAGGGCACTCATCTATCCTATGCAATAGGGGTATTCCGGAAGCTACCGACTACGCTATTCCCTTGCCAACCGTTGAGATGAGATTCCAAATTGAGTTTCCCACCAGAGAGGACTGGGTGAACGAAACGGTTATGGACAATGAGGCGCTAAGCTTCTTAACCTTTCTTTTCGTCTTCTCGACTTTTGCAGCGTTTTTCAAGCTGAACTGATCGCAATAATGGAAGTCATGGACTGGTTGAAGTATAATGTAATATCTACGAGGAATATCCGCATTTTTACGGACAGCCGGGCTTCTATAAAAACGCTACAATCATACTCCCTGACATCGAAGGTAGCCCAGAACTGTCTGGCATCTTTAAATGAGATGGCTGATCAGTTCAACATCCGCTTGACGTGGGTGCCAGGGCATTTCAATATCGCAGGGAATGTAAAGGCAGATGAGTTGGCCCGTATGGGTACAGCACGCCTAATAACCAAAAGCAGGCGCGATATAAAGATACCGCTTGCTTCATGTAAACTGTTGCTTCAGGAAGAAGCTATAAATGAAACGAACGTCAGATGGTCTAACGCCAGTTCGTGTGTAATAACCAAGCAGATCTGGCCTGGACTTGACCGGTCCAGATCAGGCCAACTGATATCGCTTCGACGGCACCATATTGATATGGTCGTGGGAGCTATAACGGGACATTGTCTCATTGGGATACATGCGAGCAGACTGGGTGTCCCAGCCCACGATTTCTGCCGCAGCTGTGGTGATGACGAGGAGGAGGAAAATGTGCTCCATCTGCTCTGCACCTGTCTTAGTCTAGCGTACAGCAGAAGAAAATTTATGGGAACTTCCCCTTTGAAACACCTCTCGAATCTTAGTAAGATCGGGATCCGGGACATTAAACGCTTCTTGGTAAGCTCAGGATGGTTTAGCGAGTGAAGAGGAGGAAACTCGAATGTGGTACAGCTATACGGACCAATTTTTTGTCTATGCTAGTCCTTTAGGACGGCCACCCTTTCCTAACCTAACCTAACCTTAACTCTCACCAACTCAGATTCCATCAAGAAATGAGTACCGAGCCAGCTTTGTTAGACTTTTTGAATGACATTTATATTGGGCTGAACTACGGTAAAGTTTGTGCTGTGCTGTTTGTTGAGGTTACTAAAGCCTTTGATATGGTTGATCACAAAAGTCTTTTATCTATACTTTCGTTCGCCTTTTATGTTGAAAACAGAACAATGAGTGTTCAGATAAATGGCACTTTTAGTGAGCCAAGAACTATAAACGTTGGTATTCCACACGGGTCTGTGTTGGGCCATTTAATTTTATAATTTAGACAAACTCGATTTTTAAACTCAAACTATATGGTTATTGTTCTGGATTTGCTGTAGATTTGGCTTTAGCTTATATTATCGATTTTTTTCTTATACTGGTTAAGTTTAGGACCTTGGTGGCCACCACTGTGCCAGCGTTGATATTTTTTTGACTCTTGGAATTTCCGAAATATAAATAAATGTGGTGCCATTGCCAAGATAAATATAAATCGAATGACCAGCGTATTTGGACGCTATAACACAGTGATGACCAACAAGGTCCCAAACTTAATCGATATGAGAAAAAAACCGACCCTATGACTTAGTCATACCAGTTTTATTCGATTTTAGATTACTTTGAAAAGTAAGCAATTGCGCCACAATTATTTATATTGCGGAAATTCCAATGGTCAAGAATATATCAACGCTGGAACACTGGTGGCCAACAAGGTCCTTAACTCAACTGGTGTTGAGGAAATAACCGACCCTATTATATATTTTTTGACCGTTGGATCTTCCGCAATATAAATAAATGTACCACCCTTGCCAACTTTTCTAAGAAAGCTAAAACCGCATAAAAACGTTTGGCCAACCTTTTGTAGGGTCGGCTATTTTCTCATATCGAATGAGTTTCAGATCTGGCCAACAACCACAGTATATTTATTTGTTAACATTGGCTGTTAGAGGAGTGGTCAGATGTGGAGTCAATCCTACCTGCACTTGTATATAATCAACCGGGATTTTTATTTTGATCGCTGGGCCAATAAGTTGGTGTTCCAGTAGAATGCCAGTTGCAGTTGTATTTTATTATTGCTGGATGAAGATCTTTCCCTTTAGGTGTTGTTAGACTTGATCCCCAGTCTGTAAGTTCTGTGTTGAAGTCACCCCCGATTATGAGTTTTTCACCTAGTTGCCCCTTTCATTACTTTCAAGTTATGGTTGGAGATCGTATTTAATATCTTTTTTTTATAATTACGGCACTGCCCCCTCGTGCATTATTATTAGGATTTTCTTCATAGCCACGGATTTTTATATGACTTTGAGTGATAACTGAGTGATAATTTTTACTAAATCAAGAAATGCAAGAGTTCCATGCAAGAGTTTTTAGATTATGTGCCATGTTTAATTAGCAAAGACAGGCTGATTCTGATGTTGTTCGACGTAAGCTAAGTCTATTAAGAATGTCTTGTAGTATTTTATTAGGTTAGTTATTATTTGAATCATTAACTGAAACAGACTGTCTTGTCTTCTCGAACTTCTAATAGTGAGTCCATCTAATGTTTGGTGTGGCCTTAACTTTGTGGATATTCTTGTTGAGGCTGCGTTAATTTCTGGCCTGGTAGTTTTTTTCTGATTGCATAAATATTTTTAATGACTTCTGTTCTTTGAATTCTGTTATTTCTATATAACTGGAGGGGGCCATAGCACTTTTTTCTCCAGTTGTATATTCTTACTTCCGGTTTCAGTTCGGGTGAAACCTGTGGTGATTTACTCATCTTGCGTTCCTTCTTTTTTTTTTGTTACGGTTCGGAATCCATCCCGTTCCTCTGTTGACTTCTTCCTCGCCTGTTTCATACATAACCTCTACATGATCATTGGTATCGTTTTCTTGCTATACCTTAGTGATTTCTTTCCCAGATGTAATGTTATAGTCTAGCATATTTCTATATGCCTAACGCAAAAATGTAAAAAAATTAACGAATAAATGAAAATCTTGAAAATTAGAATAATTTTATTACTTGATGTATGTTGGTACATATAATGTACTTAAGAATTAATTAAAAGCAAAAAATAAATAAAAAATGGAATTTTGTACAAAAACGAAATGTAAATAATAAAAAAATTTAGAAAATGTGTCAAGAACACTTAGGAAATTATAAAACAAAAAATTTTCTCAATTATAATTTAATTTAATTGAAAATTGCGTGCTAATTTTGAAGGAATGGTTTATGAGTGTACATAGCTATAGTATACATATATGTGATGTGTTGAGTCATTGTGTGTGAGCCATCTTTTAACCATATGTATGTATGCGGAATAAATCAAGACGAATTTATACAAAGCCTTTACAAATTTATGTAATTTAATTAGGTATTTCGTTTGAGACATGTACATATGTGTGATAATTATTCATATACGTGTGTTGATATTTCTTTATACTCGTATTAACCCAAATTTTATATTTACAAAATATAATCAATTCTATAACGTATATACAATTTTATGCTTATTATTTGTAATTATACAGTTCTCAGAAAATGAAAATTGTTTTTATTAAGTCTGGCATTTTTATTTTTTTCATCATGAATGGATACCCATCATCAAAACCCATTAAAGAATCAATTAAGTTGATCTCGTAATTTTTGATTTATTTTTTTATAAATAAATATTAAGGGACTGGGCGTCTATTATTATGTGACTCTAGGTTTATGGATGAATATAGAAGAATCAATGAAAATATAATAATACAAAAAAATAAAAATCAATTTAGTTAATTAGAGACGCTATTAATAAATTTTAGTATATGTACGTCCCCTCATATATATGGATGGATTGATATCGATAACTTCATTTATTACCAATAGAATGTTATTTTAATATCGATTTAGTAAGCAGAATTTAGACGAAATAGAAAAAAAAAATTAATTAGTAATTAAATCAACATCTAGTATGTGTAATTGTATGTGCGGCATGTAATTTAATTACAACTTTATTAAGTACTATGGGATAAAACGAATGAGGGATCTAACGGGCACGGGTACACATTGCCACCTAAGAAATTTTTATCGCTTTTCGGATGTAAGTTAACGACGAGGGGCATTCGGTTTAATCATAACAATGTTAACTCTAAACAGCGTGACAACAATTCTACAACGTGACACGGGTGATACATCAGCAAACCCTTAATTCTTAAATTACACAAGAATCCGACACAATTATAAAATGTGGAGACTTCTACATTTTTCATGAGAGTTATAAATTTTTGTATAATAAACAAAATAACGAAGATAGAAAATATTGTTAGATTTAAGTTTAGTTTTAGTTTGGAATTATAACAATAAAGATTAAAATAAATTTCATTTTTTTAATCTCTCCGAATTAAAATTCGTGACTGACGCCGAAACAGGGAAAGCCGTATTGTAGTTAATAAAAAGTGAAGTGAGAGATTATAACCGATTATAACCACGGGAACATAATCTATTCGAGATAGTAAATACAGAATTTCTGCAATATTCGTCATAGTAACGAAACTGGAGTGGTTAAAAGTGATTAAGTGCCGTGTATATAATTATTACCACGAACATAACCAAAACACGTAATCTGTACCATTAGTAGGAGATCTACAATTATCAACGTAGAACTCCAAAATGGAAATTTACGGCTTATCCGAGTTAAAACCACGCAGAAAACATATCAACGGTTGATCCAAAGTATACCCATCTGGCAGGAAACACCTAAAACTTTCAAATTAAAACCAGGATATGAAAATCCTAACAATTCTAAAATAAAAATTCTTGCCTAAAAATTCTTTTTATTCTAAAATAAAAATTCAACCTAAAATAATATAATAAAAATCTTAATAAAAATTCAGTGTGATAATAGTGAAAGTTGTAAAAACCTGATAATACAAAATGTTACAACTAGAACAATTAAGCGATTCAATAAAACAATAATCCCAATAATCGAACAGGATCTCGCAGATATTAGTAGACTCCCAGATTGTGTCAAGGAGTTATAAACATTCGGTGGTAATCCTACACAATATATTACGTAGATACATAATGTGGAAAATATCTTAAATGTTTACGAGATTGTGCGCAATAAACCAGTAGTCAGAGCTAATACAAAGCATAAGGCAGAAGATTAGAGGTAATGCCGATGCCGCTCTCATATCCTACAACATCTTTAGTGACGATAGGGCTTTAATAAAATAGTGTCTATGTCTCTACATTATCCGAATAAGAGAGATCTTAGAACCTTAGAACATCAACATCTCACAGAAGAATATGAGCATAGACAAGTTCTACGCGAATATCAATCATCAATTTTCGTTAATCGTAAATATTTCTTACATTTCTTATCGAAACATATAGAAAGCAAGCTTTAAATGTTTTCATTCGAGGATTAAATGGCGAACTATTCAAAATTTTAATTATCCAATGACCACAAACATTATCAGAAGCATATATACTTCATGCCTAAAGTTTCAAAATCTAAACTTTAGAAATTTCAATAACTCAATAATAGCTCCGATCAATCAGCTAACTCATACGAATCCGCAAAATCAACAAAAAAAGCCGGCTCTTACGCCAACGCTGCAACGATATATTGATTACAATATTGCTTATAACATCCAACATCAAATTAATAGAATTCCACCTCATCGACCAGTTGAACCAAAACCGCCAACACCAATGAAAATCGGTTCATCGATTAACACTAAGGAAGCGAATTGCATAAATCGCCCAATGAACTCAAATTATCAGACTGTATTTAAAGGAGAAGCTCCATATCTGAATGAGACACGAAAAAGTTAAAGAATTTATCATCTCGAAGCTCTTGACGGAGAAGAACAACTATAAATCCAAGTTATGAACCGGACAGTAATGCAGCCGATGAAGAACAAGAAGCCTCACTAGCGTATCTTACTTACAGTAGAAAACGAAGGACAACAACACGCTCAAATTTCTCATAGATACAGGAGTGAATAAAAACTTCATAAGACCAGACCTTGCCATACACCCGATTCCCACAAAGGCCCAATTTAACATCAGATCCGCTGGTGGAACCATTTTAATAAAAGAAAAGATTTTGAGCCAGTTTTTAAAAGTATTGGAATCAGCAAAATGATACAAAACAATGCTGCCTGGACTTAATCCGTTCGACGGCATAATCGGGGACGACACTTTAACAGAATTAGAAGCCATCATCGATCGTAAAAGAAATGTTTTATTCTTAACACCAAATATAAAAATACCACTAAAAGGGAAACAGTAATCGCAAGTAAATAATTTCGAGACGCGAGATGATTATCGTTCACACAAAACAAAATAAGACGGAACCGCAAATGATACGGTTGTGAGGACAAGGATAAAAACAACTACCGAAGAACCTATGTACGCCAAATTGTATCCTGACTCAGTTAGCATGAGGAGTGAAGTAGAAAAGCAAATTAATCAGTTATTAAAGGATGGAATTA
This sequence comes from Tipula unca, assembly GCA_951394425.1. NCBI lineage: Eukaryota > Metazoa > Arthropoda > Insecta > Diptera > Tipulidae > Tipula > Tipula unca. Next base: position 23,573,699 of record OX596381.1, on the reverse strand, counting down.
TAAGAGAATCTAAAAGTTCATACAAACTCCTCAATAAGGGTAGTGGAAAGAAAACTGAATGTATCAGACATTAAGAATGATTGACAATGTGTTGAAAGAATTCATCTAGACGATAATATCATATTAGTTCAGAAAGATGATCTTATCATATTCGAAGGAAATAACGAGGAAGAATATCTGGCTAACATTGACAAAATATTCTCAAAATTGGAGAAAGCCGACCTGCTAGTTAATCTCGACAAAACAGGATTCCTAAAGCATGAAACCGAATTCCTTGGCTACGTTTTAACTAGTCAGGGCATCAAACCAGATGAGAAAAAGCTCATTGGTATTCGACTTAACTTAAAGGACTTAAAATTATTTATTGGACTCACTTCAAACTATAGGCGTTTCATAAAAGTTTACGCAAAAATCGCCAAACCTTTGACAAACCTTACTAGGGTGAAAATGCCTAAATTAAAGCCAATCAATCAACAAAAGTTAAAATCACTCTTACCGAGAAGAAAACTGTGGCAAAAAACAACAAAGTCACCGCGATAATTGCTTCGGGGTAAAAAATACTCATATAAAAAATATAGTTGAATGAAATATATCTCTTTCATTTTATCCCCTCTCTTTGTACGACAATAACGTCCCTGAACATTTACGAATACAACCACCCGCTGTTAACACTCAAGCAGGAAACCGGAAGAATTATCAATGGGAAATTCAAGCTGATGCAACTGATTCATTAAGTTGGACAAATCACCAAACTACTATCGAAACTGAAAAGTCAAAATACACGAACCAGCGTGGAAAGGCATAGCAAGGCCCGTTTTTATGTATGTGAAAGATAGGCGCTGACGGTTGAGTACGAAAACTCTTAAACGAAGAAACTTTAATATCATAAAAACTAGTTAACTATATTTTATTAACAAACCTCGTTAAAATAAATATTTGTTAGTTTTAGTTTTAATTTTATCTCATCTCATCAAGTTATGGAATAATATCTGCAGATTCGAAAAACATTATAAGTAGTGTATTCATTATAGATATAAGTCGAATGTGCATATGAGGGACGTTGATTGCCAACACTGCCACAGAAATCAAAGTATAGTACTCAAATCCAACTCCTTGCTCAACATCAAACACAATTTTTTCAAATATTGCCTAAATCACTTAGGATAACGTAACAAATTTACGTTGAAATACTCTTTCAATTAAAATTAAAATTTGATTCAAGCCCACACTAGAATTTTACTTTAGAAAATCCAGTCATCATAGTTCAAAAGATTTTCAAATACAAATACGATTAAACATAATTTAAAATACATTCAATTTTTGCTCATTCACTCTTTAACTTAACTAAAGATTTTGTTTCAAATCTACTTTAATTTTACTCTAAAGTTAAATTAAAACATTCTTCTAAAAACCATGAAAGGTTTTGGCTAAAACTCATACTAGAATTCTATTCTGGAGTTTCATTTAGGCACATCCACTCAAAATATATACTTTGAAATCTATGCTAAGTCTGAACTCAAATATGCGTAAATAATTATAATTTACTCAAATAATCTATAAATCGCATTTAAACATTGATGCAACTTCATAGTACAATTTATATCCTGAATTTAACTTAAAAAGTCCCACTGAAAATATATAATTAAACGTCTACTTAATCACAATCAAATAATTTAAAACTACTGCAGATTTTAGCTCAGATTCATAAGAGCGTTATACCTGTAATTTCACTTAGCAAATTCACTCAAAATATATAATTCACTCAAAATATTCGAAGTCTACGCAAAATCAAATAAAACTAAATATGTAATTATAATTTAAATTGCACTCAAATTTTATAAATTAAATCAAATCCACAGTACAATTCTATCTTTAATTTCACTTAAAAAAATCCACTCAACATATATAATTTAACATTTACAGTATAAAAAATTAAATTTTGAAAAGTGGGCATTTTTACCCCCACCCTTCAATTTCAAGCTATGTTTTTCTTTGCTCTTTTTCCTCGAGCGACCATTCTAGAACAAAGGTGGCTGCAAGTGCATCTATAGCCCTTAACACGGTACCTAACGCCGTTGCTTATACTTATTGATTTCCCAATATATTTTAAAGCAAATTTGAAAATTGGGCAGTACTGAAGTATATATTTGCTAACATCAAGCTTTATTCTAGATCTGCTGAATTGTCTTACAAAATTAGTTATTTTAGATACTTTCCATTTATTTAAGTTTAGGTCATTAACGTCAGTTCATAAGACTATTATTTAAAGATTTGATCTTTACAATTCATTACAGTTTCAATACGATTTCTAATGGAACGATATGAAGAATGAATGACGTTAATTGTGTAGTTTTTTATAATATCTTTTAAGAGTTGTTAAGATTTTGTGATTAATCTTGTTTTATAGTTTGAACCGATGTTACTTATATACCGTTACAATTGTCTGTTATATAGGGCAAAGTAGGAGCGAAAACTCAAACAAATACATTTTTCCGCCTCAGTTTTAATTTTACCTCCTTTATGGTTGTGAAATCAGTCAAATGTATAACAGATTAACAGACAAAACTAAAATATATTAATTTACAATTTTTCTAACCTAACCTAAATTGAAAAGACATTAAAATGCATTTAAAAAAATTCTAAAACTGTTCCTGAATTACATTAATCCGAAAAATCAAATCTGTTCATCGTAGTTTAGAACTAGTTCACTAATTCATAAGTTTCGTATGGATATTTTGAAACACTTATTGGTTCATAGAAATAATAACATAATAGAAGATTAGAATGTTAGAAGTTCTACATAGGATCGGCCTCATTAAAATGAAAAATATATAAACGATAATCATGAAACAAACAACACGAGACTCTCATTCACAAATTAAATTACAAAATATATTTATACAATTAAATACAAAAATTTAATTATGTGGTAATCCCTCAACAAATATTCAACAATTAATTTTTAATTAATTTTTTTTTTTTTCATAAACAGCCTGATTACAATTTCGCAATTAAACTCATTGCCTCGCATATAATATCGATTGAATCGAAAACCCAACCGATAAAATTATTTACTTTAATTAATTGTTAATTGAACGTGTACACACACATACATATCTATACAAATATATTCAGATTGAATTTATTTAGTAGTTCAATGATTTGGTTTTAGTTTCGATTAATTAGTTGAATTAATATAAAAATGTGCAGTGACAATGTAACCGCAGGTATACATACTCGTACGTATTATTCTAAAACCAAAAAAATTTTTGGTTTTAAAAATGATGGCCGATTTTTAATTAAATTAATTAATTTGTATATTTTAATTAAAACTATTTTAAGTGGGGCAGAATAATTACAATATTTATGTATGTATATTTTTAAATCAATTTAATACATTTATAGTTAATAAATGCCCTGTAATTATATCACAACATACAATATGCTTATGTTTGTATAATAATAATAACAGTGTTAAAGGCCATTACTGGCCCCTTACTGAATCAACAATCTGGCTCCAACGGTTTCGATCCTGAGCTTGGTCTTCATACTGTCTTAGACAATCTGAAGAGGCCAAGTCGTTCTCTACATCGTGGAGCCATCGTCGCCTGCAACGACCTCTGCGCCTACCATATGGTGGCTCTCCTTTCAGAGATCGCTGCACAATTCGTTCCGGATCAGCACGCAGAACGTGACCGAGCCAGCGTACTCGCTGAGATCTAACTTCATGTACAATATCGGGGATCTTCATCAGATCTCTGATCTCGAAATTATACAGAGCTCGGTATGTACCATCTATTTCGCGTTTAGGGCCGTAAATCACACGCATGATTCTTCTCTCAAATGTAAGGAGCCATCTCTCGTACTCATCCGTCAGCGCCCAACTTTCACATCCAAACATAACAACGGGCCTGATCAACGCTTTGTAAAGCTTCAGCTTCACGGCACTTGATAAGTGTTTAGATTTTAGCAGTGGCCTTAGAGGATACAAAGAACGACTGCCAGCTGCCAGCCGCACTTTAATATCCTCACCCACACTGTTATCGTGAGTGATAAGAGAGCCCAAATATTTGAACCTCCTCACTCCCTCAAACGTGTGGTGGCCACTACTAAAATCTGATGTGCCATTGTCTCTAAAACCAGAGATCAGGTATTTCGTTTTGGACTCATTGATCTGGAGTCCAACAGAAGCTGAAAACTCTACAAGCGGATCAAGTATTTCTTTCACTCCGTTGCTATTCAGTCCAATCACGCATATGTCATCTGCATATGCAAGCACTTGATTGGACTGGCGATATAAGATGTTGCGCTGAGGTGTTTCAGTTTTACGAAAGATGTACTCCAACATGAGATTAAAGAGTATCGGGGACAGAGCATCTCCCTGCCGAACACCCGAGTTAACTGCAAAAATTGTCGATAGCCTGTTCTCAACTTTAACACAGCATTGAGACTGCGTCACTGTCATCCTACACAGTCGTACCAATTTTGTTGGCATTCCTAGGTATTCCAGGGCAGACCACAAACTCTCTCGATTGATCGAGTCGTAGGCCTGCCGGAAATCCAGGAAAACCTGATGTACGGAGATGGATGTCTCATAATATTTAGATAGAATCATCCGCAGCGAAAAGACCTGATCAGTGACTGATCGATTCGGACGAAATCCTCCCTGATAGTCACCAACCAAGCCCTCCGCCAGAGGAGTGATTCTATCCAATAAAATGTATGACAGTAACTTGTATGCTGTGCAAAGGAGAGCTATACCGCGATAATTCTCACACTTCAAGCGGTCTCCCTTCTTGAAGATGGGGCATATCGCGGCCACTTTCCATTCATCAGGCATAACTTCGGTTCGCCATACTAATCGAATAAGGTCGAAAAGACAGTTCCACAAAGTATCCCCTCCGAATATCAAGAGCTCCGAATTAATGCAGTCCACTCCAGGTGAGCGGTTTCGTTTCATTCTCTGCATGGCCTTAGTGAATTCCTCATGGGATGGCTCCTCAGTGCAAATCTCCGCAGACTGTTTTAGAGGTGGCTCAACAACAGTCTGTGACGCATGATGAACATCAAGCAGCTCAGTAAAGTGTCCACTCCATGCGTCAAGTACTGCGTCGATGTTGACACAGAGGTTTCCATCCCGGTCCCGAATGGCGGTTGACGAAGGCCTGAAAGTATGGTGCAATCCAGTAATTCCTTTAAAGAAATTACGTGAACTACGCTCATTGCTGAGTTGTTGTACTTTCAGAACCTCGGCCTTCCACCATTCTCGCTTCTTCCGTCTACAAATCCGCTTAGCTGCCCTTCTTGCAAGAGCTGCCTTGTTTTTCCTTGCGATTGTGAGACGTTGTTGCACTTCATTATGGGCTATATTTTGTTGCTCTACTGCAAGACGACACTCGTCATCAAACCAATCATTCTTGGGTCTGACTTTCACTATACCTAAAGTCTGTTGAGCAGCACTGACAACCGAAGTTTTCAGTACCTCCCAGACAGAGTTCACGCAGTCAGACTGGTAATTAGCTCCCTCAATGTTGTCGCTGACAAGATCCTGATATCGTTTCTTTTGATCTTCATTTATCAGACCTTCACAGTCGAAACGTTCCATCCGTTTCGCTGTGTTCCCCGACCTGTACGAAAACTTCCACCGTAGCTTTGCAGCGACCAAATAATGATCGCTGCCTACGTATTTGGTTGCTGACCGATAAGTTCTCACATCCTGCACAACCCGAGCTCGCCCTTTTGAAATTAACACGTGGTCAATTTGGCTCCGGGATGTTTTGCGAGGATGTGTCCATGTCTCTAGGTGTATCTGTTTGTGAGGGAAGAATGTGCTTGCTACTCTAAGATCATGAGCAATTGCAAAGTACATCATTCTCTCACCATTATCGGTCGCAGTTTCGTGTCGGGAGTACGGACCTATGTTTTCACACAAGTCGGCCTGATTTCTGCCAGCTCTAGCATTAAAGTCCCCAATTACCATTCTAACATCGTGTTCGGGTATAGATCCCATCAGATCGTCCAAGTCATTGTAAAATGAGTCTTTATCTTGGGGCTGGCTGACTTCTGTGGGCGCATGTACACAAATTATCGACAGGTTGGCTAACTTCATGCGCAGGCGAAGCATACACAATCGGTTATTGACTGCTTGAAAATCCAAAACAGCCTTCTTTACCTGCGGCCCAAGAAGAAATCCAGCTCCAAGATTTCCGAGGTCATCTCCACTGTAGAACAGCGTATAGCCCTGGGACACATGGTCTCCACTTTGAGGCCAGCGAGTTTCTTGAAGAGCAACGAGTTCCAGCCGATACTCTTTCATGCACGTGATTAGACCCTCCAACGCTCCTGGTTTTCTAAGTGATTGCACGTTCCACGTGCCGATCCTAAATCTCGTATCCGGGTACTTGAGCGGGGGTCCGGTGTTGTTTTGGCGGTATCCATTTTTCTTTTTGTTGATTTTATAAACAGTTGATTTTTTTTACGGATGCGGGTCGTCAGCCCAGCGATCCAACCGTTTAGTCGCCTCCTACGACAAGCAAAGGATACTGTGGTGGTATTCTTAGGAAACATGTTCGTGCAATTTAGATTTACGAGACATGTGAGTGCCCCCCGACCACAGTTTGTTTGTATACGTATAAGATTAAAATAAGATAATGTCAGGTGGAATGAAAACTCAACTAAATCACCATTGGGAAAAAATTGCGTTTTATGTACACCACACCGAACAAATTACAAAACATATATATGTATATACATAATATCCATCCATCCAGTTTTAAGCGTTCGTGACCGGTGCCATTTAAATATGTGAATGGTGTGATTTTAATTTATGCAAACGTATTTTATATTGTTATGTTTTTATTAAACATTGTTTTTTGTATTATGTACAACATGTGATTGTTATTATTATGATATGTAATTATTTATTATGTATAACTTATTAAAATTGCATAAATTTAATTTAAATTCATCACAATAAATGTATATATACATACGAGTATATATATAAAAAAAGACTTATTAATTATTTATTAAATTATTAATGACACTTTAATTTATTATTATGTTTAATATTATTTGTATGCGGCGAGCCCAAATACTCATTTTTTTATTTCAACTTTCACCCATAACATGCATATAGTTCCATAATTATATCGTGTATTTACCGTAGAATTTTTATGTTTCATAATTTTGTTTATTCTTTGTGTTTGGCAAATCAAAACGATTACGCCAGCTCGATTTTTACAATAACTTGTAATAAACAAGTTTTACAACGAGTACGCTGGCTCAGTCAGGTTCTGCGTGCTGATTCAGAACGAATTCTGCAACAATTTCTGAAAGGTGAGCCACCATATGGTTTAGGCGCGGAGGTCCTTGCAACCGACGATGGCTCCACGATATGGAGAACGTTTTGGCTTCTTTAGATTGTCTAAGACAGTATCACTCAGTCAGGGGCTAGTAAAGGCCTTTAAAAACTAGAATAGTTACAATTATGGTTCTCACCTCACCGCAAAATACGTCATAATTACAACATAAATAATAAAAATGAGGAATCCAACTACTTTAACAAATTTCATTTTAATGTACACGATAAAGTTGTGGACAATTGTCCAATTACGTTTTCATAATCATCAGCGTTTCGTATAAGTAATATAAGATATATGAGCTTTTAGACATTCTATATACACCGGAACTCATTACTTACTATTCATCTATGGTTGCCACCAGAAGTAACATTTTAAAACTATGGTCCAAAATTTCAATTTAGAGCTTTCATTTCAGTATGTGCCTAACTCGAATTAAGAGAGCTTTTAATATGTTTTGTATTATATTTTAATAATTTTAATGAGCTTTTACTCAAGCACAAAAACAACAGAGTTTTTGTCATATGGACGTTAGTAGTTCTGATTAGTGGACACTTGGACCTTTTAAAATTGCTCTAGCATATTACTATAAAAAGGATTGAGCTCCGTCGATAAAGCTCGAAAAGTTGATGATACTATATAGTGTCCACTATTCAGAAATACTAAAACTCTCAGATTTTTGTGTTCAATGAAACGTGTACTTACCATTTGAATAATTCATATACTATCGTCAAATTTTCGAACTTTATCAGCGGAGGCTCATTCTATTTACAGTAATATGTTGTACACATTTGGAAAGGTTCAAGTGTCCACTATTCAAAAATACTAGGGTTCACACTGTTAAGAAAATTTATATATTTTGTGTAAAAACTTTACCTACACAGATTGTATTATGATTATAGATTTAAACACGTTTGATTATTTGATTCACGTAAACATGTTAAGTTAATACGGATTTTGAATTACTAGTAATTGAACTAATTAAAATATAATCTCAACTGTCTTTTAAAATTTTTGTGTTCTTATTAACAATAGCAGTAGAAACGAAATAAACTTTTCTGCTGTTCTGATATTTAAAAGTTAAAGAAAAATGTTCACAAAATTAAAAACATCTGCAAAGCAATTAGGAGCGTATCTGTTCCCAACTCGGGAATTTGTATGTAATATTATGTTCTAAATTATCTGTTCGACAGGTTTAGTTGCCTTCGAGCCTCCTAATGTTTTTGTCTGTTTCCAGATTTTACTGTCAGCAAATCTAAATAGGTACTCTGATTTACACTTACACCCTTACTGTTGCTGTCGATTATTGATGAGTCACAATCACCAATTCATTTTCGGTTGTTTGTCCTTCGATAGACTTGTTGCGTTTACGGGTTCAGCAGAGCTAATTTCATTTATTATTAAATTTTATTGATTTAGGAACTAATATTATTATCTGTATAAGAACAGTAAAGCTATGCTTAATGACTCGAAATCTTCTGACTGTAACCTTTAATATGCCGCAAATAACTTTTCAATTAATTAATAAACGGACCAAAACTGGTTAGAACTTATTCAGATTCTCATGTATAGATCTGTCATAAAAGAAACAACAAGAAATTATAAATTAGCTGTCGATCACTCATTATTATGCAAAGTAATACTCCCTCTTTGGAAGATAAAAAGCTTTGGAATCATTGTTTCGTGGAGCTTTCTCCAAAATTAAGAAGTGTGGAAGAATCATCTGCTATAAATCATGTTAGTATCTTTATTATGGCCCATGTACAGCTCAATCGTATTGACGAATTAGCGGCTGAATTCGTCATTATGAAAAATGTGATAAAAACCTGGCTGACGTCACAACTGCAAGTAGCTGATAAAATCAACTTTTTTTGTGTACATGTATAAAATTCTATGTTTAGCAGGAACATTACCAGCGTTTCTGTTAAAAAACAATTGGTCAATGTTTTAAATCAAATTTCACGTACGCTTCGTCATTCATTAAAATGCATGTACTAAATTTCATCAAAACTTGATTTTAAAGCAGACTGGCACGTTTTTAGTGGGCAAATTTTGGTTATCTGAACGATTTGGCTTTTTAATAAATCGGCAGCTCTTATAGGCTTCTTGGACTTGAATTCTTCTTATCATGGAGCGGTAGCTCTTATAGCCTTCTTGAACTCGAATTTTTATTAGCATGGAGGGCAGTGTATTAGATTATATGGCGCTTACATAGACAGATATCTCCGGTGGTGTCACGTTTCTGATTTGTGTGAGCTGCCTTTTCCATGCTGAGACCCTCTTTATACGCCATTATATTGATGTTTTGAGCAAATTTACTGATTTTGCAATGGACAAATCTGACGCTGAAGGATTTTCGTCTCGCAAAGCTGGTAGCACTTAGTTTTCCTGTTCCCCAGTTGATTAAGCCAACTTTCTCTCTATCCTCCTGCTACGCAAATATCTGTCGCAATCTCTCTGGCTGTTTATTGCGACTATCTATCTGTTCTGTTCTCCCATCAGCTGGTTGTTTACATTCTCTGATAAAGTGCCCATTTTCCTCACATCTACAACGCCCGTCTTATCTTTGCTTCTATGATCGCCTTTGTTTGCATTATATCTTCTACCTCAAGGTTTCGCAGTTTAACGGAATAGGAGGTTAGGCTGGCTCTAGCTGCCTCGTATTCTAACGCCGTTCCTAAGACTTCGTTCATGCCGTTTCCTTTTTCGGTCGTCATCAAGTGAAGCTACAGCTGGTTGTCCCTTACGGCGTACTCAGAACTTTGCAATAAACCTAGCTTGCTTATTTCTCATTCCACATGTTGAAGGCGTTCTCCTCGTTGTTGTCGCCTATTATGCATCTGTAGCACATCAGCCACCATCAAACGATGGAGGTTTCCAACACCTTTTATGGCCTCCAATAGACAGTTCTATTGATGTGATTGTGCTGCTGTATCGAAGTATTGCTGAGTGAGAGTTTTCCCTTCGAGCTTCTACCTTCTTTATCCTGTCCTCCAATTGTTTTATCCTGTTTGTCATGTTTGCCACCATCTCCAGCTTCTTATTTTGTTGTTGTATTTGCTGATCCAAGTTTTCCACATTTTTTTATTTTATTTGTAAAAGCAGGGCGTTAAGAACAGCTACATTGTTCGTCAGTTCTTTCGGGTGTGCAGTAGGAGCCATTATTATTTCCGCTTGTTCTTCTGTTGTAAAAACCCACTTCTGACACCGAACTGTTACGAATTTAGGGTTTTTCTAAGGATTTATAAGCGATTTTTGCAATAAAACACTGCACAATTTATTCGAGTATAAATTACAACACTTTTTAGGACTTTTATCACTTTATTCAAAATTTTACTATAGTTCACGTTATGTCACTTGCAATTTGGTTGAGCTTATAAGTATACACGTTTTCCATGCAACTATCGAAATTCCCATATTGCGTCGTTGCATGAAAATTGCCTAAGTATGCGTGTATTTATTGAAGAGAATTGTGTGACGTAATCATTTCAATTTGCATATTATTTGCATTCTCTCTCTCTCTCTCTCTCTTTATCGCCGCGCCTGTGTTCAGTTCTCCTCTATGGTGTTTGATTACGCCTTGCTTCTCGAACATTGTGGTGTTCTTCTGAAGAATAATGGTCATTCTACCTTTGCAGCTCATCGCATCAAGCTCGGTCGTCGACTCAAATAAATATCCATAAAAAAAACTACCAAAACGGTGAGGATCTAACCATTAATACCAAAAGTTACCAAACCATTGTCTGTGCCTATGCGACTCATACCACCATACTAAAGACAATACTGATGTGGTTGTGTTTAACGTTAGGCATAATCGTCACAATATTAATGATAATAGATTTCATTTTCATAATGTGACCCAAGGATAATTTTCAGCTAGGGTATATTGTGTTGTATGTTGAACAAATTCTTAAGGTAACACTCGCCTGAGAATTTATCGGAGGACCAAAGCATAGTGACTTGTGGAAATATTTATATGAATTTTTATAATAGTTCACTTCTCCCAGTTATTCGTCGGATTGTCGAAAACTGTCTTAAATTAGGCTGTTGGTAAGTATGCAAGTCGCCGCAAAAGAGAAAATTGATTCCATCGACAAAAGTTTATCGTTTACCAATTCTCTAAGTATATTTTAGATACGTGTACGTTCGAAATATTCAGACAGTAAATCTGTTATAGCAAACTTTATGACCGCACAGTTTTTAATTAAAAACTGCAACCAAATGTAAAACAAATTTGTGATAAATATATTTTTTTCCCTTGGGCACTCACTCATCTGCTATCACAATCTTCTTCCACGTTAATAATTGATTTTGTTTTTTATGATTAAATTTAACTTTCCATTATACACTATAACCTGTATCTGTATGTGACCATTTATAAAGAAAATTTTGTAAATATTTCTGTTCTACATATATAAATACAATTAGCTACAACAATAACACCAGAACTTATTTAATTTCTAGTAAATTGTTCGTTATATTTGCTCCTTGTGCATAGTATGTGCCAGTGGTTCACAATACCCTATAAATGTATATGGTATATGTTGCGGTTTTTCTGTTATTAAAAGAGGATTTTCTATATCTTATGCATGTATAGTCGGGAATAAAATTTAGTAGCGCTAAAATGTCGAAGTAAAACATACATAAATGGAATAATATTATTAACTCCGGAACAACTCAGCCACATAACATATACTTTCATCCTCTTATTTTATTACAAACATATACATATCCACTTTTTTGGTTTGACTCGTAAAAAGAACTGTATGTAAGACAAAAACTGTAAAATAAATAAATAAAAAAGGGAAAATTAATTTTCATATGTCATGTTCCATGAAAATTTTAATCATGTACATAACTATACATACTCGTATATACATATGTATAGACCAAAACACACAAAAATAACGTGAGCGAACATATCGGATGGTTGCGGTGTATACGAGTATTCGGTATTCTACACTATACTCGTAGTGTATTTGCATATCTAACCAGTCTGGACTAACATTTTATTTCTCTCTGTTTTCCTCTATATATGCACGTATATGGGAGGTTGATTGTCTAGGATTATAAATACGTTTTTTGTTTTATGTTTGGACATTGGGTAAGTCCTGCCAGGATTTTTTTTTTTTAGACTCGGTTTGGATACGTTTTTTTGTATAGAGTTGAGTTTCTAAAGCGGAAAACATAGTTTAATCTCGCACATTAATCTACTCAAAGTGGATAACATTATGATGATTTGTTTTATGAACGTGGAAAAGCTTTTGAATATCTAAGTACTATATGTTTTGTGTGTTACATCATGTTCATGTATAATTGAAAATTATTTCAGTTTTATTCAAATTTGTTCATTGGTGAATGGTGAGGATGATAATGATGATTTGTTTATGTTTCGAATATATTCCAGTAAATTATTTTCTGGGTTATACCATATCTAATAATGATTGAATGAATTAATAAATGTGCTCACGGTTTTTTATTCGAAACGCGCAGAGATTCACATTTTTAATTTTGATTGCATAAATCATAATCAATATTGTCGACACGTAAAATATTACGTAGATTACTTGGCAACCTTATTAAAATAAGGTCTACAACCTAGGTTTTTTTTAGCAATTTAAAATCAAATGCGGGAAGAAATTAAAAAATATTTCAAATTAAATTTGTAATGACATGTCATACTATAACTGATTGGAAATATATATATTGAAATAAAACAAACAGTAGCTAACATTAAAGATTGTTTATTGCACTAACGTTCGAATTGAATTATATTTCAAATTTATTACGGAGATTTTACCCTATAGTTCTGATGTGACTTTGGCGCCAAAATGGTTTCATTAACGTATCTAGCCATTCATCTTTAGCATTCTTTTAACCATATCCCAATAATTTTCGATAAATAACATCGATATGATTAATCTCGTTCCAATTTCTGGCGTCTTTAGAGCAGGGATGGGCATTTACGCGTCATCTATTATTTTCTACGTCGACGTGTCGACTATTCGTAGACAACGTAAGCAACGTATAGATATTGTTGACAACGTAGATTATTCCTTGCGCGTTACTTGAGCTAGATGTTCTGTTGACAATGCAGTGGACCCACTGCGAAGCTGACTACTTACGCTCTTCCATTACAAAAGGGTAACTTAAGAATACTATAGTATCGATTCTTACTGTACATGACCTTTTCAAGGGTCATCTCCATTGCATAGGACGAGCCAGCAATGCCGTATGAATGCCTTGAAGACGATGATGAGGGCAGCTGCCCTGCTTTCGATTGTATTAGGTCTCATGTGTTTAAGTCCAGGACAATTCCTGTGCATCTACTATCCTCTCTGCCTTGGTTTAAACTTCGCAAATTTGCTAAGGATGCATAACGCGTCTGGACCCTTTGAGGCATTGAGTGCGCAATTTTACTCGGTTGCAGCCAAACATAAAAAAAACTACTATATATTAACTCGTATATATGTCAATTAAATAAATTTCCAAAATTTCTTGAGAAATCCCTATAGGTATGTCGATTAAATGATTTTTCCGGATTTTCTTGGGAAAAACCTAGGAAGCTAACATCATAATCCCGACTATTCCAATATGTCATTATGGGTCTAAGCTAACAGTAAAATATTAAAATTTAAAAAAAAACACGAGATTGGGAGGTTTAGGACACCAAATAAGATATGATCATGTATTTCGTGTGAATGACTTTTCCTAATCCCCTTCTTTTTTAAAAACTAAATTAATTTTGGGATAACTTAGAAACAATGACATCATGGTATGTATGTCATTATGGTGTTATTATTAAAAATTGGTCGCATCCCGCTAGGATTCCGCGGTCATTCACACAAGGGCAAATTGGTTTTGTGGCTTTAGAGTTCAGATTTAAAACAAATTTCACATACGTTTCAAATTATTGTTTATTCTAGGGCTTATCTGAATCGCTAGTCACGTACAGCCTTGCATCCTCTTAAATTTAAATAGGGTAACATATAGCATTTATTCTCTGGCACTAAAGTAGCAACTAATTTAGCCAATTCATAAAGTCCTAAATCAGTTATATTCGAACAATCAGATACGCTTAATTCACGCAGAGCTACACAAAAGCTTGGCAAGTGTTATCGGCCAATATCTGTGATTTGAATAATGCATCGCCTTAAGTAAACAAAAACCAATTGCGAACAACGATCACTTTTAATCCATTATCAACGATCGCCGAGCAGTCTTCTATTTGTAATTTCAACATGTCAAAATATCGTAAGTTGTTGTCGTTATCTAAAAATAAATTGTGCCTAAAATTAACTATTTTCTTTGATGACTATTCCTTAAACGATTTAAATTCAAAGGATTTTAAATTTGTTTACAAAAAATTTAAAGTTTAAAATTTTTTATAAAATTTTTTTCTCAAAGCTCAAAAAAAAAGCTCAGTTTACAAAAAATTTGTACAATACTGAATAATATTCATGATTTAAATTATTTTGCATTTGAAATTGTTTAAAAAATACACTCTTACGAAGACCATTTTAATTGGGCCAAATGCTTTTAATTTTTTATGTACGAGTAACAATCTTAAATCTTCATTAGTATGGTTTTATTCCGTCTGTATATCTGAAAGACCACCAACTAAAACTAAATTTTACCACTAACGGCTTTCCGAAATAGAGTAATGGAGCTTTGATCATATATAAATATATTATAATATTGCCAAATTAGAAGCTTTTAATGATTTATAAAAATAATTGATATTCATTAAATCAAAGCTTATAAAATCTTTTAATTTTTCGGTTCTTTACTGAAAGCTCTCAGATTATTTATATTATTATTTTATAGTATTTATCTTTATATCAATAGTATGTATCTAAAAAGCTTAATTTAAATAATTAGTAATTTTATTTAAAGGAACTTTATTTATAACAGTTAAAATTTCTAAAGAAAATATCCAAGTGAGTTGTTAAACACTGAGTACAGTTAAAAGCTCAATTATGAAATTATTAAGTTTGATGTTTTCACAGTTATTTAGCAACACCGTTCTTGTCAATAAAAGCTTTCTGATTATAGTGCAACTTGTTAACAAATTCCTTTTTCGTTCCAATTAATACTTATAAAAGCTCAAAAAATCATATTTGCTAAATTGCTCAGTTATCGATAAATTCTTGCTCAATTATATAATTATTATAGGCACTTGAGCAGCTCTTCAGATAATTGAGTTACTATTAAGATAATTAAGTTACTGAAGATAATTGGGCGTTCGATTGATACTCTTCACTTCAGATAAATTTACCTGTTTTCGACCGATTAATAAAAAATTCGTTAACTAAGGAATTTATAGTAAATGTAATCTATACAAACAAGACATAAGCATATAAATGAATACAATTTATTTTGATATAGAATATGAGCAGGCAAACGCTGATCACCCCAACCAGAAAATCGCGCGTTACTTCATGCACACTTAACTAACATATTATTCGACAACGAAGGACTAAGAACAACCCTGCAGCACATGTGACTATTCAACCAATCTGTTTGAAAATAGATTAAAATGCATTGTCGGCAATTCTTTAAAACGTATTAATGAAAATGAAATTTGGTCAACCTAGTTTAGGACTATAGTTCATAAAACCACTCTAGAAATTGTCTACGTAGGTAGAAAAAAAGTAAATTAGACAGACTAGTATACATATATACTTATATAGAAAATAATATTTATTTATTCGGTTCAATAAAAAAAAACAAGAACAAATATGATACAGCAATAGCTCGTTTCACTATATTTGGCGCCCAACATGGGGTCAAATAAAGATAGTCTGAGGTTTAGCAAGATATTTTTTATGTTTAGCATAAAATTTTTAGCCGAAAACTATGTGGGATCAGGTTGGAAATTATTAAAATCCCCACCAATCCTCCCAACATTCGAAAATGCAGGAGATTATGATTTGCAATTGAAATTAAATTAATGCTCCACATATATTGAACGTTTTGGCCAATCTATTAATAGATTTGTTCTCCTCGTAATTTGTGGAATGGTGTTCGAGATCCAAAAATCGATGAAAATGGCGCCTCCTACCCGGAACATGACTTTAGATTTTTTGGTGATGTACAATGAATATAGCCAAGAAGAACGTTTCCAACAAAGTCAGCCAGCCACCAAAAGAACTCTTTTATTTTTAAGGATGCAGATTTTGTAGTCTTAGAGCTTGTCTTATTAATTAAAGATTAAATTATTAAGGTGGTCGAATTTTCAATTTTATTTTAATTTAACGGCCTTCAGGATTAAATATTTTCAAAAATTCATGAAAAATGATACCCTTGAAATTTCCCTGAAAATTACACATTCTTAGCTATACAATGGATACAAAAATTCTATAAACATTTCAAAGTTGTGGTACTCTGTGAGGTAAAATTGCTGTTTTTTTAAATAAATTACAAGGAAATGTATAACGACATTGTTTACACAGAAAATAAATTCTACTGCATGTTTAACGGGATCCATGCCGACAATTATTATATATGGGCCATCTCATATGTATAAAAGATAGGTGGGAGTATAAATTATTTTGCTCCCACATTAACAATGACCGTATACGAAGCATGGAAGTTCTCTATTATGATGGTAACCATGTTTAGAATTTATAGAATTGTAAATTTTGGAATTAAGAATTGTTTCGTGGGCCCGCTTGTGGCATTAAGTGATGGATTTTTCTCCCAACTTTATTTCTTTTTAGTGTTAAGTTTATCCCTGAGTTTGGGTTTGAGTTAAATATTTCAACCTTAATGAAATTCCAAACCATATAAATTAATTTCAAGAATTTCATAAATTTCCTAATTTTCAATTAAACGATTATTTATTTTATTCAGTTTACTCTGCGGTAAATTCCGAAGGTTGATACCTGCTAGAAAACTAATAAGATTCCAGAGGTATTTCAGGTATTAAAACATTCGAAATATCTAAAAAATATTTCTGAATTTTAATATTTTATAAAACTTGACAAACAGACCTGCGTCCTGGACTATTCAACATGGTATAGCCATTCCCCTAGCTATTCACAAATTGACTGTAAATTCTAAAATAAAAGTTGAAAAATAAAATAGCAAAACCTGAATATTTTTATTAGCTTGTTGATCCTCTGAAATAGTATCGAATTGAAATTGCGCGACTTTTTCTGAATGGTAGAATTTGATTCGAAAAAATCCGAAAATCCAGATTAATTATGATAATTTACGAAATTTCGATTACAGTTTGTTTTACCAATTTCAAAAACTTTAAATTTAGCTAATTTCTAAATTTACTTTTAAATTTAATGTTACAAAATTTGGGAGCTTTATTTATGCTCTGAATTTAGCTGTATGGAAGAATCAAGTTGGTATTTATTGCCAGCTTCATATGTCGCAGCTTCCTCAAGTGTCCGTGGCAAAAACACGGTGCTAAACATCTGGGCTGGAATAAAATGTCTACCGTACTGTGCCGATAATCGGCCAGGCTGGAGGTTCACTTTAAAAACTAGTTAAGTTAAAAACGGTGTATCTGGATACCTGGCGCTTATCGGCTTCTGTAGCCTTACCTGTGCATTGCGGATCTTTTCACAGAAGAACCTTTGCTCTTTGCGTTTCGTGGGAACAACCTGCGGATACAAATATAGCAAATATAATCAAAACACAAGACACCGGCTCCCTTAAAAATCCGGAAAACAGTGATGTAGGAGCAACAGCCAATGGGACATAAGTACGAATGAGGCTGATTCCTCAAAATAAATTTGCAAAAGCATTAACAAAGTTGAGTACAGCAATCCTGGACAATGATGCAAATGCACATCACCCAATTTGGGAAAGTATAGATATAAATGGGTTTAGAGGTTAGGCCAGCTGCTCCTTGATTTTATTCTAGTTACTAACCTACTCACATACGTAAAATTGGGCGCAAGTCTACATTCATTACTAAAACCAGACAAGAAGTACTAAGCATTACCTTTGTCTCGGATTTCATTAGGGATGGTGTTCTCTTCCTTTTCTGATCATTGATATCTTCAGTATGCATTTTTTTTACAAAACGTAATAGAAAACCAATGTTGAAAAACAGGAGTAAAACAGATTGGGATACCTTTAAAACCATTCTAAGTAACTCATTATCGGTGTCGGTTCCAAATCCACCTATATCAATACATATGAGTTTGATGTTTTATCTTCCACGACTACGAGTGGTGGAGAATCTAAGAGCTATTATTAGAGACGGATTTTCCGGCGTGGTCGATACTGGCTTCATAAATATTGCAAAATCTTCTGGGTAGTAAACAGTTATAAGCCATATAAGTGGGCAGAACCTGATGGCATTTTTACTGCGAATGTCCAGCAAACTAATGATTTTTACCTGCACTGGCTGGAAGTTATCGTCAATAGTAGCCTAGAACTTTGTTACATTCTTAGCTTAGTAAATGTTATATTAATACCTAAGGCGAGACCTTAGGCTTAAATGCTTATCGTTTTTGTTGGTAACCTCCCTAGAAAGTCAAATAGAAGCTTACAGTTAGCTTACAGCTGTGGATACAGTTCTCCACTCTCTTATTGGTTCTATTGAGAAACCTCTTGATTACAAGGAATACTCTATTGTAGCCTATGGGGGGCCCACATAAAGCAACATCAGACCGAGGGCAATCAAATAGGCATTTTTCCGTCTGGGTGTGTCAACGGGTGACTTAAGGACTGGATAGATGCTTATAGAGACAGGATCGTGGGCCAATATAAGCGAAATACCTCGGGCTTATTTTCGATCGCAAAATAAGCTGGAAACCAAATATTTTCGAAAGATTAAAGAAAGCTATTATAGCGCTCTATACTCCTTGGAAAATGCCATTAAAAAGCTGTGGAGATAAGAGCCCCACATTGTACGCTGACGCTATGTTTCAGTGGTCAGACCCATACTACTTTATGGGGCTGTCGTCTGGTGGCCAGGTTTAAAAATCATAGTCAACTTGAATGGTCTGATAAAACTTCAAAGATTGGCCTGCTTGAGTATAAATGGAGCACACCTACTCACGCTTTGAAATGTTTTTTTTAACGCACCCCTTTGGATGTTGCGAACACTATAGGGTGTAGCCAAAAGGTCTCTTTAAAAGAGAACATGTTCTCTTTTTTCATCCCGATCTTTTTTAATCTTTTTGTTTTTTGTTTACTGTCTTTGGTTCTCTTTTTAAACTATCTTTTTTTCGTAACTTGAGGAATCAATAGCAGGGCCCATTCTCTTCGATTACTATTGAATATTACCGAATATTTGAGATTTATTATTGAGTAATAAATGAGTGTAATATTTGTTGCAAACGAAAGATGATGAACTTTTCAGTATAAGCTCCGTGAAACTTATTTTTTTTTAACACCTGGCCAAAATTAAGGCTGTCAGACATATTATTTTGAGAAGAACTGTCCTTCTTTGGAAATCATTGTTCTTCCGGGAAACATTGACTTTTTTAGGATTTAGGATTATTATACCCGGAAGAACTAATAAACAAACACAAGATATTAATTTTTTCAGCCGATCACCGTGTTGAAAACCAAATGAATTTTGTGGTAATTCCAGAGTTTTTCCTATAATGAATCATTGTTAATATTGGAATTTCTTTGGATGAAGTTGAACTTTTATTAAAGTCTTGGCACAGTCGACGAGTTTAGATGTTTAGAGAATTTTTCTTATTTAAAGCAATTTCCATTTCCTAGTCCTGAAAAGAGTTGGCAACCCACCAATTGGGAACAAAAAAAATGTTATTGTGTAATTTGAACTTTTGATTAAATCCTTCGTACTCTTTCCATTTTCCAGTGAAAAACAGATTTGGCAGCGCAAAGGAATACGACTTGAGAACCAAGAAAATAAACATTTTCAGGATTCAGTCTAATTTTTAAGTAAGTGCTTCGTAGTTCTGGGGATCTCGAAATTCTATATTCTAATTCTAATAACTTCTTTGAACCTTCCAAAATCTTCAGTACCCAGGTCTCTCGTGGCTCTGGAAGGTTTTATATGTTTGTAAAGATTTACGTATTTTTATAATTTAGTTCTAGTAAACTGTCCTTCCTTCTCGTTTTCTGGATACAAAAATACCAGAAATATTCTATAAACTCGCGTGAATATCTGGCAGCCTTACCCAGATGAGAATGTGAAAAAGGTGTTTTCATTGATAAGAGCTTAATGGACCGACTAAGCTTTACATACAATTTTAAAACGGTGGTATTCGTAGATTTCAAACAGAAAATAAAATCTGACACAGAAGTTTTATTGGCCATTCAAAGCCCAAATAAATCTGATTCTTCAGAATCCTTTGATGACGAATTTTAGAAAATTTTAAAGACAAAAGTTTACCTTCATAAATGCTTTATTCCACCGCGTATTGAAAGCATGATGCAAGTTTCAAGTGTTATGTTCATCAAAATGAGTTTTGAAACAAATAATTTATTTTTAATTTTGCAACAGTTTAGCAAACATTGTGCCTTCCTTACAGACAGATTGTGAAATATTAGAAACTGAAGACTTAATTATTCGTCGTCTATATACCAATTCAAGTCGCTACTGTGCAATTAACATACATAAAACTCGATGTACTATAGCTTCTCGTTACAATTTGAGCACTTTTGAATCAATATCTGACATTAATTTTTTAGACTGTGACTATACTTAACCAGAAAATCTAAAAAAAAAAAATTAAAAAGAAAACTAAAATTTCATGTTAAAATGGCACCCAGTCGAAATGTCGTTCAACTGGTAATATGAATTTTAAATTTAACGATTTAATTAGAATTTTTGAAAAATTTGATAAAAAATCAAAAGCAAAAATTAGAAATTGTATGCAATTGAGTGCTGCGCAGATCAAATTTTTTCAATGATTTGAGTTTCCAATTATCCGAAATTTCGTACGCTTTGATAATACAATACTGTCCACGATAAATTGAAAAATACTGGTGATTTTTGTGATCGAGATGAATGAAAAATTTCAGTCCAAATAATTCCCCAAATGATTTTAAGATAATTTGGGAATAGCTTGAATGCCGGTAAAGATTGATTGATTTACTTATTGAGCGGTATGGTTAGACTGGCGAATCTGGTTTGTGCATGGTAAATTATTATTGATTTTAGTTTTAATGTGATTTTAATATTTTTGCATTTAAAATTAAAGGAAATAGATTTCAACTCGTAGACATTTGTCTCGCTCAAAGATCTGTCTTTTTTGAAGAATTTCATTTTTCTAACAAAATTTCTTTATATTATACCACATTGTTTATTGTATTGATAGTTTATTTGCTTTTGATATTTAATTTTAAAATTTATTTACAAAAATAATCGCAATTTTCAATTTTAAAAAATATCCTCTATTTTTCTTTCCCTATTATGGATACCCTGGAACACACAATTGATACCAAGGATATCTCGGATACTATCAACTACGCATCAAATGCGATATTTTTTAGTAAAATAAATGAATGCCACTCAAATAAAATGTTGGGTGCACGTTTGGTGTGCTATTTTTGGAAACCATCTAATTAGATTATAATCCGTTGTGTTAACCTTAACAGTAGCAATGGAATGGAATTTACTTAAATAAATAGATACAATTGCGAATCTTTCAAATTCCAAATAAGTATTATAAATTTAATTTGTCAAATGTAACATACGGATACCCTAAACCAACGTTCATGTTTGACCATAACAAAAAACATTCGTCGTTAAACAATTACAAATCCAAACCACAGTGTATCATTTTCCTAATTTCTATAAAAATAAAAATTAAATTTTAAATAAATAAACATTTTTTTATTTTGTTAAATATAGAATAAACACTTAGATAATTAATTTAAATAAAAATAAAACAAAAAATTAATTTTTCATTAACAAAAATGGAAACAATTCCATAACCAAAGTACTTGTAGTGTATACATTTATGTTGTAACAGAGATACATGCATACATTTTATATTTGGATACATATATAATTTATGTATATATATAGAAACAAGTTGTGTAACCTAACACACAACATTTTTTAAACCTAACCACGGATAAAAATCTAAAATAAACAAACGAACAAAATATTTACCGAAAAAGCTCTCTTTTCCATTTCCATTTCCCCCCATCTACATACATACATACTCGTACATGAAAACTTTTAATTCTACTGTGTTCTGGGTTATTGCTTTGTGTGCTGTATTCAAATGGTGGTTTTTGATAGTTGCCGCTGCTGCTTCTGCTGCTGTTTTATTCCCTATTTGTCATTATAAGTTTTTTTTTTTTTAATTCATTTAATTTTCGTTTGTTTTTGCATTTTTTTTTTTTTTTTTGGTTTTTCATTTGGGGTTTTTCCTCTTGCTTCACGGTTGTTGGAATGGAATACAAATTCAGCTTTTTTATGTTTTTTTAGTTCGTTGGTGTTGCTGTTGCTGCTTTTTTAACATTTCGGTTAATTAAATTAGTCGGGGTTCATGTTGCTAAATACGTACACATTTTATATTTTTCGTACTTTTGGCAGGCACAATTTTTTTTCTTCTTCTGTTTGCTTTCTAATTATGCAAAAGCAAAATGAATGTACCAAATATTTACCCAGAGAAGAAGAAGAAAAAAAATAATAAACCAATTGCATTTTTTATGAGTGGCGCGTTGATTTGGCGGAATAATTTTGGGGATTTATTGAATTATGTAGACGTATATGTAGGTATATAGCTGCAAGATTTACTAAAGGAATAACCACACTCTTCCTTGGCCACATGACCCGATCTAGAACGGATCAAATACCGAAGGGGATGTAGCTCAGTGGTAGAGCGTTCGCTTCGCATGTGAAAAGTCCCGGGTTCAAGCCCCGGCATCTCCATCTAATTTTTTTATTTTGATTTTAATTATTTCGAACCTATATTCATGGAACAAGTATTTTCCGTATTTTCTGATGGCTTGGCCATTTTGGTCCTATGGTGGGGAGCTAAAACTGTTTTTCGTATATACGTACTGGAGTTTGAACTCGAAATATTTAGGAGAGCTCGATCAATCTGTTGGCCCAATGTTGAGTTGGCAAGTGCTCTTTTAATTTGGGCAAATGACTCGTTGCATTCGTCGGGCCAAGAAAAACATTTTTTGTTCTTGGGTATTTTATTTAATGTTGCCAAATGAGCATAAATTGGGGACAGTGATTCGGCTATAGCTTTGGAATGAATCGATGGTAGTAATTGACCATTCCGAAGAATCGCTTAAATTTGCTGGATTGAAGTTGGCGAGGGAAAATTTTCGATAGCTTCAACTCGCCGTATAGCGAGGGTGTTATGCCATCTTGGGTAATTTGGTGACTGAGGAATTCGAGAGCAGGAACACCGAAAACACATTTTGAAAGTTGGATATTCGCGTTTCGAAGACCAAAGGTCATTCGTGTGAATTCGAATAACCCAAAGGGAGTATTTATTGCCGTTTTAGGAACGTCTTCGGACGCAACTGGGATAAGATGATAAGCGTTAACCAAATCAATTTTTGAAAATACAATGCATCCATTTAGGTGCATTGAAAAATTTTGAATATGTAACGATAATCTCCACATGGGCGTTAATCGGCGCTGTAATAACGGTCAGCATATGCGCCTAGTTGAACCATATTCTCGAACTCGGTAAGCGCAGTTTTATGTTTAGCTAGGTCCAGCCTACGTGGTCTTGGACAAGGAAGTCGACCTTTAGTGTAAATGTAGTAAACCACGTTATGTTTTGCTGGATTAGCGTAATCTGGTGTTTCAACAAAAGAAGGAAACATTTTCAAAAATGAATCATATCCATTTTTAACAGATGGATGAATTGGTGTAGGTGTTTTAAGCATTGCAGTCATTGCATTCACAGCAAGATTCGTTGTGGGATCTAAGAAGCGTCTTCCATGGAGGTCGACGAGTAGACCATATTTTGTCAAAAAGTCAACACCGAAAATCGGCCTGTCAACTGACGGTACAGTAAAAACGTGTGGAAATTTCCGCCGTAAGAATGTTAACATTCAGCAATTTAGTCCCGTATGTCTGATAAATCGGTCTAAACTCATATTTTAATTTATCGATAATTTTCGGAATTTTTACCTATAAATCCAATAAAAAAGTATTGTTCAACCCTATCATACTAAATTTATTCGACCTTATACATATATGTATTTGTTTAATGGTGGTGGTTGCAATTCCAAATTTTGGAATCTTGGCCTAACCCGTGTTTAAGGTTCGTTACCGGCAGATAAATGTATTGAGCACGTCAAGAACAAATTAAACGAGTTTGACGTTTCGATTAATGATATCGTTGCAACTATCATGGATGTGGGAAAGTTGATCGGTGTATGTCTCCAGCTTTGTGTAGCACATATTCAACTACCAGTGATCAAAGTTTTCTAGAAAAAAAAAATTCGCTAAATTTATTAACAGAACGTATGTAGTTACTAAAGTCAACAATAACGCAGTGGATTCTGAATTATTCAGCTGAAATGGTTCTGATGATGATTATGGCACTGACGATGATGAATATCGAATTTCGTCTTACATTCAACAATTTATCTGTTGGTAGATAAAATTCACAGGGTCGTTGAAATTTTTCGTCGATCGCCAATCAAAAATGACAGTGTACTACAAAAATATATTAAACAACAGTTTAATAAAGAAATCCAATTGAAATTACACTCCTAAACGATATGCTCGAAAGGTTTCAATTAGTCAAAGGTTGCATTCGAAAAAACCTTATTGATGTTATAAAACATGTTAACAATTTTTCAGACGAAGAATTCGAATTGTAATCAACCGTTATTTTATCAATGGTACCTTTATACATAGCAGTAGAGAAGCTCTGCTGACAAGATACAAATTTATTTACAGCAGACATTGCCATCGATTTTAAGCGCCGCTTTTATGTCTGAATTAATAAATCACATTAGTACAAGAAGGACTACTTATTCGGATTTATTTCATTACCTCAATAATCCCAAGTATTTGCAGTTAGAATCGACAGAAATTACTTATTCAATATTTAACACAACAAGCCGACAACAATATTAAAACTATTTTTGGCAGGCTAGTTCAAAGCCTGAACTCTCCTTAATCAAAGCCGGAACTCTCTATGTTTTTTAAGAGCATCCTCCTCCAGGAAGAACTTATAAATATAATTATCTAGCTACTAGCTATAGTTATACTATTTAATTGTTCATTAATTAAAGATTTATGTATTACTGTTGAAATTAATGTGATCGATAAATCGATAAATTTAGCATAAATTATCGATTTATCGATAAATAAATTTTAGCAAATTTTACAATCCCTATACTTGTCGGAAAATGGACGACAATTGACAATTTGGTGAGCATTTCGGCTCTACTTTGTATTTGAAATTTAATTTGAGAGCCGATTAACTCCTATACCATTCCTTTTTATAATCCAATTTAAAACCAATACTGTTTTTTTGTTGTACGCTGACCTCTTTTCAGATGGAAATGTGCAAGAAAATATAGAATTGGTACTAAAATACAATAGACAATTCTTCTGGGGAAGTCGTTCAAAACATGGTTATTTTCTCTTAGCGATTAAGTTTAGGATCTAGAAGGCCACTATGCCAGCGCTGATAATTTTTTGACCGTTGGAATTGCCGCTATAAATAATTTTGTCGCCCATGCTAACTTTACGTAGAACATTAGAATCAAATTGAAGAAAAAATCGTATGGCTAAACTTTTGTAGGGACGGCTATTTTATATTTGAGCTTGGGACCTCTTGTTGGCCACCACTGTGCTAGCGTTTTAATTTAATTATTTATACATATATCGGCAAGTGATGGCCAACAATGTCTGAAATTCAATTGCTATGAGAAAATAATCGTCCATAAAAAAGCTTAACCATACAGCTTTTTCCTCAATTTGATTTTAATTTTTTTTATTTTTATTTCAACGGTTTAAAAATTATTAACGCTGGCTTACTGGTTACCAACAAGGTCCTAAACCTTATCATTAAAAAAATATCGGCTTGCCACGAAGAATTGTTTTTTCATCAAATAAATTTTAAACGTCTGGGATAAGCATCTATTAATTTTTTTAGTTGACGGAAACGTCTGGGGTAGTATAAATGTAAAAATTCCTGGGAACCAATTCCTGGTATTTTTAAAAAGTCTGGATTGGTGCTTTTAGGATTGTGTTGTTGAGGTATTTAAAAAAATCTGAGATTAAATCCTGAGATAACTTCAAAGGGGTCATTATATTGGCCACTAATAGCGAAAGAGAATCATATGGAGGAAAATAAAAATTAGGGCGTTATTTTTATTTGATAATAACCAATGTCATAACAAAATATATAAAATATTTTTTAACTATATGCATTACTAACCTATGGCTCCAAATAATGGACATCAAAACGTAATTAAAATTTCGGCATTTTGAAATACATTTCATTAGTGTTTTGTCAGTCGCGGAGCCAAAAATACCTCTTACAAAAAGTGCCTGGGTTTGTTGGACCAACGTTAGTATCGAGTGAGTATAATTTATGGGTTATTTAGACCCATTACAATACACAAACGGAACAGGAGGTCGACTCGTATGTTGAAAATTTTGCGGTAATACCCAAAGGGGGTGATTTTGTTGGTAGAGGGGTTCATTTGATACTATTGACATCCAAAGATTGTTGGGTTTACTATATCTGGGCAGTTTGCATAAGTCGTCTTAGGTAAATGTTGGAGATTTATGGGCTACAGATGGAACTGTCTCGGAAATATTTTCGGCCACTTTGAACTAAAACCGATTCCAATTATTAATGGTGATTTAACAACATTTACACCCGTGAAGAGCGTAAACTATTTGATAAACTGGCACCCATCCGCGAAATTTTCGATATTTTTAGTTAAAATTATAAGTACAACTACAATGGTCGCTGCAGTTTTAAGCTATACATACCAAACAAACCGTCCAAATATGCCATTAAAATATTTTCAACCGTTGATTCAACAACATATTATGCATCGTGTTTAGAGGTTTATTGTGGCCAAGAACCCTCTGGACCATATAATTTGAGCAATAAACCTGAATCTATTGTTAAACATATAACAAGTCATCTTCAAAATGCTGGTCGAAATATAACTTGCGATAATTGGTTTACGATGTAGATAAACGTTACAAGAATTCCTACAACTTCCAAGCTCACGTCTATTTGATGCCATACAAAAAAGCTCATCAACCGATTCCCAAAATGAGGAAATCAACCAAGGTAGCTCAGCAACTAATCAACAACAACAAATGCGTATAAGTAGTTCAATTGAGGTCCGTCAAGCAGTAAAGATAGAAGGGAACAACAACACAAGATTGCTCAAGAGACAAGACGTCCTCATGCGCCAAATTTATCAGAAATTATCGTCAATAAATTATGCCTTTGAATCCAACCACATATCTTAGGAATTAAAATTAAAGCAAGACAGTTAGAAAAGGACATGGAGGAGATCGCAACCCAACATACAGAATTATTAGTAGAGCTGGAAGAAGACGAACAAACCTCTAATTACTTTAGGGAAGATTATTATGGCAAGCTTCAAGAGAGAGTAGAAAATGCAATGATCAACATACAGTAGTTTCGGTCCTTTTCGGTCGGCACAACCGCAGTAGAATCTACAGCACAAGTGAATTTACCTAAGATAGAAATACCACCAATCTTTTATGGTGATTATGAGCGGTAGGAAACGTTCAACGATATATTCACTAAACTGATCTTTTGGTGGATCAGTAAATTATCGGATCCGGTAAAGATGACGTACCTGAAATCACACCTGCAAAAGGGAGCAGCCCAAATTATTAGTCACTTAATAACAACATGTAACAATTACCAAACCGCTTGGAACATAATCCAAGTAAGGTACAACAACGTGAGGCTGCTGGCAAACCATCAATTTAATGCACTTTTCTCACTGTCGACATTTCAGTTATCATCCGCCCATTTAATGAGAAACTTGAATGGCATACGGCACGAGAAATATTACACAGCACAAAGCGGCTAAATATGGATTCGCCCTTCGAGGCATTCGTAGGTATCGTTTTAGACAAAAAATTGGACCCAGAATCTATTAGGGTGTACGAGACAATTATAGACAAGCCCAGAGAAATTCCACAACTGGAAGATTTCTTTCGATTCCTGTAGAGAAGTTTTCATTCTTTGGAAGCCATGGACAATCATAGAACAGAGACACCAAACACTTCTGCAGTGCAATCATGCAACATCAAGTCTCGGAAGTAGGACAAGTTTTACCACCAACTGCATTAGTCAGAGCCGCAACTAGCACAGGCGATTATTTCACACTAAGAGCTCTAATTGATCCAGGATTACAGGCCACATTAATATTCTCCAAGGCCGCAAATTTATTCAAATTTAAAAAAGAGAAAGTACACGTCACCATGTCAGGAGTAGATGGTAAAAAGGCAGGCGCACTTGCAGACAAACCATCAACCTTTAAATATCGCCAACATTTGCTGGTAATTTCCAAATGAATAACAGTTACATATTTGATTAAATTTTACCTTATACTCACGATCTGTTGCAATTTACATCAAAAATTTAGAATGCACAACCAACTGTATATTGTTTCAACATAAAATCATACATAAATCTTACCTTGTACAACTCGTTTTAAGTAATCCATTTCATTGATCGCATCTTATGTCAATGTTCCGTTTTTCTTTGTTACTTGTTTCATTTCATTTCTCACCGCATCCTGGATTTGATTATTTTGTGCCAATTCGTACAGGGCGTACAACAATGTCCACGAAATTATATCCATACCATCGACGAACATCATAAGAACTTGTGTAATTAGCTCATCCTGGGAGATTGTACCCATATCGTGAGGGCTTAAATAATTTTGTTTGATTTGTAGCAGCTGCGACAGGAAATCGTACCGCTCAATTAATTATTAATTTATTATTTTTACGAAAAGCAATTGTTTTTTCGACGATATTTTGAAAAAACTCGTATAAATCGCGATTGTAATTTCGTAAGCCCAACACGCATTTTTGACGAAATACTTCAATAAATTGCCACGATTATTAAAATTGAATTTTTTTTCGTGATCGAGTTTGCCACAAACAGCTGGGCGCATCTCAACCAAATACAATTGGCTGATCCACACTACAATCAGTCACAGCAACCAATTGATCTTATACTTGGATTATTATCCATTAATATTGATCAACAACATATTCAAGGAAGGTTAAACAGAAGCAATGGCCCAACACACGGAATTTGGTTGGATTATATTGGAAAAAACCACTGCCAGACTGATACAATTAGAAAAACGATCCAATAATAATTTAACCATTCAACAACACCAAAGGAAGGTTTTTCTCATTCTAATTATTAGACACCACCCGAGAGGTAATCTAATAATTAGTCTACAGTTTAAATCTGCACTAGTCCAAATTTATGACTTGGACATTAAAGTGAGATTTAACATTGGTACTTCGAGCCGGATGCCGTTATTTCATTTCACTATAATGGTATTAGCCCCCACCTGCGGTAAGCTCAGAGTTTAATGAAGTAAAAGAAAAACAGATGCAAGCTAAGGCTGAATTTAACATCGGGTTCAGCAGAGCCTGAACTTAACATAAATTATTAAATTTGGTTGGGAATGCTAGTTGATCGAATTTGTCAGTAAAACAAGGTTTTTTTTAAATATTTCTATGTAAGTTTTACTATACGGTGCAGGAGGATTGAGAATTTTTTTTCTTATAGCGATTTTATATTTTTGTAAAAGTGCACACAAGTAGAACAACGATAGAGCACGATCACTGCTATAAGAACTGGCGAGAAATTGTGTGTGCAAACTAGCGACTTATGGTTATTATACATTTCACGGATATTACTTTCACATTGTATTTGAGTGTTTCACGTTTGGTCGCCAAAAACCCACATATATGTAGATCACTGATAACTAAGTTTATAAAGCACTAACCACCCGCCTAGAAAACGCTACAGAAATGAAAAAAAATTAATTGAATTGAATTCGTTAACACGAGCTATAGGTTGATTGGTTTATTGTTTGGGTTTGTTTACTGTGAATTTAATTAACAATTTATTTCTATAACTACTCGTACTATAAACAAAAATATGCCCGGCAAAAAACTCCACTATATACTCGTACATGATAAAAAAAATGTTGTTAAATATTTTTATAGTTTTCAGATAAATTTTATATTTTTAATAATAATTTTTTGTTTGTGCTGTAAAAAAATTCCAATCATTTTTATTTTTAAATCGATATAAATATTTCCACAATATATTGTTGCTACGTACATATTCATGGCACATGTCTATATTTTTAATCTATTGCCGTATATATAAGAAACCTAATGAATAGATGTATCTTGAAAAGAAGTATAGATATATCATACACTAGATTGCTGAAAATATCTATGCGCTCTCCATCTCGTACGATATTGTAAGCAAAAGACTGCAGTTAAACGATTTTCTTGTATAGTGGACAATATACTTACGGTGGTACAGACGGTATAAAGAATTTTTTATTTAATAAAATAACTTTGCACAAGAGAAAAGGTATTTCTGGTATTTTATTAGATTTGAATAAAGCTTAAAGGTGAACTGTTAAACTAATATCGGATTGATGTTATTCGATAGTTTTTTATCGGACGCAACATATTTCGAATTTTTTTTCAATTTATAAAGTGAAAAGTTTGATAATAAAATTAAATGTGAATTTTTCCGCCTAACAGTTTTTTGTCCAGTGGATATTTCAATTTTTCTGATAAAAAAAACTAAACATTTTTGTATTCTATCATGTGAATATAATTTTATTTAAATTTTATAAGCAAGCGAACACGCGATACATGAATGTTTCTTTGGTGAAAGAAGGATGGCACTCCAAAGAACACCACCATCAACCCCATCGCCAGGAAACAGCACACTGTTGTGTGAACTAAACAATGAGGAGGAAAATACCTCTTCCATCAAGCATACAAATTCCAAGCCAACTGCCGAAGCCACGCCCAGTGCACAAGCAGTTATCATAAATAAGGCGGAATTAATAAATAAATTTGAGCAAATGGAGATATTAATCGCGCAGCTGAACAATGAAGTTGCCGTGCTAAAGGAAGAAAACCTTATGCTAAAGGAAACCGTAAATAAAAATAACAACGCAGGAAACTTAGCAATAATGAACAACCAATTTCAAGTAATCGCTGATCAAGCCGAATATCAAACTGATGAAGATGAGCTTGAAACCTAGAAAAGAAAACAACCAAAGCAAGAGGAAAACTGAATCATCACCAGAAGTTGAGCCAATACAAACCCACATTAAAACTGGCAAAGCACTTTCTGGATCAAAAGTGCATGAGACAGAAAATAAAAAACAGGTATCACCTCCAATCAATATTCTAGGAACAACAAACTACGGTAGTATTCAGAAACTGATGAAAGAAGTAGTACGAAATGACTACAAAGTAATATCGCTCAGCAATAATATTTGGAAAATAAATACAACAGAGCCTGAAGATTATAAAGCTCTAGCTAACAAACTAAATGCTAATGGTCACCAGTGGTATACCTACGAGGACAAAAATGATCGATCAATTAAAGTAATGGCAAGAGGTCTCCATTCAACTTGCTTAAAAGATGAAATTATTGAGGACCTGCAAAACAAAGGCCTGAAAATAATCGATGCAGTCAACATCATCAGAAAAGAGAGAAGAGAATACAGGGACGGAAATGTTGAAATCATGAGAAGAGGTCTCCCACTTTTCATGCTAACCCTCGACAACCAAGAAAAAATCGAAAACACATTTAAGAACTAGATATATTTTTAAACATGCAAAATATAGATATATGTCTTATATAGAAACTCATTTCACCAAAACTTCATTCTGTAAAATAAAAGGATATAATTGCTACTATGCACTACATCCTGAGAACAAAGCAAGAGGTGGATCAGCTATCCTCATAAAAGAGTATATAAAACATAACGAAGAACCAAAAATTGAGAACCTCTCCATGCAAGTCACAACAATCAAAATACAATTAAGCAATATTAAAACATGCAGTATCTCAGCAATATATTGCCCTCCAAGATACAATCTCAAACAAGTAGATTATACTAATCCTGTCAAAACGCTAGGAAGGGTCTTTTTAGTTTAGACAAGCGATAAAAAATTTAAATTTAGCGATAAGACATTCCACATATCGTCACCTAACTATTAAAAGTACATACACAAAACTATGTTTTCTGATTGAAACTTCGGGGCAGATGCCTTAGTTGTACCAAAAGCCCACTTTAATATAGCTTAGTCAGAAGGTGAGAGAGCCAAGTTGCTGCAAACTGTTATATGCATATATAGGCATCTACGGTACACGTCGATTATTTCATTTTGTCTTAGGATGGCGACGCAACCAGTAATCGGTACGGATTTTTAAGCAAAGCAAACGCTTTCTCGACAAAAGTATGACCCTATTTGTCGGCACAGTCGATATTATGATGATCGATACTTCGTCGCTATCCGAGACTACAACAACCCCACTTATACGATCTTCCTGTTAAACAGAAGGTGGTGCACCGGATAGTCACTGAAGATCTTTTACCATATTCACATGCTTCAATTATATATAGGTTAATCCAGTGTTGCATTTAGTTCCGAAAATTAAGTTTTGTGAATACATTGCAGTTTCTCAGATATTCCTCACACGAGCGTCAGCTGTTACTGTCTCGTTGTTTATTTCCTTTACGTTTAAATCGACGGTATAATAGTAAGCAGGACAGCCGAGGTTGAACACGACGAACATCTAAATATTTTATTCGCTCGTCTAGCAGAATATGGTTTCCATATAAAAGCGTCCAAGTGTGAGTTGGGTGCAACATCCATCAATTTTCTTGGCCACGTAATTTAACGAGTATGAATGCACGAATTATTTTGTTGTTTACCAAAAATCTACCACTGATAAATAAAAAAACGGTCACTTTTTATAAATCATCTTGCATTTGCCCTTTGAGCAAAATCCTGGCGCGTGATAGTAAAAAGAACATACAGGAACTATTACCGGTCGCCCACTAAATCTGGATTTATGCTCAATCTAGAACCACACCTTCAATTGCTGAAGTCAAACAGCAATCGTCCAGCAATTTGATAAGGCATATGATGACAGTGAATCAGACCATACTCGAATGCAAAAACAACTCGACCAGACGCAACAACATTCTCACGCGCACGCAAATTAAGTAAGCCAATTTCCGACCCTTTAGCCACTCATGGTGAAGTTACTTCAACATTTTCTGGGCCTTTGGAAAACAAATAAACCCTCCTGTTTTTAAACGGCAAACAGGGATTGGGTTATCATCACCGATCAAGAAACCCATTTACAATTTCTGATCGATTCGGCAGCTAAAGTATCTGTGATACCCGGTAAAAAGTTTCCCCCGACAAGTAAAAGACACCGTTTTTATCCTTACGGCAGCAATGGCACCCCATTTTTACTAAGAGTACAAAACTATTAAAAGTCAATCTCGGTCTCAGGCATTCGTTCACTCATCCTTTTATAGTCACGGCAAGAGACAGACCAATTATAGGTGCTCACTTCCGCTCTAAATATGACCTCGTATGGCAGATTTCAAAAACAGAAGAATTTCCGATTCGCTTACAAACCTTGTCAAGAACGCATTCATCGTTCAGGTTGATCTCTAACTTTAAATCATTTCAGAATTAATAATTTTTACGGTGCTCTTTTAAAGAAATACCCTGCGCTCACTGAAGCTCAAAATTATAATCTGCTAGTGAAGCATAATGCAACAACTCCCTTCAGGCTTTTCGAGTTCACCCGAATGCTATTTCGTGTTAGCAACTCAAAGGCATTCCAGTAATTCCTTAACGAAGTTTTAAAAGGGCCATTATTATCAATGTTCTATACCACGTTTAGTCGTATTGTTATCGCCTATTCACAGACATTCAGCCATACTACTTAAGAAAGGGAAACACAGAAGAAATTTCTGTTGGCCCGAAGAATGCACTGCATCTTTAACAGAGGTCGGGCATTCTCTTGCCGCTGCCATTCTTATGCCACATCCGTTGGATGACACCGAGTTCAACATTACTACCGGCGCTTCCACTATAGCAGTTGGAGCTGTTTAACAACAACGCAATAATGGATGTTGGTGGCCACTTGCGATTTTTTCAAAGAGATTTTCTCCAGCGAGTCAAATACTCTTTATTTAAAACAGAACTTTTTGCTCTATACCTAGAAATTACACTTTCGCCATTTAGTCGAAGGGCGAAACTACTCCATATTTACCGATTACAAATCTCTCACTACAGCAATTGCTTCAAAATCGGAACGTAGTCCACGGCACTTACGACATCTCGATTATAAGTATTGCACAATTTACGACCGACATTTATATCAAAGGTAAACAAATGTGGTGAGCGGCTGTTTGTCTCAATCTGGTGAGACGTTTTCACCAGAAATCAGCGTTTCCTCTTTCGACATGGAATAATAACTTACAGAATTTAATACAAAAATTGATTTCAGTTCGGAATTCGAAATCAAGGGTCAACCTGCAACAAGTCAATCTACCAGACAACCAGCAGCAACAAATATTTAGTAAATTAACCCTTTGTTCCCAAGAACATATTGTATGATGAACAATTTTAGGTAGTCTTCATGGTTTGTCAAATCCTGGCCAAGAATGAACACTGATACAGGTAACTATGAGTGAAATCTAGTATCCAATGTCAAAAAACCAAAGTTCACCGCCACACAAAATCAGAACTTGGTTGAACTCGAGCTACCAAGTGGCAGGTTGGCATTTGGTGCACTGTCGTAAGCGAATGGCTTTCATTATTAATTAGGATCTTCTGCAATGAGTATATGTAAATTTGGTGGCCCATTCTATATTATAACGACAGACCAAGGAACACAATTCGAATCAACAAAGGTTCTCATCGCATTCGGACAACAGCATATAATCTAAAAGCACCTTTAACAGCTTGATGTAATACATCTCATTGGAGTTCCAATCTTCCAACCGAATTTTTGAGCATTCAAACGTCAGTCAAGGAAGACCTCAACTGCACTCCAACAGAGCTAGTGTATGGTCAAAACAACAAGGTTCCCGAAGAATTCTTCATCAACAATAAAAATTCGAACCCATGGTTTTTTTTAAGTCGATTGCACCCATGGTTAGTAATCATGTAACATAAATTAGCGAGTTAAAAATATCAAGAAAATTTGTATTAATAAAAAAATTTGGTCAATTTTAACATATATGAAATTACAAAAACGCCCTAATTTTTTTTATTTTATTTCAATTGTTAATGCCAGTGTAATTCATATTTAAATCTAATTTACGTTAAAAGCTCCTAGAAGCTCCATTTGATACAAAAGCAATACTGGGTGTAGTTTTACCTCTCTCTCTCTCTTTTTTTTCTCTCTCTCTCTTTCGTTCTCTAATATGTTATTGTATATCACAGAATAAAATCCTGTTCTATAATGTCTATATTTAGCAATATGATACGATTTCACATTGTTATTCGGCATAAATAAGTAATAACATTGAATATAAATACAACAGAATGGTTATGTTTATATTAAATCATCGAGCTTAAGTGATTGGTATTTCGAAAATACAAGACAACACAAAAAATTATTGGATACAACCGATTATCATATTTAATGGTTTTGTGCCGAAAGTTATTCGTATTTTGCATTAAAAATTATTCAATTTAAGTATTTTTGTATACATCTATCGTGTATACTATACTAAATATTGAAACAACTATAATAAAGCTTGTGGATCTAGGAGTAGGGCAATGTAATAATATTATGATGCTCTACAGTTAAATATTATATATGTATGTGTATGTGTCGAAATCTGTAAAAAACTTTAACAACCAACCAAAAAAAAAAGAAGCTTTTTCGTAAATGTCATCTCTCTTCCGAATATAAAACATGGTAAAAAAAAAGGGATGATTCGAAAAAAAAAACCAGCAACATCATACTAGATACTTTTAAGTCCATTTTATCGTTTTGGGAAATCAGATAATAAAATTGATATCACAACGAGAAATAAAATTATTGTTTGTTAAACTTTATCCCATTTTTGTTGTTGTTGTTGTTTTTCTTTTTGGGAAAATATGTATTTCCGCATATGATGAGACAATAAATTTTCTCATTTTTTTGAATAATTTTAAAGTATTTTTTTTTATTTTAACATACTCGTATATACGACTATGTATGTATGATAAAACAAGCTGTCTTCTCGATACGATGTTGGGCATAAAATATGTTTCGGATGGGTATTTGTAGGTCGGAATGTTTGTTTGACATTTGGGGTTTTCTATATATATATATATATATATATGTATGTAGTTGGATTTATCGCATCATTCGAAATATTGTGATTAGATATAAGCGCACTCTTGTATAGCTATTAAAAGCTCATTAATAGCTCATTGAATTTGGTCAAAATAGTTTTAATTAACATTTCACAAAATCTCAATCACATTTTTGTTGCGGAAAAAAAACTAGTTTATTACAACAATGAAAGCACAATTTATACACGTATACATATATACATTCAAGAATGATTGTATGTGTGTGTGTATTTAATTGCTAATTTTCCAAAACAATTAAGATAAAATTTAATTAATTTGTAGCACAAGAAGGAACGAAAAACGAAACATTTCGAAAGTGAGATAACACACAGACACACATACACACACACAGACTCAAGAAGAAGAAAAATTATTCGGTTTTAAAATGCAAATCATGAATCCTTTTATTCCTATACATATATTTTAGTATACGTTTTTATTTCATTCGAGCTTTTTTTTTTTTTTTTGTTGAGCTTTTTTACGTTTTAAAAAGGATGTAAATGATTTTATGTATTTAAGTATATTTTTATTTTAATTTAAATAATACAAAATCTCATTATTGAGATCATAAAAAATTATATATGTACCTTACGTGATAATTTTATTATTTTAATTACATTTTTGTTGTTGTGATGCTTGTGCGACAATGCTATATACATATTCGCATAAGGAAATTATCTTGTGTTCAGTACACAATCAACATTTGATTAGTAGTACATAGTATACAGGCGAGTTATTTGTTTTTTTGTGCAGATCGTACCATTAAAATATTTTATGGTTTTTTTTGGGGGGAGGGGGAGGAAAAGCTTTAATTTTTAACTTTAAAAAGAAACGAAATGGATATAAAATTTCCTTCGTTTTCCATGTTTTTCTATTTAATTCAATTATCAAAATGAAAAATTATACAAAAAAAAATGAAAAGTTTTAAAAATGTTTTAAGATATTAAAGCTAATATTTAATTTTGAAATTATATTTTATTTTTTGATCATATACGACAAGTACGTATACATAAATGTGGGTATTTTAAATTGAAAAGTTTTATGTTGAAGTTTAGCTCTAAACGGTTATAGAATAAATAATAATATTAAATGGATATACGATGAGCTTTCTATATATATACTCGTATATAGAGTGATTGACGCGAATTTCTACTAAAGTGGAATATGGATATAGTTACCTCCTATATTGGTGGTCTGGTGCGAAGCTGTCTTGGGGGAATCAAGTTGGTACTTGTTGCCAGGATTAAGGTGTTAATCGTAACGGACCAGGGCCGGATTAAGGTGTTAACAGTACCGTGCTGATAACCGACCAGGCTGTGGGCCCAGTCTAAAAATTAGCCCAGTCTCTAGCGGTGTATCTGGATACTTGGCGACCTCCGGATCATGCAGCCTTACCTGTGCATTGCGGATCTCTGCACAGGTGGACTTCCTTTCTCCGCTACTCGTGGGACGTATTATGAATAACAAAGATAATAAGGAAACGAGACCGGAATTCTTAAAAATCCGGTACCTAGTGCTGCGGAGACATCGGCCTTTAGGCCCGGTCACCAAAGCGCAAAAAGGGGCATAACCATAAATGAGGGCGGCCCCTCGAAACCAAAGAGTAAAGGCGCGAATGCTGGTCCTCCGCTCAGGAGACACTATGCCTGGACTCGGAGATGTCAAGATCAATGGGGCTACACTGTGCGCTCCAAATGGACGAATAGCCGTCAGAGGAAATCTGACTCAACAGTGATGGAGGGAAGCAATATCTAATGCTAAAGATTCTTCAAATCAACCTCTGATTTCTGAATCTGAGTCCATTGATGTGGTTCTGGTCCAGGAGCCTTGGGTCAGTGAAGGCCGGGTGCTGGGCCTCAGAACTTCCAAATATAAAATACTAAATGCGAAAAATGAAGGTAAGATAGAAATAATCTGAACATTTTTATACTACTAAAATACAGCAGCGCTGATGTAGTGGTGGCTAGCATCGAGATGGGTGCGCAACCATGTGAGGAGGAAAATATACCACCAGGTAAGTTGGGTAGTGCAATAACAGAGGCTCAAACGCGAAAAGTCGGAGTCATTATGGGCAGTGATGCTAATGCGCATCACTCAATCTGGGGAAGTACAAATATCAACAGGCGAGGTGAGTTACTCCTTGATTTTATTTTAAGTACTAACGTAAATATATGTAATATCGGAATATTGGGATTGCTTTAGAACCATTCTGGGTAATTCATTACCAGTATCGGTTCCATACCCACCTGCATCTACACAGGAGCTTGATGTTCTAGTAACCAAGCTATCTGATGCTTTTAACAAAGCCATGTCAGGTGCACGTCCTATCAGTAGGCCTTTGGGTAAGTCTCGGCCATCCTGGTGGTCGAGAGAACTCCGAGGTACTCGTATAAAATGCAGGAGATGGTTCAAGAAAGTCAGGAACACAAATGCTGCTGCAGATTGAGACTGTTATAAGGAAGTCCTTAAAACCTACAAGTATGAGCTAAGAGCAGCCAAAACGAGGGAATGGAGGCACTACTGTGGCAACATACAGGAGACCTCGGAGGCTGCTGGGCTAGGCAAAGTACTATGTTCCAGTCCTTCCATCCCGGATGGTTCATGGACTACGTGTAGTGAGGAATCCCTGGAGCTATTACTAGAACCGCATTTCCCGGTGTAGACTCCGTAAGTCATATAGTAAATAGGCGGAATATTCTATGGGCAATAAACAGTTTTAAGCCATATAACTCGGTAGGACCTGATGGCATTATACCTGCGGATATCGAGCAAACTATTCACTTAGCCCTCCTCTGGCTGGAAGTTATCGTCAAAGGCAGCCTAGATCTCTGTCACATTCCTTTCAAATGGACTGAAGTAAAAGTTATATTTATACCTCAGGCGAGAATAACATCTCACTGCTATCCCAAAGACTTCAGGCCTATAAACTTATCCTCCTTTCTATTAAAATCACTGGAAAGACAAATAGAGGCTTACATTAGAGGCTCAATCAAGCCGAGTGAGCATACTGTAAGGGACGATCGGTGGAAACAGGTCTCCACTCCCTTATTGGCCCGATTGAGAAATCACTTGAATATAAGGAAAATTCCATGGTAACTTTCTTGGATATAAAGTGCACCTCTAGACGGGCACTCAGAGGTTGGATAGATCAAATGCTTAGAGGCGCAGGATGTGTTGTACGTCAATGGGAGGTACGTTGAGCTGATTAATAAAAATCATTCTTAAATTTAGAAATAAGTGACTATATACTGATTAACTATTTTTAGTGTAAATACAATTGATATTAAAATCGCTGTTCCTATTTGTGTACAGTCCTTGGTGTAGCCGGATAAACTTCTTCAATAATTTTGTTCTAACATACAAGATGGTGAAATACCTCTATCCTAAGTCACTTTACTTTTACTTGTTGAATATTTCTTTACATTTATTAATTAGATGTGACAGTCGTGCTTTGTATCTTCTAAGGCCACTGCTAAAATCTAAACACTTTTCAAATGCCGTGGAGCTGACGCTTTATGGGCGCTGACAGATGAGTAAGAGAGATGGTTCCTTACATTTGAGAGAAGATCATGCGTGTGATTTACGGCCCAAAACGCGAAATAGATGGTAAATATCGAGCTCTGTACAATGTCGAGAACAGAGATCTGACGAAGTTCCCCTATATTTTTCATGACTATAAGATCGCAGCGAGTACGCTGGTCACGTTCTGCGTGCTGATCCGGAACAAATTGTGCAACGATCTCTGAAAGGGGAGCCATTATATGGTAGGAGCAGAGGTCGTTGCAGGCGATGATCGTGGAACCGATGTAGAAACGACTTGGCCCCTTCAGATTGCCTAAGATAGTATGAAGAACCATGCTCTGGATCGTAATCGTTAGAGCACATAGTTGACTCAGTAAGGGGCCAGAAATGGCCTTTTGAAAACTGATTATTATTATTATTATTAATTAGATGTGATGCCCAGCTACTCGAATTTGGTCGATTTACTTCTTTCAAAGTTCTAAATTAATAATATCGAAAGATTTATTATGTTTACTAATAAATGCTAAAAAAAAATTTCCTTCAACGTATAGGTATTCTTGTGAAATTATTTATGTCAGTATTATTTCACAGTTTACCTTTAAAGATTAGAAACAAATTTACATAGAACTATAGCAGATTAACCATCCTGATATTATTCCTTTTTCGGTGTCAATAATAATCTGGGTTTTCTTAATCGATAATTTTATTATTTTATCCGAAATTAATGATCCATTTTATTATTTCAAAGAACATGAAATATTATTGTCATCCGGTTTTCGGCAACTTCGAATTAATTTTCTGAAGAGTAGTATTTTTGCCAAATTTTTTTCTCGTCATTTTAAAATCTAATTTTGGATTATTTTGGGGAATGGCGTGTGAATATTATCCTATTTGTCTTCGCTGATCTAAATAAGTCAATACATAAGTATAGCCGGAGTATTTCATTGTTCTTTGCTGATTACATCAAATTTCGACAGGGTCTTGGAAAAAACCATACTAAAGCGCAGAAGCGATAAAATTCGTGATGAACATACTCGTAGGTGGAGAAACAATAAAAGAGCTGAATATAAGCACTGCCATCACTACTAACATCATTATTTTGCCACCTTCTTACATCCTCTTGAGATGTATAGTACATAATTAAGAGATCATTTATAATAAACATTTTAATTTCCGAAAAATCTGCTCCCCATATACAGACGAGAAATAATTTCAATTTTAATTTATTTCTGCTTGTATAAAAGTAGAGTTCAATTATATTGCAAAAATTCAATTTTACATAATATATACGATTAGCATATTATTTTATTGTCTTTATATTGATCGACATGTTAATGGATTTCAACAATTTATTACCGATATTTACATATTTAAGTTCATAAATCAGAGATAATAATTTTCAATCATTAATCCCGATTCGATATACTCGTACTTACATACATATAGTAGTAAAATATGTTTATGTGTATTAGGTATATATGTATATATATATATACTCTATGTATGGTAAACATAATCCAAAATCCAAAAGTGAATTATAAATTAAATTCGATTCCACAAAATTCCATAAATTCAAATCAACCACAAAAATATATAACAACAACAATAGCAACAAAATAAACCGAATTTCATCAACTTTTTCACCAAATTTATTGTTGTAACAAAAAAAAAATTGTATTTCCTATTTATAATGATCATAAATTATTTATCGAAAAGCTTTATTTTTCTTTTGTGCTTTTTATTAAGTGCTTTTCATTATATACATACATATATACATATAAACATTTTATATATTTTGTTGTTATATAATTCTTATAATATTTATTAATAACTGATAAGATCATACTCGTATATCGAAGAATAAAAAGGATACCGAGATGGAACAGCGCAACATAGAAGAGATTTTGCCATTTGGAACATACAGTTCCGTGAAAGCTAATTTTTATAAAAATATGTTTGCCCGTCCGTCTGCAAATATAAATTTGTTATAAGCATAATGGAACGAAAGGTTTGACTTCCGGGGGCCGAATTTTAAGGTGCTAATCTAATCTGCACTAATTGAGTGTAAGATGAGTGAAACTATCCACTTGAAGTAAGAAAGCTTGTGGCAAAGAAACGAAAAGCTCGAAACTCTTGGCAAATAAATCGAACCAAGGAAAATAAAATCGTGCTTAATAACCTATGTAACAAGTTGAAATCTCTG
This sequence comes from Tipula unca, assembly GCA_951394425.1. Lineage (NCBI taxonomy): Eukaryota > Metazoa > Arthropoda > Insecta > Diptera > Tipulidae > Tipula > Tipula unca. The sequence goes on along the minus strand of OX596381.1, from coordinate 23,531,263 downwards.
ATCAGAACATTTAAGAATGAATCAATTAGTACATATTTGTCGTCACTTACTAGCCAAAAAGATACCGAATATTCCTTATGGAATATCCAGCAACGAAAGTACTTAAGAGACCAACAAATTCGACGGCACCAATTAGAAGTGAGCATGGAAGCTGGGCTCGAAGCGCTAAATAAAAAGCTGACTTGTTTGCGAGACACCTAGAAGAAACGTTTCAACCATTACCCAGGCAAACCGCGGATGAAAATGTTAACCTACTGAAACGATCTGATGAGCTTAAAATACAAAGCGTTTCTTTACAGGAGCTAAAAGAGGAAATTCAAATTTTAAATATGAAAAAATCTCCTGGGTACGACCTCATAACCGGACAAATAATTAAAGAATTACCAAATAAAGCGATACGTAAACTTCTCCATATAATCAACGCTGTGTTTAGACTAAGATACGTTCCAAGGCAATGGAAGGTGGCAGAGGTAGTCTTGATCTTAAAACCTAACACACAATGTAACGATAAAAAGTCCTTCAGGCCGATATCCATACTCCCAACCATAGCCAAGATTTTTAAAAAATTGCTCCTGAAGAGAATGAAACCCATAAAGGTTGACAGAAATCTCATTCCTGACCACCAGTTTGGATTCAGAGAAAACCACTCGACTATAGAACAAGTCCATAGAATCACAGATATAATTGAGCGAACACTAGAAATTAAAAAAATATGTTCAAGCGTTTTCCTGGATCTGGTGAATATATCTGGATCATACATAACCGATAGACACTTCCGTGTAAAATATGAAGACGAATACTTGGACCTAAAGAAAATTTCAGCTGGAGTACCACAAGGTAGTGTTTTGGGCCCTGTCTTGTACCTCCATGTATACTCGGGATATACCACCAATGGACGAAGCAACTATAGCAACATATGCTAATGATACTGCTATTTTGGCAGTTGGGAACAATGTAGAAGAAGCTACTAACAAATTTCAAAAATCGACAAATTCAGTCAACAATTGGATGAAAAAATGGAGGATAAAACTGAATGAAACTAAATCTGTGCATGTGAACTTTACTATTGAATAAAAATATTTGTAATAGAATCCCAATCATAATCAACTCTAATCATGTTGCTTATGCAGATACGGCGAAATATTTAGGTATGACGCTGGATGCCAAGTTGAGGTGGAAAGAACTTGTCAAAAAGAAAAAGGAAGAGCTGAACATGAAGCATAGGAAGATGTATTGGCTCTTACGATTGAACATCAGTTGAAAAGGGTATTTGTTCACTGATGTTTGCACCTCATTTCTTTACATATATAACATCCTACACATAATCTCTTCTACACTTTTACCCTTATTCCGCGAATCCGCTAAATACTTTATTGTTTTCTTAAAAACTCTTACGGCATTCTCCTCTGGGTCATTTGATGCTGGATGATAATTTAAAACTAGCTCGTGTAACAAACCTTTTCAGATTTTTGCCGTGCCATTGGTTTAACCTTGGTTGGATCATTTTGATTTTCTCGGTACGGACGACTTGTTCCTCCACCAAGTGTTCGATCTTTGAGTCGATCTTAGGCCACCAAAAATAGGACCGCACAATTGCTTTTAATTTCACTATACCTAAATGCAAACTGTGTATTTCGTCTAATAAAATTTTTCTGAATTTCTGCGGTACTACTACTCGATGTCTCCACATTAAGATGCTATTAACGTTGGAGTTAAACTATATTTCCTTGAGTAAAAACATTTCAATTCTACCTCAAATTTTACTCTCCGATCAACCTTATTTTACTAACTGTATATTACTTTACCTAACACAGGATCTATTTCCGACTGCAACGATACATCTTTACTGTTTATTGGCCTTTGAAAACTATCTTCAACAAAGTTCAGATACAAAAATGTATAGCTTGTGTCACTTCCTCTACCAGTGGTGAGTCTCGAAAGACCATCGGCGCACCCATTTTCCTTTCCTGGTACATGTCTGATTTCAAATTGAAAAATTGAAAAATACACCGCCCAGCTTTGCAACCGGCTATAGCAGGCATATTTGGAATTCTTCTTTTTTTTTACAAAAAATTGTAACCAGTGGTTTGTGATCGGAGCAACTTTCAAAACATCTGCCCAATAAATACTGCTCAAACTTTCGTACACCATAATACATTGCCAGAGCTTCCCTGTCTATATCCGAATAATATTTCTCTGATTAAGTTAGTACCTTGCAAGCAAATGCAACTGGTCTTTCTTCTCTTCTAGTACCACTAATTTGGGAAAGACAAGCCCCAATTCCAACATCCAATGAGCTAATACAATATCCGGCACTATCGTGTTTTTTACTCTGTCACTCGTTTCTTGGCATTTAGGAGACTATTCTATCTGTTTACTGTTAATTAAGTCATACACGTGCTTTAAAATAAGTGACAAAATTCCAAGAAATGTCCATAATAATTAATTAGTCCATAGAGCGCCTTAACTTCGGACACTGTTGTAGGGTTGGGAATTTTTAGAATAGCCTCTACTTTGGAATTATCTTAATGTATACCTTTCACCTCTATTATAAATCCCAGTTACTGGATGCTGATCCTAAAAAAAACACATTTTTGTTTTTAAATTATTCACACGCTCTTTCTGAGTTTTTACCTATGTACCAAATATAACCCTTTATGCGTTGACCATGCTAAGAGTTTGCTTGTATGCTCATCCACTGGCAGCTGATGATATACGTTTGAGATAGATTTATTTTTGAAAATCGCATTCCTCCCTGCAATTGTACCAATTCATCAATCATCGTCAATGGATACTTAACGTCTTCTATCACCTTGTTAATTGTAACGGAATAATCAGCACAAATTCTAAGATCTCCATTTTTCTTTAACCCATTTACTAAAGGCGTACCCCACTCATTTATTTTTATCTTTTTAAATAACACCTAAACCTTCTAATCACTCTAGCTCATCCTCGACATTTTTTTTATAAGCGAATGGAACTGTACGTCACTTAATAAACACAGGACTTACACCCTCAGCAATCGTTATTTGTATCATGTCTCCTTTATACTTTCCAAGGTCATTAGTAAAGAATTCCTGATGATCACTCAACAACTGATCACTTAGCCCCTTCGAACAAATTGAGTTTACATTTAAATCTATACATTCGATTTTCTAAAAATATTACGTCCGATGAGAAGCCTACAGCCATCTTTAACTACCTATGTAATTTTACTCGACCTTTCCCAGCACACACATAGTAAAACACACGAAAATTATTATCTATCATTGCTAAACAATTTTTCGAGAGAGCCACCATATGGCAGGCGCAGAGGTCGTTGCAGGCGACGTTGGCTCCACGATGTAGAGAACGACTTGGCCTCTTCAGATTGTCTTAGACAGTATGAAGGCCATGCTCAGGATCGAAACCGTTGGAGCCTAATAGTTGACTCAGTAAGTCAACTATAATTTGGAGTTCAATAGTATAAACTACCTATATGGCTTGTTTGATGCCAATAGACCACACATATTTTGCTTTTGGATAGGATTATTTTAGCAGGGGAACTTAGCACCTTTGCCCGGTTGAGGATTACAACTTTGGAAAATTTGTAGCAAACCATCAAAAGTGGCTAAAACTTTATAAACCTCCAGGTAATTCAATAATTAAATGCAATAAGCGGTATTGAACAGTATATAGAGTTTAAGTGTATAGAATTGTGAAAACTACTTTCATAAGTAGGAACACAAAATTTAAAGTTTGATCAGATCTGAGATTCCTCTATTTTTGGAAACTATATTTTGAGTCCAAAGAATTTAGAATCACGAAATTGTTAAATTTAAAATTTGGAATGTATTATGTAGAACAAACAAGATTTAAATGCTAATTCAAAATTTAAAGTGACTGAAATTTTAAAATTTGATTGAGTTAAAATTTAATATTTGATTGAAAAATTTAAAAATAAAAGTTTTAAATTTAGAAATTTTTATTTTAAATCTTTGAAGTTTTAAAATTTTCAATTTAGAAATTTTAGAAGCTTCTTGAATATGTTTTTTTTTTATTTAAATTTAATAAATTTATATAAATTATAACAATATAATAAATTTATAAATATAAAAAGTTTAAAGTCGATCTGATGAAATTATAAATTTCAAAAATTAATTAAAAAATATAGAGCTTTTCTTAGATGTCAAATTTAATAGATTTAGACTGAAAATTGTTCAAAATAATTTAAAATATAATCTCCAGATCAAAATGTTAATATAAAAAAAAAAATTAAACTTAAATTTAAGTTATCTTAAGTATAGCTTTTGATTATTTTACGAAAGTTTTGAATTAACGTAATTTTTATTTATTCCATAATCTTAAAGCCTAGTCGGGTATAATTCTAAATTTCAAAATTTAAATTACTTAAAACTAAGATTCCAAACGACGTTTTGAAAAAATTCTTAATTTTTAATTTTTTTAAATTTGGTTCATTATAATTAAATAGTTTAATTCAAATTATAATTTCAAAAAGTTATGATCTAGTTAAATTATTTTTTTCTGAATTTCAAATTAAATTTAAAAATTCAAATTTTAATTCGGTTCTACGATTTAAAATTGTCAAATTTTTAAAATCGAATTTGATGTGTTATTCGTTATATGTTTGAAATGGAATTTTAATTTAATACAAAATGCAAGATTTAAAACTTAAATTTAAATTTTAAAAATAGGTTTAATTAAATTTTTAAAGCTTTTGAAGTATTTTGGATTTTTGAAACATTTATGTAAATAGACAAACGAAATAAAATAAATTTTAATTCGTACGATTACAAAATCATTAAACTGACCCAAAACAACGATATATAGCGTTATATAGGATGGGACCCTTTTTATAATGATGGAACTGTAGAACAACTAATAGAAATCTTTACAAAAAAGTTATAATGTTCATTCAAAATAATCCGGGGAACTTTGCCTATGATCGTTAAGATAACTAACACTTGTTCACTAAAAAATGTGCCAGATTGATGACTTTTCACAACATTTAGTGGATGTGTTTTGACGGATGACGAAACATACGTGAAGATGGTTTTGAAAAAATGGTCAATGGTTTTTGAATTTCCAATGCCTCAAGTGTAGCTGGTTTGTCCACAAAGACTTTAGACTTTGAAAAAAGTCTAGGGGTGTGGTATTACACGATCTAAATAGCCAATTCATCGATCCTAACTGTAAAACTAATTGCTCGCCATCATGTTAACGCACGCTATTCACAGGTACGGCCCGGCCGTCATCATTTCACGTGATTTCACAGGCCTATAAATTACATCAAACCGTCTATTTGGTCTTAAACATTGGTGTAAACTTTTCGATAGTATTCCAAATAGTGGTTTCGATAGGCCGATAATGTCAACCGTAACATGGTCTAAGCGCACGAAACATATTCCTGACGGAACGCTAATTTTCGTAATAAACCTGAACAATTTGTAGACGCAGTGCCGGGCTCGGTCCATGATGAAATTCCAAACAATACTGAATACAAATATTATGACAGTTTGACACTACTCATGCGTCATTTGACAAAAAGAAACCAAAAAAAAATCGCCTCTAGATGAACGGTTTTACATAATACATCAGCGAACTGGCGCATTCGATTTCAAATCGCTAAAATATCGTATAGGGTGATCATTCTATCGGTTCGACTTCTAATAGATTGTTTTAAAGTTCAAATAACATACCGATTTCTTGATCAGCCTATAGGACCCGAGATCAGTTGAAAGATTGATTTAGCTCAAAATCAGAGACTGCTTTAACATATACTCTTTTGTGGTCGAAAATATCTGGTCAGCCTAGCTAAGATTCCAGGTTTGTAATTTTGGTTTATTTTAATGTTATAATATGGTTATGACGCACCCGGTTCGCTTGATTTTTATTGTTCTTACATATCATGATTCAATATTTTGGACCCCAAATTGAAGAATTGCATCCAATTTGTTGTTGAAATCATATTTTTTACGTTGGCTATGTCAGTTAGTGGTATATCTCGTTCGAGTGTTTTTTGTTTAATATAATTGATTTCAAGCGTTATAGTTTCAATTTGCGCGTTTTTATTATCTAGATTACTATTAATGGATTTGATATTGGTATGAACATTTCTTCATTCAAAATGAACAACCTACACGTTCGCCATATTGTTATGTCGATTACGTACCAGTAATTGATTTCATTTTTTAAATTATTTATTTATAAATTGGTTTTAAAAAAATAAACGCCCTAATTTTTATGTTTATCGATTTTTAATTAAATATATTTTCATTTAATATAATATTATTCCTTTATAGATGACATAATTCCTTATTTGGAATAAAATCGATATAATTACATACACATAAGTCGTTTGTCAATAAATAGAGTCAGCTGATTATTGTTTTTAACAAAACCGAGGGTTCGGAGGAGCCTCAAAATCAAAATTCAAAACCTCGAAAAAATTTCCGATACCAACAAACCACAATTCCTACGCAGGTGTAAAATCGAATCCCTTAACGCCCCTCCATTACCCTTCGCGCGAATTTTGATATCAAATAATTCTTTAATTATTAAAATAATCTCGCTATTCAGGTCTGGGAAACGAAAATGAATTATTGTAATTTGCTTCTGGTAGATAAATAATAGTACGAGTATATATGTATATATTATAATGCTACATGACAATCAGGTTAACAGTGTACAAAGCGTACACTTAACAACAACAACAGCAAATAAACATTTAAAATCTCACGAAATTCTCCGAAAAGCTTTTCTACGTTCTGGTTAATTTTATTAAGTTTATTCACATAAATTATCCAAGATTTACAATTTCTGAGTGTCACGTTCCGAAAAATGTCGTAACAAGCATAATACATTTTGAATTATGTACATAACATATATATATATGTACATATAGTACATAGGAATGTTGCGGGTGGTGTAAATTACCAAAAGAAAATAAGAAAAACTGTTATGTTATCATAATCCATGTACAACATATATACATATACGTATATATAAATTTATTAGATTAGTTTTATTTATTCGGTTAGTCTTAGCTATATACATTACATATATATCTATTCAAAATTGAAATGGAAATCTAAAAACTATATACAAAACTATACTTCTATATATGTATGTACATAATATAAAAAATAAATCTTTTATTTCTATTTAAAATGGATTTTTTTTTTCGGTCGTTTTTTATCCGGTTGTTGTTGTACGGTATTGAGATAAGATAAAGTTGAGAAATGGAAAAAATGTATACTTTGCTGTATGATGTATATATGGAAAATGGAAAATATCACGTTTTTAAAATATAAATTTAAAAAAAAGCAAAAATTTCAAAAGTTTTCATATCTTGTCCTTTTTTATGTGATTTTTTTACATTTTTGTACAAGGGGTGAAACTAGTAATTCTATTTTTGTATATAGGGAGATATAAATTGGTTTAGTTAGCTTTTTGGTTTCGGATATAGATGATGTATACAATATAATATACATTATGTGGCCTGATGTATAAAATTGATATTTCATTGAGATAGATTATAGTTGTCATATCTTAGACTTCCGATATTAAAATCATGAAATTTTGTATAATTTTATATTTCGAGCTAAATTGTCTAAAATTTTCTAAACAGAAGATTTGTTAAGTTTTATCCGAAACAAAAACTGTTTTGAAATTCTGATAGACGACATTTAGGGCATTTTAGAATCAGTCGACGCACAAAATTTATAAAAATATACCAATTCCAATTTACGTATGATAAAAACAATCCAATTGGACTACAAATAATACAATTTAACAGTGTATTAAAAAATAACAAAAATTCTGAGGGATGTCTCTAGAATCACATGTACCAAATTTATAAAGCTTTTGCAATTTCAATTTTCGTATTTACAAGATACAGAAAATTTGACAGTGTAAAGCCGCTAACTGTCAAATTCATCAGAATAGAGTACGGTTTGCCATAAAGATTTGATGTTATCTAACTATCCGAAATGTAAAGGAAGCCTGGTGGACATCTCTGGCGCACAAAATTTATAAAACTATTCCAATTCCAATTATCGTTAAACAAAACTATAATTGGACAAAAATTAATAAAATTTAATAGTAATACAAAATCATTAAAATTATAAATAAACTAAAAATTGTCAAATCAATCAAATATGCACTTAATGCTTATCTCTAGAAATGGATACACAAAATGTATATAAGTATTCCAGTGTTGAGATCAACAGGGCAACAATAATAATAAAAATCACCATTCCTATAACGTTTGCGCAGTACTATACTCTATTGGCAGTATTTTCAGTACCTAATAATAAAGCACAACAACACGCAGTCGTTCATTAGCAACAATTCAGACTACTTAATAAAGCAAACCATTGGGTTAAGGTCCATGCGACGAATCAGTGTATATACTCCATTCCAAATGAAACAACATTCGATGTAGTCTGCGGCAAAAGCATTAAATCATTCAGTCTCTAAGGATCAGGATCGATAGAAATTGAGGCTGGATGTGTGCTGTGCGACACAAATTTATACATTGTAGCCATCGGTTCAGCGTCCAACTACATCAACGAATCATTCCGCAGACCGCTCAACTGATTAAACGGAGCCAACAACTTAAGGACATTAATCACACGGGTTCGAAATAAAACGATAAGATACGATGAGACTTAGTTCGTAAATTTTCAGGATGCCACGGAGCTGAAACAAGCGATAAAATCGGTTAGGGAAAAGGAATGACGACTACATGAGGGAAATTTTCATCACATACATTACTATACTATGATACACACAATATTTTGGATTGGTATAGCCATATGTATTATTTGGGGCACCAATTATATTAAACAAAGGCAAACAACGCGCCCACCCCTTCACCTCTGCAACGTTCGGAAGCATGAAATTTCCCAGTATAATAATCTCAATGGCGGCCTGGGAATATTTTGAGATCAACAGTGCAACGATTTTCTCCATGACCTTTTCTAATTGTCTTATTTTAAGACTAACATATTCCTTAGATATGTTGTGGGTTTCCAAGGAATAATTTATTGACGCTAATTTCTGATATATCTTGCGCATAACGACGTCTTGTCTCTTGAACAATTTTGTGTTGTTCCTCCCTTCTATCTTTGCTGCTTGAAGGGCCTCAATTGAACTACTTATAATCGTTTGTTGTTGTTGATTTGCGGCTAAGTTACTTTGGTTGATTTCCTCCTTTTGGGAATCGGTTGATAAGCTTTCCATGGCATCCACCCGAATTGACGGCGTTGGTTTATATGCTGCCTCGAGACGTGAGCTTGGAAGTTGTAGGGCTTCTTATGACGTTGTTGTTGTCACTGGCGGTCCGCTATGTAGGCGTGAGATAAGCGTGATTCTGGCGCAGAGGCGGAACCAGTCCTAGAATTTTATCATCGTTTCCAACGAATTCGTTATATAGAACTCTTAGACTCGCTATTCTCTTTTCAAAGTAAAACTTCGTCTTTCTATCTTCTCCTCTTTTTGATAGTTTTTCTCTAGTTGAACTATCTTTTCACTCGTTACCTCTTGTATTTGCAGTAACTCATCCATCTTGTTGTTGTTTGGTTTACAAGTGGTGGTATTGGTGCTTGTTGTTGCTTAGCTCCTCCCTTGACGTTAATTTGTTAAGTTATGTGCCTCTTGTTCCTTGGTTGGTGGTGTCGTCACCATCGGCGACGTTATAGACTGTCCGTCTGTACTTTTATTTGCCAGTTATATTAGTGGCTCGAAGGACCATGGAATCTCAGCTTGTGGATCCGGCTCGAAGGACCATGTAAAGTCTAACTTAAATGTCCAAGAACAACCTAACTTGAGTGGTTAAATTATTCTTGTGAAATCTCAGGCTTGTCTACTTTATTTGTAAAATTAAGTTCGCCTTGTTTTTTTGATTTACTTAATAGATTACCACGGTTGGGGTCTATTAAGTAAGCAAGAATAAACACGTTGTATTGAGGTTAATTTTATTTTAATTTTATTATTTCTTTTTTCCAGTATTCGAGTATATACAAAATTTTACATAATAATTACACTAACTACAAATGCATTTATATTGTTGTTGTTGTATACACATATACATATATGATGAATTAAATCATATTTCGTCCACATATGTGTCGATGAAGTATAATAAAATTGTGTATTTTACCTTGTTAATATTAAATATTTTGTTGCACTGTTGATCTCAACATCCAGTAAAAACAGAAAATCTAATTGGACCAAATAAAAACAATTGTCTATCACAAATATCTGATTTTCTCTAAATTACTATTCGAAAATGTGTATATATGCGAGATGTGGGGGACATCTCTAAAAACTGGGTGCACAAAATTTTTTAAACTGTACCAATTACAAATTTCGTGTACAAATAATCCAATTGAACAAAATAATACAATTTAACAGTGTAATGAAAAAAAATTTAACTGACGAAATCTGGTATACCAATTCTAATTTTCGTATTAAAAAATTCCAGTTTCTAAAAAAATAAAATTTAACAGTGTAAAAAAGTATCAATATAACTAACACAAAGCTATAACTTTGCAAAACTATCCGGAATCACAAAATTTATGAATCTATTTCAATGGTAATTTTCGTATAAAAAAAGTTCCAATTGGACAAAATAATAAATTAGGAAATCAGCGAAATTCTTAAAAAAAAAACTAAAATTGGGCAGATTTTACTCCAGCACTCAATGCCACTAATTGGCCCACGGTGGAATACCCACATTCACACTAACATTCATTCAACCCATTCATTCCACTCACAAAAGTACAGTATATCACCTGCGCATTGCATAGCTCCATGTCACCCTGTACAGTGACATGGAAGATGTCACTGTACAGGGTGACATGGACCGAAATCTTAATATTAATCTATCAGAAATGAGTCCCATTCACCAGAAAATGATGATTGTATCTTAACTATTCAAAAGTATCCAACTGGATAAATTAATAAAATTTAACAGTGTAATAAAAAAAATTTAATATTAATTACCCGAAAAATTAAATAAATAAAAAAATTGACAAATCCATCAAAATTGAAACCTGTCCATCACACAAGTTTATTTGTGTCTAAGCTATTTGCAAATGTATAGACGAGACCCACTGGCAGTCTGTAGAATCGATTTAATAAAATTTATAAAACTTTTAAAAACAATTTAAAATCACTAAAATTCTAAATAATGTAAAACTTTGTCAAATTCATTAGAATTTGAAATCCGTCCATTTGAAATTTTGTACAAAAATAATCCAATTGATATTCGGAAATATATAGAACTGGTGGACGCTTAGAATCAGACGCACAAAGCTAATAAAAATATTCCAATTCCAATTTACGTACAATAAAAAACAATCCAATTGGATAATAAATAATAAAATTTAACAGTGTAATAAAAAGTATAACAAAAATCAAATTGGAAAAATAAGACAATGCCTCTGAAATTCTAAATAAAGTAAAATTGGTCTAAGCTATCCATAAATAAATAGACGATACCTGATGGGCATCTCTAGAATCCGATATGCATCAAATTTATTTAACTATTCCAAACTCTATTTTCGTATATAAAATTACAGAAAATTTAACAGTGTGAAGTAAAAAACTGCCAAATTCTTTAGAATAGAATCCTGTTCGCCAGAAAGAAATGATGTTATCTAAACTATCCGAAATGTATAGGAAACCTGGTGGGCATCTCTAAAAACGAAGGCACAAACAATTTCAGATATAAAAAAAATTAACAGTGTAAAAAATAACAAAAAAAACCAATTGGGAAAATCATAAAAAATCTCAATTCTATATAAACTATAAAATAAATAACTGTCAAATTCAGTATAATTAATTATAATTATGTGTGCATTGTCCAATTGGTCTAAATAAACGAAAAACTAAATAAATTAAAAAATTCTCAAATTCGACAAAATTCGAACCCGTTCATCATTCGGTCGGACAAAAGTTGTAAAATTATTCCAATACAAAAAAAATCAAATTGAACAAAAAAAAATTGTTTGAAATTGTTCTGGAAAAATTTGAACTGTTGAATGGATCAACCGGGTCAACCTCAACAAAAATTTCCAGTGCCTTATTTATTCCCTAGCTTTAATGCTATTCATGTCCATTTCAATCAAATCTTCATTGGTAATATTTTGTTTCGCGTTCAGCAGCTCATCGATATCCATTCAACCAAAATTTGCGCTTTTGGCGAAACTCTCAATTTCTAAACGAACCGCTGGAAGATCATCAACCACCACTTGGGGACTAATAGTATTGTGCCGCACACAATCCGGCCATATTTTTCGCCAAACGCCATTCACACAGGAAGGTTTCACTTCATCCCATGTTTTGGAAATGTTGACAACAGATTTTAGGATGTTGTAATTGTTCCAAAATTGTTTCATTATCACCTCATTTGTTTAAGTTGTACTGAGCAGCTAGCGAAATGTTCGTTTTAGGTAATAGGCTTTGAAAGTAGAAATCACTGCCTGATCCATGGGTTGAATAAGCGATGTAGTGTTGGAGCATTGTGTACCAAAACCATGCATTGAAAATCTAAATTCTCTTTGGAGCAATAACCATGCCTTATGTTCAGGTATACCACAATTCGTAACCTAACCATCGAATAGAACGACCGTCATCCATGCCTTTTTGATAGACCTGTAGTGTACAGGAAGTTTACTTTTAGGACAATTTTTCATCGCTGTAGGATTTTGAGGGTTGTAAATCAAAAATAACTTGAATTTGAAGGAACCATGGGCATTGCTAGTTTTATAGCCTGGTACGGATTTTTCATCTTTTGAGATAAATGTTCTTGTTGGTAATCTTTTCCAAAAGAGTCCAGTTTCATCTACGTTGATGATTTGTTTGCACAATAGTCACCGTCCCGAATTAAATTGATTAGATCTCGTTTATAAATCCTCAGATACCTAAGTGTCTGTACGAGCTGCTTTTTTCAGTAACACGTTATGGAAATTTCCGTGATTTTAAAAATGATTAAACCAGCCTCGGCTCGCGTCGAGTTTCTCTTCTGCATCATTTAAAGAATTTGATGTCATGTTGGTTCCACTAGAATTAGGGGTGTCGTATGACGGAGATTTTTTTACTAAATTTTCAATTAAACTTTTAGATTTTTCTTACTGAAATTCTAAATGAAGTACAAACTTGTAAAATCCATTAGAATTGAATCCTGAGTCTTAACTATTCGAAATCGGACGCACAAAATTTATAAAATTATTCCAATACAAAAATCATGAAACTGGACAATTTAAAAATTATTTAAAATTCGTTTGAATTGAACACCCATCACACGCCTATTCAATTTCAAATAATAGTTTAGAGGGTATTTAACCCTCTTAACTATTATTTGAAATTGAATAGGCGAGATCTGGTGGACATCTCTAGGAATCGGACGCACAAAATTTATATAAATATTTCAATGCCAATTTACGTATAATAAAAAAATCCAATTGAAAAAATAACACAATGCCTCTGAAATTCTAAATAATGTAAGAAATGGTCCAAGCTTACCCAAAATATATACACAAGACCTGGTGGACATCTCCAGAGTCGGATGCACAATAAATTCCAGGACCAGACCTGGTGGTCATCTCTAGAATCAGACGTACAATATTTACAGGACTATTCCAGTTCCAATTATAAAATTTATTAAATCAATTGTCTTAGTTATAAGAAAATGTATAAACGAGATCATCCCCAAAATCAAAAGCACAAGTTTTATAAAATTATTCCAATACAAAAAATATCAAATTGGACAAAATCAAAACAATTTAAAATCACTAAAACGCTAAATAAAGTAACAATTTGTTAAATTCATTAGAATTGAGCACCGTTCATCACGGCTTCCTGATTTTGTCTAAACTGCTACTCGATAATGTAAAGGCTAAATCTAGAGGACATCTCTAAAAAATTAATTTAAAAAATTAAAATGACGATATCTGGTGGATATTTTTAGAATCAGACGTTCAACATTTATAAAATTCCTATTCCAATTTTCGTATAAAAAAAATCCAGTTTTAAAAAATAATAATATTTAACAGTGTTAAAAACTAACAAAAAAACAATTGGGAAAGTCATAAATGAAGTAAAAAACTGTAAAATTAGCTATCTGAAAATGTCGGACGCACAAAATTTATTAAACTATTAAAACTTAAAATTTCAAATTTTGTATAAAAATATGTAATCCAATTGGACAAAATTATGAAATTTAACTGTGAACTGAAAAAACTCAACTGACGATATCTGGTGGACATTTCATAAAACTATCCGAAATCATTTTCGTATTTTAAAAAATCCAATTGGAAAAATTTATAAAATTTAATAACAAAAAATCTAATTGGAAAAAATAGTAAAAAATTGCAATTCTAAACCTGGTGGACATCTTTAGAATCGAACGCACAAAGTTTATAAAATTTAAATTTAAAAAATCTTCCAATTGAAGTAAATAATAATATTTAACAGTGTATTTTGTAGTTATTAATTTATACAATTATGAAAGTTCTACAAATTTTAGTGAACTCGATTTCTCTATAGCAGTAGACGTCACAAAGCATTCTAAATAGTTATACGACCATTTATGTTTTTTGAAATGTAGTGTAGTTCAGCACAGATTTACGCCTGAAACTCAAAATATTATTAATTAACCAATATTGTTTATAAATAATAACATTTTTTATTCGTGACGTGTTTGGCAATAATGTACAGAAATAATTGTCCTCAGTCAGTAGAGCGCGAGTTTCACTCAATATCGTAATTTATTTTCAGTAAAAGATCAAAACGCCCTGCAAAACCTTATATATTTTTGTCATTTAGCATAATTGTTCAAAATGCTCATGGACAATAAAAGACGAAACTCCATAACGCTGTTCAGCACAGTTCTATGAAATAAGAGGACAATAATACAATATTCTAATAAAACAATTGAGCTGACTGTTATAAGACAAAGTTTGAAATTGAGCAAAGCCAGCGTTATTTTGATATTTCCAATTTTTGCCAATTCGACAGCAGATATTATATTTCGCTTAACATGGTGACACCCAAAAGACCTTGAATACATCTATCTTCTATATACATATAGCTATTTTCTCGTTTATCTATATAGTTTGTCGATAAATAATTTGATATGATACAACAGATGGACAAAAAATCAAATTTAATATTTTCCAATTTTCCATTTTTTGCAATTTTTTTTTTTTTTCAACTTTTCTGTTATTTTTCAATAATATATAACAACATAAAAAAAAAAAAAGATAATAATACATTAAATATCATATTTGTTATGTTGAATCGAATGTGATTTATCACTTAAAAGAATACAAAAGAATTCTTATGTTGTTACTTTTCTTTTTATTGTTGCTTGTGATAAATTTATATATACACGAGTATACATATAGGATAGAGGCGAAGTAATATATTGCAGATCATTATCAGTCGAATAGTGTCAAATGACTGAAAGTTTTATGTCATTTGAAACATAATTGTAAGATTTATTGGTTCGAATTTTCTCTTGATATATATACACAGTTTAGTTGTTTTGGGATGACTTAAAGATGGATAGATTTATTCTATAGATGATATAGTATGGTTTGAAAGGATCTAACATTTATTATTTTCCGCAAGTGGATGGAAGAACAAATTTAATACCACATGCTCCGAAAGCATCTTCACAGGTGTTAACTAAAAAAGATATTACGGAAAACTTGAACAAATTCGTATCACTTGACATCAAAGTAGTTGCTCATTTCGAAACATTTCGAATATTTTCTCAAATTGAGAATGAAATTGGATGGAGCAGCCTGTGTTGAAATGCTTCCAAACCGAGAAAACGGCCTAAAATACAAATATACCTCATTTCGAATTAGTGTGTCGGAGGAACAATTCAACAATATCCTATATTCCAAGATGTGGCCACCTGGACTTGTGGTAAAAGAATTTGAATGGAGAACACGTCGTCAAAATTTTCGGAATATTTGTTCAGCTAAAAACTTTTCTTAACCAAAAATAACCCGTCAGCAATTCCTATTCATTCCAACACTAAAAATAGGCCCGCTAAGAGGGTCTTCACATTTTACTACCAGAACGTTAACAGGATGTCATCTAAAGCTGCAAAATTTTTAAATTTTAATGAAAAAACAAATTTTGTCAAAACTTCAGGAGGATGAGTTGTTATTGCAGTCAAAGCATCAATCCCGAGTCAAATTGTTACTGACTCACAATCATCATTGGAGTGTGTATGTGTTAGATTGTGCTTGTCTAATATAAACATCACTATATAGTGACAGCTTACACCCCTCCTCATTCCACTCAGAAAAAATATATAACCTTCTGTGATACCATAGACGAGCTAATCAACCTTAATAATCCATCTGATAAATTCCTTATTGCAGTAGATTTTAATCTTTCTAACACTTCCTGGTGTTTTGATCCCGAAATCAACTGTAATATTCCTTTCGATGTAAAATCTAATTCAATTTTAACATTAATCAAATCAACAATATTCCCAACATGCCCGGCAGATATCTTGACCTTTTCCTCTCCAACGATCCTGATATGGAAATATCTTGGAATTCGGCAGTACTCTCACCATGTATAGAATTGAAAAATTCACTCAATAATATCATCTGGCAGGATGAACTATCTAAACATGACCTATACGTGAACAGAGACATTTTTTATCAGCTCATTACCCAAGCGTTCGAGAACTATGTTCTTTCGAAAATCAATCATCCACCATGGTATGACCACGTGCTTATCAACTTGAAAAATAAGATGAATAAAGCGTACAAAAGAATGAAAATTAGCGATACTGAAAATAACAGAAAGTCATTTCAAGGAAACGGAACGTAACACTACAAGACAATATTAAGAACGAATCAAAGTATTTTTGGAATTTTTTTAATACAAAACTTCAAGTTTCGTTAATATGTTTGCTGAATTTTTTCAATCCGTTTACCACAAAAGCAACTCAACCTCAACAAGTGGCTTAGATATCCAAACTAATCTGGATATACATATACCGTTTATCACAAAGGTAGATATTCTACAAGCGCTTAATTCATTTCATGATGAATGTGGTCCTGATAAAATACCATCAGCAATTTTGAAAGCATTAGGGCTGGAACTAATTGAACCACTATGTCTACTCTTCAATCAATCGCTTCAAAGTGGTAAGTTTCTAACCCATTGCCAGATAATTAAAATAACGCATATTTTTAAGTGCTGACCTATCATGCTACAGAGGAATATCATCGTTGTCATTGTCCCAAATTGCTTGACTTAGTCATATGCAACGCAATTAAAAAAGTTATTCCACGTATTTTATCAGTAGCCCAACACAGCTTTCTACCAGGAAGGTCTATTTAAACTAATTTGACTATGGGTTTAATAGCCTAACAATCAAAGCCATCGTAGACTACCTGCAAGTAGATACCATAGACACAGATTTTAGCAATGCTTTTGATTCAATCGACCATGAATAGTAATTCAAAGCTTGTGAAAATTTGGTTTCTCCAATGCATTTCTCAAATGGATCTCATCTTGCTTATGCAACAGATAACAATATATTGAAAATGGTGGTAAAAAATCTATTACCATTATAACACATTCTGGGGTACCACCATGTTGTCATCTAGAACCAGGGATTTTCATCATCTTCATCAACGACGTAACCAGGATGTTAGAAATCTTGACGATGCATTTGAACTGCAAGATGATTTAAACAGAGTTAGTAGGTGGTGCGAAGCCAAGAAATGGCGGCTAAATACAATTAAATGTAAAACTATCTCTTTCTTTAGAAAGACGTATTTCTAGTTCTATGAAAATATGTGCTGTTAATATGATATTCAAACTGTTCTGGTTTCTTCTTTCTAAAGAAAGAGATAGTTTTACATTTAATTGTATTTAGCCGCCATTTCTTGGGTTAGCACCACCTACTAACTCTGTTTAAATCATCTTGCAGTTCAGATGCATCGTCAAGATTTCTGAATATTTTTAAGTCGTCGGCATATATTAAAACATTAGAAACATTAAACGTCGGCATATATTAAAACATTAGGCGTTGGTCACGGACATCAAATGTCTATGTTTATTCTTTATTTTGGCTATGTCCGCTCCCAACTAGAATTCGCTGTTTTTGTGTGGTCTCAGATGGATGGAATTATGACAGTAGCTTACCATGCTACGGAAATTTAGCCGTCTACCACCTTACATCGAAAGGTGCCATAATTATCAAATTGCCACACTAGATAATAGAATAAAACACCTGGGCGCTTCAATGCTAGGAAACGTTCTGCTATGGTACATCGACTCCTCATACGCCCTGGAAAACATCTCCTTACACATTTCAACCTGGATAACAAGTCAATATAATTTAATCAAACTTGATCAACATCAAACTGAGTATGGTGAGAATGAACCAATTAACCGAATGGCCAAACAGTTGAACGAATTGAAAGCTTTTTTATTTAGGTTTTAATTGTTTTATAATGTAACTTGTCTTGTACGTAATTTATATAATATGTCTTTGTAAAATCATATTTGATTTCTGTAATAATAAAGAATGCTTTGGTTCCATTACTTGTTTGGTACGTGTTGATGTTTGGTACGTACGACGAATCAAAATTTGCCATTTTAGTTAATCTTACATTTAAAAAAAAACCTTTCAGGTCATATGATAAAATCTATTCTGTTATATTCTTTTAAAATCACCTCCAAATGCGTTGATCATAAATCTTGGTGATAAATAATGCAGGCCAAGTATTAGTTATCAGTTAAGCACACAACCATACCAAAAATTCAGATTAAAACTAATATTATTGAAGTCAGAATACTTGAAACCTAGAATTAAAGCATTGAAAGCAAAAGATGCCATCTCTGTATAATTTGCATATACATACATGTTTAATTTAAAAATTGGGACTGGGGGAGGTCCAGATAAAAATATTAATAGAAAAATGGTTCCATTTCTGAATTGAAAGCAGCGTGAAAGAACAGTGCTACTTCAATATTTGTGTTTATTTATAAATTATTATTATCAAATCTTAATGCAATTACAATCTTGTCAATCACAATTTATGCTAACCTATGGTTTTTAATTCGAGAGCTTCTTAACAATTTAAGGGCTTTGCATTGTTTGATTTATTGTAACTATACATGCGTTAGGACCTTTTAAATACACAGTAAGTTAATTTCAGTAATCTCTTTAAAATTTTACATCAAAAATATTCCACCCTTTACTCCACACCTTGAAAAGTAAATGGTCTCGAACAAATTCATAAAAGCACTGATGGTAATTTATGTTATTTCAGGTAGGCCGCAACAGTTCGATCTCGAAACGCGTACAAAATTTAGAAAGAGCGTCACGGACTACAAAATCTAAATTTTTGTAAAGCACACTTGAAACTTATTTTCCATGGAGAGTAAGGTGGGGTCATATTCACTAAGGTCCAAGCATTTTCGACATACAATTTTTCACATCAAATAAAATTGCATATTCTTGTACAATCCTGTAAAAAAATATTATAACAGCTCTCACTTGCAATTTACCAAAAAATAGAAGTGGAAACTAATGGTAATTCAGTGCGTATACAGAAATGATATAAAAATATTGTTCTTCCTAATTTGAACGCTGCATGGAAAAACCAACTTTATAAATATTAAAATCGGTACCACAAACGGGAGTTTTGAAATTTTAATCCTGGTATCGCGGAAATTCCCGGGAATATACGTAAATTTCATGACGATTAAAACGCCAGTTCGGTTTCTATAGATGTTTGCTGAATAGTCAACAATCTAACAGTTTCTTTATATTTGTTGTTGTGTTACCGGTAGCTTCGTTAATTTGAATTTCTTTTTGTAGAGTACTATTCTAAAGAACGTGACAAGAGGCAGGTTTAAACATTAAATGATGCAAATTTTCTGAAGTAAGTTTGGCAACTGATGATTTTAACGAATACATTAGTTGTGGTTCTGTTTCGGTTTAATCTTCCAACTTCAGAGGATTTATAGAAATTATAGCAACGAGGTAAGCTCGATATTCCGATGCTCTTTGATTCGCTAATAAAGCATCAAAAAGCTCTTTTGAAATTTAATTTTTACGGGTTTCAAAGCAATGTGCAAATCACATACGACTTTGATATTATATTCAATTAGTAGATTAGAACCAAAATCAGTTGATGTCGAATGAAGCATTCCTTACTATTTCATCTGGTTCCTTCTTTTCCATGTTTCTTTTTTACATGTAGTTGCAAAATAAAATTGCCGCACTCAAGTCACTTCGAATGTGCATTTTGGCTTGTTGTGGTTGTTCTAAAATGAAATCATTCAGATTCGTCTCACGTTATCGGTTTCAGAGCAATCTTCATTTAGGTATTCCTATTCGAGATCAATATCACTAATCTAATATCGTTGATTTCTTTCTTTCGCTACACTACCGCCCTGATTTGGGGAGTCCATAATACTAATACAGCCTGTTATATTGCAGTCGTCTTTACATTCGTTTGGATTGATGATGTGCACATTTTCTAGATGCTGTCTTAATCCGTTTGTAGAAATTCCTTTGCATCATAAAACTTTATTTGGGCATTTAGCGTTTTCTCCATTTCCAGCTTTTTTGTCATTTTTCCTGTTTTCAACGAATTTGGGCGAACTACAACTCGAAATAATTTAAATGCACAAAAAATTATTAGTTTTTGGCTTTCGCATTACATCTGCCATGTTTTGGTTGACTTTTTGTATTTTGATAATTGTTTAAATGAAACTAACCTTTAAATCAAATCCCGGGAAATACAAAAAAATTCCCGGGAAACGGGAAATAGAAAACCAGCCAAATTCCCGGGAAGACACGCCCGACAATTCCCAAGTGAGACCCTCTACATCTGCCGTATCTATTTGCCTGTTAAATTTACAACGGAGCTTAACAAAATTTGAATTTAAAAAGCTCTAAATAAAAAATCTAAAAAGCTATCAATATAAAATAAAAATGATTAACTCGTAGATAAACTTACCTGCAATTATAAAGCTTTTTTATTAGTTCATACGAGCTTTCAAAAATAAGGTGAAACAGTTTCTGACACATTTAATTAAAGCTTATTGTTAAACATAAAGGCCAGTGAAAAGCGTTATTAGAATTATCCAGAATTTGGGATAAACTTTGTTAATTTTCTGGGATGAAGTTCTGGGATAATAACATAAGAAACATATAGTTTTCACAGTTTGACTAATTATGTTATATGCTTTACGACGGCACTACAAACAAAAAAAATCGTTATCCAAAAAATCTAGAAAATCTAAAACGAAAAATCCTAGGACACATAAATTTATTTATATATTTTCATTTTCCATTTTCTTTCGATAACAACGAAACATTCGAAACACCCATTCGAGCATACACATATACAACAAAAATCAAAAATCATCAAAACTATGAAGGAAGAACAATAAATTATGATGATATTGGATAACTATCCAATGTTCAACTTTTTTTAATTTGATTTGTTCGTACGCGAGCAAATTTTTCACAAAAAACTTCAGAACAAAAGCCATAAATTACAAACACTTGGACACACATACATACACACACGCTAGATGACCGATCAGGATAAGCTTAAACCATTCAATGTTGTTTAACGTATATAGGCTACGAAAACATGAAATAAATAACAATAATACATAATTCAAGTTCAATTTATATTTTTTTTTTTACAAATCAGAAAATATTAAGCCGCATGGATTCATTCCACTTCAATCAGTTCTTAAAAGAGAGGACTAAGATTTTATTATGGGACCTTTTTTTTATATCGAATTGGCTGTATTATTCTTGGCACCAACTGACTGCACTGTGTATATGTACGTAAATTGAATTAAATTTTGGGTTCAGCACTTTATATCCTATATCGTATATAGATAGACAAAATTGCCACTTAAGATCATAACTTGTCTAGATAAAAATGAAATAACCAGAATTTAATTTATTTTAACCAGAGAGTGTACTACATAACAATAAAGACCAACAAATTTAATATTTTATATTTAAAAGTTTTGGATACATTTCAAAATGAGAATTTAGATATTTTATGTGCTCTGTATTTACCAAAAACATAAAAAAACAAATCACTTTTCAATTAGGTATTGGTTTTTAGAATTTTTTGGAGTATACATAGCAATATTGGCAACACAAAACCAAAAATCTTGAAATAAATTTTAATTTCCAATATATGCAAATAAAAAAAAATATTTAAATTTTATATATTTTTATGCCTGTAAGCCATTCCTATAGAATACAGAACATAATATCATAAAGCAACAACATAAAAATAAAAGCTCCCTGATAACATACACCAAATGGTAGAAAATATGTTAATGACCATAAAAAAATTCATTTCATCCTTTCCAATTAAAATGAAAAAAAAAAAAAAAATCACAAGACAGAAGATTTTTTATGCTTTTTTCGTCGTTTTGGTATAAATTTTGAAGCTTTTTTGTTTTTAATCCGAAACGAAACATACAACACAAAAAAAAAGTTTTTCCAACATTTTCACCTCCTCTTTGTTTTATCAGTTTTATTTTATTTTTTTTTGGCTTTGTGTGTGTGTGTGTGTGTTGGTAACCTTTGTCAACCACGAGAGAACTGACATAAAATATTAATTAATCTTTTTGGAGCTTTTTTTTATTTTTGGCTTAGAAGAGTATCTCTAGGATGATGGTGGTAATATTTTCGTTCTATGTATGTACTGAGTTACTAATTTATATGTAGAGCGTTTAAGTATGGAAATTATTTTGGTCGGTTGTATTTTTATAAAAAAAAGCACAAAAAAAAGTTCGTTTTTCTACTTTATTAGATTTTGGTGTTGGGGTTTCGTCGTCTCATATACATGTACTAGTTTTGTGCTCTAACTAAGAAATTCTGAAATATAAAATTACTGCAGAAAAATAGGAAAACTCCATGTTTTTTTTGGGGTAATTGAGTATAATTTGAAGAGAATATAGTGCAGCTGTAGATAATTAAAATCGTTAAAAATATGGGTAGGCTTAAAGCTTAAAATTACACGAATGGGACAGTATGGAAAATAATCGCGAGGTAAGTAATTAAGTTACCGAGCAAATAGCGCAGTGGTTAAAGCTGCGACGTTTGGATCGGGAGGTACCGGGTTCGAATCCCAACAGAGGCGGGATGCAAAAGGGATTTTTCATCTCCCGATTACGATCGGTGATTAAATTGAAAACATCTATGACCCTCTGTTGGAATGTAGAACTCATGGGCCGACCCATCTTTCATGTCACTGTACAGGGTGACATGGAGCTATGCAATGCGCAGGTGGTATACTGTACTTGTGTGAATGGGATGAATGAATGGATTGAATGAATGTTGTGTGAATCTAAGGTAAGGCTATGGACCGTAAAAGTGTCTACTACTCCTTTTTTAAAAAAAAAAAAAAAAAAAAAAAGTAATTAAGTTACATTTTACATTTAGTTGAATGTTTTAAGTTTCTGTAAATTATACGATATATATAGGTCGATATATAAATTTGACTCAAACACAAGCATTGCATTGGCATAGTTTTTCAACTTATCGTATAGCTACCAAAAATTTACTTCTAACCATTCATGCAGGTTATGCCAATTTATCTCTTCGCATTCTTTCTTAAACCAGATTTGATAAGAACGTAAAAAAACTTGAATTTAATCGCCCAATGGCAAAATACTATTCGATTTTTGTTCCTCTAATATACAGAGATAAACCAATTTCACTGATTTCAACCCTACGGTATGAACCAATAGCTTTGCCTCAGGTAATATTAAAATGAAATATTAAACGGAAATTCGTTTCCAGTAAATCCTTTAGGTTAGGTAAGGTTATATAGGACTAGCATAGACACAAAATTGGTCCGTAGATGTACCACATTCGAGTTTCCTCCTTCTTCACTCGCTAAACTATGATGAGGTTACCAAGAAGCGTTTAAAGTCCCGGAAGTTTTAGTAAGATCCGCGAGGTCATTCAAAGGGGAATTTCTCATACATTTTGTTCTGCTGTACGCCAGACTAGAACTGGTGCATAGCAGATGGAGTACATTTTCCTCCTCCTCCTCATCACCACAGCTGCGGCAGAAATCGTGGGCTGGGACACCCAGTCTGCTCGCATGTATCCCAATGAGACAATGTCCCGTTATAGCTCCCACGACCATGCCAATATGGTGCTGTCGAAGCGATATCAGTTGGCCTGATCTGGACCGGTCAAGTTCAAGCCACATTTGCCTGGTTGTTACACACGAACTGGCGTTAGACCATCTGACGTTCTTTTCTTTTATTTCTTCTTCCTGAAGCAGCAGTTTATATGAAGCAAGCGGTATCTTTATATCGCGCCTGTTTTGGGTTATTAGGCGTGCTGTACCCTTGCGGGCCAGCTCATCTGCCATTACATTCCCGGCGATATTGAAATGCTCTCGCACCGATGTCAAGCGGATGTTGAACTGATCAGCCATCTCATTTAAAGATGCCAGACAGTTCTGGGCTACCTTCGAAGTCAGGGAGTATGATTGTAGCGTTTTAATAGCAGCCAGGCTGTCCGTAAAAATGGGAATAGCCCTCGTAGATATTACATTATACTTCAACCAGTCCATGATTTCAATTATCGCGATCAGTTCAGCTTGAAAAACGCTGCAAAAGTCGGGAAGACGAAAAGAGAGGTTAACCCCTAGTACCTCACAGAATACCCCGCAGAAATCC
The DNA here is from genome assembly GCA_951394425.1 of Tipula unca. Taxonomy (NCBI): domain Eukaryota; kingdom Metazoa; phylum Arthropoda; class Insecta; order Diptera; family Tipulidae; genus Tipula; species Tipula unca. The sequence continues at coordinate 23,506,519 of OX596381.1, read as the reverse complement.
CCTCCATCCCTTTTTGAGCTATCCGTGAAGAAGCTTAGCGCCTCATTGTCCATAACCGTTTCGTTCACCCAGTCCTCTCTGGTGGGAAACTCAGTTTGGTATTTCATCTCAACAGATGGCAAAGAAATAGCATAGTCGGTAGCTTAGAATAGATGAGTGCCTTGCATTGTTACAGGTCCACACATATATGGATTTGAGCCGAATGGCTGTGCAAGATGCAAGCTGCTCGGCCGCAATATCCAAGGGAGTAAGATGAAACCGAATCTCCAGAGCTTGAGTATGTGTGATCCTGAGAGCTCCACTTATACACAAGAAGGCCGTTTTTTGGACTTTCATCAATAGTTTAAGGTTGGCCATAATTTTTAACGCTGGCCACCAGACGACAACTCCATACAGAAGTATAGGTTTGACCACTGAGACGTAGAGCCAGTGTACTATGTGGGGCTCCATACCCCATCTCTTTCCAATGGCATTTTTGCAGGATTATAGCGCTATAATAGCTTTCTTTACTCTCTTTACGATGTTTGGTTTCCAGCTTAGCTTGCTGTCCAAAAGTAGTCCGAGGTATTTTGTTCTATCCGTAAAGATCAAGCGAGTACCATTTAATGTTGGCGGGTCACACTGAGGAAGTTTGTCCTTCCTGGTAAACCGGACCAGCTCTATTTTCTGTGGGTTTGTGTTCAGCCCGCAGCCGCGTGCCCACGAGAGGTAGCCAAGCGCGCACTGCATGCACTCACTCAGCGTACTAGGATATTTACCGAAGACCGCAATAGCAACGTCATTCGCGTAAGCAACCACCTCGAAGCCTTGCCCTTTCAGGTTTAGTAACAGATTATTTATGACCAAGTTCCAAAGAAGGGAGGATAGAATCCCATCTTAAGGTGTCCCTCTGCTCATGTATCTGGCGGCAGACGTCACACCGAGATAAGCTGTCACGATCCTGCCTCTAATCATATGATCTATCCAGCCTCCGAGTGACCCGTCTACACCCAGACACGCAAGGGCCCGAGTGCTTGCCCCCGGTCTGACGTTGCTTAAGGCCTCCTCTATATCCAAGAAGGTTATATTCAAGTGTATTCTCAATCGGGCCTATAAGGGAGTGGATAGCTGTTTCCACCGATCGTCCTTTACAGTATGCGTGCTGAGATCCCGACAGCTCGCCAGGCTTCAATGAGCCTCTAATGTGAGCCTCTATTAGTCTTTCCAGTGTTTTCAACAGAAAAGAAGATAAGCTCATAGGCCTAAAGTCTTTGGAATAGCAGAGAGAGCTTTTTCCCGCCTTAGGTATAAATATTATTTTTACTTCATTCTACTTTCTAGGAATGTGACAGAGTTCTAGGCTGCCTTTGAAGATAACTTCCAGCCAGGGTAGGATTAAGTCAAGGTGGTCAAGGCCTTGTTAAAAGCATTAGATAGCCTGCGGTTACTAGAGCATCAAGCTCCTGTGTAGATGCAAGAGGATTCGGAACCGATACCGGTTATAAGTTACCCAGAATGGTTCTGAAACAATCCCAATCAGATTTCCTCCTATTTCTGAAGGGTGGTTTGCTAGTGGGTTTGGTATCCACTTCGTACTGGAGATAACAATAGTCAGAAAAGGAATGGTCTTCGGGCACTTTCCAGTTCAATACCCTCTCCTTAATAAAATCCGAGACAAGTGTGATGTCCAACACTTCCTGTCAATTTTTTGTAATAAAGGTTGGCTAGCACCCGATATTACATACATAAATAAAATCAAGGAGTAACTCCCCTCGCCTGTTAGATATCTTAGATATCTATACTTCCTCAGATTGAATGATGCGCATTAGCATCACTGCCCATGATGACTCTTACCTTTCGTTTTCGAGCCTCCATTATTGCACTGGCCAACCTACCTGATGGTATATTTTCCTCTTCGTAAGGTAGGTAGGCCGATATTAGCCAGAGATTTTTCCCATCCATCTCGATGCTAGCCACCACTACATCAGCGTTGCTGTAATTCAGTAGTATAAAAATATTAAGATTATTTCTAGCGAGAATGCAGGAACGTATCTTACCTTCATTTTTCCCATTTAGTATTTTATATTTGGAAGTTCTGAGGCCCAGCACCCGGTCACTATTGACCCAAAGTTCCTGGACCAGAACCACATAAATGGACTCAGATTCCATTGATCTGAAGGATCTTAAGCATTATATATTTCTTCCCGCAACCACTATATAGTCAGAATCCTCTAACGTCGATTCGTCCGTTAGGAGTGCACAGCTTAGTCCCAATGATATCGAAATCTCCCAGTCCAGGAATAGTATCTCCTGAGCGTCCTCCGGAATGCTGCGGACTTCTGGGTCACCAACACCAAGTGGGACACCACAAGTGGTTTCACGCCCTGCTGCAGGCACCATTACTTGGTGCAGTAAATCCGTTACACTTACATAATCTTACAGGTAATACTGACACCATTCCAAGTGATAAAATCTGGAAATTTTGGCCAATTACCTCAACATCAAATGTGCTCAAGCTTTTCCTCCCGAATGATGAAAGCATTATTACTTAACTAACATGATTGTTGTGAGCAGGTCATCGAAGAAAAGCGACTTTGATGCGGTAAATGTTCGAAATTGTATAGAATATGCAGATTTGGGTCACGTTACCCCTCAAACTGTGTATCCTATTCTAAGCCTTAAAGATATAAGTTAAACACGCATACGGGAGATATTGACGACACTGCCATTAAAATCAAAGTATATCCTCAAATTCAACTCAATGCTCAAGTTCAAGCATAATTTCCATTTTTTTCAAAAAATTTAAAATTTTCACTCAACTTCATGGTACAAATTGTACCCTAAATTTGGCTTCAAAAGTTCCACTCAAAATTAGTAATTCAAAGTCTAGTCAATCACAATCAAATATAGCACACAATTATTTTCTAATCAATGTTTGAGTTTTAATTAATATTTAAATTGCACTCAAAGTCAACGCGTTTAAAATTCCATAGTGTATTTCTACCTTGAATTTAAAAATTCACTCAAAATATATAATTTAACATTTACCAAAGTTTAAATATGTAAAAAAAAATGAAATTTTTAAAAGCGGGCATTTTTACTTCAGGAGCATCTCACCCTTGACACGGTACCTAACGCCGTTGCTTATGGAATGCTCATTGATTTCCCAATATATTTAAATATGTTAAAGCAAACTTAAAAGTTCCGCAGTATCGCTAAAATAGATCTTTTTTTTTCTAGATCTGCCGAATTGTCTTGCAAAATTAGTGGTTTAAGATTCTTTCAATATTATTTAAGTTTTGCTTCTTCACGGTAGTTCATGAGATTATTATTTGAAGACTTGATCTTTTTCATTCCATTACAGTTTCAATACGATTTCATAATTAGTTTACTTCTAACTCATTCTAAATTCCAAATTTATTTAAGCAACTGCTTTTAGAGTTGTTAAATCTTGCAATGAATCGTGTAGTTTGAACCGATGTTAAAATTGTCTTTTCTAGCAAACGAAGAAGCAGAGCACTGTGAGCAAACGTACGTCGCACGCAAAACGGTGACATCGCAAACCATTGTGATCGGTAATGACAGATTTTGAGATTTATAGATAATTTGAGCGTTTCAGTTTTAATTTTATCTCCCCAATAGTTGTATTAGACATAATACATAATTCTAAATTTCTTAAAGATAGATTATGAAAATATTTTAATTTAGAACTTTGGTAACCTAACACCTAAATTGAAATGTGATTAAAATGCATCGAGAAACCTAAAAAAATCTGGCCACCGTACGATGTCTCCACGGTGCAGAGAACGACTTGGTTTCTTCAGGTTGTCTAAGACAGTATGAAGACTAAGCACATGATCGAAATCGTTGGAGCCGGATTGTTGACACAGTAAGGGGCCGGTAATTTGTAGAAAAGGGTTAGAGGATAGATAGGTTTGTAAAAAATCAACTGGTGATGGGTCAAATTTTTTAATTTTGGTTATCTTATCTGATTTATCAATTTAATCAATTTAGATTTTTAATCTAAAATGTTAAAATAGATTTTCTAAATCTAAGATAGTTAATTATAGATAGTGTTTTAAATTTCATATACTTACCCCAACATTATGTTTAATAATTTTATTGAAATCTTAAAAATACCACCATCTTTGTATCTGTTACATAAAATTCGAAGATTATACTATTAAACAATATATAAAACCATAATCACTTCAATTAATCCATTAAAGCATATAAAACCAATTTATTTAATTAATTCTCATCAATCTTATATGTATGTTCTTATGTGTAAAGAATATTATAATGTATCTATTGTATATAGCAAAATAAATTTACACAATAATAACAATAATAAATCCTTTTTATTTTTTAAAAATATATAAAATACAAAACCAAGACTCAAAATCTGATTTCCCAGTAAATGAAAATCTACTTACTCTGTACAAAACACAACTTAAGTAAAATTAATTAAAAATGTAAAATTTATAATAAGACACAGAATAAAAAATGAATTAAAACTTAATTAAAAAATAAGAATTAAATAATAAAACAAAAGAAAATTATTTCGTTTCATTTTTTTTGTGAAAACAAATTTCCATTATAAATATTTTGTGGTCAGTTTGTGTTTTAAGAGACACAACAACATGATAAGCTATAAACAACTAACTGTTTCAATTTATTTGTAATAATAATTTTTTGTTTTGTTTTCCATTACCAAAAATATAAATAATTAAATTGCTGGGATAATATAAAAAGACAATACACACACATCCATATAGACAAAAAAGACAATGGTAACCAAGAAAACAAAAATAAGAATAACACAAGAAGACATAATAAAATGTACTCGTATATATCTAAGGAGACAGTAGTACAACAAAAATGTTTGTGGTTAAGAATTTTTGGCTTATTTATTCTTGAATAATATAGTTTTAGATCTTGAAGATTTTATTTTATTGGTATTTTTAATTTTTGTCTATATGAAAACTAAATAATTATAGTTTAGGTTCTTCCAGCAAGAAAAATGTTTACCAAACACTATATATACACATACATATATAAGATAAGACTAAATTAAATATTATTATCTGTGAAATTTCTGTTAATTATAAAATCATTTATTATATAAGAAAAGGGCGTTACTACTAGCTAATAAACTTATCTCTTTAAATAGTTGAAGAGGATTAGAATTAAAAACCATTTTTCATTTAAGAATATTTTGAAATACTTTGAACTTTGATATTTTTTTGGCGTATATTTTTATATTTAGAACCGGAACTCAGGTAAATTTAATTCAATCCTGATATGAGGAATACCTCTTCATTATTATATGAAGGTTGGTTTGAACAGTTGGAGTTATACTCGTATAAAACATAAAGATAAAGCAAACCAGAAACTGTTTGAGTATATGCGATCATTTGAAAATTTTGAACACGTTAACTGTAGAGAAATATTGTGGCTGCTACGGTACACTTAGACCGATGTCGCTTCATTGTGATACCACAGGATCTTACTTCCCTATTACCCGCATATTTGATTCAGTTAGAGCTACTTTTTTCGAGATCAGAGAGGCCGTCTATTAAGAACCTACCCATATGTTTATACCTTCTGTGTGCTAAAGCCGGATATGAGCATAGGAAGTGAATAAAATTCTCTTCCTCCTCCTCGTCGAGAACTAGCCTACTCGCATGTCCTGTAAGTATCCCCACGATCGTTTTTAATTCACGTCTACATAGGGAGATTAATGTCTTGAAGAGTTTCAAGTCCAGCTTTGGCCAGACTTGTCTTGCTACACTTCATGTGAGAATGTTAGTCCAGCTTTCGTTCACTGAGGCTACGCTTCATTTTTAAGCGCTGTCTTGAGTGTCTTAATAGGCATCCTTAAATTTTTCTTTTCCGGTAGCACTTGGAGCGCTGTACCATACCTAGCTAATTCGTCCGACCTGCAGCTCTTTATGACGGCCGGGTGGCTGAAGACCCAGACATGTCATTTAGAAATTGGCAACCCAACGCTACTCTTGGTGTCCAAGAAACTGATCCCAGCTACTTGATTGCCGCCTGACTGTCCACATAAATTGCGATATCAATCGAATATACCACATTCTGTATCAACCAAGTCAAGACCACCTCAATCGCTAGTACCTCTGTTTCCACGTTAATACTTCAGTAATCAGGGAGACAGCATGGAGCCATCCGTAAAGAACTGTAATGCTTCTGTTTCCTATAGCGACCCTCTCCTCCAAGATCTTCTTGCATACTGTTCGTGTAACGTAGTCTAGATTCGCCAGTTCCTTAGCGATCTAATTATCGTCGAGTGTCCTGTCTGAAGACTTTTCCACTGAGATACGGGTGATAGTCGGGAGTCCGTATTTGCCACCATCTGCTTCCCATAAATATCGACAAGAGAAGGTGAAACATAACCTCTAAGACGCGTATTGATGTTGTCCTCAATGCCCCGGACTCATAAGCATACAGGCCGTTCTTTGCATCTTCTCGATCCCATTTCTATAGGTTACCTTTTCACGTAGGTGAAATTTGTCCTAAATCTGTCCTAAAATACCACAAAAACAATTTCAGGTTATTTGTGTTAGTGTACAAAGCAAAATGTCTCGATATAACGAATTTTATCACTAAGGCTGCGAACCAATTCACGGGTAAAAGCCGATTTTTACTTTAATTTTCGGTAAATTCATTTACCCTATCAAAAAGTAGGGTAAATCGAGTACACATAAGTAAATGTTTAATGTTTAGATTGTTAATTTTTTAGTGACCTACGGATTAAGCAAGCTGAAAATAAACAAAAGCACGTATTTCAATAAAACAAAACTACTAAATATCGACTTTTACCTAAGTAATTGATTTACCCGACAATTGGTCCGCAGCCTAAGAATATAAAATGTAATGCGATGAATACATTACTTTCCGAATTTTCTTAGGGAAACCCTAGAAAGCTAACACCATAATGACATATATTTCAAGATGTCATTTGGTCTACGCTATCCGAAAAATATTTCAATTTAGTAAAAGGTAGGGGATCAGCGGGTTTAGGACAACCATATCTGGTATGACTTCATGTGTGTCGATTTAATGATTTTTCGAAATTTCCTTGGAAAATACCTTCGTTAACCTCCTAATCCCCTTTTTTCCAAAATTGAAATACTTCTCGAATAGCTAAGACCCAATGACATCTTGAAATCATTTTGGTGTTAGCTTTCTAGGGATTGTTCACTAAAGCTTGAAAATTTAGTTTTTCGGCATACATGAGTTATAAAAAATTCATTTAATCGGGTAAAATATTAGTTTTATCGGTTTATCCGAATAAAATATGATATTCTCACCTACTAATGTAAACGTTTTCAGGATTTAGGACAAACTTCTTGAATAATGAATTTTTTCCTAAAAAAATCATAATTTTTGTTTTTTTAGTTTTTAGGACAGATTTAGGACAAAATTCACGTGAATTACTTTTTCAAGAGCTGGTCATTACACACTCACCTCATACTTATTGTAGGAGTCCCAATCCTGAGCCTCTCTCGTACTTTTGGCTCTATTAAAAGCTTTCCTATAAGCCTTTCCGTAGGTCCCCAGTTCCTTGAACCATTATATTAGTTTTTGCTTGCCCTGGCGTAACTATTGGGCAACCAGCATTGAAGGACCGGTTGCAGGCACTAGTGATAGTGTCCACTATGCAATTAAAGTTCTCTACTGTCGCTGGTGGCTCTAAGGCCCCAGGCATTAATAAATCTTTTAGCATTTCCCTATATACTTGCTCCAGTTTGTACTTCTGGGATTCCTAAAGGCTTTCTGGGTAGCAGGGTAAATGATAAGACTGAATGTTACATATCGATATGTCAGAGAAGAAATGTTCCCTCGCCACTCTCCATACATATTTAAATTATTTATTCCAAGGATGCAGGATCTGATTTTCCCAGAATTGCTTGAGTGCATTCGGTTATACCCCTTCATTCTACGGTCACAGATCCTGTTACTGTTTAAGTGTTTATCCACGGTTCTTGAATAAGAACCACGTCCTCCTCTAATCCTAGCCAGTCTGAGGAGTAAAACTATAAAGCAATGTTGAACCTACTGACCACTTTTTGCTCCTCGTTACCACAGGCTAATATTGGTTGGTTCCAGTGGATTCGCCAGTGTTGCTCGTATGACCTCCCCTGGCACTTGTTTCCGAGATGCTGGCAGCCCCTCCTCCCGCGAATCTGTCAGGTAATCCCCGTCTGACATCAGGCAAAGGCGGCTACCCATCCTAGTGCAGCTACCTCGGAAAGCCCATTGATTGTATTGCCCCCCTTCTTGGTGCATCTGCCTCTTGTGTGGACAGGTTGCCGTCTTCTCTAGTTTCCCATGTATGCGTCTCAACCTCGTCTTTTTTATATAGACTCTGAGAGTAATTAATCCGAAACCGAAGTCAATTACTCCCTTATTGACAGCAAGATGATCCAGGGACTGCTTGCTGATTACCATAATGGATAATCTAGAGCCCCTTTTGGCGTACTCTTACTTTTCTATTTTCCAGTTATTAGTTGGAAGTATTTTCAGGATGTCTTCTGGACTATAGCCGGTTCCGTTGGTAGCCAGCTGGATTTACCTTGGGTTTCACTTGTTCCAGGCTTTTGTTCCATGGAGTCGTTCTCCTCTGGTGTTGTGGAGTGAGCCCCACCTTTACGGCTCTAGTTTGTCCTCGTTTCCGGCCTTTGGAGAATGTGGGCCTAGTTTTTTTATTGATTTTTTTAAAAAATTAATTGACATTTTAGTCCTACGAGTAACGGAGATATATTGGTCCACCTTCGCAGAGATCCGTATGCGCATGGTAATACTATTTACAACTGGAGGTCGCCAGGTATACAGAGGGCTCCATTCGCGATTGGGCTTTCTTAAATGGGCCCCCCGCCTGGTTGGCACAGGTCGCATATCACCTTAAACCGGCCCATTTGCCGTAATTTAGCGTGACACGTTTTGGAACACTTTCCATTGGAATAATCTTGACTATTTTCACCACTCCACTTTTCTCGCGAACGGACAACTTACATGGAGGTTCAGATCTAGGTTAAGATACAACAGATCAGTTCTCATTATTATTTTAAATCACTTTTTGAACAATAGATTTTGATTTTTAATTATTTCGGCTATTTGTCATAAAGATTTGTGTTGCTCTCTTTATTTAATAATTAGTTCATGAATCTCATAAGGAAGTTTAGAGTTTCGACGCGACATTTTAATGTAATTTGTTTTAGTTTGTAATTGTTTTATCCAGAAACTCGAAAAATCTTGTCCAAATCATTAATGGGATATCATCTTGGATCTATAAAATTTCAAATTATTAAGTTATCTTAAACTTAATGTTCGGTAATTCAGATATACGGAACTAAATTGCTGAATGTTAACATTGGCTTACGGTGGCACTTTCCACACGATTTTATAGTAGCGTCAGTTGACAGGTCTATTATCGGTGCTGACTTCTTGACGATATATGTTCTCTTCTTCAACCTCCGTGGAAAACGCCTCGTATATTTCACGACGAATCTTGATGTGAATGCAATGACAGCAATGGTCCAAACATTTACACCAAAACACCTACAAAAATATTTTCTTCTTTAGTTGAAAAACCAGAATACGTCAATCCAGCAAAACAAAACATAGTTCACTACATTTACACCGAAGGTGGACTTCTTTGTTCAAGACCACGCAGGCTGGGCCCAGTTTAACGTAAACCTTACCAAGTTCAAGAATAGGGTCCAACTAGGCATATGCCAACCGTCTTCTGTGGTATCACCTCCCCATATAGTAAAGAAGAAGGATAGCGCCGTTTGGTGCCCATGTGGAGATTTTGGTCGACTGAACAGCGTTACTACACCGGATCGTTATCACCTCGTTCAATGCAACTACAATAAATGCTTGTGGTGTGTTTCCAAAAATTGATCTAGTTAGAGCTTACGGTAATAACTACTCCCTTTGGTTTATTCGAGTTCTCGCGAATGCTGTTTGGTCTTCATTACTCTGCGCAAACTTTTCAACGTTTCATGAATGATGTGGTCAAATGTTTAGATTTTATATTCCTTTATATAGATGATATAATGTTGGCAAGGAAAAAATGGGAAAGAGCATAAGTGTCACTTCAAACAACTGGTTAAACGCCTCATCAAATTTGGAGTGAATATTCAAATTTCAAAATACGTTATCGGTTTTCCTGCTCTCGAGTTCCTCAGTCACCAAATTACTCAAAATGGCATAGCGAGGGGTCGCTACACGCTCAACTTTAATTCAACAAATTCAGCGATTCATTACTACCATTGATTCATTCCAAAGCTAGCCGAATCCCTGTCTCAAATTTATGCTCATTTGGCAACATTAAATAAATTGACGGAGAAAAAAACAATATTTTCTTGGCCCGACGAGTTCATTCGCCCAAACTAAAAGAGCACTTGCCCACTGAACATTTTTGGCCCATCCCAATATCGAATCACGCTATAGCATCTCCACTAATGCATCTGGTAGTGCAGTGGGAGCAGTCCTACAGCAATGGAATATAGATTGTTGGCAACCTTCGAGATTTTTCTCACAAAAGCAGCAGAGATAAAATTCTCAGCCTTTGACAAGGAAATCCTCGCTATTTATTTAGTCATTAAACACTTCCGCTATATACTGTCTATACAGATCGTAGGTCTATTTTTTTTTTAAAAAAGTAATATTCTCCTTGAGCGAAAAGGGTCCACGGCAGACTCGATATTTTGACTATATCGCTCTGTTTACGACGGATATTCAAGATAGCACCACTCCCACTATTGCTAAGACGTTTCAAGATGTTGGATATCTCTTGAAATCACAAGAGAGCAAAGCAGTCCATTCGAGTCTAAACCACTGCTTATATTATCCGCAGGCAAATGGTATGGTCGAAAGATTCCATCAACAACATAGAACTTCGCTCAAAGCTTGGGAAAATAGCATTAAATGGAGCACTGAGCTTCCTATGTATGTTCGGAAGAATTAGCAGATTCAAAGTGGTGCAGAAACTTATGATGATCGAACTACCAACCAGCCAAACAAAACAGTATAAAGCCTTTGATTTTTAATGCCGCTATATAATTAGGCATATACTTCAGCTGAAACGAAAAGGTCTCCTGCGTCTATGTGCTTGTATCAAACAATGTAAACAATGAGCGGATTCCGATGTCGTATTGCTCATGTGCTGAAATTATTATTTTTATTTCAATTATTATTTGAACCAAAATAATTACTCCTGAAATTTTTTAGTAATGTCTAAACATTTTCACTAACATTTCGCAAATTACAATGAGCTGTCCGACACAATCAATCTTCATTAAAAGATTAACTTATTCGTTGTAACTAAAAGGATTAAATTCAACTAATTCTCAGCTAACTTAAGGCTTTGATTGGTATTCTGGGCCATCTTCCTATGTTGTATTCTAGTGACCTCAATAATTCTAATCTGGTATATTTATTAGAATTCAATTACATGAACTAAATCCCATACCAATACATCTATATCAAGAAATGCTGTATGAGAGTAATAATTTTTTGAAAACCAAAAATACCTTTAGGTGGTGCAATTTCTTCGCCTCCATTTCTATATATCTACATAAGTACATACATACTCGTTTATATATTATACCAATGTACCAAAGAAATTAGAAGATTGTTTCCACTTTTTTTTGTTTGTTTCCCACTTCCATGGTTTTGTTGTTGTTTTTTTTTTCCAAAAGTGGAAATTTTATAAAAAATCTTTAAAATGCTTCAGGGAATTAGTTATTATTTTAAAGCGAGCAAAAAATTTGTGCTTCTGAAAATTTCAATTTTATTTTTATGTTGTTAGTGTTTTAGTCGGTGGTGGTGGATTGTATGTACACGTCTATATGCATGTATGTTATGCGCTCTCATGTGAACAAATACAATTTATACGTAAGTAATTTTTTTTTTGGTTCTATATATTTATGTATCGTCTATATCTACTAAATGTACAAGGTGTTTTAGCCTTCTATATATGCAAATTTATTGTGTTAGAAATTAAAATGCCTCCGCTCTTGTGCTTTAAAAACTTTCTCCGCGCTTATTTCGGACACACCAGACTCTCCTAATCCAATTATATATGTATATACATACATGTTGTGTGCAATTTTATTTGCTGTACATACCTATACGTACGCCTGAATTAAGATTAAAATTTGTTTCATCTTTTATTCAAAATGCAACAACAATCGCTACAACAGGGAACCAAGAAAAAGAAGGAATACTGGAAAAGCTCCAAAACAAAAATGATTTACATTTGGTTCATTTGTTTAGTTTTAAATTACACTTAATCATTTATATATATACGAATCATAACAAAAAAAAGCTCTCAACAAAAAAATAATAATCTAAAAGTTTTGTACATAAATACACGCGAGCTTGATTCAAATGTGGATGGAAAAAAGAACAGCAAACTCGAAATGTTTCGAGCGAAAAAAAAACAATTTTTGTGTGTACAACTCTGGGTGTATACTTATGTATATGTATGTTCGTTATTTTTAGGTACAACAACAAAACCAACAAAAAGCATAAAAATTCACACACGTAGAATAAATATAAAATAAAACAAAAATGAGGAAAAAGCTCAGCTTTTTTCATTTCAGCTTTTTTAATTTTATTTTCAGATGTTGTGTTGTTTGGTTGTGTGTTTGGTTGGTGTACTGCCTATTTGTTGTTGGTTTTTTTTTTTTTTTTTGACTAGATAACAAACTTGGGATTTATTACGTAAAATATATTTGTATATACGTATGTACAAAAAAATCGTAATACACCGACGTGTTTTGTTTAAATTAATTTTATGTTTTAATTTGTACATGGTACCTCCAATTTTCATTTTACAATGCTTTTATTTTATTTTTTGTTTTCCACCACTTCCGAATTTTTATTTATATATTTTTTTTTCAATTTTCTCAGGTACAAAATTTTTCATGTACATTATTAATGATTTTCAATTTATTGGTTTTTCAACTAAATGATTTTCCCCAATATATTTTTTTTGCTGTGTTCGTTATGTGTAATGTTTTGCTGTTATTGTCGCTCGTTTAGTAGATTTTCGACGATTTTCCATAAATTGATGGGTATTAATTTAAATATGTAGTACATATGTACTGTATATATGGTATCAAATTGCTATATACATGCAAGTACTATATAAGCTCACATATTGGATTTTATTTGAAATATACGAAAGCGTTTTTTATTTTTTCGTTTCGTTTTATTGCGAAAATTTTATACTTTCACTCTGGTTTTATGGTTTTGATGGTTATGTGTGTGAGTGTTGGCAAGACATTTTTTCGTTCCAAATGATTTATTGTTTATTACATTTTGCGCGTATATATAGTGCTCTGCAACTGAAATGTTATTGTTTAAAATATAATAAAATCTTAAACATAAATTTTGTGTACAGAATTATGATTATTATATTATGTGACGTGATTTAATTATACAAACGAAGTATAAATTTAGTTTAAATATAAGTGTGTTATCAAAAAGGTTTTTAAGAACAAAATTTACGACCGAGCTTTAGAAGCGTATTATATTATCATTTATCACAGGTAACATATCAAAATTACCAAAATGTTTCAAAATAAAGATCCAACATTCAGTCAAGGTTAGTTAATTTAATTTGAAATTTCCACACAAAATCTGTAAAGCTGAATTTAAAAATTTTAATTTTCCTTAGGCTAGACATTATTAACACAAGAAATACAGCCCAGCGATAAGGACATGGTCAATATATTAATTAAATAAATTAAATACATTAGGTTAGGTTAGGTTAGGTTGAGTGGCTGCTACGGGACACTTAGACCGGTGACGGTCCATTGTGATACCACAGGATCTTATTTCCCCATTACCCTATGTGAACCAGTTTGAGCTACTTATGTAGCGTGATATATATATATATATATATATATATATATATATATATACATTTATATATATATATATATATATATATATATATATATATATATATATATATATATATATATATATATATATATATATATATATATCGCACCTTACAATTTTCGAGATCAGAGGGGCAGTCCGTTAAGAAACTACCCATATATTTATGTCTTTTTGCCATAAATGACCGATGACACAGGCTATCTGAAATATCACAGAAGACTCCAGCTCCTGCCTTACCAAGTATCTTGGAGCCATCCGTAAAGAATTGCAATGCTTCTTAACATCGCGTGTCCTGTCTGAAGACATTTCCACTAAGATATGGCTGATAGTCGGGTAGACGTAATTGCCACCATCTGATTACCATATATATCGACGGGGAGAATGTTAAACATAAGCATAATGTAATTAAATACATTAAATTATTAAAATAAATAAAATGAATAAAATGAATAAAATGAATAAAATGAATAAAATAAATAAAATGAATAAAATAAATAAAATAAATAAAATAAATAAAATAAATAAAATAAATAAAATAAAAATAAAATAAATAAAATAAATAAAATAAAAATAAAATAAATAAAATAAAAATAAAATAAATAAAATAAATAAAATATATAAAATAAATAAAATAAATAAAATAAATAAAATAAATAAAATAAATAAAATAAATAAAATAAATAAAATAAATAAAATAAATAAAATAAATAAAATAAATAAAATAAATAAAATAAATAAAATAAATAAAATAAATAAAATAAATAAAATAAATAAAATAAATAAAATAAATAAAATAAATAAAATAAATAAAATAAATAAAATAAATAAAATAAATAAAATAAATAAAATAAATAAAATAAATAAAATAAATAAAATAAATAAAATAAATAAAATAAATAAAATAAATAAAATAAATAAAATAAATAAAATAAATAAAATAAATAAAATAAATAAAATAAATAAAATAAATAAAATAAATAAAATAAATAAAATAAATAAAATAAATAAAATAAATAAAATAAATAAAATAAATAAAATAAATAAAATAAATAAAATAAATAAAATAAATAAAATAAATAAAATAAATAAAATAAATAAAATAAATAAAATAAATAAAATAAATAAAATAAATAAAATAAATAAAATAAATAAAATAAATAAAATAAATAAAATAAATAAAATAAATAAAATAAATAAAATAAATAAAATAAATAAAATAAATAAAATAAATAAAATAAATAAAATAAATAAAATAAATAAAATAAATAAAATAAATAAAATAAATAAAATAAATAAAATAAATAAAATAAATAAAATAAATAAAATAAATAAAATAAATAAAATAAATAAAATAAATAAAATAAATAAAATAAATAAAATAAATAAAATAAATAAAATAAATAAAATAAATAAAATAAATAAAATAAATAAAATAAATAAAATAAATAAAATAAATAAAATAAATAAAATAAATAAAATAAATAAAATAAATAAAATAAATAAAATAAATAAAATAAATAAAATAAATAAAATAAATAAAATAAATAAAATAAATAAAATAAATAAAATAAATAAAATAAATAAAATAAATAAAATAAATAAAATAAATAAAATAAATAAAATAAATAAAATAAATAAAATAAATAAAATAAATAAAATAAATAAAATAAATAAAATAAATAAAATAAATAAAATAAATAAAATAAATAAAATAAATAAAATAAATAAAATAAATAAAATAGCGCCACCTGAAATAGCGCCGCCCGAAAAACTGAATTTTTGCCAGCTAAAAAATTGAAATAGCTCCGCTTTTTATGTCGGGCTGTGATAATGCAGATAAAATGAAATAGCGCCGCTGTCGTAAAACTGAATTATCGGCGTCCGATAGAAAGAACGGCGATATTTAATTTTTTTTAATTAGCACCGTTCTAATTTTTTATGAATTATTGCTGTGTGCGTGCAGGCAGAGAATATCCTGGCAAAATTTTTTCAGTAATTGCTTAACATTTATATTACTTTAATTTTTATTTTCATTTACTATGACACTGTCATATGGATTACAACTGCATAAGAAAATCATAAAACAAGTCCGTCTCAATTCAAAAAACAAGTCGCTATTGATGAACGACGAAACCATAGATCGCTTCTAAAAAAACAAACACGAATACAATATTTTGCCATCAACGCTTTACTCTCAGTCTACTCAATTCCCGGATTATTGGTGTTAAATTTTGCGTCCACATCAACTTTAATTATATTGAAACACAGCTCGTATATATTGAAACGACCGCAAGCAATCATCACGTGAGATGGTTTGGCAACTAAACAAACCGAACAAAGTGGTCCAGCAGACTGTGCTTGTTGTTGTACTTGGCTGGCTGTATCTTCGTTACTGTCTTTGTACAGAAAAAACTTACACGTCTACGTCGTTTGTGCCCTGTCTCACCGCTAGTTGGAAGCAAATCGGAAAACTCCTGGAAAACATTTTGACAAACTCTTCACTCAAAAGCACCTTTAGAAATTGACCTTTTCATGCCATGCGTTACCCAATTACACCGTACGCTTCAAAAGCATCTGTTGTCCTCGATTGACGACCATGCACAGATATTTTGTTCAGACCTTCCTATAACCAATGGTATTTAATACACAGAATCAAAA
The DNA here is from genome assembly GCA_951394425.1 of Tipula unca. Taxonomy (NCBI): domain Eukaryota; kingdom Metazoa; phylum Arthropoda; class Insecta; order Diptera; family Tipulidae; genus Tipula; species Tipula unca. Next base: position 23,489,932 of record OX596381.1, on the reverse strand, counting down.
AATATTTCACGAATCCGAACACAACTGACCTTTTTAATTGGTCATACTCGTAGTAATTCAGAAATTATGAGAATCAATTTTTGTCAAATGCAAATATGAACAGCAAATTTGAAAATCCCGGAATTAGCTTCTCATCAAAACCAACGTGTGTGCAACGCTGATTGGGGTTTCGCTTTTTGCAGAGCCGTGCCTGACTCAAAATCCGGCATAAATTAGCTGCATTCTAGACTGCAAAGGAAAAGAAATTAATCGAATTACAACACGAATCTGAATATAATTGGTTCGAGGTATTCGAACTCCATGTGCATTATTAATAATAATACACTATATAAAGGCCATTACTAGCCCGTTACTGAGTTAACAGTCTGGCTTCAATGGTTTCGATCCTGGGCTTGTTCCTCATACTGTCCTAGACAACCTGAAGAAGCCAAGTCATTCTCTACACCATGGAGCCATCGTTGCCTCCGCGCCTACCATATGGTGGCTTTCCTTTCAGAGATCGCTGAACAATTCGTTCCGGATGAGCACGCAGAACATGACCGAGCCAGCGTACTTGCTGAGATTTTATTTCATGCACAATATCGAGGCTCTGCAGATCTCTGATCTCGAAATGGTACAGAGCTCGGTATTTGCCATCTATTTCGCGTTTTGGACCGTAAATCACACGCATGATTCTTCTCTCAAATGTAAGGAGCCATCTCTCGCACTCATCCGTCAGCGCCCAATTTTCACATGCAAATATCACAACGGGCCTGATCAACGCTGCACGGCAATTGATAGGTGTTTATATTTTAGCAGTGGCCTTAGAGGATACACAGCACGGCTGCCAGCTGCCAGCCGCACTTTAATATTCTCACCCACACTGTTATCGTCAGTGATAAGAGAGTCCAGATATTTGAACCTCCTCACTCGTTCAAACGTGTAGTGGGCACTAATAAAATCTGGTGCGTTATTATCCCTATATCCTGAGGTCATGTATTTTAATTTGGACTCATTGATCTGGAGTCCAACAGAAGCTGAAAACTCTACAAGCGGATCAAGTATTTCCTTCATTCCATTGCAATTCAGTCCAATCGCGCATATGTCATCTGTATATATGCAAGCACCTGATTCGACTGGCGATATAAGATGTTGCGTTGAGGTGTTTCAGTTTTACGAAAAATGTACATCAAAATGAGATTAAAGAGCTTCGGGGACAGAGCATCTCCCTGAACACCCGAGCTAACTTCCACAATTCTTGATAGCCTGTTCTCAACTTTAACACAGCATTGAGACTGTGAATCATTGTGAATTTGAATACTGTAACCCGGGTAAGCCGTATACGTCACATAAATCAAAATCATACCCCGATTTTGGCATTGTATCTGCTTTCAAGCGTTACAAATTTTGCTCCATAATTGACACACTTACTGCGGTAAGCAGCTTGATTGCTAGAAATTTGATTAAAAGATCATAAACAATTGCACAAATAAACTTCCACTCACTCTTCGCACTGACTATCACTGCAAACAATTTTTCACTTCGGTTTTAATGTTCGCCTTTAATTTATTTGCGTTTTTTGTTCACGTTCAATTGGTTCAATTTGAGACGAAGATGGACAATAAAAAAAAAAATAACAAACCTATTGCTCCCAAAGACGTGCCTCAAACGGCTATTACTACCCCTTTTTGAGATATAGTCAAATGTCTACCTTTTATATTCACATATATTGATGATATACTTGTGGCCCAGCAAAAACGAGGAAGAGCATAAAATTCATCTCAATAAACTTTTTGAGAGATTATCGGATTTTGGAGAAAATATCCAAGCATCTAAATGTCAATTAGGAGTTCATGCTCTAGAATATCTCAGCCACCAAATTAACAAAGATGGCATAAAACCTTCGCCACGGCACGTAGTATAGCCATTCGAGAATTACCGTCCCCAACATCTATCAGAAAAGGTCAACAATTCGTCGGAATTGTTAACTTTTACCGTAGGTTCATTCCAAAGCTAGCCAAACTATTGTCTCCTATTCATACGCATCTGGCCAAATTGAACAAAATTCCAAGGTTACAAAAGAATTCTTGATGGCCCGAAGAGTGTAAAACTGCTTTTGGCAAAATTAAGAGCGCGCTTGCTGACGTAACAATGTTAGCACATCCCATTGACGATACCAGATACAGTATTGCATCTGATGCGTCAAACGAAGCTGTAGGGGCGTATTACAGCAATAGTACAAAGGATGTTGGCAATCTTTAGGATTTTTTCCCGCAAGCTTAGAGAAAGAGAAAATAGATATTCCACCATTGACAGAGAACTTTTGGGAGTTTATCTGTCCATAAAAGATTACCGATAATTCGTGGAAGGTAGGCAATTAATTGTTCTTACAAAAGCATTGGTCTCACTTAGTGATAAAAACCCGCGGCAATTAAGACAACTAAACTATATCGCTCAATTTACGACATTAGACATATTGCAGACAAACAAAATGTGGTTGCAGACACCATGTCACGATCATGTGACCACATTGATAATGTTGAAGCTTATATACATTAAACCTGGAGGATCTAGTTCGAACTCAAACGTCTGGCGATGAACTACAACAATTATTAAATTCATCGCGTCCCGCTAGTTCCAAAGTTAAATTTGAACTAATCGTCCTTCTGCATTTGCAACTGCATTGCGAAACATCAACTGGTAAGAACCGTTCGTTTGCTTATTTTTCAATGCATTACATAACCTGTCTCATTAACCAAGTATTAGAGCTTCTAGGAAATTAATTTCTACGTGATATTTTTGGCGTAACACATATCGCGAAATGGGAAAAATAATGTGTAGGGTGCCAACAAAGTAAGATTCATCGACACACAAAATCTGAGCCGGGTCGTTTTGAGTTACTTTCGAAAAGATTCGAGCATAGACATATGGACATCGTGGGACCTCTAATACCCTTGCTGGAGAAATTTGCTTAAAATTTTTAACAGAATTGAAATGATTTAAAATTTTATTTCATTAAAAAATTTCCAACCTTTATATTTAATTATAAGAAGTTAGCATTAAAACTAAAATTTTAGAAAGTAGCATCCTGGAATTTTTTTTTCGACATTAGTAGTAAATTGATTTAAGTTTTGGCTCATTTTACAATTTGAGACTTAAGAAAGCAAACAAATTTTAAAACAATTAAAATTTAAATTGTAAAATCTAAAATATACGGAATTCGGATTATATTAAATTTCATTTTATCTAAAACGTTGATCACTTTTTAGACACTTTTTAATTAAAGACTTAAGAAAGCAGAGTATAAACAATTAAATTAAAGAATTTGCCAATTTAAAATTAATGAAATCTGAAAATTGAGCAATTCCTCAATTTAGGAAATTTATAATTAGAAAATCTATTTTAAAATTTCAAATTCAGAAAATTCTTAAAAATATTTATTACGTCATTCTATTTAAATCGTTTTACACGTTGGGACATTTTTAAATTAAAAAATTAAGTAACAGAGAAATAACAAACAAATTAAAAATTTTATTTTAATTTATGGGATTTATTTTTATTCAGAAATATACAAATTAAGAAATTTCTTTAATTAGGAGATTTACAATTGGCATTAAAATATCGAATTCGAAAGAAGACAATTAAAAAAAGTAAAATTCAAAATTTTATGGATTTTAATTAATAGATATATAAAAAAAGAGGCAGTAGTAGATTTAACTTAAGAATTCAGAACGTGAATAATAGAATTTATATAACATAAGTTTAAGGAATAATAGCATTCGATATCACATTAAAATTGTTTTAAATTTTGAAACAAATTTGAATTTAATAATTAAGAAATTAAAAATTTGAATTTTATAATTTGGGCATTTAAAATTTATGAGATATAATTATATTAAAGAATTTTAAAAATATGTTGTTTGCTAAAGTAGGAGATTTATAATTATGGGAAATTAGAAATAAAATTTAAAATTATTTAAATCGCTTTAAAATTTAAGGACGTATTTGAATTTAAATATTAAAAAATTTATATTTAAATTTTATGTTATAAAAATGTATGAATTTAATTATTAATTATTAATTAATTCCTTAAAAATTAAGGAATTTCGCAAATTAGAAAATTTATAACTAGGAGAAATTTGTAATCAAATTTTCAATTCGGAATTTTACATCCTTAAAAATTCGATTTCAACTTTTTATTTATGTCCTTTTAAACTACGGATTTAAAAATTAATAAATAAAAATTTTAATTTTGGAAATTTAAAATTTATGAAATTAAATTATTATTACGAAATCCAAAATTTAAAAAAATGTTCGATTTATAATTATTAGACGATTGCATTAAGTTAAATTTTGAAAAATTAATATGTAGATTAAATTTTAAAATCTACATATTTGATTTTAAAAAAATTTAAAGGGGCTAAGTAGTTGGAAAACTGAAGAATTTAGCAAATTAGGAAATTTATAATTAGGAGAGGAAGAATTGCATTAAACTTTCTAATTCTGCATTGAAATTTATGATTCGAAATAAAGCAGTCTCAAAAATTGGAATATTTTTGTATTTAAGAATTCAGAACGAATTATAATTTTAATTATTAAGAAATTTAAAAAATGAATTTTCCAAATTTCAGAATTTATGATGCTTTCTAAAACATTAATTTGGAGATATTAATGAGATTGTTGTGGGAACGTGAATTAAACTATTTTATTTCTAAAATATTAAATTATTTTTTGTTTCAAAAAACAAAAATCTTTGCACTTGAGACGCTAAGCTAGAGGAAACAAATGTTCAATTATGATAAAACAGAATTATTAAATAAAAGTCCTCCAAAAGTCGTATTTAATTATGTCCCAAAGTTTGATTCAAGAAGAACTTGTTATTAGTAAGGTAACAACATATGTAGTTTTCTATCTCTACACAATCATATTTTAGTAGATTTGAATTTTGGTCGAATATCCATTTCGCGGCTATAAAAAGACTATAAAAAGGGTTACATTCTAACTGAGACATCATCAGAAGTTGCATAATATATATATAAAATGTATTTTTAGTAACTAATAAGATTATCAAACGATATTGTTATTTTAGAAGTCATGGACCGAACCATTGTTCATGTAGGTACAAGGTGGCATGGACCTATCAATTTAAACTCGGATCTCTTTTTAAGATGTGGTATCATAACAGACCGTTTTCAACCTAAGTGTGCAGAAGCAGCCACTCTAAAACCTCATCTATAAAGTGTGTGCTTTATCAACTGTTCTCTTCTCTAACAATTGTCATTCATATATTACTTATAAGCAAAATTATCTTATCGTCAAATTTTTTAAACGAACAAGATAAAACAAAAAAATATTTTTTTACGTTAACTACTCGTATATACTTGAAAAGATTTTCCAAGATATTTTGATATTTTTGAAAATTCTAATAGAATTTAGATAAATTATTATAAATATATATATCAATAAAATATAATAAATAATAAATTAAATAAACTTAACGGGAGAAAGAAAAAGCATCGCTCTTAACAATTGATTAAGAAGAGAAATAATCGAGAAACTTTTTCGTATACTCCACCAAAAAGTTTTCACAATAAACTAAATTTAGAAATTTACACATAAACAAACTTCTGGGTTTGAAGTACATACATATTTTCAACAGGAAGAAAGCGATCTAGAATCTTTAGTCTATATATAGTGCTGTACGAAACTATATTATGTACAGAAAGATGTTTTGTAAAATTAAAAATTTGTTGATTAATGAGTTGAAGTTTTTCACAGCAGATTTTTATAAAATATATAAAAAAAATTTAAAAGCTCGTATTGAAAAGCTAAACATAATACTTGGGGTATTCTTATACCGATCCACAACATAAACAATTTATAAATAACTTGAAGGGTAGATATATATTTTTGAGATGCATTGTTAAGTACACCTGATTTTCTTCGGAAAAACTTTATTAGATATTTGTTTTTCTTCTACACTCGTCGAGTAAAAATTTAATAAACAAAATTTCAACTACAACTCGAAATGATTAATTATTTTGTTGTTTTGGTTTTTACAATTTTTGTCTATAATTAAAAAAACCTATTTGTCTGGAAATGATTTGTTTTTGTTGATGCATTTAATTACATATTTTGCTTCGTCTATCGATTTACATGTTGATACATATATATACATATGTATGTACGTACATCTGGTGAAATTTTAAATCCGAAAAATCAACTAGCATGCAAAATATATTATCGAAATAAACAACTGTAAAATTAACTGCGATAATTTACGTTTGTTTCTAGCATTTTGCTATGGGTATAGCAGTTTCAATAAATAAATTTGGAAAAATACATTTCCACCAGTGTTATTTTGTTCGTTAATATAATCTGCTCATTTTCCCTATACACATACAAAACTCGAAATCTAAACTATTATACATACATACATACACAAAAAAAATGTTAAGATAAATCGAGAAAAAAATGTTTCTTTTAAAAATTTGATATCTTCAATTTATTTTAAGTTGGAAAATTTTTCTGTATTTCGTTTTCCTTTTCTTATCGTTTTTCCTTTTTTTTTATTTTTTTCTACTCTGTTGTATTATTCGTTATACTCAATGTGAACAAATAACAACAGAGGAATAGACTCCAAAAAAAAAAACAAACAAAAAATCGGCAAAATTGCTCAAATAAATTGAAACTTTTTTTTTTCTATTTTATTCAACTTAGAGCTTTTTTACTGTTTTCGTTGTGAAAGGATGGTATATTATGCTTTAAAAATAGAAAAGAATTACTTTTACGTATAACATACTAACGTATACATACATATACAATACATAAAATGAAATTGATTTATTTATGAACTTTTGTGCTTTTTAAAAGCACATGTAATTCTTCAGCATATAAGTATATATGTATGGTACTTGCGAAAAAAAATATTCGTCTATGTAAAAATGATGAAAAAATTTGCATAATCTAAATAATAATAACTGGCCCTTTACTGAGCCCGCTATTTGACTCCAACGGTTTCGATCCTGAACTTGGCCTTCATACTTTTTAAGAAAATCGTGGAGCCATCGTCGCCTGCAAAGACCTCTGCGCCTACCATATGTTGTCTTTCCTTTCAAAGATCGCTGCACAATTCGTTCTGCGGAGCTAGCGTACTTGCTGCGATCTTACTTCATGTACAATTTCGGGGATCTTCATCAGATCTCTGAACTCGATATTGTACAGAGCTCGGTATGTACCATCTACTTCGCGGTTTTGGGCGGTAACGGGCCTGATCAACGCTTTGTAAAGCTTCAGATTCACGGCACTTGATATAGGTGTTTTGGTTTAAGCTGTGGCCTTAGAGGATACAAAGCACAATCTGGTGTGCCATTGTCCCTATAACCAGATATCATGTATTTGGGTTTGGACTCATTGATCTGGGGTCCAACGGAAGCTGAAAATTATAAAGCAGATCTAGTATTTCCTTCACTCCATTGCTATTCAGTCCAATCACGCATATGTCATCTGCATATGCAAGCACCTGATTGGACTGGCGATATAAGATGTTGTGCTGAGGTCTTTCAGTTTTTCGAAATATGTACTCTAACATGAGATGAAGAGTATCGGGGACAGAGCATCTCCAAAAAATCTGCAAACAATTTTTGATGGCCTATTCTCAACTTTAATTGGGACTGTGTCATATTTTTAAACCTGAATTTTAAACTTGAAAATTGATGTAAACGTCTATGATTTAAATAAAAACTGATGCAAACATCTATGTTTTATGATTTAGATAAAAACTGATGTAAACGTCTTTAATTTAGATAAAAATTGATGTAAGCATCTATGCTTTAGATAAAATTGATGTAAACGTCTATGATTTATAATGCAAATGTAGTGGGTACCATACCAGATACGGTACCCACGGTCATGTGCGGTATTCGCGCATGACCGCATTTGCATCATAAATCATAGACGTTTACATCAATTACTATCTAAATCATAAAACAATGACGTTTGCATCAGATTTTATTTAATTCATAGACGTTTACATCAACTTTTTTTATCGATCATGTTCAGAAGCAAAATTTCGCAAATTTATATTTTTTGACAAATTCGAATGTAAAGGATTATGATATAAAAATTTGCAAACTGAATTTTCAAGTTTAAAATTCAGGTTTAAAAATTGATTTATAATGTAAATATGGTGAATAGCATACGGTATAGACGTTTACATCATGTTGTATCAAACATAATAAAAGACATTAAACACTCGGGTCCGTTAAATATTATGTGAGAGGTTTAACTGTGATCGAAGCATAAGTTAAAGCCGGCCTTTCGATGGCCGCATTCATACAATATTTCCATTCCATCGTTAAAATTTTTCCCTCCTATTAAAATTAATAGACGTTTGTGATACTTCGTTTTGTATTATAAATTGATGTCACTTAATTCGTCACAAGTGCAAAATTATATTTATGCATGACCATAAGTGTTTGCAGCATGCACATAAGTGTTTCAAAATAGTAAATCAACAACTCAGCAGGTTGATTTACTATTTTTGTTTTCGGTTGATTTTCTCTTTGCCCAAATTTACCCTAAAATGACTTCTATATTAATTTAGCCACAGACTTCAACACTGAACTGCTAACAATTTCCAGCAAATTCTATTTTTATTCCTTCTCTACTCAAAAACATATTCTTCTTTTTTATCTTGAGTAGAGCAGTTGCTGGGCCAACCAGAAGATAATTGGTCGTATTGTCTCACCTTGTAACTCCATATCTCATAGATGTCTGCCTTTCTAATTTCATCCAAAATCCATGTACCTGTTAATGCTCTGTTATCATTAGTATGAGCGCAGTCATTCTGATTTTTCTCCTTACTACAGGTATAAACATTAATTTGCCATTCTGCTTGATATAGGTAGAACGGGTTTATATACATAGCTCTACTGGTGGTATAATTATGCATTTTATCAAGCCCTACGTGTGTATGTTATAAATTTTATTTGGGGCATTCTTCATTCCCAAAGTATACTTTAGTGTGTGCTATTCGAAACTTTCCAACCTTGCAAACCCAAGGATACAGAAAACAGATATCGATATATGTACTTGATGTTCTCGCCGGATTTAGATTGGTAATAAATTCTCGTATTTTCTGTTCGTCCCCCTAAAAAGCATTTCGTCAAACTAGTGGGGTATCTAGGTTGTCCGCTTTTTACAGCACACTGCATAGTGACACGGAAGGTGGGTCGGCCACACTTCCGATCCAAACGTCGCAGCTTTAACCACTGCAATATTTGCTCGGTCCAATAAGTAAGCTGTGAGTACTTTTATAACTTTGATTCATACTATCATTTGGATTATCACGATTATATTTTATGCATGTCGGATGCCCGTGATAATAACAACCGTGAAATTCGAAAACCTGAATAGTAGAATAACAATATCCGTCAACTTTAACCTATGCAACACTATTTCCTTCTGTTTAGCGGTGTGAATTATAACGATTTCGCGTTTTTTTTCCTTCCATAACATTCACTGAATAACCACTTCTGAGTGATTGTCAGCATTTCTGTAACCATTCTTGGGTATTATACCAATAGAGGATTTTTTAGAAAGTTTCATCCAAACACAAGGTTATATGCAGAGGCTATGGTAACGGCTTCTGGAAACGGACATGTTTTACACTGTTCAAGCATGGTTTTATAAATGCAACACATGCAACACATTTAACAAATGGTTCACGATCTATAGCTTTCATAGTATTTCTCTCATTATTAATTCAGGTTTTAAATCAGTTCTATCAAGTAAAGATTATAACAAAAAATGTTGGTCAATTATTCGACCCTTGTGAGCAATAATTATAATGATTTTGAAGAGTTTATTGATTAACAATGTGCTCGATAAATCTTTCAGTGGGTTTAATTTCGGGCACGTGCTCTCTACTCCACACCTATCACATCTCTGTTGATTACATTATTTATTGGTGTACACATAAATTTGGTTCGTGAAGGTTTACTTACGTTACGTTTCCATTCACATTTTATTTCACCGATAATTATTTCGTGGCGTACGCCCGTCGGCATAGATGATCATAGATGCTATGATGCTTATATGAATTGCCAGTTTTGCAAACACTTCCGCTATTAAGGGACCCAGAAGCGAGATGTTTTCCATAGCATTTTTGCCCTCTAAAATTACGATTGCATTAAATTCAAATATGTGGTTACTATACCTTCAGCATACCCGTCCACCTTCATACCGTTGATCACCAGTTCTCGCTCATTCAAACCATGTCTAATTTTGCCAAGTTGCAAATAGATGCTATTGTTGTAGCTTTTGTAAAAGGGCTTACATTGATTACACTCGTCAGTCAAGTTTCTACGGAATTTCAAACACGCCTATGTAAGTGTAAGTGTATCTAATTCACCATTTTCTTGATCACGATAATAAGCCTTCATTGTATCGGGCGAGTAAAAAATCAAGTTCGGTGTTCTACCTACATACATCTGTTTCATTTTCTATAGTATTAAAAAGATGAGGGAAATAACCCTTTTTGTAATTTGAAGGTAGATCAAACGCATATATAGAAGGGCAGATAGTGGCATCGGAAAAAAGTTTAAACTGTCGATGAATTTTCCCCTGATCGATCTCCACCAGAACCCATCATAACTAACTCAGGTTTATGAGAGAGGTTTTCCCCAGTAAATGCTTGAGAATAAACTGGTGATCGAAAGCTTGTCCATTATGAGCAATCACTACAATTTGTTTAAATTTATTTCTCACGGTAAGTATACGTACTTCATGGAATCTTCTATAGCATCTGTTCTCGAGGTAAAAATCTTTTGTCTATTTTCACATGTTTCGCATGCATTCATATCATCTATATCTTTACATGTGTAACAACGATGCTGTAGAACACAATACAACAACATATTTTCTTAAGGTCAGCGCGAAAAATTGATTACAACCAATTAGTGATCAATTATTAAAAATCAATATTTATGTTTCCATCTAATAAAAAATATTAGATAATGGACAATCTGCAACAAAGTGGTATTAAAAACATGTTATTTTATTTTAATTTTGTTGTACTAAACAAACCAAGATGGCTGTTATGTTTACTAACGTTTCTCGATAAAAGATGGCGTTGTACTAAAAAATTTAAATGGTGGATATACCAAAGGTCATAAGACCCAAATGTCAAAAGGACAAAGGGCAAAGGTCAAATGATGTTGTCCAGGTCAAGGTCATGACGTCAATACTCAAGGTCATCACGTGACATTATATGACCTTGGTCTGAAGTTCATCGCTACTACTGATTCCCTTCTTGAAGATTGCGGCCACTTTCCATTCGTCAGGCATTACTTCGGTTCGCCATACTAATTGAATTAGGTCGAAAAGCCAGTTCCACAAAGTATCCCTTCCCAATATCAAGAGCTCTGAATTAATGCAGTCCACCCAAGATGAGCGGTTTCGTTTTAGTCTCTGCATGGCCCTAGTAAATTCCTCATGTATTGGAGGTGACTCAACTACAGTCTGTGACGCATGATGAACACCAAGCAGGTCGGTAAAGTGTCCATTCTATGCGTCGATGTTGACACAGAGGTTTACTTTCAGAAACTCGGCTTTCCACCATTCTCGCATTTACTAAAAATTTGCTTAGCTGCCCTCCTAATAAGAGTAGCCTTGTTTTCCTCGCAATTGTGAGACGTTGTTGCACTTCACTATGGGCTTGTCAATTTGGCTGCGGGAAATTTTGCGAGGATGTGTCCATGTTTCCAAATGTATCTGTTTGTGAGGGAAGAATGTGCTTGCTATTCTAAGATCATGAGCAATTGCAAATTACATCATTCTCTCACCATTATCGGTCCAAATTTCGTGTCGGCAGTTCGGACCTATGTTCTAAGTAGGCCTGATTTGTGCCAGTTCTAGCATTAAAGTGATTAATTACCATTTTAACATCGTGTTAGGGTATAGATCCCATCATTATGAAATGAGGCCTTTATCTAAGGGCTGACTGACTTATCGACCGGTTGGCTAACTTTATGCGCAAGCAAGTGATTAGGCCCGCCAACACTCCTGCTTTCCAAAGTGACTACACGTTCCACGTGCACTTAGGAAACCCTTTCCCCCATAAAGTCTCCTGATTTGAATGATTGTTGAAAATGGAAGCAAACAGCTCTTTATATTTTATCGACATACCAAATTTATTGCGTAAATAATTTTATATTTTTTATGATGACACATCAACTTTAATATCGTGTATATATATGTACATATATAGACCGCAGCTGAACATCTACATGTGGCCTACACCAAATATGTGTTTATCCTTCATAAACATATATATATTCATAAATACATAATATCCGATTAGACATTGTGCGAAGGATAAGTATCTTGTTTAAAATTTTAGAGTAAATGCGACAACACTTCAAGCTAATCTAAACTTATCATCATCATGTTTTTAAAGTAGGCAAAAAAAAAATATAATCCCATAACCGCTTCGTTTTTTTTTGCGTTGTGTTACCACAAGTATGTATGTATATGTATGTCATATATCCTTTTTTCATCATGGGAAAATCATGTTGAATGACATTACTATATATGTATGTATATGTACGCATATAACAAATTTAAACATGGTTATGTACATGTATGTACATATTACGTATATGTTGGTCACAAATTTTGCCAAAACAGGAAATGAGAACTGAAATTCACATTGTATGTACTCGTATGTATCCTAAATAAAATAAAAATATATTTTATCACAATTATCGTGTGTACCAAAAATCTCGGAATTTCCAAAAAATTGTCCCAAAAACATTTTAAACAATTAATCGTAAACACACTAAATGATGTTATTTAGTTTAACAATTATAGTCGTGTTGTTGTTGTTGTTGTTGTTGTTGTTGTTCAAAATGGCAATAATATTATGTATGATGCGATGATTAGAAGAGATAAAAGATGATATAATAATTAGCGTTTACACCAGCAACAATAGCGTGGTATATTATTTACACACACACACACGCATACACAATAGTTTTTCTTCTTGTCGTTCTGGGTGTCATCATGATTTTGATTTTTATCAAATTTTCACCCATGGAAAAATCATCCACAACACAGCAGGGAAAGCTTTATATTTTGTTGTTGTTTGTGTATATATGTATGTATGTATTAGAGTAAAAGCACAAAAGGGTGCGTAAATAAATTTTTATGGTTTTACCATCGTATATGTAGGAGCGAACATATATCTATAACCCAATTTTTGATCTTCGTTCAAGCATATTCTTTAGACTTGATACTTATAGATAAACAAAAATAATATATTTTGGTAATTCCACTTCCGGCATTTCTAATCTATTTTATTATTATTAACTTTTGTCTCTTCAAAAATACAAAAAAACAAAAACACAAAACAAAAGAATCGGTCTCTCTAGAATCTAGAATCTAGATTGACAAGTATGGGGCCGCAATTTATTTATTGTGAATGGTATAAAGTAAGGCCATCACTTAGGCCTAGATGAAATCCTACTATACCCGTTTTTATGGCCCATTAAAAGAACATTCCGTTAAACGTTCACCGTAGGTTACCTCGTACCAAAGGTGTCGTGTAAATATATAGACACAAACAGCAAATAAAAATATAATTTCCACAAAACTCATTTTTATTGCACACCCACCTACACACCCAAGAATAATAATAATTTTATTACTTTTTAAAAATTTATAACATTAACTTTCGTAATCAAGATACGTAAAACGACATAACAAAATTTACACAAGAAAAAAAAAATTGTACTCACTTTTTACCAACACCTACATTAAAGTTAACAAAACAAAAAATATAAAATTGCGTGTTGCCCTCTTACAAATATATCCTTGCTACACATAATATTCCTCGTTTTACTTTTCTTCCTTATACACTTGCTTCAACACAAACAAGAAATTTGATTGTGTAATCGTTCATATGTCATAAGCTTTTCGTTTTCTAAGGTCATGTAAGGTAATTTTTTTTCTATATGGATATATAATGGCATACCGACGAGGTATGAGGATATATTTCCGGAAATGAACGACGAATAAAAAATGTCAGGTCGAAATCTAAATAGCTGTGGGGATTTCGAATAATAAAAAAAAAATGTTGTTGGTTCATTAAGTTGAGTAATCGAATTTGTAATGTGGTTTTAAGAAAGTCTTTCTCTATAAGATATGTGTGTGTACTCTTATATATGTTGTGTAGGTTTATGAAATAACAAATTGTAACTCATATGACTAAAGTTTCTTGTTCATATACTAATGTTAAGGATATATATGTATAATTGAAAGACATGTTTTATTTTACTTGCCATGTTTATGCGATACAAGTATTGCAATAAATTATTATAACGTATAGGTCATTTAGTTGTTCTAATCAAATAACTCACCTGCTACGAACTATGACCTTCATGGTACTAATGGTTGCTATTTTTATTAAATTATCTTCGTATTTTTTTTGTAATCACTATTCTTTGGTTAGAGACAGATACAAAAAAGGTCACGAGCCGGGACAAACGTTCAAGTGAACATTGCTCACGCCGTTAATTTAGTATCCACACTTTAGATTTCACAATCCATGAACAAATTTAATTACAAAAATAGAAATTGTATTGTAAATTTAGGCTGGAGAGCTTTGGGTATTATAGTTACACATTAAAAACACCCAACCGTGATTTTTGGTCACCACCGGGAAACGAACCCGAGGCGGCCAACAATTAATTGAAAGCTTTGAGCTACGATTAATATTTTGTTTTGTTATTATAAAATTTAAAAAAAAAAATTGGCACCAAATTTTAGTTGACCTAGCAAAGCACTCACATAGTCGAACACACGCAAAAATGTCTAAACATGACGCATGACAATTTTCCCTGTATCTTACTATGTGAGTGTTTAGAAAAGTCGACTAAAATTTTTGTGATGAGAAATTTTATTATATTTTTTTATTATTATTTTATGCATTTTTGATACCCAGGCAATTGTATTGTACCCAGACAATGCTACACTCAGTGTAGAGCAGTTTAATTGTATTTTGTTTTTACGATTGATAAAATAATGGTAATATATTTTGCTGGCCAAGTTTTTCTTGCTGACACAATCATTTAAAAGTAATTACGATAACTTTATATGTATTTCAAATTCTCGCTTCTTGAGTTGTGGCTCAGAGTACCATATACTCTGTCGTCATTATGGAAAGAGTCACCGGTCATGTATAAATAAATTATTTGATACGACGGAAGTCGATCTACTATGTTGTTGACCTAATTCAAATCATGCGTTTTAAAACTCCACTTTGAAACAATGCCGCGAAGGTCCCTCTAAATTTTGTGGCTAGATCCCTAATATACAATACTTTATTACAACTATATATTTTCAATATTTCAATTCGCCATGCGAATCGGGTTAATTTCTTATCCGACGGAATATTCTCTTAAGTTCGGTAGTCTTGCAGTCTTGCCTTGCCAACCAATATCACTCGATGTGGATATATTATCGGAGTCTCACAGGTGAAAATGAGCTTCGTTGCAGAGAACGATCGTCTTGAAAAAAAACGATATTCATTGATGCATTTTTGTTGTGAATTTTTATGTTGATGTACATTTGAAATGTCAAAATTTGACATTTGTAACTTTGGCATTTGAAATGGAGCGGTGTGTTCAGTTTTACAAGTGAGTGAATTTTTTTTTTTTTTTTTTTTTTTTTAACGACTTGGCATAGACACTTTTTTGGTCCATAGCGTTACCTTACATTCACATAACATTCATTCAATCCATTCATTCATCCCTTTCACACAAGTACAGTATACCACCTGCGCATTGCATAGCTCCATGTCACCCTGTACAGTGACATGGAAGATGGGTCGGTAACATGAGTTCTACATTCCAACGGAGGGTCATAGATGTTTTCAATTTAATCACCGATAGTAATCGGGAGATGAAAAATCCCTTTTGCATCCCGCCTCTGTTGGGATTCGAACCCGGTATCTCCCGATCCAAACGTCGCAGCTTTAACCACTGCGCTATTTGCTCGGTAGTGTGTGAAGTTACCCCAGAATCCCATTATCTCAGAAAAATTAAAAATGTTCATCAGGCAATACTATTCACAGGAATTCGACTAGCACCCAAAAAGTTGATTTGATCATTCTAAAATTTTTTAACCAATGTTTTTAATTATATATTCTTGTCATACGAAGTAATTGGCTTTATATAGGTTTAAACCGTCATTTGAATCGTGAGAATCATTTAACACCAGCTGGATGTTTTTATTGGCGCAATTCGCTCATTTGTATATGTATTTGTATTATTCGAAGTGGAAACACGTTTAATCTAAATTTAATATGTTGGGCTATATAGGGACAAGAATATAGGTATATAATCACTAACGTTTATTACAAGTTTTGGTCATATCAAATTTTGGGATGATTTTCCAAATCCTGGAAATAGTGTTGACCGATGAACATTTTTTTAATTTTTCTGGGATAACTTCACACACTTGGATTTGTTCCAGAGCAAGTTTCTTCGGGTTTCTTGTCAAGACCGAGTGTTGATAAATGCCAACAATCACCGGGCTTACACTCACGTGTAAATGAGTGCCCCCTTCGCTGAGTCAATATATCGCTCATATACTCATTCTCTACCCGTTTAGTTAAATTAAAAGAATTACCTCGTTAACCAAAAACTACGTGTTTGCTTCTGTATATGTTTGGGTATAGTTAACAATAATGCAGATGATCTGTTTTGTCTATAGTCTTTTAGTGACTTTCGTCTTTGAGATGTCAAGTCCTTCACTGACATTAAACCAAATTTCCTCCAATTTTCCGTAGTTGTGAACCCGACTTTGAATGAATTTCTAGAAATATTAAAATAGAAACCACCATCAACCACGTAATTAAAACAACGCGAGGCGTTTAACCATCGATTTATAAAAATCCTTCACGACAACGCCGGCGTCCGAAGGCATACCAATTTAGGGAAGCATGGGCAAATAAAACAAAGTGCTTTTGAGCGGACTCAAAATAATGGATCGGTAAATTCATAACAATCCCGGTAAACCATCATAACCTGCACACTTATGTTGTCAATGTTGGATCAACAATCAAAGACTTATTCTGAGGTAAACGAAAGTTGTATGAATTCCTGGTTATTTCCAAGATTAAAAGAGTTGGTATTTGGCGTCTGATACGGTCATAAACTGATTCGAAGAAAGTAGCAAATAAATTTCACATATCAGCGGGAACCCGCTGTCGGTAAAATTTAAATTTTAAAATTCCTTACGAGCTTTAATGAAAGCAGGGTAGTGCAGGTGGCCGTATAACCTGTATAGAGAGTGGTGCTTATTCCGACGATCCTCAAGGTATGTCAAATCAACATTATACTATTGTTCTCGAAATCGCGGTTTAGTAACCCATGACGGAACATACCTACGGATACCTGTCTTGAGACGTTCATTGAATCGTGAAACCATGATACTCAGATCTTGGGCACCTTGAATAAAATTCCCATCCGAATTGTAAAAAAATTCAGTCAGCATTTCTCAAATCAAAAACAAATTATTAGTACGCGAGGGAATGATGCATTCTTCGTGAAATAATATAACTATCTAGGTATATTGGCGTGTGGTAGATGCGCATACAAAAGGTAGAGGTTTCGCATGACAAAACTTGAGTGTTAAGTGATCCATAGTCAAATGAAGCCAATGCATTATCATCGGCAGAAAATGCCGTGAAGCCCCGGTCGATATCCAATCTAGCATAATACCCGACAGATATAATCACAAATTATCAGTCACGTATTGCTGGCAGCACTGCTAAATCGATGAAATTAAAGATCTCAAGGTAGTGGTCCTAGTATAAACCCAAATACACCGTGACGATGAGACCAAAGGACCGCGACATTTTTACACGAGTAGCTATGACGTCAAGGCTACGATGGAACGGAATCATCTCGTCAGACTCAGAAATGGTAATTACGTTGAACTTGCTGTCAAGTATAAGCCCAAAAGAAATGATTTGTGCTTACTGCGGATGCTGGAGGCGTTGTGGTAGTAGAGTGATTTGAAGACTGTATACGGGCGGTTGAAAGCTGTTCGAAGCTGTTTCATATGATTTAGAATTGAGTGAATTTAATTTGAATTTTGAAAAATTTTGAGTTGATTTGGTTTTTTCAAAGACTTTTTTAGCGGAAGCAATTTTTATCAAAACTTTCCTAAGTTTGTTGAATGGGGGAGAATTATATTAGACCTGAAATTAAATCTCGTATTCCGCATCATCATTATGATTGACAATGATTTCTTGGTTAAGTTTTAACATTCATAAATTTGGTAACTAAATTTTATATGTATGGTTCTGAAGATTAAAATTAAAATTCGAATTGTTAAATGTTTAACATCTCACAAATTTTGAGAAAGTTTTTTTTCGGTATCAGCATATACCTCGATTTATGTACCGAGCAAAAAGCAAAGTGATTAAAGCTGTGTCGTTTGATCGGGAGGTACTGGATCCGAATCTCAATAAACTCAGAATGCAAAAGAAATTCCATTTAAGTTCGATATGTTATCGAAGCAATTTCTAGAGACTATGGGGTCTCAGAAAAAAACCAAATCGATATTTTGGATGCACATGATAGTGCATGATTATTGATAGAAATTGGTTAGAATTTCGTTTTTATACTGGACCAGGGCCCGAAGTACCCATACCATAAGTCAAAATCTGACATAACTGTCAAAATCAATTAAAGATATATCGGCGATAATGTGGATTCAGCTATTCGGACTCAAATTTTTTCGTCTTTCCCATTTGTGGTTTAAGTGATACGTTACCATACTTGTTTTGATGGGTTGTACCGAAAATTGTGTTTTAAAAAAAACGCTATTGTTTTTCCGACGTATAGTATCCGAGCCAGATTTTCTTCTTCCTCCGAACCAACAAAAAAGTAGATCAAGTGACCACTAAAAATGTCGCTTAGTGTCATAAACCTTGCACTAATTTATTTAAAACGTTTTTGATGGAGATCCAGGATAGCTTGATTAACAGCATTATTTACAATTGCAAGTACCTATATAGCACGTTAGTGAGTTAAATATCTTCTCAATTGCACCTTTTATGTGTGCTCTCCTGGTTTTGTGCAAGAAGTGCTTATATATTCTTTTGTTGTAGTTTTTTAGTTTCCTTAAAAAATATAACGGCGTGCATCGTCTAATATAGATATTCGTTTTAATTACTAATTACCAACATACATTTATTAGAGAATGATATAGCTAGTGAATTGTATGTCCTTTAAACGGGGCTGACGGGCCTACTTCAGCGTCAACTTCTTCAACTTTGTTTTCTACTGTGTTCGCTCCTACAGCCGCAAATCAACCATCATACCCCTCGATATGTGGAACTAAACCATGTTCTTTGGCAAACAGCATCCGGATGGTCAAACCAAAGTTCTGGTTTCAGTTCCACAATTCGATCCCACAGTAGAGGAAGTGGCTATAACAGACTTTGTTAAAGCGCCAACTTTGGCAATTTGAACGCCGCAGCTATGCCGACAATGAAGTACGTTTGTTTCAAAGTAGAAGTTAACTCCGATTTAAAAAGTAAAGTCGGGCAACTGGCCTAATGATGTATGCATTACACCGTTCAATAATACAAATTTTCGGCAGAGTCCACTATGCCGTACTCGGTCAATAAGGCGAGATGCTCCGCTAGACCATCACTCGACGACTGCGAATCCGCCAGTGGCTACAACGAAACAAATAGCGTCGGAAACCGAAAAGTAAACCGCGATCGTATTGATTATAATAGTATCACCTCTATTTATTACCACAATGCTTCTAGTATTCGCGGTAAAGCAGAAGCTTTTCGTTTGGGCATGCTTGACAATCCATCTGGCTATTTCGTCCACAGAAAGGACAGATACGATTTTCACACCAGTTTTAGAGACGACGGAGTACTGGTGTCTGTGAAAGATTCGCTTCCTAATGAGTTGGTTGCCGGTCATCCCGGCCTCGACGTCATAGCTGTTCCGGTTAAAGTGGCCAATCCAAATCAATCATTGTCGTCGCCTTGTACGCTCTTTATGGTTCCGACTTGGATTACTTCATCATGATCATCAACTTCATTGACTCAGCTGTGATACCTTCAGTTCGTCCCAACGACCAACTTATCATTGTGGGCGACTTAAATCTGCCCGACATAGATTGGCTTGACGTCGATGATATCTTCATACCGTCTTCCACAGACGTAAGAGCATTGTCTGTCATCAAATACTTTGCTAGCATCTCTACGACTCAGCTAAACCGTACTAGTAACAGTCGGGGCAAGTTCCTAGACCTACTATTTGATTTCACCGGCTACGAGAGCATCCATCACACAACGATCACGATAATTAATTACACGCTAATTATCGTCCCTATAATTTTTTACGCTTCCTTGAACGATTTCCTCAACAATTCCGACTGTACCTTTCTTCAACACGACGCGAATTGACAGCGATGACACTGTGCTGAAGTTTAACGACCTCCTCAGCAATGCTATTGAAAGGCACGTTCCGTTTGTTAAAAAAATAAAAACTGGATTTCAGGAACCATGGTTTAACAATGAGCTGGTGCAGACACGGCGTAATAAGCTAAATTCTGTATATAGGCTGTATGGTATGGAGTATTACTCCGATTCTGTTAGAGCCCGTCAAGAATTTAAAAGTTTGAAGTGGTTTTTGTACAACCAATATATAGTGCAAATCGAGGAGGAACTAACAACGAGTCTTACATAATTTTGGAATTTTATTTCGGGTTCCTTGATTTCAATCATTTTAAATTTACAGAGCGAGAAGTTTAAGATTGTTTGCTCCAGCTTGACATTGACGATTGATGGTCACGCCGGAATTCCACCGATTTTGGTGCGGAGAGAGGCCAGTAACACTGGCCCTTCCAATTACTTTTATATTTAATGAAAGCTTACGCAGAGGTTTTTTTCCTGATCCTTGGAAAATTTCGAGGTGTGTAATTATTGGGGGATCACCATTCTCTCCGTCATACCCAAGCTCTTTGAATCCATGGTTCACAAAGTTCTGCTCTTCCATACCAAATAATTTATTTCTCCCGCCCAGCATGGCTTTTATCCCGGCCGGTCAACAGTTACCAATCTGATTTCGTTTAGGGGTAATATATTTAACAGTCTTAACTCCAGACAGCAACTCGCAATTGTTTACTCATGCTTTGCTAAAGCTTTTGATAAGATTGATCACACAATCCTTATCACCAAGCTGGAGAATTTGAACTGTCAGTTCACTCGCGTTGATCCGTCAGGAATTTTGATTTTTGATTTTTTCCAATTTTTTCGCGCGTCATTCGGCTTACCTCAAGGCAGTCATATTGGCCCATTGTTAATCTCATTGTTTATCAATGATATCATTGACTGCTTTCCGTTTGCGAACTGCCTGCGTTTTGCCAATTGTTCATTTATATAAAAACCAACAACTTCCCTATTATTGTGGCAGGATTGTACTGTCCACGAAAAAATTCTATTCAGGGAAAAAGGTTCATAATAAGTGGTTATTTCAATGCGCAGAATACTTACTGGGGTTCTAGATTAACTACAACTAAAGGTAAAGAATTACTCAATGCCATTAAATAAAATGGATGTGAATCCATTTGAACTGGAAAACCAACATTTTGGCCAACTGACCCAGGAAAAATCACTGACCTGATCGATTTTTTTATAACGAGAAGTAATTCTGGACTCTGATTTTTTGACCGTCGCCGTACACTTTTTCATTGCGGCCATACACAAGAGACGGCTCTTATACATGCAGAAATTGAATGTATAGATTTCTATAACAGAAGCTGTGTTGAAGCAATTTTCCAGAAGAAATTAAATTAAAAAAGTATTGACACTGGCGAGTCTTGAACTCGAGTCCACAATTACAAAAGCATTGACTCCGCTTACTCGACCACCGGCGTATTTAAAATTGGTGATAAACAAATCTTTTATGTTTGCCAATTCAATAGAGAAAATTGAAAATTTTGGCCACATGAATGGACGCCTCGCTTATTTGACCATCGCCATACATTTTAATTGCTGCTACATTCCTCTTTTATGTATATATACTTGGCAATTAATTGGCAAAATTTGAAAATTTAAATAGAAGCTGAGTTGAACTAATTTGTAAGATGAAATTAAATTAAAAAAAAGTAAGCTCGAATGCCGCTTGAACACACGTCCACTAATCAAACGGATCAGTAGACGTGAGTTCAGTTTCAGGTGGCAAGTTTTCCATGACAACGTGCAATAACGAGTACTATTCACAAGTACGACCGGCCATCTTCGTTTTTGAAGAAATATGGACGAATGATGTCACAGTCCAATACTGTAACCGATTATGACAACCATAACTTGGTCTAAGCGCACGAAACACATTCCTCAAAGAACGCTCATTTTCGTTATAAATCTGAACAATTTGTAGACGCTATGCCGGGCTCAGTCTTTCCATGATGAAATGGCAAACAACACTGAATAAATAAAAACACGATGACAGTTTGAAACTATTCATGCGTCATTTGTCCAAAAGAAACAAATGAAAAAATTACCTCTAGATGAAGGCGTTTACAAAATATTCCCGCGAACAGGATCATTCGATTTTAAATCGCTAAAGTATCGTAGGTTGTTGACAGTATTTTAATTGTTGACGTTTACTAAAAACACTGCCAAGTAATCTACGTTATGTTTTACGTGTCGACAACCACGTAAAACACATGGTGTAATCTATTTCGTCCATCCCTGTTGGTCAATTAACAATCGATTGGGTCTGAACGTGAGCAAGTGTAAGTCTATATCATTTTATTGCTTCCGCTCACTTATTTTGCATCAATACCGTTTATACAACGAATCGGTTGTCAGAGTTGAGTTCATGTCCGATCTAGGTGTAAGGTAGTTTTACTAGACACATCAGCGTTATTATCCAAAAGGCATATATTATCGTAGGCTTCATTAAGCGGAATTGTAAAGACTCCTGTGACCCTATTACTCTTACTGCATTTTATGATGTTCGGTTTACCTTAGAATACGCATCTACGGTATTGGTCACCATCGTATCGCAGTCACTTCAAGCGAATTGAAAGTGTCCAAAAGCAATTCGTTTTATATGCACTCCAATGTCTACCGTCTTTACGATTAACTGACTATATTCTGTCACCATACCAGGACCGTTGTAATCGATCATCGTAGTACTTTAAATTCTCGCATTGACTGTGCTGAACTTCTCGCACACCTTTATTTTTAATAATCAACTCTTCAGCAACAAACTACGGTCTTTCGGAACCAATCGTGAGAGCCTCGCGGATTTTTAATTCAATGTTTGGGATTTTCGACTTCCTTATTTAAGTTTGTATGTATTTATTAGAAATTAAGAAGTGTTACCGGTTGTAACCCTGTTGGTAATACGTATTAGCAAAATAAATAAATAAATAAAAATAAATAAAAGGTGAAGGAAAACATAAAGCAGGGACTAAAGGCTGCACAGGAGTTGACTTTCTGGAAGTACCTTTCACTAAAGTTACTGCTACGCGGATGAATAGTATGTGCAAAATGTGATCCGGTTATCCTATTGAAATGGTATAGTGATATAGTCTGTCCGATACCGAGAAGTTTTAGAATTTGAGGAGATGCTTTAAACACCGATTGAATATGAACTCTAAACATTACATAAATATTTACACATATTCTAGTTGCCAGACTAAATTTGTTAATAAGTAGCGTCAGTTCTTAAGAACGGGTTTACATTGGTTTAATATTTGAAACCACATTGCATTCCAATTTCCATTTCTAAAATTTGAATAGTGAATTGTTATAACATCGATGACCGATCGCAAGAGGATTTCCATACTTGCTAATTATCCGAATTTGAACTTTGATATTTTACTTGTCAAAAGTTACCAATTCCTACGTTTCAACGGTCAACCCAACATTTCGAAATTTCGTAAGTTATAAAGAACAATTTTTTTTTAAATTTGACCAGAGATTTGGAAATATTTGATTCTCAGATACGATTTATAATCCAACAATATTTGAGCGCAGCCACCAAATTTTAAATTTGCACGTCCCCCTTGTAAATATACATATTTACTGATTGTGAATTATTCATTATTACAAAATATTCATACAACCTACAATAAAAATGTAAACCTTGTGCATATACAGTAATAAAAATATATTAAAGAAGTAAATCCCCACCAAAAACACTTCCAAAACGCATGCCCAGAACACAAAAAGAAATGATTTTCGATAGAGGAGAAAACGTCTACAACATTCGGAAAAATATTTTCCATTCGCACACAAAATACACATTTTAGTAATAAATTTCACGACCACGATACCGGATACCCAACCAAATTAGATTTTTACTCGAATTTCTTGTTTTTTTGTTGTTGCCTTATAAATAGAACAATTTTTCCGATTAAATCACAATAAATAAACTTCCGTCTCTAACGGAGAAACGACATCAATTTTCCACTTTGATTGATTGCTTTGAACAATAAAAAAAAAATTAAAATAAGAAAACAAAAAACAAAGGAAAGTTAGAAAAATTTCTAATTAATTTCGTTTTTCTTGTCATGGAGAAACTTTGTAAATCTTTTCAATCGAGAAAAGCTGATTTTGTTCTTAAGAATATATATATATTTGTATGTATATGTGTATATGTATGTGCCTATATATAGCTACAAAAACAAAATCCCAAATAAAGCTTAAAACAAGACAATGGAAATAGAAAAGTTTTCAATCATTTTCTGTTGATATGGTTGTTGTTGTTTTCTTGCTTTGATTCCTTAAGTAGTATACTGTTAGTGACATTATCTTGGGTATATGATGGAATACGAATTATAATGGATCATAGCAAATCGTTTTACATTTTCTAGGTCACACGAGCATTCTGTTCATGAAATGAAACCAAAATTTGGTTTGAGGGCATATGCCAATCAACAGAGATGAACAGTAATTGTATTTCGCTGAACACAACTCGTGTCTGGATAATTTACGGAAATGTTTTTGGTTTTTTTCGGCGAATTAATAAAATTAAAAGCTATTATCCAGATTCCAATTTTTTGATATGTAGACGACACACTCATACATATAGCACATGGCACATATACATACTCGTATATAGAGACATTTTATTTTTATTGTGAATAATCTGTGCGTCGTTTCGAGGCGCTTTTTTAATTTTATTTTGTTGCTGCCGCTGCTGCGAGTATATAGCATTTCATATACGCTCTGGCCTATCTAAATGATAATTTTTATTATCGATATAAAACTTAAATTTTATGTTTTGTTAGGTTTAATCTTAAGAGGTTTATTTTTTTTTTTTTTTGCGTTCGTCGAATGGCTTTGTTATTTTATTGCGTTCGTTTGAATGGTGTGTGTGCGCTGCTATATGTATCTGTTTTATTTTTAACTTTTATGTCCGAAAAGTTTTATCTCAATTATATGAGCATGGCGATATATATATAAACTTTGTACGTATACGCGCGAAAATAACATTTAATTTAGTGTCGTCGCTTATTATATCGATATTTTATTTTATCAAGCTGCGCTTATGTTCGTCATTATACATATATGAGAGGATTTATTAATGACGGTTATTAAAATTAATTGTAATGGGTTAATTAAAATATATGTGGTAGTTCCTGTTTTATTGGTGACCGTTCCAGAATAGAACCAAAGTTAGTAATTTAATAAATTAAAATTATAGACAATTTTCAAAAGTTAATTGAATTAAAAAGTTGTGGTATTATAGAAATTGGTAGAAAAACTCTGCCAGACAATTTCTGTCAATTATATACATTTCCAAACTACAAAATATAAAAAGAGAATAATAATCCTAAAAACTGGTCAACTCAAAATTTAGTAGTATGCAAATTTTATTTTTTTCTTAGTTCCAAATTTCAGTTACAAAAGCTGGCATAATACAATCGATACAGATACAGAAAGGTTTGCACTTTTGATATTAATTACCAAATGTACAAAGTACTTTCGAGATTTCTTTACTTTTCATGAGGGGGTCCAAGGAGACCCAATCTATTTGAGTCTTTTCAATCCAATACGTGGTTCGAATAAGCTTTACAATGGCTATAGCTCTGATTTTAATTTTTGCTTTCAGTTGGATCCTCATAAGGTCTTTGATGCAGTGATTCGCATCCGATTTGCTCCAATTAATTTGTTAAACCGGTCAAAAACAGAAAAAATTTGTGTAAGCAATTCTCTATGTCACATGTAAAGTATTTCGTTTCAGTTGGTGATATATTCTCTGTGCTAGGACCCTAAACCGATTGCTAACCTTGAGTCATCTGTTGTTAATGATATTTCAGCACTGGTCTAATAGAGCATTGGATGGTGGAAATAAAATAGCCGAAAGATAGTTAAAAATCAGTTTGGCAGTAGAATTGGCAAACTTAAATTGAGGAATAGGCTTACTAACAGAATTAAGCGATTATAAAATTAACCAAGTGAGAGAAGTGTAAGCTTCCTATCACTTATTGGAATAGAAATTATTTTACAAATGTTCATTCCACTGATCCGTGATTCAAAGAGGACGTTAAAAGAAATTAAACATAAACAATAAACTAAAGGGACAATTCGATTCATCAATTTTTACCTGATGATCCTGCGCCAAAAAAATTAAAACGTAAACACATCAAAGGCAAAGCTATACACTACGTATCAATTCGTGCATAAAACACTGGAAACTCTTAGCAGCATTTACAAATCAAGCATTGGTTGGAATACAATAATATTAGAACTAATTACAGAAAAGGCTGAATATTTAGGATAATTTAAAAAATAATACTGAATAGTGAAAGCTTTCGCGCGGTTATACAAAACTCACTGTAGTATTTTGAAAAGCTTTCGAAAATCGGTTTTTAGGAGTTAAATTAAAAAGTTGCACGTTTGTGCACTGATGGTCACTATTATCAGTGTGTTTGAATTTAAAAGCTCGAAAAAGCTCAACATCTGACACTGATCAAAAGCTTCATTTTTTATTTTGAACGTTTTCGGAAATAAGACGAAAGATTTTCAATTACGAAAACCCTTCGTCAAAAATTTTAACTTATACAGAAGAGCAAAAATTAGATTTTAATTAAAACTTCTCTGATTTCTCTGAGAGCTTTTGTGCTTAAAGTTACTGTTTATTGCGTTTGGCACTTATGGTGTACAGAGCAGCCAAGAACGCACCCAATCATAAAAAATAAGTTCTAATTTGAAACTGCACTGGCACTGTTTAGCATATAGAAAAGCTCAATTGGGTATAATACATCAATCTTGTTCTTCAATTAACTTAAATAAAAATTAAGGCAAATCTTTTGGTTAGGTTTGATCGGAATTCAAAAAAATTAGAAATAGTTTCAGAAATGGCTGAATCCACTTGACTGATTATTTTGGATAATTTAAAAATGTCTCTGAATAGTAGAAGCTTTCCTTCGGCGACACAAAACTTGTTGTAGTGTTATGAAAAGTTGTCCAAACCCGAATTTGATAGGAGTAACATTAAAAATTTCTACGTCTGTGCACTGATAGCCACTATAAAAAACTCAACAATCTGACACTTTTAAAAAATGTATTTTTCAATTTTTAACGTTTTCGCAATTAATTCGAAAGGCTTTCAATTACAAAAACCTTTCGTGAACAATTGTAACTTATACATGAGAGCAGTAAATTGGTTTTTTATTGAAGTTTCTCTGAGAGCATTTATGCTTACTGTTTATTGAATTTGGCACGTGTGTTTTACAGACCAGCCCAGTCTTTCATTTCACAGAAATTTTGATTAAAATGCTTCATATAAAAGCGCTTTCCGAAAAGAAAGTGTATTCCTCCAATTAAGTTTAATCAAAAATTAATCTAAGGGGAACAGTTTACGCCCACAATCATAAAAAGTAAATTCTAATTTGCAACAGTACTGGACAGTGTATTACATCTATTTTTGATTTGTTAAAAGCTTATACAAATTTATAAATTTGATTGTAACTCAATAAAATTAGAAATGGCTAATTCAGTTTGACTGAATATTTAGGATAATTTAAAAAATCTCTGAACAGCTTTCGCGCGATGGAACTTGTTGTAGTATTTTGTAAAACTTTTGAAAACCCGTTTTAGGAGTGTAATTAAAAAGTTCCAAGTTTGTGCACTAACAGTCGCTATTAGCAGTGTGTTTTAATTTAAAAGCTCGAAAAAGCTCAAAATCTGATACTCTTCAAAAGCTGTATTTTTTATTTTTAACGTTTTCAGAAATAAGTCGAAAGGCTTTCAATTACTTAGATTTTAATTGAAATTTCTGAAAGCTTTTATACTCAAAGTTATTGTATATTGCGTTTGGCAATTGTGATGTACAGACCAACCAAGAATATGCGAGGATACATGTTTCTGAAAGTAGATAAAGTTATTTTAAAGAACTTCAGAATTTAAATGCTTCACACACGAGCATTACGACAAAAACGTGAGGCAATCCAATTAAGTTTAATCAAAACGTCAGTTCGCACACAATCATAAAAAATAAGTTCTAATTTGAAACCGTACTGGAACCTTATACCACAATAAAATTATAAATAATCCCAGAAATGGCTGAATCAGCTCAACTGAAGATTTAGGATAATTTAAAAATTTCCTGAACAGTGGAACCTTTTGCGCGATGACATTGTTGTAGTGTTATGAAAAGCTTTCGAAAATGTGTTATACGGGTTAAATTAAAAAGGTCCACTTTTGTGCACTTATTATCAGTCTGTTTCATGTGCTATTAGAACTACAGCCAAAAGCTGTGTTTGTTTACCTCAATTAAAGTCTAATATACGGGAAAGAATTTCGGGGAAAATTTATTGGTGAATATAAAAGGGGTACCTGTTTAATTTAATGAGCTTTTTCATGAATTATCACATTTTGAGTCCAAACTTCTGGTAAAGCGTGCGTTAATGGCCTAGGTTATCCCCGCAAGAAAAAAATTTGAACCTCGAACATAATTCAGAAACGTTAAAGTTTTATTGAATAACATATTGAACAATGGCCATTGATATTGAGGCAAAAGAAACAAAAAGTTTGAGGGACGTAGGAGCCGGATTAAGAAAACATCATTTAATAATTTTTTTTACATATTTGGTTGAAAGAGCTTCAGTCGCTTAACTCATTTAAAACAATTTGTTTTAGCATTAGGGCCAGGTTCAGCATACATATCGGAAATAAATTTAGGAACTAATTAGTTATATTGACAACAACAAAAAAAATCAAAGATATTTTTTAGCATGGAATTCATGCGGTTTACTCGTGGTCAGCAGTTGTTTTGATTGATATGTTAAGTGTTCTGCTGACACATGTTTTTAGTGATGTACGGGTGATTCCATAACTCCTCCGGGACAGAACTGATGTCGCCCCTGGCAACAATCTTTCCATTTTATTTAATAATTTTGGCTATGGTACCTTATTGAATTAACTGGCGATCTTCCTCATGGATTGCATTGACTTTTTCTCTTACCCAGTCTTTTATGTATGTTAATAGTGTTTTATTCCCTCTTATTTCATATTTTCTGTTTGGCCTATAAAGCTTGTCGAGTGATCCTTGGGAAACGTTCATTTCGTGTTGAAGTCATCCATCAATATTGTTGTTGTTTATAATTGTGTGCTTCTTGCGATATATTGTATTCCTGGGAATGGTAGGTCTTCAGATTCATTGAATAATTTTTTGAAATCTTCGAATATTTCTTCTAGCTGGAGTTTTGGTACAATTTTATTTCGCCATTTGGTGTTTGTAGTTTTCGATGTTTATAGTTTGTAGTTTTCCAAATTAACTACCCTATTTAGGTTGATTGTTTTACATATATGGCAGTCTTTTTTTAGTATAGGCTTGTGATTGTAACCAATGAGGTCTGTATGGCAAATATTTAATTAGAATAATCTTGTACACAGAGATTTCCCTGTCTAGTCTCATGTAGAGCTTTTATTAGTGCTACCTCTGATCTTTGGTTGGCGATTTCATCCCAGCTAGTTGAATCATTTACTATTAGGATGTTATTTGCTTCTACTTTGATTCTATTTATAATCGCCCGCCAAACAGTTTTAGTGTTTTAACGGTCACCTCACTTATTATCTCATAGGCCTGGAATTGCTGTTAATTGTTATGGTACAGTTCCAAAATATTATCAAAAAGGATTTTCCGGATAGTTTTCCCTCGCTAGGTCCAGAGTCCGAAGAAAATGTCTCGTTTTTTGAATTGTTTATTTCGAGTTTTTCTTCCGAAACAAATTGTATTCTTGTTTCTATTTCTGATTTGACAATACAGTGGACCTTTGATTTGCCACTAATATGCAGCGATATCACAAAATTCTTGTATATCCGAGTACTGTATGGAGTTAATTTGTTACGTATTGTCTGTCGCTGCCTTTACTAAGATGTTGAGGATGAACTTTTATGAGTGTATTGTTAACGATTAGCGGTACAATCAAAATGATGGTGATATTTTCGAATTCTATAATTTCGTTGGAGATTCCCCTCAAACTCACTCAAACACACTTATTTGTATTGCAAATCTCAAACGCAATCTCAATAAACTTTTCAGTTCTTGCTTTTGATTTAAATTGAAGGAATTGAAATGTTGTCTTGTGATAACAATGTTAGGAAAGCCGAATGTTTTAAAATATTTGGCTGGAGCACTAGTTTCATCGGTCTAGTTTTTTTATGCTTATATATACAATATGAATCACACTTCTCCAAGCAATTGTCTACAAGCATGACATATTTGTGAATATGGCCTACATTGTAAGCATTAATGTGTCTTTTGACCTTGCTTGTCGGGAAGAAATTAGAACGTCAAAGTTGACTTTTGATTTCTCTAATCCTTCTGTGGGCTCGGCCATATTGTTTTGTTATGATGATATTTTAACGATCCTCGATTCTTTTTGTGACAAAAACCAAATGACCGTTTCAGTAATGTACGTTAAATAATTTCAGGAATTTTTGATATTAGAATTGTTGACTGTTTGATTCCTGTAATTGTTTATCTATCTGAGAAGTGAATACTATTTGATTCCTGTAATAGTTTATCTATCTGAGAAGTGAATGAAATAGTCGTCTGAGATGTCTGCTAAGTGAGCTGTTTCATTGCTTTTGTATTCACGTAAAGTGCTATCTGTTCCTTCGTTAAGATTACTTTCATTTGTCTTATAGGTATTCGACTGAGAGGGGTAACACGTTTGTGTTCCTCCTCTATATACAATATTAAACTTATAATTTTATTTCTTCTTTTCTGCTTTTTGAATATTTTGATAAATGTTAGAGGTTTGTGATCCGTGGCCAATGTAAATTTAGTATCGTAAAGGTGCGGTTGGTATTTTTGTTCCGCCCAAATTATTGCTAATGTTTCTTTTAAATTTTTTGCATAATTTCACTATGTTGTATTTAGGGTTCTGGAAGCAAATGCTAAGGGTCTTTCGACATCACTCTGTATTTGATATAAGACTGCACCTAGAGCAAAATCTGAATGCTAAAATTTTATCAGTTGAGATAAGTTTTTTGAGGGTTTCAAAACATTTTATGTATGGTATGGGGTCTGTAATATTCATAGAAATACCTTTCCTAAGGTATTTTGTCATGCATGTTTGATGATTTCAGAATAATCGCTGATGAATTTCCGATAATAACCTGATAATATAAGGAACTGTTTAACTTCTTTTGGCGTTCTTCGCAATGGTCAATCCAGTAGTTTTGTATTTTGTCTGAGTTTGGTTTTACCTCGTTTTAGGTAATCGTGTGTCTTTGAATTGAGAAAGTCTCTCGAATACAGTTTCCACATTGATTATGTGATTCTCTAAGTTTTCACCTATACGATGATGATATCGTCTTAATAAAAACACATGACTCATTTTGCCTATTAGGTGGTGAAGCGCACATGATGCCAAAATTCAAGGGGAAACTCGCTTGTCCGTTGAGAATGCCGTTTTCTCTCGGTAGCGTTCATCCATCGGAAACGTTGAAAAATAAATAATGTCCTCAATTTGTGGGATTGTAAACTACTCGTTCTTATAGTTATATCGTTTAACTGAAAGAGTTTGCTATCTTCGCAACAACCCAGATGGGTGATGGTGTTCAAATTGTTTAATTAGTATAATACGTTGTTATGGTTAGTTGTGTGGTTGTATGGTTAGATAGTGCGTTGTTATGGTTAATGGCAGTTTTTCATTCTGTTTCAACAGAATTTAAAAAAATTTTGAAAATGGTTTCTGTTCTGTCAAAAATTGAACCGTTCGAAGCACCATATCAACCAGTCACCTGTTTCTGAGGTCTTCGTTACAATATAGTTATAGAAATTTTCTTGTGGATATTGTATCTATCAAATTTATATACATAATTGCATAATGCAATTGTGTTTAACTTATAGTCTATTCTGGCGTTCATATTTATCATGGTTTTTGAGCCTAAAATTCCATCGATGAACATATGAAACTTCAGTTCGAAATATTCTTGTCCTGGTAGGTTATTTTTTAAGGGATGATATTTTAGGGCTTGATGATATTTTAATTAGCATCAATGTTTATAAGAAGTGTGACTTTTTAACTGGTCGTTGTAATATTTAAGGCTTGTCTGAAAATTTCCTAAGTCCAATTACTTGGAGATTGCAACAAGTTCTCTTGAATATCTGTATTCCTAGATTTTATTAACAGGTTCTCGAACCGAATATCTTTGTTTACTATTGCTGATTTGGTTGATATTTTTGTTCTTCTGTTGGAATGTAGTAACTTTTGATTAGTAAATTCAAAATGAATTTGTTTTCCGTGGGACAGCATTGAATTGATTTCGTTTTCACGAATTGTGCGAAATCAGTTCATAACTGCTGAATTTGCTAGGCAAGGCATAAGCTTCCTCTATATATATGTTACCTTTGCTGCTTGTGCATAATCGAAATATGGGTTCAAGAAGCCTGATATATGAATGGCGCTAGGTCATCTTCTTCAATAAAAGTACGCGGTCACGTGTAACTATATAACTTGTTTTGCATTGACAGTTATTTGATATTTTGGACCACCTGCTTTATTTCTAATAAGAAAGATCTTGTAAATCCCCTAAACTTCATATTTGTATGCCGAGATCGGTAATAATTATATGTAAACGTTTCTTTTTGAATCTATCTGTCCAAGGACGGTTTTGCGTATAGTTGTGCGCGAGTTTGTTAATTATAATTTAACAAAATATTCTTACCTTGTTTTGCTATCATGAGCTGATTGAAAGCGATGTTCTGGTGTGTTGTGCGGCAGAATATATAGTCCTAAGCTTTAATTTCACAAATTACACGAATTATAGTGTGCGACAAATTCACGTTGAGTTAGTATTTATTTACAATTGCATGCATAGACCAAAATACAACCACTCTACAACAAGAATGTATTATTATCAGTCTGTAGTTATGCAAATTCTTTAATTAAATAAAACCAAATTAAAATAATGCATCTAACTTATATATGTAAACAATAAAACACACTAATTACCCAATTTTCTAATTTCGTAACCATAAAACATACAGAGCATACAGATATAGAATACAAGCATAAATTTCCAGTATCTAACATAGCCATACACACACACACATTATATGTTCTATCTCTCGTACTATATAACTACAATAAATTAGTTAGAATAACAAGTAAAAATTACATTTTTATTAGGTATTTGCTTCGTCTACTTACTGAGACTAATACTGAGTGTATATACATAAATGTACATACCATTGTGTGCTATTGTTTGTTATTATTTTTTCCAAATAGATGAAAAATAAAATAAAATTTCCGTATTAAAAGTAACTCATGTGAAAAACTGCCTTTATTACTATTCGCTGGAATAGAATTTAATTTTTTTTTATCTTCCATGGTATATTGTTATGATTTTTATTTATTTATTTTTCTATGGTTTCATGAATTTTGATTGTTAAAATATTATCTCTGGCGTTGATATCATCACATATACAGCAGCAGCACAACCAAAAAAAATAAAATAAAATCGAGAAAAGGAAAAACCCAAAAATTTCCTTTTTATTTTTCATTTGGAAAATTACATTATTATTTGCTCGTATTGTTATTTCGTTATATATACACATAGATTAGATTGTAATTAAATTTACACATTATGCAAATTTACTTATCTGTATATATACATAGATATATGCTTTACCCTGTCCCCTGTATATATATATATACTCGTATACATTATTAGACGATTCTCTAGCATACACATATCCACAATAATAATAAGTGTTGCCGCAAGACAAATCGGAAATTATTTTACACAGACAGACGATATTATTATACTTATGGTGCGGTTGATCATTTGGATTTATGTCTAGAGGGCTATTTTTATACATATACGATGTGGTTTTGAAATATATAATTTTTGTTATATCGGGGAGCACCATTATTATACAAACTTGATTGGAAATTGAAATACGATACAGCGCGTATAAAACAAATACCATTCAATTCAAACCGTTGACTTTTTCTTTTTTTTTAAATAGTTTTAAAGGCCATTACTGGCTCCTTACTGAATCAACAATTTGGCTCCAACGGTTTCGATCCCGAGCATGGTCTTCATACTGTCATACACTAAATCGTGGAGCCATCGTCACAACAACCTCGGCGCCTACCATATGGTGGCTCTCCTTTCAGAGATCGCTGCACAATTCGTTCCGGATCAGCACGCAGAACGTGCCCGAGCCAGCGTACTCGCTGAGATCTTACTTCATGTACAATATCGGGGATTTTCATTAGATCTTTGATCTCGATATTGTACAGAGCTCGGTAGGTACCATCTATTTCGCGTTTTGGGCCGTAAATCACATACGCATGATTCTTTTCTCAAATGTTAGGAGCCATCTCTCGTATTCATCCTATGTCATCCTACATAGTTGTACCAGTTTTGTTGGCTTTCCTAGGTATTCCAGGGCAGACCACAAACTCTCTCGATTGATCGAGTCGTAGGCCTGCAGGAAATCCAGGAACACCTGATGTACGGGGATGGATGTCTCATAATATTTAGATAGAATCATCCGCAGCGAAAAGACCTGATCGGTGACTGATCGATTCGGACGAAATCCTCCTTGATAGTCACCAACCAAGCTCTCCGCTAGAGGAGTGATTCTATCCAATACAATGTATGGCAGTAGCATGTATGCTGTGCAAAGGAGAGCTATACCGCGATAGTTCCCACACTTCAAGCGGTCTCTCTTTTTGAAGATGGGGCATATCGCGGCCACTTTCCATTCGTCAAGGATAACTTCGGTTCGCCATACTAATCGAATAAGGTCGAAAAGACAGTTCCACAAAGTATCCCCTCCGAATATCAAGAGTTCCGAATTAATGCAGTCCACTTCAGGTGCACGGTTTGTTTCAATCTCTGCATGGCTTTAGTGAATTCCTCATGGGATGGCTCCTCAGTGCAAATCTCCGCAGTCTGTATTAGTGGTGGCTCAACTACAGTCTGTGACGTATGATGGACATCAAGCAGGTCAGTAAAGTGTCCACTCCTTGCGTCAAGTACTGCGTCGATGCTGACACAGAGGTTTCCATCCCGGTCCCGAATGCGGTTGAAGTAGGCCTGAAAGTATGGTGCAGTCCAGTAATTCTTTTAAAGAAATTACGCGAACTGCGCTCATTGCTGAGTTGTTGTACTTTCAGAACCTCGTCCTTCCACCATTCTCGCTCCTTCCGTCTACAAATCCGCTAAAATTTCCAATAATCTGGGAAAATATTATTGAACAAAGCCTTCTTCTTCCAGTTTTTGTTCTGTTTTTATATAAATATAATTAATTATTGTTGTTGTTGTCAATTAATTTTGTTTGTTGTTGTTGTCAATCGGATTATGAATTTTATTGAAGCTGTTGCGCTCGCTATGTTGTACTTAATTTGGAACAAATATTTTTCACTAGTGAAACCACGTAAATTTATACATCAGTAATTTGTATCGAAATTGAACCGATTGATTTCCTGTTTGATAGTGTTTCGTGTAGTTTATATTGTGGCTTTACGCTAGTGGGGTCTCACAATACTAGAAATATAAGCAAATCGTTATACTTTATCGACATTAAACTTGTTGTGTGTCACGATTATCCCAGGTAGTGGTTTCTAATCTATCGTCATCTTTTGGTGGAGTTCTTCTCTGGATACCTAAACTTATAGATGAGGCACCCGATTATTATTATGGTAAGCATTCCATATGCTATCGTGATATCATGATGATATTGAAATATGTTGACATAGGTTGTTGTTCTTTTAGTAATTAGTGTATTATTTGGTTGTGTAGATGACTGATAAAATCTGTTGTTATTTTCATCGAAAATTGTGATAAATTGACTTTTGGTAGATATGATGTGTCAATTACGGTTTCTTTAAAGATTTTATGAGTTTTTAAAAAGATTGACCCTTCTTTTAAGGTACATCCATTTTTAAGGGAAATTATTCTGTTACGGGGTAATTGCACTGCTTCAAAGTCTACATCACAAACTATACTTCTTGTCCAATTGTCAAAATAAATTGTGAGTTTTCCGATACTGAACCATTTTTGTTTATCTGTATGATATGCAGAATTTCTTTAGTTCTTTAGCAGATAATAAAATTGAAGGTCCGGTGTCCATCTTTTTTAAACATTTATTTATAAATCGTCGATATAGGCGAAGAACGCGAGTTATTTTGTGCACGTTTGAAAATTTTTCAAGTTTCACAATTTGTTTAGTTTCCAAATTGATTTCAATTGGAGCAGTAATTTAAATGATTCTTGTTTAATTCGTTTGGACAGGTGTTTCTTCGAATTGGTTGATCCCACGTGATTACATTGGGCTGGAGTTTAATATGATTGAAGATATTCGATCATCGATTATTCGAACGAAGTTTTTTTCTGAATTTGCATTACTTCTATAACTCGATGCATTAGTTTAGTGAGTAGCAGCGCTCCACAAAGCTCAAGACGAGATGTGATACCTTCTGCATTTGTAGATTTGAAGTATATGGTTGCAGCAAAAGTGCAATTCTGTTTTATTCTTCTTCTCAAATTGGATCCAACGTGGGATAGATATTTCTTTTAGGAATCAAATCATTTTTAAACTCTTGCCATTTTGTTGATATGTGAAGTTTCTCGTTCCAAGAGAAATCTGCCAACCAGAGATCTTGCATCATAAGATTGGCTGAAAGTAGGCGTCGTTTGGATGACATTGAACCCGAGAGTTTTAATCCATCCATTTTGTTAAGCTAAATCCACCGGTTTTTTGTAAGTCAATGACTTTTTCATAGATGAATAAGACTTCTTCTAGTGTATTTTGCTCAGAAATAAGATCATCCACGTAAAAATCATTTCATACCAGGTTAAATGCCATGGGATGGTTTTTTTGTTCATCGACAGCAAACTGTTGTAATAACTTTACCGCTATATAAGTAGTTGTTGCTCCATTATCTCCTTTTCAGGAGACTGTCTCCGCACAAAATGCGTTGGTAGTTCTGATCATCATTATCAACGATAATGTGTATAAACATCCTTTCAATGTCAGCTGTATGAACGTATCTATATTTCCGCCATCTTAATAGTATAGATGATAGAACTTGTTGAAGTGTAGAGCCAGTTAACATCTCGTCATTTAACGATATTCCAGTTGTGGTTTGGCAAACCCGTTGAAAACTACCCTTAATTTTATAGTTGTGCTTGATTCCTCTAGAACTGCATGATGTGATAGCAACCTTCGTGTGTCCTAAAGCGATATATTCATCAATAAACTTCTTGTCTTGAATATACAGATTTTGATTTTTAGAAAGTCGTTTCTCTACTTGTAACAGACGTGCCATTGCGATCCTTTTAGAACATCTAATGGGTTGGCAGAATACAAGTCAATGTCACGTAATGTTCTAGAGGTTGTTCTAGCATATCTCTCGTTAAGTTTTTGAAAACTAATGCCTTGATTGTTAAGTTCTATTTGGAGCGAAATCTTGGCTTTATGTTAAAATCAACGGTTGAGTTCGCTACACCAGCATCGAGTTTTCTGCATACGCAGCGGTCTTTGTTAAATTAATCCGCTGACAGGGTTCTTCTATAATAAAGGTGGCTTGAGACCCAGGATCTGTGTATCAGCACACGAAACAATTAATTGTGGCTACCTGACGATGCTTTCACTAAAGCGGTTCCTATAGTAAGATACACTTCCGGATCCATGGTTGTGCTATTTGTACATTTGTATTAGCTGACTTTATGCTTTCTGTTGCCTTAGTTCGCGTACTATTGTCACTATGCAGCAGACTGTGATGTTAACCTTGGCATAATTCACAATTTTTATTACATGGGAGTTTATGTTCCGGAAGCAAGCATCTTCGGCATACTGGTTTATAATATACTGCCTAACTTCTTTTTATTTGTGGTAGGTTTTGGAACTTCTTACATTCAGGTGGATTTTTAGTAACCGCAAAATTTGTAGCTTTGTAGCTCCCACAGATTGGAACCTTACTTGTAAAAAGGCTAGAAAATCCTTCACGGTTTGAATTTCCTTCGGGTTCTTCAAAGATGTCTCGTACAAGCGGTGAGTTTCCCTGTCCAACTTCTTTGTTAGAACGTTATTACGTTATTACATTATGCAATAATCGCAAACCATGAGCATAGATCTGGAGCATAAAATATTCCAAGCAGTGTGATAATTTCCCTGCGAGATGCGGAGGTGGCTTACGAGTTTGGCTGGATCTTCTACTGTTACCGATAATAGGTATAGCATCTTCTCTTTACCAGTTATCTTATATGGATGATCTTATTGAACGGGCTTTGAAAGTTTGTCCATTGTATATAATCTCCATTAAAATGGGGTATTTCGATCCTGAGAAGTTTGATATTCGATCATTTTACTTCCTATTTTGAAGAATCTTTTACTACAGCCTTTGCAAGATGGTCTTGAAGATACATATGATGGTAAACTAATAATCTTTCTAAAAATTTTCAAGTTCTTCTTCGCTTGAGTTTTAAAATTATCTCTTCGTGATTTTGAGTAATTGAATTCCATTAGTCGATCAGCAGTTTGTGTTTTAATTCATAATATGCCTTGGAGTGCGGTTCCTCATCTTTAAGATTGTGAATCGCGCCCAAGTTCGCCTTTTCTTCATCATCTCTTGCTAATTTAAGCTTGGTTCGTGGAAATAGTTCCTTTGTAGCTTTGTTATTTTGTAGCTCGAAGGACCAATGTTTTATCGTGTATCGTGTAATTTATATTGTGGCTCACCGCTGGTGGGGGCTCACAACACTAAATACGAATGATAATTTATTAAATGTTTTTCTTTTATTTATACTAAATTATTACTTATCAAGCAATTTTCTATAGTTGTCTGATATAAGATAGCAACTCGTTACTTGTTGTGTGTCAACATTTCCTGTTAAAAATAACTGATGATGTTAATTCAATAAAATCGTATGAAGGTTGTAAATAGGATTCGATAAAACAGTATTTTGTATGTATACCCATCATCTTTAAGTTGACTTATCAGTACTAGTTTAATATGTACATTTGTAAATTCTAAATTGTACATTTTGGTAATGAACTTTATGTTAAATTTATGTCGAAAAAAAATGTATTTTAGAATACATGCACATAAATAATCAATTTAAATTACATTTCATTTAATGAATATATTATG
Source organism: Tipula unca (assembly GCA_951394425.1). Classification (NCBI taxonomy): domain Eukaryota; kingdom Metazoa; phylum Arthropoda; class Insecta; order Diptera; family Tipulidae; genus Tipula; species Tipula unca. The sequence continues at coordinate 23,450,269 of OX596381.1, read as the reverse complement.
TACATATATTTTATATAAATAGTATATATAGGTTGAAAGAAAAGGATTAAAGTATATATGTATATGTGTACAAGATTTTTAGTCCTTGTACCAATATATTCTCGTATTCATTTTAATTTTATATTTTTAATCATAAAATCTCCAGTTTTTAGTTTGTATGTTGTATACATACATATATGTACTTCTTGGGGAATGTGTCAACACAATGAATGTTCATTTTACTCTTGGGCAAAAATACTTAATACAGAAATTTGTTACAAAACATATTTTTTACTTGTTATATAGTTACATAGATTTTTTTTTGTTAATACAATAATATTGCCTTTCGTCTCTTCTATTTATATGTATAAACTATATACTGTGTAAAAAAAAAAAAAATATACTGTGTAAGATTTTATGTCTCGGAACATATTGTATATAGTATAGCATTTATATACATTACTATAGTTTCATTGTTATAAATACACATAAAAATAATATAACACAGACATAACAAATATGTTGAGTAAATGAAGACTAAAATGAAAAAAAACTTCTCTAAGTTTAAAGTAAATCAATTAAAATTCAAATAATAAATTGTTTAACTCAATGAGGAGTTATATTTTTGTTGGTATTTTATATACAAACCTAACTTTTAGTAAATGTTTTAATGGGTGCTTTCAAAAATTATGTGTATGTAATATGTATTTTTTGTAATAATTTTAGAGAAGAAGCATATCTCTATATACGAACATATCCATACACATTACGATAAATATTCCAAAGTCTTGTAACTTTCTTACAAATATATGTTCTTCTTATATAGACTATGTGTTGGAGCTTCTGAACATCAATTCGGACTCATGTACGGGTTTTTATAATTTGAGCCAACATTGGCCACAACAGTACGTACTGTGCATTCAAGTGACTCATAATAAAATACAAGGAAAAGCAAAAGATGTTTTATGTTTGGCTGGAAATCCTCGAACATTTAACGAAATGAAAGCGAATCTTATTGAATCGTTAGGTGATCGTTAGGCGCAACAACTAAAAATAGTATAAATCACAGCTATGGGCAATAAACTAAAAAAAATCGTACCGAACATCATATACATAGTAAAACAGAAACCTTTGTTATAACCAAGCATGGCCTTACAACCAACCAACAAATAATTTCCGAACCAGCACATATTTCGATCAAAATAATTGCAAAAAGCAGCCCTGGCCTAACCAGGAAATAGTCGAAACAACACCAATGGATGCCGATTCATCTTGCAGGTCAAGAAAGACTTAAAAAAAAATATAAATCGTGAGTATTAAACTGGCTCAAAAATTAAAGATTCTGCAACGTAAAATCTAAATGAAATCGATCTAACGAATATCCAGGTCGTCCAAAAGGGAAGTTCCCATAAATTTTATTTTGTTGTACGCTAGACTACGAGAGATGCAGAGCAGATGGAGCACAGTTTCCTTCTTCTCCTCATCACCGCAGCTACGGCAGAAATCATGGCGGGGGGCACCCAGTCAGTTGGCCGCATCGGGACCGGCCAAATCTAGGCCAGATCATTGCACACGAACTACGTTGAATAGCGTTAGACCATCTGACGTTAAGCAGTTTACAAGAAGCAGACGGTATCTTTATTTCCAGCCTGCTTTGTGATATAAGGCGTGCATGGCCCTGGCACCAACGTCAAACGGATTTTGAACTTATCGGCCATCTCATTCAAAGATGCCAGACAATTTTGGGCTATCTTCGATGTCACAGAATATGATTGTAGCGTTTTAATAGCAGCCTGGCTGTCCGTAAAAATGCGAATGTCCCTCGTAGATATTACATTATACTTCAACCAGTCCATGGCATCCATATAAGTTCAGCATGAAAAGAGAGGTTGACCACTAGTCCCCCACAGAATACCCCACAGCCAACCTTCTCTATCCCTTTTTGAGCCATCCGTGAAGAAGCTTCTCGCCTCATTATCCATAACCGAGATGAAGGAATCTCCAGTGCTTGAGTAGGTTTACTTCTGAGGGTTCCACTTATACACAAACAGGCCGTCAACAATATAGTTTCAGCCTAGCCATAATTTTTAATGCTAGCCACCAAACGACCACCCCATACAGCGGCAAAGGTTTAACCACTGAGACGTAGAGACAGTGTACTATGTGGGGCTACATACTCCATCTACTTCCAATGGCATTTTTGCAGGAGTAAAGCGATACAGTGATACAGTAGATACTTTCTTTACTCTCTCTAATATGTTTGGTTTGAGCTTAGCTTGCTGTCCAAAAGTAGCCCGATGTAATTCGCTCTATCCGTAAAGATCAAGCCAGTACATACCATTTAATATTGGCGGGTCACACTGAGGAAGTTTTTTCTTTCAGGTAAAGAGGACCAGCTCCGTTTTCTGTCTGTTTCGCGTTCTGTCCACAACTGCTTGACCACTCAGAGAGGTAGCCGAGTGCGCACAGCATGCGCTTATTCAGCGTGCAAGGATATTTACCGATTGAGGCTATAATTTGTGGGACTGCTTCTATATAGAAAAAACAACTGTCAGGAACCTAATCCGCATTAGGCATTTATGTGAAAACGAAAAACAGCACTTTTAAAGCAATTTAAGATCACCAAGGAGACTTATTCAAAGCAAATGAAAAATTTCTGCACTAGCGGTGAACATATAATTTCGACGAAAAACGGGGAAAACCACAAATTTCAACGGAGAAATGACCGAACCCTGCGACGATTAATAAAATTCTCGAGTGGCCATTTCCAACTACCAATAATAGATTAAGCATAATATCTTGAGTTATCAGAATATGATCATCGTTTTATCTAAGACAGTTTCAAGATGACAAAACCAAAGTCCAAATTTCTAAAGAAAGGTGCACATATTAATAACAAAGAACCGGAAAATATTAAAGCTTTAACAAAAAATTATATTCATGGATCAATTTTTACCATACTTTACCGAATTTTACAAAACCTTTCAATATAACTATAAACGTACCCAATTATTTGTACTAGATGCCGTTCTTTCACATACTGTACACGATACGGTAGAAAGACCAACTGTTTTGGGTCACGGACCTTGAACTGGACCGAGACAAAATATGCGACAAACGAAATAAAGGCATTAGCCATTATGTGGGCCGTGAATACTAACCTTTTTTTTTTTTTTTTATTATTAAAACGGTTGGAATCTACAGAGGTTCCGCACTCAATGCCACAATGGGCCCATGGTGCAAACCTTGAGGATCTATCCTAGCTCGCATAAACGCACTGCAGCCTTAGCAAACTGTAAAAGTTTGAACCAAGGGATGGATAACAACTGATCTACGTTCATAGATCCGTACGAGAACACTTGGGATCTAGCTTCGACATAGGCCGGACAGCTGCAAAGGTAGTGTAGGCAGTCGTCCACTTCCTTCAGACAATCGTCACAAAGATCATCCTGAGCTAGTCCCATACGTTGGAGATGAGCCTTGAAACGTTCATGGCCCGTAATAAGAGCAACCAGAATTCTGAGTTGGTTCTTTTTTAAGGATACTGACCTTACCTCTGACTTAAGGAATACTAACCTTACCTGTGACTGTAATTGGTTTACGCTTATGTTAGATCTTTAACCCCCTTACTTTCATTAAAATTTCAGAAATGAAATTTTCAAAATACTCATAGATGGCGTCTGAAACTCTGGAGAAATTTTGACTATGACGAAATTTAAATTAAAATCAAAGTTGGTTTAGAAATATTGCAAGCAGGAAGTAATGATATTTAAAACGCTTGTTCCCATTTGTTCCATCAAAAATAAATAAATACAACCGCATATCGCACAATCTCTGAATTAATTAATTTATATAATTTACTTAATTTATTGTTTATTTTGTATTTATCGATTTTTTAAAATTTTATTTAACTTATTTAATTCAATCAACATTCTATTATTTAATCAATAACTCTAAACATGGTTTTTTTTAGCGCGATTGATAATTGTTAATTATATATTTTACTCTGAAGCCCTTTTTAGTAAGTTTTTCACCAATTTAAACAGTTGTCACAGTGGTTTCGATACCTTTTATTACAACCGCGATTCCCGTGGCGCTCCTCATCCTGAATGTTTATAAATAATTTTTATTATTTCTTTCCAGAACTGCTACAATTTTTCTATAGGTATCAATGCTTTTGGCTTGTATCATAGTTTCGCAAACAGTAGTATGTTTAATTTGGGCAATATGAATTTCACCATTCGATTGTTCAGTACGCATTGCTACCATTTCCACTGTCACCGTGCCACGCTTAAGTATATTGAAGAGGGTATTTCTTTAGATCATCCCTTCTCCTCTTGATCATTATTATTCCTGTAGCATTTACTATTACTTCATTTACTTCAGCCTCCTATGACTTTAGATTTCGTTCTGTTTTTAAAGTTACTGTAATGTAACATTGAAATGTTCCATTCCTGGTTGAATTAACATTTCACAATTTTCATTAACATTTCACAAGTTACATTAACATTTCCACGTTATTTAGCGTTTACATTTTTTTTTTTTAGATATTTTCAATGATGCTACGGATTTGTTCGTCGTAAAAATAACACCAGACATTAACAGAATATTCAAGTTGAGATCTGACGTAAACGTAATACAGGACCGTAATTGTCTCGAGGTCATAAATATCCCTCGTTCACCGCTGAATAAAACCAAGCATAGAATTAGCTCTAGCGATAGGTTGCAACGAAAGTATAACCCCTATATAGGTCTTTAATTTTGAATACGTTTTGTATAACTTGATATTGTTATGGAACGAGAAACTTTCACACTTGTTAATGTTGAGGCTGAGATGGTAGACTCCCACCATTTCGCTAGATTGTCGATATCTTCCTGTAGTTTGTTGGTCTCAGCGATTTGAATGTTGAGATCAAAATAATACTTAAGAGTACTGTATTACATCAATAATGCCGTTGTTGAAAATTATAAAGATCCAAGGACCAATATGAGATCCATGTGGTACTCCTAAGGTAGCTTCAATTATTTCTGATTTTTTATATCCAAGATCAATATACTGAATGCGGTTGCTCAAATATGATTTAAACCAGGCAATAAACTGTTTGGAGAAACCGAATTCATGTAAGCGTTTCAATGTCTCACAATCACTGATGGAGTCAGAGACTTTCGCAAAGTCAGTATAAAAAACATCAAGTTATTATTGTTTTTTACTACGCTTATAATAGCTCACTCTGTGTGTCTGTTTGTATCGTCAAATTTTGTAATCAATTTTTCAACCGCGTGCAATAGTTCAATGGGGCTGAAATTTTGCATGCAGGCTTAACTCCGATGACAATACAAGATTCTAACATTTTTTCGACCTTAAAGGCTTTGAAAAGCCTAAAAGGCTTTTTATCAACCACTTGCAATGGTCCAATTGAGCCGAAGTTTTGCATGCAGGCTTAATTCCGAGGACAATACAAGATTCTAACATTTTTTCGGCCTAAAAGGCTTTTATTCAACCACTTGCGATAGTCCAATTGAGCTGAAGTTTTGCATACAGGCTTAACTCCGATGACTCCGAATGTTAGAATATACTATTTCAGCTCAATTGGACTATTGCAAGTGGTTGAAAAATTGATTAGAAAATTTGACATAGACTTTTAAAAGTTGGCTATAATAAAAAACAATCATATGACATAGTGCTCTGGGATTGCACTCTAAAAGGTAAGGTCCAAAGATAGATATAGCATCTATCTTTTTGCAACTTCCTGACAAATGTTAACATGGTCGAAAAACTGATTGCAAATTTCGATGACTAAAAAGTAGAAAATAAAATAAATTTAAAAAAAGTTTTTTAAAAAACCACGGTTATATTTGCTTTGAAGAGGCTTTGAAAAGTAGAAACTAAATGTTTTCTTCCTTACTCCTATCAAGGTATATTTATAACAAGTAGAAATTTAAAATTAATATAACTCAAAATATAAGCGTGGGGCGCTCCTTTACGGCATTAGTAATTTAAGACTGCTAGACACACGAAGTAGAGTCTTAGTAAAATCATTTAGTAACACTAATGGAGCAGTCTATTCTGATGTATCCTAAGAATAGATTTCTTGCTGGAGCATTTCAGTATTAACGTAAAAATGATATATTGAGAGATAGTATATACATTAGAAGGAGCGCTCCACGCTTATATTTTTAGTTATATTAATTTTAAATTTCTACTTGTTATAAATATACCTTGATAGGAGTAAGGAAGAAAACATTTAGTTTCTACTTTTCAAAGCCTCTTCAAAGCAAATATATTAATTACTTTAATTGAGTTGCTGGTAAATTCAATGAGATTTGTTGATGTTGATCTTTCTGGAATGAAACCGTGCTGGTACTGTGAGACAAATCGAGGAACCAATGATCCGAATTATTTGCACACTTTCCAGTTCAAATAATTTGGGTATTGGAGAAATTGTTGTAATCCCTCTATAACAAGAAACATCATTTCTTGCTCTTTTGAAAATTGGTGTCACTCTGGTTATTTTCTATGGAAATTTCTGTGGAAATTCTCCTAATCTTAACGATTGATTAAATAGAAGACGCGGAGGAATTGCCGCATCCTTCTCCGAATACTTCTAGAGCTTGATGAATATTCTCGGGTTCACTCCGTGTTGTTAGTAAGGTTACGTTATTTTCACCATTGCTCGGGTTTTCATACTTACTGAGCAAACTGAGCAAACATATTTGATATCACCTGCGGGTCACAAGGTTTATGCTCCTATGTCATACATGCTTATACATGGTCCTATGTTATACTTTAACTCAAAGTAGTGCTCCAAATTTTGGTTACACACAGTGAATTTATGTTTACTTTCCTCAGAAAACAGTTTGAGATTTTTTTTGTAAGCCTTGCCTTTCTTGTTTTTAAAATTGATAAGCTTATCATCGTATCATAGAGGATACTTGTTAGGTTTGGCCAGAGAAGTGGGAACAAATAGTGATCCACCCAATTGAAATTATTTTATATAATTTCTCAACATTAACATCTATGTTGCTGCTGATAAGTTTCTTCTCCCAGTTAATCTACTCGCGATATAGCTGCATGTTTATTGTATCGGCTTTTCTAAAGTTGTAATATGGATTGCGGTTTTGGTGATTATTAGTAACATTATCGGTAACAGCTAGATCCCCGCGAGAGCCTTGAGCCCCATAACAAGTAGAGATCATAACAGAAAAAAATAAACTCAACTCGGTTTGATTATCGATACTCAATTCAGTAAAGGCGAGTCTCTGAGGGTTACATTAAAATGTCGATTGAAACAAATAATTATAGATGCAAATACACCATGGCGTACTTACATATACGTAGATATCTCTATTGATATCAAACATTCAACATCGCAAAAAATGATCTCAAATTTTGCGTGCGATATAGATTCCTTGGGTTTACCTGACTTAACTATTACCAAAATATTAGGATTAACTTCAAATTTATTACAAAATGTATCCAATGATTACTCTACATTTATGAATTTAGGTGGTTCGTTTCAGGCTATGTTTTTGGATCAAATAAATATGAACAACAAAATTAATTATGGATACTTATATAGAAAATCGTTGCCTACATCCTCTATTAATAAGGATTCTTTAGGTTTGTCAGCTTCACAATGTTGGTGTTTAATACTTCATATTCCATTTATTTTCAACAATATTTTATTCTATTACAACAATAATTGAAATTGTAAAAATTTCTTTTTCCAAATCAATTCAATTTAAAATGATTAACCAACTTAAAAATTTAATTGAAAATCATTTGTCCATTGTTGTTAATATTTTTCAGCTAAAATTAATACCTAAACATGATATTCTTACTCACTAACCTAAATATGTAATAGCACAAATGGGACCTTTAAACTTGTATTCAACAATGAGATACGAGTCCAAGCACCAGTATTTCAAACACCTTTCCACTAATTTGAAATTTTTTATTAATTTGTCCAAAACTTTATCCCACAGGCATCAAAAGAAATTTTAAGTGTCTTGGAGTCAGTTTGAGTTAGAATGCCAAATTAAAATAGGAAAATTAAGATGCCCTATACAAAATTCACTAAGCGAAATTAAAAGTGTTTTAAATTCTATGAATTATGATGCAGACGAGCAATTATTATTTACTGTATCATTTGTTGAAAACCATATACACTACACGCCATCCTTGATGATTAGTTTTATTGAAGACGAAATTTTAAAATTTTATAAAATTAAATACATCGCCGGGCAGCTGCAAAGGTGGTGTCGGCAGTCGTCCACTTCCTCCAGACAATCGTCACAAAGATCATCCTGAGCTAGTCCCATGCGTTGGAGATGAGCCTTGAAACGTCCATGGCCCGTAATAAGAGCAATCAGAATTCTAAGTTGGTTATTTTTTAAGGATAACACATATTTAGTGACCCTCACGTTGGGTTCGATGATGAACCGGTTTGCTTTTCGACAGCTGGCGTAGAACGCCACTTCTGCGCCAGTTCAAGTAAAGCGAACTTCTTAATATCATCCTTACCATCGTTGAAGGAAAGAGTAATTGCTGGTTCGGGACCATAAAATAAACTGCGCGATCCAGCTTACGCTAAAAAGTCAGCAACCTCGGCTATTGGTATCGGTATTGAGCACGGCTTTACTATCCGTGCAGATAATAATATCCTTGCCTAATTTACAAAGCTTATACGCCTAAATTGCACTATGGGTAAGTGCAATAATTTCAGCTTGAAAAACCATGCTATGTTTACCCAGACTAGCCGAGAATCTGAGGAGATTCTTTGGACAAAAGAAACCAAACCCTGCACAGACTTCTAAACGAGAGCCATCCTCAAAAAAAACTATCGACTGAGACAACTGTCTATAGAAATCCTGAGAGATCCACGATTCTCTCGGGCAAAAGCCTGTCATTCACCATTTCATCCTCGAGAATATGTGACTTAAACTTATTAAGAATCTGTCTATGCCCTGTAGAAGTCCAGAAGGCATTCCATGCCCCAATTCACCTCAGTCGAAATGCAGCAGAGCACGCCATGTAAGACTGCCATTTGGGCAAGCATAGAATAGGCTCCATAGCAAGAAGGGGAGCAGACGACATAGCCCCGGTTATAGCTCTACAGGCTGTCATCTGCAGTCCGTCCAGCCTTGCTACAGAAGACGTCAGTTTCACAACTGGCCACCATGCTGCATACGACAGTAAGGGTAAAACCAGTGATTACTCTACCAAATAGAGTGGGGAAAGATAAGTTAGCACTGTCTCTACGTCTGGAAAACACAACCAGATCAGTTTTCGAGGGATTGACGTGCAACCCCTTTTAAGGGCGTTCTGCTTCAGATCAGATAAGACGTTCAGGTATTTACCAGAAACTGCTAAAACGAGATCATCCGCGTTGCTTTGCACGATGAACCCAGATCGCTGCAATTTAACAAGTAATTCATCGATAACCATGAGCCACAGCAAGGGTGAGAGTACTCCTCCTTTCGGACAGCCTTTGGCTACGTTTACAGACACTGATGAGTCATCTAACTCAGTCTAAATTATACGGGACTTGAGCATTGAGTTGATGAATCTAACAATGGTTTGATTAATATTAAAATTGGTACACGCACTTGTGATCGAAAAAAACAGCTATCAAAAGCTCCCGCAATGTCCAGGAAGGTACCTACAAGAAACTCTTTGTAATTAAGTGATCTTTCGATTCTAGTAACGAGTTCATGTAGAGCAGTTTCGCAAGACTTGCCAGCTCTGTAAGCATGTTGCATGTTACTGAGTGGGGAGGTAGTTAAATAGTTATCTCAGATAAATCTGTCGATGATCCTCTCTAAAGCTTTAAGAAAAGTAGAGGTCAGACTAATGGGCCTAAAAGCTTTAGGATCGGTATAATCCGACTTGCCAGCTTTAGGTATGGAAACTGCTCTACTCCTGTTCCAGGATCGTGGTACAGTACTAAAAGCAATGCACGCCTGGAACAGATTGAGCAGGTGAGTACGGATGGGAAGAAAACCACCAAAATGTCATCTGGACCACCAGATTGAACTGTTTGTAGTTGAGCATGGACGTCACCATGAAGACCCGGACAGGGATTTTGGTCGTTTCATGAGGCTAGTCTCACGCGAAAAAATTGAAAATTTCGTATACGTACAAAGTATAATGTACACAATTTTATAGTTGTGTTTAGCTATTTGTTTTCTTTGTGTTAGTATGATTTTTGCTATGGTAAGCACCAAATTTATATGAATCGGTTCATTTTGTTGGTGCTTACGTTTATTATTATGACACTTCTCCCATGCCATTTATAGTGGAATTGTCATAAGCTATGGTTTGGTGTTATGATTTATTTGACATAACTATATTTACTTTCGTTATGTCCATGGCAACCATAGTACATTGATCAACTGAAAGCAATACACTCACATTTACTAATACCATTATTTTCTGGTTAAGTTTGTCTCACAGTCTCATAAAACGACTAAAATCCCTGTACAGCCGGGAACTAACAATATAATAATAAAAACCTACGGCCCTGAGATAACCCTGAAACTGATCCTCTCAAGGACGTGTTGTAGCGACAATCCGGACCCAGTAATGTGTTCGAAGGACTTCTGGTCAACCCTGAACACAATCGATTGGCGATTAGCCTCTCGCTTGTATCGGATAACCTTCCATCCAGTAGTCGATATATTTCGATTCATTATGCCGATGTTCATAATAACTACACTCGGATTCTCAGGTGGCCCAGGAATCCATGAGTGCAATATCAAAGGTTTTGGGGCCTCACCAACCGAAAGTTGACCTCCCAGACGTCCTTGATTCTGTCGATTTCCCCACATGACCAAACGTACGTCTCATCATTGCTCACTTTGCAAATGATGACACCATCGGCCAGGTAGCAACCTAGCAATTGCGGTACAAAACCGGAAGATTTAGCCGTCTCTCGAGAATTCGACGACCAAGCTCTTTGCGGAAAAGACGCAGATTTTCCTCATTAAGAGTAATGGATGCGTTAATTTCCCGCACGCAGAATTTTTTGACTTTAGCATCGGCTACTGTTTCCGCGTACGTTCGCTGTTTTTTGCGGCCATTTCAGGCGTAGTGCCCGATGTTGAGCTGGGCCTTTTGGGTGTACCCGTAGAGCCAGGCTCCTTAGATACGATAATAAATCCATTTATAAAATTAATAAATGTCCACGTATAAAAGCAGTTTATAAAATGATTATCAATTTTATACCCAGCGTTCTTATTAATCTATGTGGTTTAAACTTTAGATATATAAATTTAATATCTGAAGTATTATGAATAATTAATAAATATGATTTATCAAAACTATCATAAACAAAATAAAATCAATACACTTTCAATTTATTAAAGTTATACAATGTATAAAATGTATTATAATTACACCATTTTTTTCAACCGTGTACGATTACCTGTGATCGGTCATCAAAAATTCACTCACCCTTTAGTAGTGTGGAGGATTTTTGTAAAATCGAAAACTCATTTACTGAGGGTCACTTTAAAATTCCAATGGGCCCAAAAATATTCATTGATGCCCATACACCATGATGGCATACTCACATTTGCCTAAACATCTCTACGATTACGTGTCATTAGAAACTTGTTAAAAGGTTGTCACTATAATTGTTTTGTTTGAATGCAATGCAAAGTTTAGACAAGAGATGATTGATAGTTTTTTAATATTTTTAATTTTTTTAATTTTTATTTATTAATTATTGGTAAAATTGTTTAAAATATTTCTAAAACCATAGAAAGTAGAATTGTTTCCTTTTTGGACCAAATAGATTGGGTCTCGCTCCCGTTCAAAATGGATTTAGGAAAACAAATTTTTTTTAAGATGAAGCATAATGTTGTCGCAAGCTTTTAACACTTCAACAAATCCGATCATGATTCATTCAACACTTTTTAATTATAGGTACATATACAATAGTATAAAAAAGTCGCTGATACTTACATTATTAAAAGTTAATTATTCGTCCGTACATTATAATCAAGTAATAATTAATAAAAAATAAAACCAAATCAAAATTTTGGTTTACTTGCATATATGTAAATGTAGGTTTTGCATAAGAATTTATATGGATATTTTGTAACCGAGCAAAAACCGAATATACATAAATTTCCATCTTCAAACAATAAATAAAAACATTGTACAAATAAATAAAATTACAATACGTACATAAATATATAAATTAAAATTATTATTCTCATTTTTATTAAAAAAAATATTTATTTTACTTTTGGTTGATGTTCAATGAAAATTATTCAAAAATAAAAAGTTTAATAAAAAATCCAATCAAATCCTGTAATTATAAATTTTTTTTTCTATATATACGAGTATAAATGCACATCATACAAAACTGGCACGATTTAACGATAAAAATTAATTAAAAATATGTTATAATAAAATTAATAATATTTAATATTATAAATTTAAAAAAAATCTCATTAAATCCTTTGTATTTTATATTTAAAATACATTTTTAACATTATACACGTACGCACGAGTATGTAATGAATTTAATATTTTTATTTAATTATAACAATAAATTGTTTAAATTAAACAGATAATAATAATAATTCTTATTTTATATTATGATGATTAATAATTTTTTTTTTTTATGCAATTTATATTTTATTTTAATTATTTATAATTTAAAATTTAAACGATCGGCCAAATCATCGAAAAACTCAAGATCCATTTTAAATATTACTTTAGAATCGTTGTGCTTTAAATTGAGTCTTAAACAGTGTACGGACTTAAAATAATTATTTATTGAAAAACAAACTTATTTTTTTATTGTTAATTTAATTTTTTTATTTATAAATTTCACTATGATCTATGTAATTGTAATAGATGTGATCAGCTCGCTCGATAAAATCAAAGTGGACGAGAAATCACAAAATTTACAGTCATAAGAATGCAGTCATAAAACTAAAACGCGCCAACTGTTGTTCGCAATTATTACGAGATGAATTTTACTGAATATAATTACTTCTAATTATTACTACTCAAATATCGATGGCAAGATAATTCGAAAAGAGAATTTCCGAGTTTAAAAACCACTGATCACTTGTCAATTCTTAGTCTGTTTGGTGTTATTGTTATTGTTAGGTAAGTTGGTCGATTTTTACTATTTATACAATATAAATACATATTATAATTATTAATCTACTAATTAACATCTACTATATGGATTTTGATATTAATTGCAGTAATTACAATTTTTTGATTAAAATTGATGTTCAAGCTGTTGAGAATAGGATTTAGGAATTTTCGAAATCCTGAATCTTTAAGAATTGAAAACGGCATTCAATTTTATATTTGTTATGTAATGACGCTCTGTGACAACAAAATGCGGAAACAAAAATGTATTTAACGTTATTTTATTTGGTTATTTGATTTTTTTTTTAAGGTTATCGGTTATTGTTAAGTTATATCGAAACGGATAAGTTATAAGTTATTTTTCGGCGTGAACTGTAATTAATTTGTGATAAATGCTGGCCTAAGTTTTATCTCGATATCATATATGCATCTAAAGTTACAAATTGGCGGTGTATGTTCAATTTTATATTACTCCACCCACGCTTTTCTCGCGAATGGCAAGTGTAATAAAGTAAAGAAAACCGTGGGCTGCGGTGTAACTTCAAATTGAACATACACCGCCACTTTGTAACTTTTGATGTAATTGTGATATCAAGATGGGACTTGGGCCAGAATGTATTACAAATTAATTACAGTTCACTGGTAAGACGCCGAAAAATAATATGCAATTATTTTGTGTAAAAATCAATTTAGTTTAATACGAGTAGAAACCTACTGAAATTCAAAGAAAATACCAAAATGTCAAATTAAAATCATCTGTAATAATACCGAAGACCGCCACCATATTTTGTGTAGAACTGGATATTGTTTACACTATTACTATACGGTACATATATACCTTGTAAAGCGGTGTAATTTAATTATTTTGGGTAAAATCCATTTCAAGTCAACGAAAAATACCAAAAAAGTCGATTTTATCACCTGTAATAATTTATCACCAGACCGCCACTATATTTGGGATAAAATTGGATATTGTTTACACCATGCAATATACATACACCTTGTCCAGTGGTGTAATTTAACTATTTTTGTGCATTGAATGATGCATATGAATGCTATTTTGAATGTATTACCGTTCGTATCGTTTTGTTATCCTACAGAAATCTGATCTAGTTTACAAAATCACACTATAAATTGTTTACATTATCGACGATGTCTACGTTGTCGATATCTTCTCTGTTGTCTATAAGAGAATGGAATAGGGCCAACCAAATTGTAATCTCTAATCACAAACCAAATATTACCGCGGTCAAAAGTCGTCATTTTTCAACTTGTGAAGCCTCCAAAAGTTAACTTCTAATCAATAATGTAAGCGTTATGCCGATTTATCAAACAAACGATTTTTAGAAACAAATAGTGATGAAAGTAAAACAATTCTGTGGAATCGTAACTGACTCACGACCCCATTGGCAATAAACCTTTCGATTTTCGTACCTGTAATATACAGAGACAAACCATCTCTGTTGGTCAACCCCACGGTCTTGACCAGTAGCTCGGATAATATTAAAAACTAAATGTATCGAAATTCGTGTCCAGTGAATATTTTAAAAAGTTCAAACACAATTTTGTAACTTTTTCAAATAATGCTAAATTACTATTACAGCGCATCTTCGTTGTAATACTCTTTAAATGATAAATCAACATAGTTTAAAAGCTATTCAAATACAAATACGATTAAACATAATTTAAAGTTGCACTCAACTTTTGTTCACATTCAGCTGAAATATTAATAAAAATTCACTCGTTTAATTTAACTTATTTAACTCCAATTCATTTTAGGATTCTATTCTGGAATTTCACTTACGCAAATTCACTCAAAAAATATATACTTCGAGCGAGGTCTATACAAACTCAAATATGAGTAAATATTTATAATTTAAATTTCACTCAAATAATATATAAATCTCAACTTCATAGTACAAATAGGACTTCAACTTAAAAAATTCCACTCAAAATATATAATTCAAATTCTACTCAATTCTAATCAATGTTTGAGTTTTAATTAATATTTAAATTGCACTCAAATTTTGTTGATCTATCCGTTAAAAATGATTATGAAAATATTTTAATTTAGAACGTTTCTAACCTAACCTTAATTGAAAAGAGATTAAAATGAATTGAAAAAAAATCTAGTACCGTCCCACCGAATCGCTTTAAACTTAAAACAAATCTGGCGATCGTAATTTAATACAAGTTCACAAATCCCTCTATCAATCGTCTACAGTAACGACGTTTTCTACAAATTGTATCGATACGTTATCAACATTGTTTACGATATCTACGGATTGGCGATGCCCATCCCTGATTTCAAGTCAACGAAAAATACAACAAAAGTCAATTTTATCACCTGTAATATAATGCATTACACAAAATCGCCACAATATTTGGACAAAATTGGATATTAACTTTTATGTAACTACACATACGCTTTTCTCGCGAACGGCAAGTGTATTAAAATCGGAACCTGGTGTAATAAATTGTAATAAACTTGTTATAAATTGTGGGCTAGGTTTCGTTGTGGCGACTGATTTGGCTGGTGCATCTTCAAGGTACTCGATCGCACATCCAATAGCCAAACCAACTATAATGTTACGTTACCAATTTTTTGCTAGACAATTATTCATTAAACTCGCATTTCCAATACTAACCGCCGCCGGCGTATGTGTTCGCTTTCAAATTTCGACATAAATTTAATCAAATTAATTTATAATTACAAAATAAAACTAATAAATGACCCTAAAACTCCAAAGACGCCTAGGCTTTTCCAAATTGGTATTGAGGTCTAGGTGTTAACTGTTCAGCAATACTAGTGAGTAAATGTAGTAAACTATTCATGTTAATTTACCTAACAGGAACGATTCTTTTGTTCGTGATTATTATCCACGTTTCGGAAAATACCAGAGGAGTCCAACGATAAATGAATTCGTGTTTTTTGTTAATATTTTGAATTTTGTCAGGAGACCGTAACCCTTTTTATACTCGTACATAATAATAATAAACAGTATTAAAGGCCATTACTGGCCCCTTACTGAGTCAACAACCTGGCTCCAACGGTTTCGATCCTGAGCATGGTCTTCATACTGTCTAAGACAATCTGAAGAGGCCAAGTCGTTCTCTACATCGTGGATCCATCGTCGCCGGCAACGACCTCTGCGCCTACCATATGGTGGCTCTCCTTTCAGAGATCGCTGCACAATTCGTTCCGGATCAGCACGCAGAACGTGACCGAGCCAGCGTACTCGCTGAGATCTTATTTCATGTACAATATCGGGGATCTTCATCAGATCTCTGATCTCGATATTGTACAGAGCTCGGTAGGTACCATCTATTTCGCGTTTTGGGCCGTAGATCACACGCATGACTCTTCTCTCAAATGTTAGGAGCCATCTCTCGTATTCATCCGTCAGCGCCCAACTTTCACATCCAAACATAACAACGGGCCTGATCAACGCTTTGTAAAGCTTCAGCTTCACGGTACTTGATAAGTGTTTAGATTTTAGCAGTGGCCTTGGAGGATACAAAGATCGACTGCCAGCTGCCAGCCGCACTTTAATATCCTCACCCACACTATTATCGTGAGTGATAAGAGAACCCAAATATTTGAACCTCCTCACTCCCTCAAACGTGTGGTGGCCACTACTAAAATCTGGTGTACCACTCTCCCTAAAACCAGAGATCAGGTATTTCGTTTTGGACTCATTGATCTGAAGTCCAACTGAAGCTGAAAACTCTACAAGCGGATCAAGTATTTCACTCCGTTGCTATTCAGTCCAATCACGCATATGTCATCTGCATATGCAAGCACCTGATTGGACTGGCTATATAAGATGTTACGCTGCGGTGTTTCAGTTTTACGAAAGATGTACTCCAACATGAGATTAAAGAGTATCGGGGACAGAGCATCTCCCTGCCGAACACCCGAGTTAACTACAAAACTTGTCGATAGCCTGTTCTCAACTTTAACACAGCATTGAGACTGCGTCACTGTCATCCTACATAGCCGTACCAGTTTTGTTGGCATTCCTAGGTATTCCAGGGCAGACCATAAACTGTCTCGATTGATCGAGTCATAGGCCTGCCGGAAATCCAGGAACACCTGATGTACGGGGATGGATGTCTCATAATATTTAGATAGAATCATCCGCAGCGAAAAGACCTGATCGATGACTGATCGATTCGGACGAAATCCTCCTTGATAGTCACCAACCAAGCCCTCCGCTAGAGGAGTGATTCTATCCAATACAATGTATGACAGTAACTTGTAAGCTGTGCAAAGGAGAGCTATACCGCGATAATTCTCACACTTCAAGCGGTCTCCCTTCTTGAAGATGGGGCATATCGCGGCCACTTTCCATTCGTCAGGCATAACTTCGGTTCCCATACTAATCGAATAAGGTCGAAAAGACAGTTCCACAAAGTATCCCCTCCGAATATCAAGAGCTCCGAATTAATGCAGTCCACTCCAGGTGCACGGTTTCGTTTCAATCTCTGCATGGCTTTAGTGAATTTCTCATGGGATGGCTCCTCAGTGCAAATCTCCGCAGTCTGTATTAGAGGTGGCTCAACAACAGTCTGTGACGCATGATGGACATCAAGCAGGTCAGTAAAGTATCCACTCCATGCGTCAAGTACTGCGTCGATGTTGACACAGAGGTTTCCATCCCGGTCCCGAATGGCGGTTGACGTAGGCCTGAAAGTATGGTTCAGTCCAGTAATTCCTTTAAAGAAATTACGCGAACTGCGCTCATTACTGAGTTGTTGTACTTTCAGAACCTCGGCCTTCCACCATTCTCGCTTCTTCCGTCTACAAATCCGCTTAGCTGCCCTTCTTGCAAGAGCAGCCTTGTTTTTCCTCGCGATTGTGAGACGTTGTTGCACTTCATTATGGGCAATATTTTGTTGCTCAACTGCAAGACGACACTCGTCATCAAACCAATCATTCTTGGGTCTGACTTTCACTATACCTAAAGTCTGTTGAGCAGCACTGACAACCGAAGTTTTCAGTACCCCCCAGACAGAGTTCACGCAGTCAGACTGGTAATTAGCTTCATTAATGTTGTCGCTGACAAGATCCTGATATCGTTTCTTTTGATCTTCATTTATCAGACCTTCACAGTCAAAACGTACCATGCGTTTCGCTGTGTTCCCAGACTTGTACGAAAACTTCCATCGTAGCTTTGCAGCGACCAAATGATGATCGCTGCCTACGTATTTGGTTGCTGACCGATAAGTTCTCACATCCTGCACAACCTGAGCCCGTCCTTTAGAAACTAACACATGGTCAATTTGGCTCCGGGAAGTTCCGCGAGGATGTGTCTATGTCTCAAGATGTATGTGTTTGTGAGGGAAGAATGTGCTTGCTACTCTAAGATCATGAACAACCGCAAAGTACATCATTCTCTCACCATTATCGGTCGCAGTTTCGTGTCGGGAGTACGGACCTATGTTTTCACACAAGTCGGTCTGATTTCTGCCAGCTCTAGCATTAAAGTCCCCAATTACCATTCTAACATCGTCTTCGGGTATAGATCCCATCAGATCGTCCAAGTCATTGTAAAATGAGTCTTTATCTTGGGGCTGGCTGACTTCTGTGGGCGCATGTACACAAATTATCGACAGGTTAGCTAACTTCATGCGCAAGCGAAGCTTACACAATCGGTTATTGACTGCTTGGAAATTGAAAACAGCCTTCTTTACCTGCGGCCCAAGAAGAAATCCAACTCCAAGATTTCCGAGGTCATCTCCACTGTAGAACAACGTATAGCCCTGGGACACATGGTCTCCACTTTTAGGCCAGCGAGTTTCTTGAAGAGCAACGAGTTCCAGCCGATACTCCTTCATGCACGTGATTAGGCCCTCTAACGCTCCTGGTTTCCTTAGTGATTGCACGTTCCACGTGCCGATCCTAAATCTCGTGTCCGGGTACTTGAGCGGGGGTCCGGTGTCGTTTTGGCGGTATCCATTTTTCTTTTTGTTGACTTTATAAACACTATATTTTTTTTACGGATGCGGGTCGTCAGCCCAGCGATCCAACCGTTAAGTCGCCTCCTACGACAAGCAAAGGGTACTGTGGTGGTATTCTTGGGAAACATGTTCGTGCAATTTTGATTTACGAGACATGTGAGTGCCCCCCGACCACAGGGGCCCTCGTACATAAAAATTTGGAAAGTTCTAGGTGTCTATTATTCATAAATAGTATGTCAACGACTGTTTTGTTCGTGGTTTATGTCAACATTTCGATTATTGTCAAAAGAACCGAATGCTTTTATTCCCATACCCAATACTAAAATAGAAAAGTCCCGTCCACTGTTTTGAAATACTATCGACTATATTTAGAAAATTCTGAGATTCGTCTTATTTGGCCTAATTGGACCATTTTACTTAACAAGTTTTTTTCAGCATCCCGAAATTTGCCATACGTAAAAAGCAGTTTTGCCTTACTTTATTCTAATCTGGAAAAGTCCAAGAGTTTGCTTAAATAGTGTACACTTGCATAAATGTGAACAAATATTGTGTTAAAAATTTCACTCTACACAAATTTACCGACAATAACATTTTCAAATTTTTTTTTTATAGCACACGACCCAGAAAATCTGATCAAGTTAGAAATTTTATAGAAAGTGTTGCCATTTCTGAGCTAAGAAACTACGCACAATTCTTTTCCACTGTTATGGTAGTATTCACACGAAAATTCAACACTTGAACGCGACTAGAAGATGTTACCTCGGTTTTATCGTCGTTTGCAATGTACGAACGACGATAAAGTAGAGATTTAATCGGTCGATTTTATTGTATCCTCTGTTTCATTCTGGTCTTTTTGGTGAATAGAACGGAGAACCTGACAATACAGGGTAGAATACTTTTATTGCGATAAGAAATTTCGCAGAATTAGATTCTATGACGAAAAAGTCTGGGGATAAATGTAAAAAAATGCTGGGATGAACCAACTGAATAAATTATATATTTATTTATAAAAACTCTAGGATGGATTATTTACGTTTGTGTTGTCAGAGGTATTTTTTAAAAATCTTGGGATGAAATCCTTGGATAACTTCAAGAGGGTATAATAATGAGATAACCCGTATCATAGTCGATTCGATCCCAGTGCATAGAAATAAGTAACTCGATGAAAGCGCGGGAGTTGTATAGCGTTGGGTTGTCCACAAAATAATCTTTGAAATCCGAAAACCTCTATAGTGGCTTTGTTTCACTAAAATTGGATAAATAGTTTTCAAATTAATTAAGAAATATTTATAAGATGGCAGACGGACGGACTGAAAGAATTTGTAATACAAAAATTGAGGCATCCATTTGAAGGGCAGGATAATTCCAAATATTTAAAATTAAACAATTAAGATAATTAGTGGCTTGGTGTTAAAAGCACTTTTAAAAAGGAATTTTAGTTTGAATAATTATTTATTGGTCAGCTTTGACATTGCTTATGTACAATAAGTTATACTTAAATCAAATCACAAAGTTTTTAGTGCTTTTAATGAGACTGTATTAATTACACAGAATACCATCCGTATACAAAGTAAATTTAAACCTAACCCAAATTATTTTCTAAAACAGAATCTACAACAATTTTATTACATATATTTGTTTGGTATACTTATTACGGTGTGCTCTCAAATTTCAACTTTAACCCATATACAGTTACAGTAACATATATGTGTTGACATCGTAATCTAATTCTTTTTATTGTATATCTACAATTATATTCAATACCTGCTATGGTATTATAACCTTCTTATGAGTATTTACATATAGAGGATACTTCATATTTACTTATGATGATAAGATAGCTGTAAGTATATGGATTAGAGTAGATTAATTCGACAAATTTATTTTGTAATTTTATCTTAAAATTTTTCCTTAACGCGAGTAGTTGTATACATCGGACATGTTTTTGTCAGCCAATAGTTTTACAATTTGTTGTAAAAACTAAAATTCCTCCGGCCCCTTTTATGAAAATTCACAGTTTGGTTGCCTTTGCAAAGTGTTTTACAGTTTTAAAGTGTGGTACACCAGTCAGGGATGGGCGAGGTAGATTACGCAGTGTAATTTAAACTCATAAAAATCATGCCGTGCACGGTTAGTAAAGTCGTGCTCAATACCCTTAAACATTTTTTGGCTACGTCTAAATTGGTCAAAGATTACAAAGATTTCATTAATCTCTAATACGAGAGTAAGGATCATGTGGGTGCCTGCTCATTGTGGTGCTGTGGGGAATGAGATTGCCGACTTTTAAGCAAAAGTTTTGTTGGTCCCGAGCAAGCAATTCCTCTATCCTTAATCAATGGTGGTAAGGGCGCTATTAAGAAGTTTGATTTACTTGAACTGGGACTGATGTGGCGTTCTACTCCTAGCTGTCGAAAAGCGAAACGATTCATAATTGAACCCAACGTGAGGTTCACTAAATAAGCGTTATCCTCAAAAAAGAGCCAACTCAGAATTCTGGTTGCACTTATGTGGAAGACTGTCTACACTACCTTTGCAGTCGTCCCAAGTGTTCTCTTACAGATCTCTGAATGTAGATCAGTTATTATCTATTTCTTGGTTTAAACTCTTACAGTTTGCTAAGGCTGCAGTACGCTTCTATGAATTAGGATAGATCCTCAAGGTTTGCACCATAGGCCATTGTGGCATTGAGTGCGGAACCTCTTTTCCAATTGCAAAAAATAATTTAACAGTGTATATATTTTGTTATTAATTTTAAGAATGCTATTAAAACTATGCTCAGATTAAGTATCTTAATGCTCTATTATTTATAAGTTTCGACTACTATAGCTTTCGAAAGTATACCTACTTGTAAATCATTAATTGGCAAGGTTTTAAAGAGACAAAGTTTAAGTGTACGTGGCCAACGTGTAAGAACAGTTTGTATAGCCAAATCATTCAGCAAGGCTATTAAAATTTTACTTTTAACTTTTATTTTTAAAAAAAATTGAAATGAATTCAATTAAAAATAACATTTACGTTAAATTGAATATAGTTCAGAAGTCTTTCTGCGTCATGTTCACTTCAGAGTTGGGATAAATTATAAATTTTTAACGCTCTCATACATCGTAGAGAGTTATTCAGAGTTTTGTTTAAAAAATCGGAAGGTACTGTTTTGATTTACCCGCGGTTTTATGCTGAAAGCTGTTATTTGACTTACCTGACAAGAAAAGAGCTGTTAAACCAATTAAAGCTTTAAATTTCAGTTTACTAAGGCAAACTTATCAATTAAAAAAATTCAATTCAATAAAAATGTTGAATAAAATTTCTGATTTTTAATCAACTCAACTTTTATTTTTTTCAAATTTACCAATGTCATGCCAATGTCAACCACATTTTTGAATGCAAGGAAGCACTCTGAAAACTTGATGTAAGGTAATTCGACAAAATGAGAAGAAATAAGAAATTATATGCAACCATTTTATTGAAGTGAACCAATTGTGGAATTATCTGAACAAATTCATGATCACGTATGCTTGGAATTGAATCAATAGAAACCCTTGTAAAATTTTAAATGAATTTAGGAGTAGTTAAAGTTGTAAGAGCGGTAGTATTATACATCAGGTCGGTTAAAGACGCCATTTTATTTAAGTTAAAAAAGTAAACGAAAATAGCACAGTCATTTGAAGAAAATTAGGGCGTTGTGTTTATTTCATAATAAGGCCCTAATTTTATTTTTAATGAAATATCAGATATAACACCTTATGTTATAATTCGAATTTGTAAACAACATTTAGGATTAATCGTGTAATGTAATCATAATTCTTTTGGTTAATTTATTTAAGTTGAAGTATATGAGACTATATTTAGCAGGATTATCGCATTTTTGGCAAGACACAATTTTTGACATTCTAACTGTTTCAAATCTTATTTCTCGTACATTTTGTCATCATTGTCGATTAAAATACATTGACGGAAATTATATAAAATTATCATCACTCGTATCGGATTGAATTCTAAAGAAATTAGGAATTTCTATTATTTCTAGGTAAAATAGATGAGGCGTAACCGCCCATCCCTGACACCAGTCCTTCCTACACCAAATTGTTAACAACGTACTTTGTGGAACAGAAATCCACAGTGTGTTGTTGAACATAAACTAACAAATGTATATTAGCTTTGCCAGAAGGTAAACAGGCCTGTTACAAATTTTTAATATGTATTAAAACAGATACGTGTACCATATACAAAACATAAAATTATGTTGCCGAAATTGCCACGAATTTGTTGTATGGCACTTCATTGTTATAAAAATATATGTTGAACATAACAAAAGAGAACAATTATTAAATTATAACAAGAACAAGTAATTCTTATTGTTTTAAAAACATTTTAAATTGTCGAAACTTAAACAAAATAATTGTGTATATGCGAGAGCAAATAATCATTCTGACTATATACTCGTATGTATGTACGAACACATTATCTGTGTGTATTGTATTGTCTGTTGCTCGAAGAAAGCATTTTTTTAATTTATTTTTTTTTGAAAAATTTACATTTGGAATGTTTCAGAAACTGATAACAGAAAAGTTTTTCTTTCATTTTCGTGTATAGCGACAGTAGCAATAAAAACTGTTTTATTTGATTTGTTTGGGTTTTTTATTTTTAACAAATTCCATTCAAAAATAAAGTTTTACAAATTTTTATTTGTACGAACGAAATAGAAGTTTTACAATTGTTAGGGAACTAATCAGTCTATCGTTTCAGCATATATGTATGCACAGTCGTCGCTTTAGGATAAAATCACACCTATAGACTATACATAGTATGCAAATCTACCGATTTTGACTCGTATATCCTATATTTGATGAAATACTGTATGTGTACATAAGGTCAACAATATATGCATGACATGGTAAATATATTATTTTTGAAAACAGTATATACAAATTCATAAAACCACAAAAAATGTTCCAGTTTTCCATCCCGACTGGTTTATTAAATTATTTAGTCGCACATTACTGTTTTGCCCTAAAAACATTGGGTAGATATTCCATAAAAATTTGTTTTAATAAAAATTCTACGATGCCGTACATATACCTAGCCAGTAGACGGTTCATGTTTGTGTGTGTGTATTCAGAAAACTATAGATAGATCATAAAATGATGGATATGTAGTTTTTTTTAGTTTACTGTACATATGTACTTATACATGTATATGATACAGTTTCAGATACAATTTTTTTAACAAAAATTATGAATGGTTTTTTCGTGTTTTATCCGAAATTGTACATAGTTTTGTTATACACACAACACACTACACAGTTTAGTACTATACTGTTATGTACGTAATACGTATATCTACCCTAAAAAAGAATAAAATTACAACACATAACTTACAATATTTGCAACAACACCGATAAACCTTTATTTAGTCCATGTTCTGTATGAATATGACGTGTGTACAAAAAAGCCATTCATATTCGTTCATAACAATTAATTGATGTGTAAACTAAAAATTAGGAATTTTAATTATTTCCAGTACGAGTAGTTGTAGATATTAGAACGGCGCGTCATCTATAATCGTAACTGTTATATAACCGTTCAATAGGAATTAGGGCCATTTCTAGGTCAATATTCTATCTATAAGTTCAATTGTTTATCGATATGTATTCCATAATTTCATTACAACAATTAATGTATTTGGGTCTTTAACTGCCATTCAACAGGCAATCGTATACAGTTTGAATCCAACCTCTGAAATGGCATCATATTATATTTATGTATGTACATTGTACATTGATTTGTGGTCAACTACCAAACAAAAAATTTCTGTAGCTAGCACGCGCGATTTACCCACTTTAGACGGTTTTTTGTAAAAATAAAACCGAAAGAGAAAATCAAAAAAAATTGGACAAGTTTTAGTATATACAGGAAAAAAAATCGAAATTTAATTTAATTCATTTTAAGATTTCGTGATGTAAACATCTTGTTTTAGTTTTTGCTTTTGAATATAAAAGTTTTTTCGTATATTTGTTGTATTTGGAATATTTTGTTTTTTAATTATTTTAATGATTTTTATAGAAATTTCATATTTTAAAGATATTTTGAATTTTAAATATAACGGGTGTGAAGTTTGTCCTAAAATTGTCCTAACTTTTTTATCTGAGAATGTATTAGTAAAAATTATAAATCTCTCGTTATTATGAATTTTTTCACAAACTAGTATTAATTTTGCAATAAGAATAATTGAAAATGAAATATTGCCGCATTTTTGGGTAGCTGATGACCATATCTAACTAAAAAATATTAAAGCTCTCTTAAATCTAGAAGATAAGTATCTTAGGACAGGGGTGTTTTATCACGTTGTTTGGTAGTTCAAAATTGAAATATTAAAAAATTTCTCCTACTAAACCAGGGATCGTACCCAGATAGCGATATACAATTTTTGGTAGCTGAGGGCCATATCTAACTAAAAAATATTAAAGCTTTCTTAAATCTAAAAGATAAGTATCTTAGGACTGGGGTGTTTTATCACGTTGTTTGATAGTACAAAATTGAAATATTAAAAAAAAATAAAATTTATTAAAAAAAATTGTATATCGCTATCTGGGTACGATCCCTGGTTTAGTAGGAGAAATTTTTAAATATTTCAATTTTGTACTACCAATCATTGTGATAAAACACCCCTGTCCGAAGATACTTATCTTCTAGATTTAAGAAAGCTTTAATATTTTTTAGTTAGATATGGCCCTCAGCTACCAAAAATTGTATATCGCTATCTGGGTACGATCCCTGGTTTAGTAGGAGAAATTTTTAAATATTTCAATTTTGTACTATCAAACAATTTGATAAAACACCCCTGTTCTAAGATACTTATCTTCTAGATTTAAGAAAGCTTTACTATTTTTTAGTTAGATATGGTCCTTAGCTACCCAAAAATGTATATACACCCTTGTCCGAAGTCAGTTAGCAACTGATAGAGGATTGTTAGTATTAATCGGTACATTAAGGTTTCCGTTCATTGATTTTAAGCAAGTTCATGCTTTCGTTTATACCTTGAGTAAAATTTGGGATTCGTTTTTATTTGAATCGGCATGAACTTTGTAGTTGAATATTATTGTATTTAGATTTCTTGTCTTTGAGCATTGCTAATTTTTCTACGTTTGTTAATAAGACAAATAGTTTTTAAAAATTGATCGGTTTATCCGAATTTTGTTTATTATTGTCACTAATACAAACAAATTTATTTAGTATTAGGACAAACTTCACACTTCTAAACAGACGCGTGAAATTTGTCCTAAATTTGTCCTAATTGTTGTTTTTGTAATTTAGGACAAATTTAGGACAAACTTCACGCGAATTAAATATATTTCGAATTTTCGGATATTTAAATTTTTTCGAATATTTCGAATATTTTTGTTTTTATTTATTTCAGGGATTTTTATACATTTTTCATATTTTAAAGATATTTCGAATTTTAAATATATTTCGAATTTTCGGATATTTAAATTTTTTCGAATATTTCAATTGTTTCGAATATTTCGGATATTAAATTGGTTTTGAAAATTTCGGATATTTGGAATATTTTTGTTTTTATTTATTTCAGGGATTTTTATACCTATTTCATATTTTAAAGATATTTCGGATTTTAAATATATTTCGAATTTTCGGATATTTAAATTTTTTCGAATATTTCAATTGTTTCGAATATTTCGGATATTAAATTGGTTATGAATATTTCGGATATTTGGAATATTTTTGTTTTTATTTATTTCAGGGATTTTTATACATGTTTCATATTTTAAAGATATTTCGGATTTTAAATATAGTTCGAATTTTCGGATATATAAATTTTTTCGAATATTTCGGTTGTTTCGAATATTTCGGATATTAAATTGGTTTTGATTATTTCGGTTATTTGGAATATTTTTGTTTTTATTTATTCAGGGATTTTTATGCATATTTCATATTTTAAATATATTTCGGATTTTAAATATATTTCGAATTTTCGGATATTTATAGTTTTTCGAATATTTCGGTTGTTTCGAATATTTTTTTTTTTTATTTGTTCTTGTTTTCCATTATTATTTATTTAAAGTTTCGATATTTCAGATTTGGAATATTTTTTTAAAATTACATCAAGTATGTTTTTATATACATATTTCTGATTTTAAAAATAATTTGGATTTTAAATATATTTCAAATATTCGGATATTTCGAAAATTAATTTTTCATTATATCAGGTATTTTTACATACTTTTGATAACAGGGATATTTTGGTATTTTGGTATATTTTGAATATTTTTTTCCAGGATTTTTTTAAAATTCCTCATACAACACAAGCGTAAGCAATCCACTCCAATATTTTTAAAATTATATATATAAATTATATAATTGGTTCATCACATAGGATTTTTACATTTATGCTATTCCAAACTTTTTTAATATGTTTAATTTACTGGGTGGAAAAAAAAATTCTTCTGGGCAAGTCGTTGAAAAGATGGCAATTTTCTAACAGCGATTAATTTAAGGACTCTGTAAGCATCCGTTACGACAGCTTCAATAATTTGTTGACTATTTAATTTGCCGCTATATATAAATAAATGTGTCGTCTTTGCCAACTGGTTGGCCTAGCTTTTGTAGGGACGGCCATTTTCTTATATCTATTGAGTTTGGGACATTAGTCATCACTGAGTCAGTATTGATATTTTTTCGACCTTTAAAATTTCCGCAATATAAATAAATAAATTTGGGTAGCATTAACTTATTGTCTTGTTAAACCACTTTTTAAGGTACAGGTTTGCTCTACGTTCAAGATCTAACAAATACATGTCTAGCTCCTATATATGCAGGCAATCATAAAACTATAACAAATCCGTAAGAAGCGAGCATTGTTGAACACATCTTCCAAATGTTAAGAAGAATCACTATATATTACATAAAAAAATTGTTAAAGTTAATGTGGTTTATGCACAACGCTATATAGTCTGGATCTGGATGTTTTATGAATTTTATTTTTTTATTCGTATATATACAAAACATATGTTGAATATATATTTTATGGAATAATATGAGTAATGTAATACAGATATTATTGTTGATGCTATATAATGCTTTAAAAAAATGTTCATGTTTAATAAATAATACGAGTAGAAAGAGAATCTAACTGCAAACACGAATATTGTGTATGTTTCTCGTTTTGAAATATTTGTTTATTAATTTTTATATTTTATTTTCACGAAAAACCGTATAAATATTTATGTTTAAAATTTTTTTATTTCAACTTTTCCATTTATAAATCATTTTTGCTTCTGAATGCATACGTTTTAGGCCTGTTGGATATTTAGTGTACATAATTTTGATAATTATAACTACCATAGAGGTTAAATTTCATAAAGCATAAAAAGCTTTGTGTTGAATATATTTCAAATAAATTTAAGATATTTTTAGATCAAAGGTAGAAATATTTTAACAATACTTTTGAGACCATGTCAATACGTTATAAATTTACTATACCGAAATAACACTTGTTTCAATCCATCCATTATCATATTTTTTTTATTTTATGTAATCTCAACCACAGACGCAGGCACAACATATAAGAACATAAAAAATATGTAATTTTTTGTTTATTATGTAATATGTATATATGGAAATAGCACTTTAAAAATTCAACAAAGTATTATTATTGTTCCATCCAACCTTTTTTTGTTGTTGTTGTTGTTATTGTTGCTGTTTCGGTTTGAGTGTGTGATGTGTTTTAGAAAGAAACATGGATTCTTTTGGAAAACCAAATATACACACACAATATAAGACCTATATATTATATAACACACACAGGCACGCACACACAGCCACATACACACAAAACAATAGTCTAACAAATTGGTATGAGATTTTGTGGACAATTTTTTTTTAACACACATCACACAACAACAACAAGAATGACACGGGAAAAAATGAAAATTTTACTTTGCCTTCAGTGTCGTGTGTTCATAATATGTGGATACACACACATACGTGTAATAAAAATGAAGGTGTCAAGTAGTTGATCTTTTTAAACATTTTTTTGTTCTCTATTTGTGTACAAAGAAATAATACATTCCCTTCGTACATCTATATATAGTATACAGAGACGTCTCTAGAGTAATATCTGCCTGTTCGCATTCAGCTTTTCTATATATAGATCTTGAAGTCTTGAACTTTTTTTTTTTTTTTTTTGGTTAAAAAAACTCTCGTAGATTGTTTTGTATATCTTTTTTGTATGTACGTACATAGTTCTGTCTTCTGTGTGATAAAATGGTTGAATTTTTTCATAATAGCTAAAGAATAAAGGAAAACTAGGAAAATGAAAAGTATACGTCGTATATGTATATGTATATATAGGTATATACAGATAGACAAGTGTGGAATATATAAACTTTAACATAAAACAACAACTTATCTAATATGTTGCTGTACGTATCGAAAAAATAAAGTTTTATGTTTTGTAATAAACGAAAAAAATTCTTCTTTTTTTTTTTTTTTTTGAATCGATTATGTAAATGTCTATCATTATACATTCATGATATAACTGTACATATATGTATACACATATATAATGTTCAAGTACTTCGGTAGTTTAATTTTTTTTTTTGGTTCTTTTCGAATAATGGAAAAACTATATTTGGCATATACTCATATACATGCAGAAATAAATTTTCTATTTGTGAACAATACCTAATTTAATTCATATCAATTTTGTTGCCATATATATGTATGTACATATGTATGTATATATATACGTACTACATACATAGTATGTATCGATGATGGTATAAAAAAATAATGTGAGAAACGATTTCATAAAATGAATTTTTTATTTTTATTTTTTCTAAAAATGTAGACATGTACGAACTTTGTATTTTGGAAACAGGCATCTCTTATACACAATTAATTTTATTAAAATTGTGCTTAAACATGAAAAATTGATAATAATATGCATAGTTTTTGTGCATGATAACTTGAAGTTCATATATGCGGTATAAATCTTATTTATATAAATCGGAGGCTCAAAATTTATTTTGACGTAAACCATGCATGAGATAAAAACATACATCACATATAATTTAATAACAAATTAAAAAATTTAAAATTAATGTTAGATTACACATCATTTTTGATCCAGATGTTTTTTAGGTATTTTAGAAATTATCAAATCATCTGAGAATTTCAAAAATTTTAATTAAAAATAATTAATAATTTCAATACATTTAATTATTTTGATAATTATATGAATTTAAAATTTTTTTTACAAAAATTTATTAAATCTCAAACGTATGCCTATTAACTGGGGACAAATTAACTTTTTCGTACGGAAAGGTTCGGCCAATTTCAATCAAATAAATATTTGTACGGCTGTTAATTAATTATTAAAGTTATTAACATAAATAATTTTCGAGTTCGAGAATTCCGATAAATATGAATTCTTAAAATATTTAAAATTTTAAAACTATTTAAAATTTCTATAATTCCATTTTAAACGATTATTTTTGTTAGAATTCTTACAAATTTTAATTTTTTTAAATATTTCTAAAATTCTTCATATTTTTAAAACTTAATAATTGTTTAAGACTTAAATTCCTTAGAAGTTTCAAATATTTTAATTTTCAAAAAAATCCGAAGCTAATAATATGTATAAAAATACTTATAAATAATTTTTTTTTAATTCTTTTTATTGTTTATAATTCTTCAAATTCTTAAAAATCTTCTAGTTCTTTAGAGCAGCTTAGCTATTGGCCGATCTGAAAATTAATAATTTTTTTACAATATTGGTATAAATTGGTCTTCTTACCCGATAAAAATATTCCTTAATTTTGAAATTGTTTAATTGTTTTAGTTCCTGTTACCCAGAAATGCAATTGTGTAGGTCACGCTGGAATTTAAATGCTCGTTCAGAATTCGGGTCATTTTCTAATGAGTTGCAATGTTGAAGACCTTCTCGAATTATTTTTGCAGTGAGCGGGTCAGGTTCACTGTCTTCTACATCTCTATTATTTTCCAGATCTAGAATCGGATCCAATAATTCGATAACATCATCATCACTTAAGGCCTTGTGCACAAACAATTCATCGACATCATTCTCGTTAAATGTATCAAAACTATCGCCACCAATTTCATGGGCTAAAGCAATAATTTCAGCAGAAACCGTCGATCCTTGATTAATTGCATTTCTGTTTGTAATGCATCGATTGTGTTTTCCAACACGCATTTATTTTAACACGCCCATTTCCACGCATCGCGCGTCTTATTTCACCGATAGCAGAAGTAGCATGATTGGTACAGTCTGAAATCAAAAAATGTTTCCAAACGTCTGTAAGTGTAACTGGCCATTATCAAGTTGATTCAAAATAAATTTGAAGGTTCGTTTTACATAATATTTTTAAAAGTGGCAATTATGCCTTGATCTAATGGCTGAATAAGGCCCGTTGTATTAGGTGGAACAAACGCCATAATCACATTTAAAATCCAGTCCATTTTGCTTTAAATAAACTTCTACTTCCAGGATGAAACAATTATTAAATTATTAAATCCAAGCCTTTTTGTTCGCCATCCAATTCACTGGTAATTTTTATAAATCTTTACCCTTTTGGGCCCGTGGTCTTAGCGATTGATTATTAAGCAGGGGTTTAAGCATCCGATCTCCCGATTCATTGCTACAAAGTAGATTGGTTACTTTATTTGTGGCTGCTTTTAAACCACTTGCTTTTTTCTCAGCTTTTGAAATGTATGTTCGAGTGGGCATTGTTTTCCAAAATAACTCCGTCTCATCTACGTTAAAAATCTGATCGGAACAACAATTGAAATGTTAAAATTTTTAAAGTTCTTCATTTCTGAAAGGTCAAAACACTAAAATCCCATAATTTATAAAATCCATAAAAAAATTTAAAATCCATAAGACATTTTTTGAAGTTTCTTAATCATTTCAAATTTGTTAAATTATAAAAATAGTAATTATAAGGTTTTTATAAAACTGTAAGAAATTAAAAAATTGATGAGATATTTAACATTTTTGGTGATGTTTAAGAATTTTGAAAATGTAAGGTTTTAAAGGTAGATATATTATATTCATGTCTATTCTGTAGCTTGGTTGGAAAATTTCTACTGGGAAAAAAATTCCATTGCGGAATTTAATTTACTATTCTGTATCACGCTGGACTGGAAATTTCTGTTGCAATTATTTTGTGCTATTTTTAAAAACTTACTGAATAAATTTAAATAACCCACTTGTGAGTGGTTCTCAAGCATTTAAAAAAATGTTTTTATGTATGTTTGCAAACATAAATAAAAATAAAAAAAATTTACAGGAATAAAAAGATGACACCAATTCGGAAAGTTGTGATCATTGTTAACAAATTTTACTCGAAGAACTCACTAAAACCGTCTAAAAATTCCAATGAGATCCAGTTACAGATAGCAAAATACCAATAAAATTAAATTGAGATTTAAAATTCCTTCGTATTGAAATTTGTTCAACGTGTCACCATTTTTCCAACAAAACAAGATACAGAGGAGTAAATTGTCCAATTAAATCTTTTCCAGTGAAATCGAGTTACAAAATCGACATGAATAATTGTTTAAAATTTGAAATTTTTATGAAATTGAAGGAATTTAAAATAACATTTAAAGTTCTATGTATTCTGTTTATAAGAACTTTAAAGTTCTAAGAATGCTAATTCTGATATTTCTAGTAGTTTTCTATTTAAAGGATTTTTAAATATATACTCTTATGTTTTAATTATACGAGAATTATTTTACTTATTTAAAATTATTAAAATTAATAAATTTATCAAAAATTTTATAATTATGATAATTATGAATTTTATTAAAATTAATAATATTTTATAATTTTTTTTCTTATTTCTAATAAGTTTAGAGTAGAGTGACTGCTTCAGCACACTTAGTCCGGCGACAGGCCGGTTTCTATTTATTAATGTTTTTAAAATTGTCAATATTAAAATTTATAATATTTTAATAATTTATTCTTAAAATTATAAAAATACTAATTTTATTTAAAAAAATGTAACTTTTACAAATTTTATGTTTTTTGAATTTTTTAAATTATATATAATCCTTCAAATTCTTATTAATAATTTATACAATTTTAAAATTATTTAATATAAGAATTCAAAATTGCTAAATTTTGTGTGATAGGATTACTTTTTGAATCTGTAAAAACTTTTATAATTTCTAAAATTTTAGATAACATAATTTGATTGTGGTTTTTCGAATCCTTTATTTTTAAAAATTAGAATTATAATCTCCAAATGCTTAATGAAACAATAAACCAATGTTAAATTTATTTAAGTTATTAAAATTATTAAAACTTTGTTGTACGTTCTGCATGGCAGACGATGCAGGATTCGTTGTCATTTCAGTTCATATATTTGTAAGTTGATTTTAATGATTCAATTTTTTAAACTATTTTAAGTCCTAATCTATATAAGTTCCAGTTATTTACAATTTTATGAATTAAAATAAATTTGTGAAAGATTTCTGAATTTTAATATTTGTCATAATTTTAGAGAATTTTTATATATTTTATATTATTGAAATTTAAAAAACATTAATCAAAATTCTAAATTTTTTAAAAATTATAAATACTGTCACTTTAATAGTTTTATTTATACAATATTTTAAAGAGTAAATAGTTAAAAAATAATTTTCTTTCTAATTTATCAATTCAAGAACTATAAGAATTTTAATAATTTTAAGAATTGATAATTGAAGAAAGTAATTGGCGGTTTAGTTTAATTGCAATGAAATAAAAATTTTTACGGTACAGTTAATTATTAAAACTTAATGCATTTTAATGTTTTAAATTCGTTAAATTCTTAGAATTTTCAAATGTTTTAAATTTTTTAAAAATTCCAAAATTCAATATACATATTTAAAAAAATTTTTAAATTTTTTTAAATTCTTAAATTTTTTTTCATTTTTATAATTCTTCAAATTTTTAAGATTCTTATAAATCTAAAATTGATTTTTTGACGATAAAATTGAATGCTCTGGATCCTCTGAGTTGTACTAAAATAAATAAAGAAGTGAGTGACTCCGTTAATGACTTAGAATTTTCAGATATTATCAAAAAAATCTATCTAAAGCTGATTTTTTAAAATATTTTTTCGAGTTCGAATATTTTTAAAATTTTTATTACATATTTCAAAATTTTAAAAAAATTTTATATTAAATAAATTTATGGAATTATAAATATTTTCTATCGGTACAAGATAAAATCATATCAGTTAAATGTTAAGTACAAACCCCCATATGAGTTTTTGTAAATTTATAGTCCACAATTAATAATTCAATAAATTTATTAAAAGTTAGTTTATTTAAACATTTTTAATATTCTTAAAGGAATTTGAGCTCTTAAATTTTTTATTGACGTACTTTTCTAAAACTCCTCAAATATTTTTGTTTTATTTTATTTTTAATTCATTAAAAATAATTAAACTATAATTTTTCAAATCTCGAATATCTTAAAGTCCTAATTTTCTTAAAAGTTAAAATACTAAAATCCATGTAAATTAATAGTTTATTAAATGTTTAATAATTTTTAAACCATGAAAATGATAAATTAAAAGATTTTTAAAGCTGTAAGAATTTAAAAATTGATGAGAAATACGAAAATTTACGATTTAATTTTTTTTTAAGAATTTTGAAAATTTTAATAACCATTTTAAGATATAAGCATGTGTATTGTTTTGTATATACAAATTTGTGGATTAAAAATCAAATATCAGTTATAATATTTTTCATAAATTTAATATTTTTCTAAAATTAAAAGGATTTACATTTTTTACTAGTACTTTTTAAAATTCTGGATTTTAAAAAATATAATAATTTTATATTTAAAGGCTGTAAAAGTTATATTCTTCGATATTTATATTTAAAAAAATTGCAATTTTTAAGTTCATGAAACTTTAAGAATTATAAGAATTGGTATAAATGAATGGTTATTATCGTCATTATAAGATAAAAATTAATTGGGTTTTACATTTTTAAGAGTTTTATAATTTTAATAAATTTATTCTGTCTTTGTATTTTAACTATATTAAAGTTTTAATGAATTTTATGAATATTAATTAGAATTTGAATGATTTTTTTAATTAAATTAAATTGATGAATTAAAATATTAAGAAGACCTAATAAATATTTTGAGAATTCCAATTGCTGTTAAATTATAAATACTAAAGAATTTAAAAAGTTTAAAAAAATTAAAATGTTAGTAAATTTTTTAATTGTTTTTTAAAATTTGATATTTTAATATTGAGAAGAGTTCAAGAATTACGAGTTGTAAGTTTTCTTAAATTTTTAAAATTTGTAAAATTTTATGATTTTTAAAAATTATAAGGCTCATACAAATTTTAACAAGAATTAGAATTAATGATTATTTAATCGAACTGACCATGTTTATGATGTTACCTGGACATTTTTAGATAGTTAAAGAATTTTTAAAAAATTGATGAATTTTATAAATTTTATAAATTTTAGGAGTATTAAGATTAATGAAATTTAAATAAAATAAAATGCAATTTACGTATTTTTGATAATTTAAAAATTTAATTTATTTAAAAAATTTAAAACATTTTTTAAAATCATAAAATATAATGGAAGTATTTTTATATACCCGAATTTTAAAAGTGTGTATAAATAAAATTCTAGACTTTTTAAAATTTTCTTAAAATTATTAAAATATTTAAAATTTAGAATTTTTTTTTAAAACTAATGTCGGTCTAGAGTCCTGAAAGTATGTTATATTTAATAATTAATAAAATTAATTATTGATTTTACCACAAAACATTTAAAATTATTAGAACTTATGAACTAAATTTTCTAAAATTTTCAAAATTTCTAATTATTGCAATTTGTTAACCTTTGATTAAAATAATCCAGAAACCTAGACTGGATATGAATTTTTGATAAATCAATGTGTGGTTGAAATTCCGAATAATCTAAACCAATTATCCAATAAACCAATATTGAACGTAACATTCAGCGACAGATGATGAATATCGTATAGTTTAATTAATCATGGTATTTCTCGTAAACCATTTGTGCCAAACAGCATCAATCATATTATGTATGTATGTATATCCAAAGTAAATATTTAATACATACATATATGATTACCCCCATATACATATATGTATATGTATGATATTCGTATTGTGTTACAAATCCAAATATTGCTTAATCAAATCATTTATCAAAACAATAATTAAATGTGATTTACACTCCCTCATTTTCACCAATATGATGGCACCAACAAAAACTATATAATAACATAATGTATTTATTTCCCATTTGATAATTATAAACACAAATAAATCAACATTAGCACAGACACACACACACGCATACACACACACACACGCACACAAGGAAACGAACCCTTTTCAAAGTCAAATGTGGTTTTGTTAAATTTTTGTTGATCAAAAGGTAACATTTCCTGTTTCATCTATTGTTTTTGGTACATAGCTATATTATATGCTACACACAGGATCTAATTTTATTTGAACTTTTGATTATAATTTCTTAAATAAATACATGACAAGAGACACATAAATACTTGTAAAGTGATAGTTAATTAAAAAATATATTTTTTTTTATTTTGTTTCGGTTCGTGTTGATTGTTCTGTGATATTTTATGTAAATATCATAAAGGATTATCCTTTTTTGTTGGTGTCTGTCTCTCTATGGTGTTTATACAGTGTTTATGTTGGTTGAACACATTTTGATTTTTGGGTTCTGATTTAACAAAACTATACAGATAGTATATACTATTTCGTATTTCACTATGATGGGTAGTTCTACTTTAATAACACCAATTGTAAAATTGAAGATATAACTATGTATATACTGTTTTTATTAGATGTTGTTGTTACTGCATTTTTTTATTTCTTATATACGTAATATATAGCAACACCACAGCCGTTAAGGAGCACCACAACATGTGAGCAAAATATTTTAGAAAATTCATAAAATTCCTATCTCTTTTGTACACATAAAACTATATTATATATTGTATACAAGAATATCAAGTTGATTAAAAATTCATTACGAATTCAATAAGAGCAGAGAGAAATATTTTTTATTTTTTTTATACACAAGCATCACATATAAAAAAAAAAAAAATGCTTGAAATACTAAATTTATAGCATTAATTCAAGAGTATTGCAGCAATATCAGTTTATACCAGCAGCCGGGTTAATAAATATTATAATAAAAGCACACGGGGCAAAAAAATAACAAAAATCTATGGATACAAAAATTTCATTTAAAATTTATAATCTCGTAAGAAACTTGAAAATTATTTTGATGTTGATAAATAAGATTATGCTGTTGAAATCATGCTTCTCAATCTTTCAATTATCTTAATTTATGGTCTGTATATATGTATATTGAATGTTGTAAGGTAATAGAAAACTCAATTTTGATTTTATTTCAATTTATTCTGAATCTAGATCCGTAAATGAAGTGAAATCTATGGCGAGAGTTTGGTATATTTCGACTGTGTTAAGTCAAACACAGCAAATATTTTTTGTTTGTTTAAATCGTGAGAACTTCAACAATTGATTATATTTTCTCTGTTAGTAAGTTACTGATTCTTAGGTACTGATGACCATATTAAGGTTTTTTAAGATTAGAAAATTCAGATTTAAGCAATTGCCTTGCTATTGTACAAACTTACGCTTGTTTATTCATTGATTTTCAGGTTCTGTGAATTAAGAATCGACATAAATCGATCTATTGAATCTCGATAAAACACAAATATTGAAAAATGTATCGTAGTAATGATTTGATCCGAGAATTCCACCACAGAAATTATCGGAAATAAAATAATAAATTACTTAAATTTTAAAAATCGAAAATTTTTAAATTCTTATAATTATAAAAATTCATAAAATTTCCATAAGCGTGAGAGTCTTGAAATTCTTAAAAATCTTAAATATCCTTAATTTTTATAATTCTTGAAATTCTTATTAAATTTGAAATATCTTCTCAACATTACATCTTTTATGATTGATTATTAAAAATTTTAAAATTCTCTGTCGGTATGATTCGGTAAATATTGTTGAAAACAGTAAAAATTTAAGTTTCCTTTTAATATTTAAAATTATTCAAAATTATTAATATTTATTAAGAAAAAATTGACAACAAATTTAAATCCTTAAAATTTTTAAACTTGAGATTATAAAACTAAATTAAATAAATTCTTAAAATATTTATCAAAAATCCTTGAATTTTTAAAATTTTTGATTTTTAAATTTTATTAAGTTACTGTAATTTTAAAATTGATCAAAGTTTCCTAAACTTTTAAAATATTAAATATTTTAAAAAGCTAACAATTTTTGAACATATTTGAATTATTAAAAATTTGGTAATTCTTAAAATTTTTATTACAGTTTGAATTTTAAAGTTCTTGGACAGATTTCTTTTTGCACGAGATTTTACGAGGGCTAACTCTCCTATACCAAAAATTTTTAATTCTTGAGTTTTTTTGAAAGATTCTAGTAATGTTGAAAACGTTTAAGTGTTAAATTTAATTTCTTAAAAAAAATTAGATTATTTTAAAAATATTTAAAATTTTCCAAACTTTTAAAATCCCAACTCTTTAAACTTTTAAGTTCCTATAATTCATTTCTGAAATTTTAAACTTTTTAAGATTCTGAAAAGTTTAAAAAAACTTAAAACTTTCAAAAATAGTCAAGTTAGAGTTTTTAAAAAATTTGTAGTTTTTAAATTGTTACTAAAGTTCTTAAAAATCTAAAAATAATTTACAATTCTTGGAATAATTCTTAATTGCAACAAACTTTTAGCTTCCTAATATTATTTAGAGTCGTAAATTTTTAATTTAGAATTATTTAAATTATTATGTCTAATTTAAAATAGTTATGAAAAACATAAATTTTTTAAAATTTTAAGAAAAAATTATATTTTAAATTTTTGTTTAATGTTAATTAATATTTACTGTCATTCAACTGTTAAAACATAATATGTAGTTCTAATTTTTTTCTGTGTCATCTACACGGTGATCAACGTGAAACGTTTAAAGGCAAGGATTAATAATTTTTTTAACCAATTATTAAAACTTTTAGAGCCTAAAAATATTTAGGTTTCTTATAATTGATTTATTATAAAAGTTCATAAAATTTCTTAAAACTTAAAAGTTTTTATAATTTAAATTCTCAAAATTATTAAAACTTTTGAAATTATTTTTATTTTTGTAATTTTCGCACTAATTAAAATTTTTGAGATTTAATATTCTTAGAACTAGAATTGCATAAAAGAACATTATTTTTTTGTTTCTAAATTGTAGTGTTTTTATTGTTTTCGAATACTAGAAACTTCAATTTTTAATGATTCTTGAAATATTAATTAAATTTTTTAAAATTGCTGAGATTACTAAAAAATATTGCAATGCACAAAACTCTTGTAGTTGTTAAAATTTTTAGAATTCTAAAATTTACGCAATTGGAATTCTTACAATTATTATTAAAATTCTTCCAAAAACTGGACATTTTAGAAATCTTTTTATAATTTTCTAAAATAATTCAGGACGGATTGATTAACAAACGGAATTGTCCTGGTGTAAGATTGTATTTTGATATGCAATTTTTAAAATTCTAAAAAATTTGAATATTTATTAAATTTAAAATAAAAACAGATTAATTGTTAAGATTTTCATGATTCTTGAATCTCCATGGTTAAAATTATTCAAATTTTAAAATTTTTATAATTCAAAATTCTTGAAAATTTGTTACTCCCATTCGCATTTTTCCAAAAATTTCGTAATTGTTAAAATTGTTAAAATTCTTATTTTAGTTTAACATACTTGAAATGACTCTTATTGCATCAGAATTTTGGATTATCAGTAATATTTAAAGTCGTATATATCCGTTTAATGTTGATAATTTTTTATATTTTAAAAATTAAATTGTTGAAATTTTTAAAATTGTAAAACAATCAAAAATAGAGCAAACATTTTTACTAAATCTTATCATTTTTAGCCAACGCAAGTGAAGTTTAACCTAAGTACGTCCTAAGTTTGTCGTAAAACAAAATAAAACAAATTATGATCTGTTTATGTGAAAGAAAAAATTAATTAAAAAAAAATAATAATTAAATTTTTTTAGTAAAATTAAGAAAACTGCATTTAAATTGGTAAGTCATTATTTTATAAAAATATGAAAATGTAAGCAATTAAATCTGTACTCTCAGAACCAAAATAATTAAAACCTTCCATAATTAAGTGGGAAATATACTTGGAATTGGACATACTAAAGCAGAAATACAAACATTTTCTGGTATTCCTGTTCCGCGGCCACTTTAGTGAACGGTGGTTTTAAATAGAGTTGAGTTTGATCTAAAGGGACTAAGATTTTCCGAAAAACGTTAAGGACACAAGTACGAACCATTGGTATTAAATATTTCTGCTCATAAAGGATCAATCCAAATATTAGGAATATTAAGTTATTTTTTGTTTTAGTAAATTAATAAATTAAAATATAATTAAATTTAAAAAATAATAAATTAGTAAATTAAATAGTTTATAAATCGAATATTAAGTTTAAATAATTAGTATTTATTAATATAATTATTCATACATTATTTTATTTATTAATTTTAAAATTTTATAATTTTTTAAAATAATCTTTTGATTCCTTTATTTATTATTCTGGTAATTTACTATTTTAATAATTTATCATTAAATTATTAATTATTATTATTTATTAATTTGATAATTTACTAACATTTGGTTTTGTAATTTATTAATTTATCATTTAATTAATTAATTTTGTAACCTGTAAATTTTTTAAATACAATTTTTTTAAATTGGTTTATTTATCAATTTAAATTTTTATTTATTTATTAATAAGTAATGGTAGTTACCCCAACCGGAACCGCTCTAATATACCAGCCATTGATTGATTTTGGAAAACGACGAAACCACTTTGGGTATCAATTAAATTATCAGTTATATTCTTGTCTGTTTAACTTAGATGTTTGAGATCATTTCCTATATGGCGGCTGTCTGTGTATATTAGCTTTAAAAAAGTTAGCAAGATGAAAGAGGCATGCATTAACCTTATTGGAGTAGTTCATCTGTTTATTTTCTTAATTACTTCTTCTAGCTTATTTGTAATTTTTCTCGATACTAATTAAAAATTAGTTTAAAATTAGTTTTGTTTGAAACAACTTAAAATTTTTATTATTACGGATTTAAATACAATATTGATTTATTGTGATATTAAGGCTTATCTTAAGTCTGTAAGGAAATTATAAGGAATGCAATATACCAAATGAATACTAAAATTGTCCGCAGAAACACCAGGAAAATAAAAAATAAATCCGATATCACTTTACCCATCGCGTACGGAACTAGTTATAAATTTTCGAACTGAAATATCCTTCATCGCTATAATTATGAATTTGAAATTCTTAAATTTGCCAAATTTTTAAAACCTTTAAAATTCTTAGAATTTTTTAAATTTTAATTCATAAAGTTCATAATATTATTAAAGTGTGCTCGTAATATATCGTAAGCGATTATAATACAATAGTTCGAAATTAATATTGATAATGGTAAGCTAGTTAAAAAAAATGAGAGAAACATTTTAGAGCGGTAGTACAACTGTCTCCCAGCGATACGTTCCAATTCAAAAATTCATTATTAATCCGTAATGCCGTTCGTGACAATTTTAAAGATATTTTTTC
Source organism: Tipula unca (assembly GCA_951394425.1). NCBI lineage: Eukaryota > Metazoa > Arthropoda > Insecta > Diptera > Tipulidae > Tipula > Tipula unca. Next base: position 23,408,464 of record OX596381.1, on the reverse strand, counting down.
AATGAATTTTAAGTTTTTCCAAAAAGAGCGGTCATATTTTAAAAACAAATTATAGTTGTCACTCCAGGACTCATCCGAAAAAACACAAATACTTACACATTAAAAACACACAACCGTGATTTCACCATCGGGAATTGAACCCGAAACCGGTTGAATACCAAACTACCAATGCTATAGGTCACTATATTTACTGTATTTTCGGTTTCACTCATTGTTCGTCTGTCTAGTCTGCTAGAGGGTCATAACTTTTGAACTATATTCGGTTAGAAGAAACTCGCGCGTGCCGAAAACAATTACTCTGCATTCAACGAGCAATTCAGTCTAAAACTAAACGTAATCCAAGCCAATCACGCCACTTCTATTTTATTATAGTTAATTTAACACGGATATCCAGCATTTTCAAACTACCGATAACGTTGTTACTTTTCTCAGAGTTAACGAAACTCCTCGGCTAACATCGGGTAAATTCAACGGCTTACTATCCATTAGGCAATGTCATGGGCAAAAGCTCACACCGACAGATCAAATCTGCTCTCAAGGTTCGACACAACACAATTAATTAGATCTCAAAAGTACCGGCCATGTAATTCTTAATTAATTGACTTAATTTTGTTTCTGAAATAGTAGTTAAGTTATCTGTGGAGTAAAAAATAATAAAAATTCTCGACACCAAAATTTAATCAACTTGCCAAGCCCTCACATAGTAACACACACAGATTATAACTTCCATTACCCGTTCCATGCTAATACGGATTCGTGTTCAAGAAGGCTATAAAAATTACCGAGTTATTAAAAAGCCATAAATCGTTCAGATAACCAGAAATTGTTCGCTAAATGTGCCGTATGTGTGTCGGTGTTCTATTATCAAGTTTTGACAAAATTTTGGGAATATGTTTTGTTGGATGACAAAAGGTACGCGAAATTGGATTTGAAACAAGTTAGCAGGTCAAAAGCAATATATTTTACCAAAAATAGTGACAATGGGTCCGCTAAATATACAAGCACTTCAAATTAGATAAATTTGAAAAAAGAGTTATAATTGCAAGCGATTTGCAGTTGTGGACTCAAGAACCAAGTCTTTGTCACATCCTTCACAGTTACGCGGCGAATGTGTACGTAAGAGAATGACGACAGAAACGTATTTTGTCTCTAGTACGTTGATACGATAAGCAGTAAAATGTTGGCCTGATTAAGCTACAGTTAAAATACTCTAAAGCATGGAACAGATTTTGTATCGTTCTGGTTTTGGATTCAGTTCCAAAAGATGCAAAACTGCGCAATGGCGCATTTTATTTCAAATCGTTAAAATATCGTAGGTTGTTGACATTGACTTAATTGTCGATGTTGAAAAAATATTGCCATGTAATCTACGTATTATTTTACGCGTCGACAACCGAGTAGATTACACGGGGTAATCTACCTCGCTCATCCTTGATTCTATACGAGATCCAAATGTGATGCTAAAAATTTAATTTTATAAATTTAATGTTTCATTTTAATTCCATTAATTCAAACCTGTATCATTTTAATTCAATGGCAATACAATAAATTTTCCAGTTCGCTGTTGACACGTTCCAACACAGTAGCGAACGAAATTCTAATCTCGAAGTTTTAATTTATGCGGTGTACCTGCCTAACACCGGTTTTCTTCACTAAATTAGTGGCTATACTAAATTGATGGCTAGTTGACAGCTGCCATTAATAAATGAAAACCTCTGCCTGCCTAATTATAATCAAATTGTTAACTTTTCAGATGCCAAATTATCCATTTGCTGACATATTTCTAATATCGGTAACTCGTAAATTTTGAGTTTTACTTATTAAAAACTTATTGCTGAACAATAATCAAAATACATATATAAATTTACAGGATGTTATATGAAGATTAGATTACCTTCTTGTGATTATCTGGATGTGCGTAATACTAGCACATATTCGTATAAATAATTAAAATTGGATTTGGATGGAAATTTGATTTGTGATTGTCTGATTCATAGATACATTCCTCCACGTATTCCATACCGATTTTACGTGGTTAAAATATAAATTTATTCAAACATCGTAGAATAAAATTTGAAAAAATAAAATATTTCTATAATCGATCAAAATCATGTACAGAGCAAAATTTATGCGTGTGACAAAAACACTTTGCGGAAGAAACGTAACCAAATATCCTTATTAATTAATATATACGAATTATCACCCTAATATACAGCCACATGAATATTAAATTTCTTTTATCTAAAATCATAGGCAACTAACACAATTATGAATAATCCTGCCTAAAACCAAACCTATATATATGTATAATATAACTACCAAACCGCCATATATATACATAAAAGTGGTTACGCACCCGTCTTCCTATACATATACCTATACTTCCTAATCTAAATTATATTTGCGTTTATATATACGATTCAAATTTTATTAATCCTCAATTCAAAAAATAAAAATGAAAATATGAAAAAAATATTCCAGGATATTATCGAATTTCCCTATATACGAGTACAGTATATAGAGGTAGTATAGAGCTACCTAGCTGCTTTGCAATACATCGTACGTATATTATGTAGTATCATTTTTCATCCTTTCGGTAAATAAATCATCCAAAATGTATATCATTAGGTAAGTTATATTTTATTGTGTTCTCCATAAGCATGTATGTATGTATACGAGTACGCATGCATACATATATGTATCAGATGGAAAATTCTAAACAAGGCACCATATATGATATTGTACGTAGCTATGGATGTACCTACATATATACCAAAAATCATCGAGCACACACAACAATAACAAAAAAATGTTTTCGGTTCTTCTATTTTTTGTTCGTTGAAAAAGGTGTTTCCGCTTGACATGGGTTAAGCTCATAAATTTGCATAATATTGATTTAGCTTTGCCCTTTGTTCCATGAAAAAAATAAAAAACCAAAATAAAACATTTCCCATTCGTTTTTTTTTCTGGTGTGTGTTCCTGTGAAAATTCTACATTTTTGTGTTTTCGGTTGATAACGATATACACACATATATATATATATACATATATGACAGCCAAATATGTATATAGATAGGAAAAATTGGAGGAAAATCTTTTGTTATTAGAAAATATACAAGTATTATAAATATACAAAATGTACACGTCATTCCCAAATTCGATATCTCTTTATTCGCTACGACACTAAAACAATATATGCATATATGTACATACATCTATATATGTATATACGATCCTTGTACCGTCAATAAAGTTATCAACATCGACTGAAATGTCTAGAGAAAAACTAGTAAAAATAAAAACTATAAATTACATCCAACTTGTGCTCTTCCATCACCTGAGCAACAACTATATTGACATGTATATACACTACTATATAATATTGATCAGCCGTGGGCAGCATTTGGAAGAAGACGGGCGCACAGCATTTTGAAATTCAATCGATGGCTGGCATTAAACCAGCATTAAAAAGTATTTTATGGTTATTCAACTGTTTTTTTTTGATTATCAATAATGAGATAGTGGTTAGTGGGATTAGCGGTCGAATTAAATTATATTTCCACAAGCTTTTATGTGATGATTTCAATGGTCTTCAGAAAGAAGGTTTTACTCAAATTGGTGATGAAACTTCAATTTTGAAATTTATTACACAATACCCATCGCAACATTAGTACGGATTATAGGGCAAAACTGTACTCGATAAAATCGAGTGTTCCCCCTAAAAAAAAATTCGAAAGGAAAGAAATTGTGACCTCATCGACGACTTGACTTGAACTTGATATTGCTTTTAAACACTCTGTTCATATATTTGTTTCAGTTATGTTTCATCAAGCTAAGTTCTTAATACGAAACATCTAATATTTTTTAGCAAATAGTTTTTAAGGTTTATAAAGAGTGTCCCAAAATTAACGCAAAATTTAACGCAAGCCCAAAAATAATGAAAATAATGTTTTAACTTCGTCAACTGTTAAGAGATTAATTGTAAAATTCAAGGAGACTGGATCAGTTGGAAACGCTAAACACACTCCAAAAACAAGCCGTTCAAGTGTCAATATCGAAGCAGTGCGTGACAGATCAGTCACTAAAGATCTGTGTCTTCATGCTTACAAAATTCAATTAACGCAACAACTGAAGCCTAATGAACATGCACAGCAAGGCCATTAGGCTTTTTCGAGCAAAATCATCGTAAGCGATGAAGCACATTTTCACCTTGATGGCTTTATTAATCGCCAAAATTGCCGCCTTTGGGGTACAGAGAACCGACATGTGATTGTCGAAAAACAAATGCATCTACAGCATGTCACTGTTTGGTGCGGATTTTGGGCTGGAGGCATCATTGGGCCATACTTTTTTGAAAATGAGGCTGGTCAACCAGTAACTGTTACTGATGCTCGAAATCGCGACATGACAACACACTTCTTTCTGCCTCAGTTGGATGATATAGACATAGACGACATGTGGTTTTAACAAGATGGTGCCACATGCCTTACAGCCCGTGAAACAATTCAATTACTGCATGAGACATTTCCTAGTCATGTACTCTCTCGTTTCGGTGATCAGAGTTGGCCCCCTAGACCTTATGATTTAACACCATTAGATTTCTTTTTATGGGGTTATCTGTAAGTCAAAGGTTTATGTCAACAAGGCCGCAACTACCCGTGCATTACAGAAGGAAATTAAACGCTGCATCAACGAAATTCAGCCACATTTATGCCAAAAGGTCATGTAAAATTTCGATAAAAGAGTGCGTTTGTACCAGCAAAGCTGTGGAGGCCATTTGCGCGATGTGATATTCCATAAATAACCCTATCCTATGTATTTTGTGATTCAATAAAAAAATCACCATCTCCAGTTTATAAACGATATGTGTGTTCTATTTAATTCAAATCTTGCGATAATTTTGGGACACCCTTTACATTTGATATTTTACTCGCGGGATTATCTGGCCCCAAAAGAGTAGGTTTCTCGCCACAAATATTTATTTCTCTAACATATCTTATTCGTAGCTTCTTCAAATATAACAAATATAATAAAACTGAAATAAAAATTAGGGCGTTGTTTTACTTTCATAAAAACTATATATTGTACTAAACAAATTTTTTGGTATTATTGTATTTTCGATATTTACTACCGTATTCGAATAAATACAATGCCCTAAGTTTTATCATCGTTCCTGCACATTATGTCTTACCGAGTTCCTTCGCTTCAGCTAGGATTTTTCTTTTTCAGGGTTATAGCTGGTCTTCCCACTTTACGTTTTCCTTGTGGATTCCACAATCCCGAGGATTGTTCCTCGGCTCGATCCATCTCCACTTGCGGTTTCTTATTTCGATATAAATGTTTGTTTTCTTTCTTTTCCGCAGAAGTTGTATGTTGCTGATGTGTGTTTCCATGTTTCACACCCATACAGCAGTACTGAATTTATACATGCAATGAATATTAGGAGCCTCGTAGCTTCGTGATCCTTTACAGGACGGACGTGTTCAGTCTCATGGCTTTTGTTTTAGATCATTGAGCCGTTTTAGTAGTCCCTATTGGATACCATTTCATGTTGTATTGTCAAGTTTGCCCATTTCACTGTCCAATACTATCAGGAACAGTAGTGGAGATCCTTGCCTTACTCCTCGTGAGTTGAAGTATTTGTGACTAATTTGTCAATTTGCTTACCTTTGGGTTGAACCTCGTTTCCGGCATCTCGATACATTTCTTGTATTAGTTCAATTATTTTCTTTGGTATGCCTATTTCACAAAGCGCTTCCCAGATTGCGCCTCTGTTGATTCAGTCGAATGCGCGTTCAAAGTCCACGAAGAGTAGATATAGTGGTGAGTCCCAATAATTTAATTGCTCGATGACGATAGAGATCGTGTTGATATATGATTTAGACAGCTCCTACCTGGCCTAAAGCCGTCTTGTTCATTTCTCAGGTGTTGGTTGATTGATGGAGATATTCGTTCAAGAATGTTCATCGCTAATACTTTTTATTGTGCTGTTGAAGATGGATATGCCTCGCCAGTTTTTGCATTCTCTTAGGTCGCCTTTCTTTGGGATTGTTATGGTCAAACCTTCTTTCCATTTCTGTGGAATTTAACCATGTTATTTTACACGCTCGCAATAATTTGAATGATATGGGACATACGACAGTCCTAAAAATCAATATAACACGGTTCACCTCTCATCCTGGCATTTATTTTGATCGGTCAAGGGAATCTTATCGATAGAAAATTATATTCTACTACAATCTCACGTCATATTAGGCAGAGCTAGACCAGCTCTGGGCTTGTGGTAACCGCCCCTTTCTGGAGAAGCCCAGCGGCGAATAATCTGGCTTTATAAGAGTTAAGCTTGATGGTATTCATACTTATAGCTGTTATGCCCACCCTAGTGCTACCCTTGATGAATTCAAAATCTTCCTAGATCGATTAATTAGTGACGCGCGAAACCGAAACCATCTGTTCATAGCTGGGGATTTAAATACTGGAAATACTGGAAATACTGGAAGCATTTTCTCTACTACCAGTGGCGATGTTGAATGTTGGTAGTACATCCACTTTCCGTAGGGGTGGCGCTAGTTCGGTAATTGATCTCACATGGGTTAGGCCTTTTAAATAGAATAGTGAGTTGGAAAGTTAGTGAGCAATTATCTGTGAAATAGAAGATGGAAGACAAGGAAAGGTTCGTTCAGAATTGACAAAAAAGATTATTGAGTGAAAGCAAACGATGTTTGATGAAAAGTTATTTGTCTATATGCTCGAGAACATTATTTTACAATGCCACTGAAATCGAAGGATACTAGGGAAAAAATGTGTTCTGGTAATAGCCCAGATTCAGAATGCCTTCGAGCTAGACGTTTATACCAACGTGCAAGGTTGGAAACTAGGGACGACCTATACGCAAACAATACTGTGTCGCCCGCTCTATAGTCAAGTGTACAATTAAAGCAAGCAAACAAAGATGTTTTCAAGAATTGTGTGTAGAAGTTGATGGGGACCCCTGGGGTTAACCTTATAAAACGGTATGCGCTAATTCAATACTAATACCAGCGGTACACTCAGACACATCCAAATATTGCACAACAATTGTTTCGCAAATAAGAACATTTTATGCTGAATTAAAGGACCAAAATGAAATACTAAACGCCCTAAGTGGCAACAAGGTCATTCACCAAAGAAGATCGCCTTTTGACTTTGTTGGTACAATTGTCAACGATTTATTTGATGTAATTGACCAACGTGCTGGCAATGCTTACAAGACTAGCATAGAAAAATTGTCTGTGTCAGCGGCCTTATTGTTCTTTAGCTTCTGGATAGCAAATCTAACTTCCCGCTCTGTTGGTGGATGGGTGTTGATAGTTTTGTTATAATTGCCATCCGGGAGCTCGTAATTTTCTTCGCTATCTAAGCAGTTATCCTCAAAGTGTTCTTTCTATCTATTTAGTTGCTGCTGATGTGTGATAAAGGTTTGACCAGATAGATGCTTTATGAGTGGAATGCTCGTGTATTTTCCGATGATCCTTCTTACACATTGATGTAGTTGTGCGCATGTTTCTGATTGCAGCTGCTTCCTCTGCAGTTACGAGAATGTCTTCTGTGTATTTTCTGCGTTCTCTTTTTGCTATCTTTTTCACTTGTTGGGCTATATTTTCATATTTCCTTCGGATTTCTGTCGTATCTTGGTGACATAGTTACCATTTGAGTTAACGACGTTCCTCGATTTGTTTCCGCAGGTATCATTGCTAATCCATGGTTTTCTGGTGTTGTCTTGGTAGCCGAGCACATTGGTCTTGATGTAGGCATCTTCTAATTGTTCCTATTTTTGATCGATGTTGGTACTGGTTTCAGCGATTGCTTGGAGCAATTCCTTTGAATGTATTATTTGTGTCAGTATTTCTCAATCTGTTGATGTTAAGCTTCCTCCGATATGTTTACATGTGTGTTTTTACAGTTTGGCTGGTTTGACTTTGAAAGTTTATATTACCAATTGGTAGTCGCTGTGTGCATCTGCTCCTCGAATCGTTCTGACATCCTGCAGGGAGGTTAGGAGGAATTCCAAATTAACCAGTACATGGTTGATTTGGTTCATGGTTCTGCCATCTGGTGATGTCCAAGTGTATTTGTGTATTTTTTTATGTTGTAATTTGCTGTCTCCTATGAAAAGTTGGTTTGTGACAAAACAGTCGATGAATCTATCTCCATTTTTGTTTCGTGCAGCACCTAGCGCACATTTTACCCATGATTGACGTCGTGATTGACGTCATGCCTGTGATATCGGTTCCCATTTTAGCATTGATATCTCCTTGGACAATTTTGATTTCGTTTCGTTGTGTACTAGAATATCAAGGCCTGTAGAGTTTTTCGTAGAATTCATCTTTTGTTATATCCATCTGCCTGTTCCGTAGGTGCATAGCACTTATGATTGTTGTGTTTCGTATTTTCGAAACACAACAATATTCTTGTGCCTTCTTTCGCTTTAGCTGTTGTTAGTATATGCCTCTACATGAACAAGATGTGTGTCTGTTCTACCAGAGATAATTTAGAAAATAAATACAATGCCCTAATTTTTATCTTCGTTCATTCACATTATATTGTAAATATACAAACAGGTCTTGTTTCCAAAATATATGTGTCTCTCCATACAGACAGGTCTTGTTTCCAAAATATATGTGTCTCTCTAAAAATATATATTTCTCCAATAGGTTTTTACGAGAAATACGTATTTTACAATCCCAAAACAATCGAAAAGAAACGATACAATGTTTTGTTCGTAGCTTCTTCACATATGATTTATTGAGAAGTTAAATAAAAATTAGAGCGTTGTTTTAATTTCATAAAAACCTCAACGTACGAAACAAAATTATTATTGCACATTATATTGTAAGTCATGCACTTAAACCAAGATAATCGTATAAGTAAAATCGGCTTTTATAAGACCCAAAACTGACTCGTTCGCAAGTCGCAACATTTAGTTTATAAATAATAAAAACAGGGCTTGTTTCCAACATATATATTTCTCTCTCCAAATTTAAGAAACAATACCATATTTTGTTCATAGCTTGTTTAAATGTAACTTTTTCAAAAATAAAATAAAAATTAGGGCGTTGTTTTAATTTCATAAAAATCCACATCGTACGTTGTTGGTACGAAACAAAATTTTCATTGTGGATATATTTTTGTTATTCGTTACATCACCGGTTTTAATCGTGTAAAAACAACGCCCTAATTTTTATTTTATTGATTGAAAATTTATTATGTAAATCCGGATTATATTCGATCACAATTTTTTTTGTAAATGTTTCGGCCAACATAGATTAAGAACCACTGTCTTAGTGCATACAAAACAATGTATGTATGTATTGGATATGTGTATGGAACAATATTTTTTTTCTACTTGATCACGTATGTCTGGTTGAATTATTGTAAATATATCAACAGGATATAAAATCTAACGAAGAAAGGAAGTAACAAAAAAATACAACAATAACAATAAAACGGAAAATGTGAAAAGACAAAAAAAATTATTAAATTGAATTGCAATTTTCCTTATGTTTTCTCCACATCTTGAACCGGCGCAAGTGAATTGAATGTGATTTTTATTTCTATTACCGTTTTTTTTATTCTACAGTATTTCTATTTCCTATATAAATACATATATGTATGTGTGTATACATATAGGATAAAAATACAAGTAAAAAAAATATTGACTATGTCAAATACGTTTTCGAGCTTTTAGCTTGGAATTAACTAAATTAAATTTTTCATCTTAGCTTTTCCAGTATAATACTTTTCTTCCGATTTTTTTTTGGTGCGCTTTTAACCGAAACGATTTTAAGTGTAGGGTGGCATTTTATTGTTCGATTTTGCTACTTTATTTAAGTATACATTTTAACTATATCACATTAGCTTTCAAATTTTTTTTTTATGTCTTATGTATGTATTGCTGCACAATCGAGATTTTTCGATGTTAATAATTGATCCCTGGTACATGTCAATTAACAGCTTATTATGCACATGCAGCAATTCGAAATCTTCAAGCATATATGTACTTACGTATATACATTCATATGAATAATATAATATCTTCTTTAAAGTGGGTACGGTACACAAAGGTATAAAAACCCACAAACAATTTATTATTTAATGCTCTTGAAAGGTAAAATAAAATTGTATTACTATGGTGTAGTTGTGAAAACCATTAAATGTTTCTGCTTTTCCGATTTCGTTTTACTTCCAATAAATTTAAAAACCAGCAACCAAAAAAAAAAAAAAAACTCATCTCCATTGTTACAAGTTATAATTTAGTTGATTGATTTCAGTGTATATATCAGTAAAGAAATCTCCATTATAGATAATATCCTCTCGTTTCTCGCTCTACTTGTTGTTGCTGTGATTTTCTTTTATATACTTTTCATTTAATATTGTAATCGTAAAAAAAAAAAAAAATAAAATAATCTTAAATGGATTAAAATTGAATTGGAAAATGATGTTTCTTCTTCGTTTATTTTCTAAAGTTTTGTATAATACTTTCTGCCAACGGTCGAAATGAATGAATATTTTCATTTGTTGTTGAAAATTGGATGGCGGAAAATTGATTATTTTAAACAAAAATTTATGGATTGCGGTACACACACACAAACTCTGTGAACGTGATTACATTTCCTCCCGCATAAATTTATAAAACAAATTAATTTTAATTATGAAGACGAGAGTGTTTATAAGAAACTCTTTGCAATGGTTTGTATTATACACATGTACGTACGTATATAAAAAGACTTCTTCTTATTTGTTTTCTTTATTATCTGTAACACAAATTAATCTTAATTTTTATTTTTATTTTTAAATAAATAATATCATCATTGTTGTTGTGCCTATTTTATCTTAAGGCCACCTAATTTACAGAGAATCATGTTGATTGAAAGATGATGAATTGCAAAATATATTTTTTTGTGCTGAAGAATTAAGATAATTTTTCTTTCTTTATAGATGAGCTACACAATATATAATGAAAAAGCTTAAGTAATAATTATTATGGAGCATGAGCTTGAAAGATTTTAATAATGAGAACATTTTTGTTTATTTTGTATTTTGTTGGTATATAGCTGTGTCAATTAAATTGTTTGTGTTGATTATATGTCAGGGCATAATTATCTGTGAAACTGAATTATGACAGGTTTGCTAATGGTTTTATATATTTATTGCAAACTATATGCTAAAGAAGTGAGATCAAATATATTCTACGTCTTTCATGTATGATTTTTCCATCACAGTTGTTGGTTGGCGTTTCATCTGCTTCATATTAAGAACAGAGTGCAAAACAGTATAAAAACTGAAAAATGTTGGCCAATAATTTCTCAGTGGCACATGCCACTGATGCCCTAAATCTTGCAGTTCTTTATAGTTTTTTTAACCGTATAGCTGGAAGATAAAGACTGGTTCAAAACAGTACTCATATGACCGTAACTTTATTATTGAAATAAAGAAGGTTTATAAAATATTTGCAATTCTTGAAAAGTTTAGTAAACGATTTTTGAATTGATTAAGCTAGCTGTACCAACCTGTAGACTACCGAATGTAGTCCTCTTATGTTATTATCTCATTAAAATCTTAATTTGAATTTAATTTTTAAATATTAAAACGCTATGAAAATTAATATTTAATTAATAATTTTCATAAAAAATCCGTTTCATTTGATATATCACATGACATAACCCCAATTAAAATTTTTAATCCACCATCCAGCATCGGTCCAGGGGATTTTTTACAAAATTTTGTATCCTTTAATCCATTTTCTCAATACTCCACGAATATTTGTGACAAAAAATTCAGCAATAAAAACTCTAAATTGGGCCTCTATTTGACAAGTATTCGTGGACTTTTTGTAGATATGGATTGGAGGTTAGAATGTTTTGTAAAACATCACTTGGACCAGAGATGCTGGTGACGGATCAAAATTTTGTATTTTGCTCAGTTATGAGAATTATTATGTGAATTTTTCAAAATCACATTCAGATTGTTTTTTAGAAATTTAAATTATTCTTAATTAATTAATAGCTCTAATAAATTAGCATGTAACAGAGAGTAATTATTGTTTCCTGAAAATCCTGAGATATTTGCTGAGCACGAAAAATTAACTTCGGTCTAGACATACGTTTGTGTGATAAAGTCATGTGATGCACAACACTTCAGAAGTTTAAACACTGCGGTTTGTATATTTGTAGTTTTCAGGCAAATTTATCGACAAGCTCAAATCAGCTGCGTCAGGAATAAAAGCGTTACTTGATTGACAGATCTGGGCTAATCCATAGAGTTCTCATTTATAAATTTTTCGGCAAAAATTAACATAACTATACTCGGCTTTTTCGAATGATTTATTGGCATCCACATAAGCCATGTTCATATACTCGTACATATATATATATTGAAGCATTCCCAATAAATTCCCAAATGTATTACACTGGATTTTAATCGAGTTCCGCAAGCTGAATAATTTCTAATCCGTTAAATTCATTCTAAAGCATTACAAAGATCACAAGTTATTTGCGATTTTGATCATAAGTTGGCATTTCCAGATACACGACTGGGAAAGATATGTACAACTTTCCAGCAAATTCCATTAATTTATATATTGTTATGTAAATTCCCTAACACCTTTTCTATTGTTTCAAATATTACACATAAATCCGAAACATTTATGAAAGCTTTCCACATATAATTTTTATAGGCCCATCACAGTATCAAATTCACTCTACAAAAATTATAGACTTTATATACACAACTGTCTACATTGTTGACATTCGTAAATTCGACGTAGAAATTAATAAATGACGCGTAAATGCCCATCCCTGAATAGTAGGTTCCAACGAGGTTAGATCGAACGATCAATGGAAAGAAGTCTATGTCCCATGATAAAACGTTGAACTTTCTTTGCCCCAATTCACCTTAATCGAAACGCTGCAGATTAATGTACCTACAATAATGATGTCTAACTGAGACATATGGACCATTAAGTTTGGCTAAGGAAGCCCCTAGGTTAACCACTGGCCGATTACTAAATGAAAGACAACATCCCGATGCTTCCAATCTGGGTTTTTTTCAAAAGCTTTTCAACATTACCGCTATTTGAAATTTGCAATCAAAATGATATTGCCAGGAAAGTTTATTATCCAAGACTCACGTCAAGGTGCTTGACGTAGTCACATCTGGTGATCGTACTTCAAAAAAGATGGGAATGGATAGGTGAAATATATTCCAGTAAATACAGTTAAATCAGTTTAATAAGCCATGACATAAGTGGTGTTAAGTCGTATAAGACTCTAAGCTGTAAGCTTGAAATTTCCAAAACAACGATATTAGCATCTCTGTGCATAATGCAACCACATTGATTCAATTTAACAAGTAAATTGTCAATGAGCAAAAGCCACAGCAGAGGTGATATTACATGGTGATGAAAACTAACACCCCATCCCTAAAACTAACACCCCATCCAACCGAGCAAATAGCGCAATTGTTAAAACTGCGACGTTTGGATCGGGAGGTACCAGGTTCGAATCTCAACAGAGGCGGGATTTTTCATCTCCCGATTACGATCGGTGATTAAATTGAAAACATCTATGACTCTCTGTTGGAAGGCAGAACTTATGGACGGTGTGTGAATGTCGTGTGAATGTAAGGCAAGGGAATGGACCAATAATGTGTGTATGACACGTCCTTCCTAAATAAAATAAAAAAAAACACCCCATCCAGCAAATTCCGTAATGCAAGACATGAGCATTTAATCATATGACGATGACCTGATCAATGTCAAAATTACTACATATGTACATGTATTAGTAATCGTAGCCAACGAAGTGCTATATCAAATACACCCGCACCATACACAAAAAATTCCTTAGTATTGAAATTGTTTTTTATCCTAGTTAGTTACAAGTTCAAGCAGGGTATACTCACATGGTTTACCAATTCTTATTCTGGTTACCAATTCATTATCATGCCTATGCATGTTGCAAGTTAATGTGAGGGGAGATGATTAATGAAAAGTCTCTAATACATCTGCCGACATTCTTTCTAGAGCTATAAGAATAGTTGAGGACAGACTATAATATGAAGAAATGATTTAGGATGAAAACCAGTCTACTTTAAGAGCTTTTGGAAGAGCGCTTAAAGCAGTGCTGTAATAAAATTTCATCACGCTTGTCAGCTTGTAGGGCAAGTCTCTAGCTATTCCATTTGTGTCCTACGAAAATATGCCACAGTCGATTAGATTGTTAGCTCGGTTTTTCAATATTTCCATATCTTTAAGGTCAGAATTCCAGAAGAGCTTTTGACTAGTGAAAAGAGGCCAGGAATTTTAAATGTTTGTGCAAATTGCCATCGCAAATAAAGAAAATTGTAGTGGAATGACCGAATTAACCATCGGATCGTGTTTCGGTATGGTGTCTGTGACCAGTGATATAGAGCATAAAATAATGTTAATCACCTCACGCCGAACATAGTTAATATAAGTAGGGTTACACCCTACATATGTATTGTAATAATTTTAAGCTCAGAAGAAAGAGAAATTCTCTCCAAAAAGTATCACAACATCAAATCAGAACCATTTATCCTCTCGGAGAATTCCTGGTCAACTCGGAAGACAATAGATTGGCGATTAGCCTCATCCTTGCAACGGAGGATCTTCCGTAACCTTCAATTGAAATACATAACTGGATTTATCAACTTGATGTTTGATTGTTATACGACACAAGTTTAATCGCCAACCGATAGCTGTTAACCGGTTGAAAAATCATCATTACCACGTACTCGACGACTAAAATCAAGTCAGAAACGTTCAACTGCTCCTTTCTGGATGGTTTCCACGAAAACACAAAATTTTTTGATCGTGGATAAGGTACTAACTCTCTTAGGGGTACCAGATGGACCGCTATGAGAGAAACGCGTACAAATTCGGCAATTTGTATGGGTTCATAGATGAGTTAAAATGTCGACTATTCCATTAATCATTACGATGTTATGATACGTGAACACATTTTAGCTAGAGTTAAGGAACTAAGAGACATCATTGTGATATATTCTCATTGAAATTGTTTCGTAAGACCTATCTCCCATTGGACGAGGAATACCATGTTTATGGTGGCTCAGCTATAGACTTCGACCTAATATGGATGAAGCCAAATTCATGGATCAGCGTGTAAGATCAAGATGTGAACAAAATTCTATATATTTGGAGACCACATGTTTTCCGAAAAGGAGGACCACCTTGAAGGTATCCCAGTCTTTCATCCAAGGAAAATTTAAAATCAAAAATGCGTCAAAAAATGCGTCCCAAACTGTTTAATAATATTTTATTTATATAGTTGGATTAACCTACAGGATTATTTATATTTAAACTAGCCCAGACTTTTTTCTCATTTAAAACAAAATACAGTTGGTACAATTGGTTCGGTTGAATAAAAAAAATATCTTCTGGGCAGGTTGTTGAAAACTCAAAAAATTTCTCAAAGCTATTTTAATTTTCTTTGGAAAGCCCCGGCACAATTATTTATGTAGCGGGAATTTTAACGGTCAAAAAATTGTCAGTGCTTGCATAGTAGGCCAATAAGGTTGTTAACTCAATTGTCACGAGAAATTAGCCAGCGTTTCAATGACTTGGATAGAAGAATATTTTTTCTATAGAACCAAATAAACTTTACATATTAAAAAATTCTTGGATGAGTATTTAGGTACCAACTGTATTTTGTTTTAAAAGACGAGAAAGTCTGGACATTTATATCCTGGAATGAATCAATTGTATAACTCATATATTTTGGAAAATTCTGGTAAGAATGTGTTGCTATAGGTTAATTTAAATTTTCATTGAATGAAAGTCTGGGATAACCTTAAGGCGGTATTTAATCAAGGAATATGACGGTCTCCAGCAAGTAGCTAAAATGAGCTTGGATAGCGTCACTTTGACTGTTTGAAATCAATGTCCACAAGGAGCATAAACGTGGGAATCTGTTCGTGATCGCAAACATAATATCATTTAAACACGATGGACGATCGACTTGTCTCAAAATAAATGTTAATGATCTTCAATTTTCAAGAGCGAGAGATTTAAACCGGCGAAGTTGGGTACCATTATATACGATTCTGATATGAATGTAGAACGGTACTCATTTGATTCAGAAAATAACTTTTAAAAAGCGAGTACAGTATTAATTGATTGTTTGATTCTTCAAATAATGAAAAGTAAAATTCAACTGAATTCAAGATCGAAGATTCAGATGATAAAAAACGTGATTGATAACGAATGCTCAAGCTTATACTTCTTGCTCCCTAAAACAAATAATTTTAATTTCATTAATTAGGTTGGAACGATATATAGCTTAACTACTTGAACTAGGTTCAATTGATTTGAATTGATCTGTGTGCCATCAGTCAATATCCCATTGGTTGTCGACGGGAATTGTAAAGAGTGAATAGATCTTCGGTTCTCCGATCTCTCTTGAAAAATCTGATCTGTAACTTGAAATTCTGGAGGGGTTTTAGCATCTGGGCATCAAAGAATATTCCAAATAAATTATACTTACGAGTATATATATTTATTTAAATGTAAAATTATTTATTTGTTATATTGAGTTCAAAATTACGATTATGCTGTGTAATACAAAATATATGATGGCTGTACGACTTTTACCACGTTGTATGTTAGTACAAAATTGAAATTTTAATAAATTCTCCGGCTGAATCAAGGATCAAACCCAAATAGCGATATATATTATTGGGTAGGTGAGGGCTTTGTCTAACTTGAAAACATAAAAGCTTTTGTAAATCTAAAAGATAGGTAACTTAGGACAGGGGTATTTTACCACGTTGCGTATCTTCAGAAATTAAGTAAACTGGTGCTATCATCAATACTAAATTGACCCAAATAGTTTACAGGATACCATTATTAGCTATACTTAAAACACTATACTTACTAATAAATCAAGTAATAACCTCATTTGTTGGTGTCGGTGCTGCCCCAAAATATATTGTGAACGTTTGCATCGCATTCAATGATCTTTCACATTGTTGGCAGGAACCGCAGGGACATAGTGTCCAGCTCCTCAAGGGCACTCATCATTTATGTTGTTGTTAATTATAATGATGGCCCTAACATTTGGTAACCTTCTAACCATCATAAAGTATGGCCTACCATTTTTGGTGTTGAGGCCACATATACAACTTCCAATAACCTTGAAGGGCTCTTGTAATAGGCTACTGTTGCCCAAAGCTTACAATTGCACTACTGAGAATGGGTAGCCTATCCTATTCATTTCTTTTCTAGCTACCGCACTTATTTACCAAAAATATGATTTCGGCATCTTCTCAAAGTTTGAGAGTTAATTTTCATTAGCCATTTCGTGGTCTCCTTAACCAAGCACAAGATTATCATGTATCCTGTCTTATAGCTAGAATTTGGGAACTTGGTCTTGATCGCGCCATCCTTTTGTTCCTTAATGTTCTCAATGATGGCCCGCCCAATTTTGACCATCTTCTCCAATTAAATTTGCTGTTTTTTAAATTGTTGCTGACTCTTACATACCTGTTATATTCTTTACAACATATCATGTTAACAATTAAATAAAATCGAAATTTTATCTATAAAGACTTTAAAACTATATTTAAAGACACAAAGTGATTGAAAAAAAAATTATCCATCCGCAATACCCCCGGATTATTTATATACGCGTATATATATAGCCATGCGCTATAAAATATAAATTGCTAAAGAAATATGTCTGGAGAAAAAATAAAAAATTCTTCCCTATTGTTGCGTTAACAATGCCATGCCATTTTCTAAATGAGGAAAATTTCGTCTTGATTTCATTTTGTATTTTAATTTTATTTATTGTAATGGAATATAAGTTTTATCAATACGTTGTTGTCTATTCTATCGATTGATAAAATATATTCTCGTACATATAGATAGGCAGACAATACAATAAGAAATTTTAAAATCTATATTATTCTCAATTTTATAATATTTTTTTTTCAAAACTATTTCAATGTACATTATATATATATGAAATAGGAGATAATACGATTTAAACAGAACATCCTCCATCCATATTGTATTGTATAGAGATAAGGAGGATATATGTACATATGAGTTGGGCATTTTTTATTTTTTACACAAAATTCAAAGTGCCATGTAAATCAGATATCGCTGGAGATGGGTGAAAAGCTTTCAATATATACATCAGAGTACATTTTGCTTTGTTTATTACGATATGTCAAAAATACAAGGAAAATGAAAAGGAAAATGATGATTCATTTCCCACTTAGATATATATACTCGTATGTGCACATAGAGCAAATCAAAAAATAGAAATTTTTCAATTCATTTGCGGAGCACAAAAAAATCAAGACGAATTAAAATTTATTATTTTTATATAAGAAACGATATACGTATGGTGATGGTGTGTCAGTGGCAGGCAACATTTGCAAATACGATTTCTATATATAGTGATGAAGGGTGAATATCGTATATTGTACCCAACACACTTAATATTAAACCAGAAGTACATTCATAAAAAAAAAAAAAAAAACTATTCAATTTATGTAATATAAATCGTGTTGCTTTCAATATTATTTTATATATTGTATTCATGCTCACATCTTATGTAAACGTGACGAAAAATAATCAAACACCGAAAAAATACAATCTTAAGTCAAAAAGATTTGATATTACAGTTATGTATGTACATATATATACAATTCCTTCTTCTCAAATAATATAAGTGGATATATGTATAATATGATATATGTATATAGTTGTAAGTTGACACGATAATGAAATTTATTTACTTACATTCTATATATACATGTATATACTTACCATGATTTCATTATCATGCTTATCAAAATCAAAAATAATTAATTTATTTGTTAAAACGTGCCATGGATTTATTTTTCGAATTTTGCTATACAAATATTTTGTATATATAGTTTTGATGGGTTTTTGTGTTTCGTCGAAAATTTTGTATGACACTTGATTTGTATGTGCATATACGGAAATTTATTACATTCGAGTTAATCGAGTTATAGAAAGTTCGTTGTAATTTTAATGTTTTATAAATAATTAGATTGTTCTACTATGATTGCTTTTGTGATTATTGGAAAATACTAAAATAACAAAAACTAAAATATCAAAGCAAAATTTTAGTCGTTATTGCCAGCCACTCTCATAGTGAAACGCTACGAAAAATTGTCTCGTTTTGATGCAAGACAGATTTTCGTGTGTTTCACTATGTGAGTGCTTCGTCGACAAATTTTGACGATGAAAAAACAATGAAAGTGCATCGACAGATGATAATAAAATAAATAGTGATGTAGGTCAGTGTTTAGTGCAAACAGGGCTGGACATATATATTACTGTCACCTCAAAGTGAAGGAGAATTCCTAGATCAGCGGCTATTGTCATTGTCATTGTCATTGATGTAGTTGGACTTCTGTGTGTCAGTACTGTTTAGTATGGTTAGCCAGGTCCGATACCTGTTTCCATCCCTGCCGCGTGGAGGCGTATACTTTCTACTATTGCTTATGCTTGGTTAAATATTTACTTAAATATAAAAGTATATCCAGCGTCAGTTGTTAAAATACTCAATATAAGCTTTATTCAGCTTTGTGTTTCGTAGGCCAAAAACTAGATTCAATTATTTAAAAAATCTTTAGGTTTACAACCTAGATGTCATTACTTTTAAAACTCATTAGTTTAATACCTTAAGTCGAATCTTCGATCTTTAGCCTACCTTCCACAAAGCACAGTGTCACAGAATCTTTTAAGATATGCGATATTTGCAGGCATCATCAGCACTAGCTTACTTGCCGGCCATTCTGCGTTAATTGCGCATCAATTATGTTTTCTCAAGCTTCAGTGGCCAGAGCGCAGTCGTAAAGAATGTGCTTATCTGTCTCAGCAGCTTGTCCACATTCACACATGCTTGGGTCCGTCAGATTAAGTCTGAACATATAATCTGCGAATTTTCCATCGCCTCCATCTGTCTTGCCAAATTACAATGGATTCTTTACGAATTTCTTTTTTGAGGGATGTCATGTTCGATAGGTCACTTGGTCTGATTCTTCCTCAGTTTACTTAATTAATCTTTCGTTAAGTACTATGTCCATGGGAATCACACCGGCCATTACAGATACGGCGTCCGCCGAAACCGTACGGTATGTCTTCGTTATCCCAAGAAGAATTGACCTTTGAGCGCTTAATAGATTTCTGCGATGGTGATAGTTCATCCTGTCGGCCCATCCCGCATATAAGCGTATGTCATGGTCGCAACCACTACGCCTTCGAATATCGTTGCGAGTGTGCCTTGTTTCAGGCCCTATGTCTCTTTAGCAACTCTTCTTAGTGCGTAGAAAATTTTCGATTCCGACATACACCAAGGGTGGTCTCCTTATGTCCAGTGAACCTTTCAATTGGATCATCACTGTTTTGGTGGAAGATAACTCCATCTTATTTATATCACACCACTTAACCATACAGTCAATGCCGCGTTGAGCAGCCTCCTGAATTGCCTGTTTAGAATTTCCAGTAAAGATCATAACTTTATCATCCGCGAATGCTACTTCTTGGATCTCGTAATGCATGATGCTACTGTTGAACACCAAATTCCAGAGATGCGAACCCAAAATGGAGCCTTGTGGACAACCTTTGTTTACACTCTTAGAGAGTGTGCCATGGTTCGATATTACAGTTGCGGTTCTATCAGAGAAGTAACTGTACAACAAGGAGTAAAGAGCCGCTGGGCAACTCATCTGCTTCAACTCCCTCATTATACTTGGCCACCACAGATTATCAAAAGCACCAGATACGTCTTCTCACTATATCTACCGCTACTCTGAAAAATATCCATCAGCCTGCCAGTAACCAATTTCTCAAGTAATTTACCTAAGACTGGCAGCAACATGATCGGTCGATAAGCTTTAGGGTCGGTCGGATCTCGATCGCCGCCCTTCCTTATAATTATGACTTTACCATTTTTCCAAGCTTTAGGAAAAACTCCTTTATTCAGATAAGCATTCATGAGATCCAGAGTTATTAAAATAGTTTAGCAGCAAAAAGTCACATAATCGGTTAAATTATTTTATCAAGCATGAGACTCTCACTAACTCTTGTGAAAAATTTAAGGAGTTAGGACGGGAGGGAAGTTAGGAAGTTTAACCGCCTCTATAGAATTGTGATGTTAAGAATTTGGGCCATAGTAGTTTAGAACTAGTTCATTAAATCACTCTATCAATCGTCTCGACGTTTTCTACGAATAGTCTACGTTGGCTACGATATCTACATTGTCTACGTTTTCTACGAGTTGTCGACACGTCGACGTAGAAAATAATAGATGACGCGTAAATGCCCATCCCTGGATAGAATCTAATGTCTTACTAAAATTTGTGTAAACTACGTCAACTTGGTGATGTTTCTCTATCTCATTTAACCCTTTCCTGGTAAATTCGACCAGATTAGTAGATGTGGAACTTTCAGGTATGAACCCGTGTTTTAGATATAGAAATGTGACGTGTTGATTTAAAAGCAATACAATCAGCTCAACAAATAATTTTGGAATCGATGAAGATGAGACATCATCCCGCATTCCTGATTTAAAGATAGGTGTGATGTTTGAAATTTACATTTTTCGGGAAACACGGCAGTGGTTAGGGATTGGTTGAACAGCTTGCAGAGTGGATTTATCAAGCTACTCCCTAAAGTTTTTAATATAGAGAATGGTATCTCCTCCGGCCCACATCCATGTCCAATTTTCCTTAAGACTGATGCAACGTCCTGATCACATATATGACAGGAGGAGTATTTATTTATTTATTCTATTGTTGTTGCTAATTTGATCAGTGTACCAATATTAATCATGTGGTCTATAGAGGCGTATTTAGCATATTATTGGATGAAACGCATTTTAGTTTTTATTTTTATCTATACCAGCGCCACTAGGGAATAAGTGGTTTTGTCGGTAGAATTTGTTTTACCGTAAATCAGCATTTAGGAAAAATGCCAAACTTATTGAACTTAAGCGAAAGAACACAGTTCTAAATGATACGAAATCGATTGTAGGCGATTCTTCAAATACTCGAAAAAAGAAAATTAATTCTTTCATAGAAAAATACACCGAACATAAGTGCCCTCGGAAACCACTTTACGGTTGATGAATCACGTAAAGAGCCTATTCAAAGCGACCATGACGCAGCCGGTAGAGATGTGACCAATGTCATCATTGGTATTTTGCATCCAGACGAGATGATCGCCAACCAAAAATCGATGTTAAATATACTGCGCACCTGGAGAGAGCAATCACACTACCATTGCACGGCTTTTTAACAACTCCGTGAGGATTTTACGAGGAAATTTCAACAATGATTCCATTTTACTATTCATTTCCGATGCGGCACCTTACACGGTAAAAGCGGCTCAAGCAATACAAACATTTTACCCTAAAATAACCCAACATGCGTTGCCCAAATACACGGTAATTATATGTTAAGGTTATAGATGTACAAATCATATTAGGGGTAGACGCTGTTAATGAATTAAATTATACAAGATGACGTAGCCACCAACATTAAGAAAAAGCTTTCTACTCTATTTGAAAAAATCGTAGGTTTGCTGTGCTGTACCAATTGGCACAATGGAACACATGAAACATTTGGGTCCAAATAGGCACCAGTCTCTTCGGGAACACTTTGAAATAAAACAAACACTTTAAAATCCATGCGAAGAAAAATAACTTTTCAAACACCATTTCTTCATTTTTTCAGGGGATGTTTTTGGTTGCCCTAATTATAAGTCATGATGGAGGGATATCCTTCGATTTCACGTTTAAATCGAAAGTATTGTCAAAATGGTTTACGGTTTTCTTTAATTTTACCTTCGATACTTGCAAGGTAAGAACTGTACTTATAATATTGATTTCACATCATTTTAGTATAGACCTTACATTTGGTGCTTACTGTTTGATGCTTCTGGCGTTCCATTATAACACAAAGTTATTGGACATGAAGAAGAAACATAAAATTCTTTACTGCTGGTTTCACCATGGAAATATTTATTTCAAAAGAAAACTAGAGTAGTTAACAAGAAACTGTTCGGACCACTACAGAACTCTTTAATTCTAATCGAATATTATTTTATGTTGACCATCGAGATAGGCATGTTTGAGCGATCATATTGGTTTTCCCTTCTTAAATTTGTGTTAAACAAAAAATCATCGATTAGACATTTACATAACTTTACAGTAAACAATTCATCACGATAGTTCTACTCACTCGTTATCTCTAAATTATTATGAACGGTTTTGTGCTTGATCCAGCTTATTACGGTATTACCCCACTCTTGACTGTAGCAATTAACGAATGGATGAAGCAGGCAATAATTTCATGTTACTTTAAATTATAGCTCGCGTTGGTCCTATTTTTAAATCCGGTAACCAAGCTAACTGCAAAAAAGGAAAAAGGTCTAAAAATCAACTCGCAATTAACTTGGATTGGCCATGTAAAAACAAAGAAGAGTGTTATTGAGAGTTCTACGACGAGTTGCTTTATTTCACAACATTTACGTATAAATTTATATTTTACCTACGAGTATATTCATTCGAATTTCACGTACTTGATTTATAGTTGGGGCACACATTTGAACAGTTCATTACAATTTTTTGAAATACAGTTTTTTCGGGATGAACTTTTCATTTTACTTTATTTTCTATGAATTTCGTGTCTTGAGCTTTTATACTTACGATATTTAACAAGGAAATATTTTGAAAAGACTTTTTTCGAGATGGAAAGGTTTTTTCGGGCTAACTTCACATATATTTTACGAACATCGTTCTCATCTGTCATTTTGTTCAACCAATCGATTTTATTAGTTTTTTTATCAGTCAAAAATTGATGTATGTGTTCGAGTACATCTTTAATAATTGATTTTATAACCTAAAGGGACTTCTCAAAGGAGATGCTTATGCACTCATCAATCTTATTACGATTACTGATGCTCATTACGATGAAGCTTGGGATAAAGTTGAAGCTAGATATGACAAATGTAAACACGTAGTTCATCTGTTACTAAAACGGTTTATAGAACAATCAAGTTTGCATCCAAGTTAATAAATTAGATGATGAATTGAAAGAGGCGTATAGTATCACGAAATGGCGAGTATTGAGTTTCCCACATTAGATCAATTATTTGAATTTTTAAATAAGAGAATTGTGATGCTCTCGAAAGCCTTAATTCAATTTTAAAATCCTAATCGAGCAAAAGGATCAGTTCCTTGATAATACAATCCAGTAAAATCATATATTCAATGTGTTCAGGTGGTCACTGTTTGGCAAGATATAAAAAATTCCTAGAATTGTCGATTCAAACAGACGCAGATAGCGTGTAAAATTATATCCTGTATCAGAAGTTATAGTCAAGGAAGACACTAATGTAGGAGGTATTAACATAACTAATAAACCAGGAACTACTTCCTATAGATGGCATATTTTACTGGATTTAGGATCCCAATCTTCCTTTATTCGTTATCCTCCTGTAAATATTACAGGAATCATTACCGGGTCAGTGAAATCAAATGTATTTAAAGTTAGCCCAGGATTCATCGCAGAAAAACGCAACGGCAATACCATTACTATAGCGACACTTTTATATCAACTATCAGCCCCGGATTAACTATCATCCTATTATTTTCTCCTATCCCAGGAAAAATATGTCCTAATGTCGCGACCGTGTCATAAAACTATATCATTCCAGGAAATCACAATAATCTTGAATTTCGTACCGAGCTCAGTATCACGAAAAAAATGATACACAAATAAGTATCATAAAAAACCGTAAATCGAACCATTCAATGATTTGCTTTATTAAGTCAAACAAAGTCGAACTGGGCCAACAAAAACAACTACTTCGAAACACTCAAACCAATGTCGGACTAGCTCGGGTGTTTTTTAAGTTTGGCATACTAACACCAATTTGCACTGTTCGTTTCAAAAAACTTCCACGGTCGTGAACGACCCAATTTAGCTCTAAGCTAACCATTTCAATTATTTTTCATTATTTTTAATTATTTCAAGTCCCATCGTCTTTTTTGAAACGAACAGGATAAATTGGCGTTAGTATGCCAAACTTAAAAAACACCCGAGTCAGTCCGACGTTGGCTCGATTGTTTCGAAGTAGTGGTTTTATTTGGTTTTATTGACTAATGCCACAACCACTAGAGAATTAGTACAAAACGGAAGATTATTTCAGAAGCGTCTCGAGTTTTTGATCCATTCGGATGTCTGCCTCCATCTATTGTGTTACTAAAAATAATATTTCAAAAATTGTGGTTAGATTGGGATGACAAATTATCCGATGATTATCAAAATGGATACTGCATTCAACGATTTATGAAGAACAACGGAAATCTCGAAATTCATGGTTTTCGGATGCAAACGAGGTGGCGGATTGTGCGGTGATTTACAGTGGAATCATTAAAATAGCGGGAGGGAAAACTGCACCAACTGCAAGAAATTTCACATTGACCGATTCAACCATTGTATTATAATGGTTATCGACTTACCCGGCACATGGAAAACTTTTGTTAAAAATCGGTTAAACCAGGTTTTAGAAAAATGCAAATTTATAAAATTTTCAATTTTATGAATTTTCTAAATTCGGTCATGTCAATTTTATCAATAACAAAAATTTGGAAATATTAAAAGATTTTTATAAAAAATTTAGACTACAGACGTTAAAAGAAAAATCCTGATAGTCAGTCACCAACTGAGCCCTCCGCTAGAGAGTTGATTCCACAAAGTATCTTCTCCGAATTTCAAGAGTTCCGAATTAATAAAGTCCACTCAAGGTTAGCGGTTTCGTTTTAATCTCTGCATGGCCTAAGTGAACTCCTCATGGGATGGATCCTCAGTGCAAAACTCCGCAGTCTGTATTTGAGGTGGTTGATACAGAGGTTTCCATACCGGTCCCGAATAGCCCAAATAATATTGACGCATGACTGCTCATTGCTGAGTTATGGTTCTTTCAGAACTTCGGCCATCATTCTCGCTTCTTCCGCCTACAAATTCACTTAGATACCCTCCTAGTGATAGTGGCCTTATTTTTCCTTGCGAATGTCAGACGTTTTTGCAAAATCTTCCGAGGTCATCTCCACTGTAGTGCAACGTATAGCCCTGGGACACATAATCCCCACTTTTAGGCCAGCGAGTTTCTTGAAGAGCAACGAGTTCCAGCCGATTCTCCTGGTTAGTCACTTGGAGACTGCAAATTCCGCGTTCCGATTGTAAATCGCGTGTCCGAGTACTTGAGCGGGGTTCCGGTGTTTTTTTGGCGGTATCCGATTTTTTTTATTGACTTTAGAAACAGGTAATTTTTTTATATGTGAGTGCCCTCCGACCACAAAGGCAAAATCGATACAAATTTAAAAAAATTTGAAATTTTTAAATTTTTATGAACTGTACGATTTTTTTTAAATTCTGTGTTTTATCCGTCGTATAACTGTCATCTAATTATTTTATCATCATTTCTTTTTTTAATGAATTTTTTGAGTTTTAATCTTATCTTCCTTATCAATTTTTTCAATCTTGTCTTTGCAGATATTTTTTTTGTTTACGAGCTTTACGGCTTTCATGAAATTTACGATTGATAAAAATCGTTTAATTTTTATCTGATTACTTTTATTAATTTTATCAGTTTATATAATTTTATAGTTTATGATTTTTATGATTTGTATCAAATGTTTTTAAGAAATAAAATAATTACGATTAATTCTGAAAATGCATTGAATTTTAATTTTGCGAATTTTAAGAATTTTACAAATTCTCTTAAACTAATGAATATTATTGCCATCACTACCAAAACTTCAAAATTACATTTATGACATACATGAAAATAAACAAGACCCTACCAGTTTACACCCACATTTTAAAAATCTAACCACATTAGGAAAAAAAAAATGAAAATCGTAATCTACTAATCCATTCAAGTACATAAAATACATTTACCTTTCTATCCAGCATACTGAATCCTTAATCAAATATTAAATTAAACTGATTAGGTGCGGGATTATTGGAAACATATTTTTTGTATGTAGGGTTGAAGAATGAAAATAACTTCGTTTAATAATTTTATTTTATTTCAATTGTCATCTTTTTTATTCATTTTTTGTGTCAGTTGACGAGAAATGAAAAATTTTTACGTGTTGAATGAAAATTGATTAGGTTCTCACCTTTTCTTGTGTGTGGAAAAATTCGTACATATCTTTAATTTTGGAATTCATTCATTTTTATTTTTATATTTGTGCGTATTCGTAGAATTATAAAATTACAATAATCATAATAACAATAATAATAATTCTGCTATGTACGAGGAAAAAATAAAAATGATGCTCCTTTCGTTTTTCTTACATATACGGCTTGTACATTATATTACACACAGTGATAACAACAATAATGATAAGATATACACGAGCATACAAAAAAAAAAATAAATAGAAAAATGAATTTCCTTGTATATACGATTATTTTGCTATCTTCATTCGATTAAGTGAATTAAGATATTTTATGTTGATTGTAGTATATCTAAGTACATAAGTATACATATGAACGCTTAAGTGATAAAACGACTAATATACACAAGCTGAACAAAAAATATTATCTCAAGATGGTTCAATTGAAAATTTTTCATGAGAATTGGATTATATACATACGTAACTGTATATCGAGTGGTTAAAAAAGGGGTAACAATGTTTATTTATATTTTGTATTCGAGTTTAAAGCACATTCTTGAAGTGTGCTTTTATTTGGTATTCATGAGTTCAATCATATTATGTATAATGATTCTTAGCAGTATAAAAACGTGCACAACGCTTGATTATTATAATGCGCGGTAATTATGCGCGTTTCGTAGAGCCTGTTTCTCACACCTCAGTAAAATTTTGTGTTTTGTCGAGTGAATCACGTTTAGTGAGAGTGCACCACGTCCTTGTTGTTTCCGTATTTGTTCGTATGCTACTCTTGCAGCTCCTTTGTCCGACTTATTGAGGAAAAATCGTAAGTTTAAATGGAACGAAGAAACTCAGAATGAATTTAACCAATTGAAACAGGCAATCTCTATCGCACCTGTATTGGTTCATCCTAATTTTTCTTGACCATTCTACATCCAGTGTGACGCTAGTTCCACTGGTGTTGGAAACGTTAATTAGAATGCCCGGCCATTGTGTTGAGCTTTAAAATGTTTCGAGCGTCTGTCGGTATCTGTTTACCTCTCATGGGCTCATGGGTCAAAATGATTTGTCTGGAAGATTAGCAAGATGTCCTCTAAATCATTAAATTTGAAAATAAACACCGGAAAGTCGTTCTAAACGTTGAATTCGATACCCTATCGTGTGCTTTCATGGAGAGCATGGAATAACCTAGATTTTCGGGCATTTCAAAGTTGTTTTATTTTTTTTTATTTATATAATATTACAACTGACTTTATTCTAAGTCATCTAGTACCTTTGCTATCATAATTATATTAACAGGTGTTGGTATATAGCCCAACGGCCAGTCCCAGAAATTAAAATTATTTATTTATATAAATATTTCCTATAATAGTACATATAGTAATTTTATGTTCCATTTACTAGACCAATTGGTTTGGTCCTTTGGAGACGTCTTACTGCCAACGCCCTGTCCCGCATATTGCATATCCCGATGTTTTCGTGCTGTCGGAGGCGTGAATCATGCTTGAGAGTATGATACGTAATAACTACATCGATGTGTTCCATCTTTAAATCTCGGTGGAGGTCTTAATTTTTAATGTACCATGGAGCATTTACAATATTCCGAAGTACTTTGTTTTGGAACGTCAGTATTTGCCGGTATAAAAGCAATTGATTGTATATAGATAGTTCAGAATGTCTACCTAAGAGCCAATACATCTTCCTATACTTCATGTTCAGCTCTTCCTTTTTCTTTTTGACATGTTCTTTCCACCTCAACTTGGCATCCATTTCATTCAGTTTTATCCTCCATTTTTTCATCCAATTGTTGACTGAATTTGTCGATTTTTGCAATTTGTTAGTAGCTTCTTCTACGTTGTTCCCAACTGCCAAAATCGCAGTATCATCGGCATATGTTGCTATAGTTTCTTCTTCCATTGGTGGTACATCCCGAGTATACAGGAGGTACAAGACAGGGCCCAAAACGCTACCTTGTGGTACTCCACCTGAAATTTTATTAAGACTTTCGAGCTTTTCGTTTCTTTGCCACAAGCTCTCTTACTTCAAGTGGATAATTTTTACAGTTGTTGTTATTTGCGTATTTGAAAGTTGTACTTTGCCAAACAGTTTGTTTTTATGTTTTCTATCAGCCTTTCTACTTCCTCTTCGACTTGTATAATGTTCCTTATTGGTGCTTGAGGATTGATGTTTAGTTCTAATAATTTTCGAAAATTTTTCCAATTGGTATTCTTATTTATCGCTGTGATTTCTTTTTCAATTATTGTTCACTGACTGTTATCTGATATACCTTTTGTCACATAAAAGTCTATAAGATCCGGTGTTTTGTCTAAATCTGTTGGCCAGTAAGTTGGTGAGCCACCAAATTGAAAGTCACATTTTAATTTTTTTCCTGCTTCAAACAACTCTCTCTCTTTTGGTGTAGTATCTCTGGAGCCCCAGTATGGGTTTTTCGCATTGAAGTCGCCACCAATGATAAAACAACCTCCCATGATGTTAAAAAGTTCTTCATAATCGTCTCTTTTCAGATTATGTCGTGGTGGACAGTATATTGCTGATACATTTATTTCTTTGTACTTTGTGCGAGTTTTGACTGTTGTAACTTGCATAGATTCACTTTCAATTTTTAATTCTTCGTTGTGTTTTATGTTCTCTTTAATAAGAATGGCAGATCCGCCTCTTGCTCTTTCTCTGATGGATGGATAGCATGGTAAAATCTGTACCCACGTATTCTGGCATATGAGGAGTTAGTAAAATGGGTTTCAGAGATTAGACAAATATCAATTTTTTTGTTTAAATAGAAATATTTCCAGGTCGGGGATGTGTTGGATCAGCCTATTCGCATTCCAAATTACTATTCTGAGCGTTTGTAAATTTATTTTTATTTTCTAGTCGTGTTGGATGATGAAAAGTTTTATTGGGTATTTCAAAGTGACGACAACATATACACAAGTCATTATAAAGATAATAATAATAATAATAACAGTGTTAAAGGCCATTACTGGCCCCTTACTGAATCAACAATCTGGCTCCAACGGTTTCGATCCTGAGCTTGGTCTTCATACTGTCTTAGACAATCTGAAGAGGCCAAGTCGTTCTCTACATCGTGGAGCCATCGTCGCCTGCAACGACCTCTGCGCCTACCATATGGTGGCTCTCCTTTCAGAGATCGCTGCACAATTCGTTCCGGATCAGCACGCAGAACGTGACCGAGCCAGCGTACTCGCTGAGATCTAACTTCATGTACAATATCGGGGATCTTCATCAGATCTCTGATCTCGAAATTGTACAGAGCTCGGTATGTACCATCTATTTCGCGTTTAGGGCCGTAAATCACACGCATGATTCTTCTCTCAAATGTAAGGAGCCATCTCTCGTACTCATCCGTCAGCGCCCAACTTTCACATCCAAACATAACAACGGGCCTGATCAACGCTTTGTAAAGCTTCAGCTTCACGGCACTTGATAAGTGTTTAGATTTTAGCAGTGGCCTTAGAGGATACAAAGAACGACTGCCAGCTGCCAGCCGCACTTTAATATCCTCACCCACACTGTTATCGTGAGTGATAAGAGAGCCCAAATATTTGAACCTCCTCACTCCCTCAAACGTGTGGTGGCCACTACTAAAATCTGGTGTGCCATTGTCTCTAAAACCAGAGATCAGGTATTTCGTTTTGGACTCATTGATCTGGAGTCCAACAGAAGCTGAAAACTCTACAAGCGGATCAAGTATTTCTTTCACTCCGTTGTTATTCAGTCCAATCACGCATATGTCATCTGCATATGCAAGCACTTGATTGGACTGGCGATATAAGATGTTACGCTGAGGTGTTTCAGTTTTACGAAAGATGTACTCCAACATGAGATTAAAGAGTATCGGGGACAGAGCATCTCCCTGCCGAACACCCGAGTTAACTGCAAAAATTGTCGATAGCCTGTTCTCAACTTTAACACAACATTGAGACTGCGTCACTGTCATCCTACACAGTCGTACCAATTTTGTTGGCATTCCTAGGTATTCCAGGGCAGACCACAAACTCTCTCGATTGATCGAGTCGTAGGCCTGCCGGAAATCCAGGAAAACCTGATGTACGGAGATGGATGTCTCATAATATTTAGATAGAATCATCCGCAGCGAAAAGACCTGATCAGTGACTGATCGATTCGGACGAAATCCTCCCTGATAGTCACCAACCAAGCCTTCCGCCAGAGGAGTGATTCTATCCAATAAAATGTATGACAGTAACTTGTATGCTGTGCAAAGGAGAGCTATACCGCGATAATTCTCACACTTCAAGCGGTCTCCCTTCTTGAAGATGGGGCATATCGCGGTCTCTCACCATTATCGGTCGCAGTTTCGTGTCGGGAGTACGGACCTATGTTTTCACACAAGTCGGCCTGATTTCTGCCAGCTCTAGCATTAAAGTCCCCAATTACCATTCTAACATCGTGTTCGGGTATAGATCCCATCAGATCGTCCAAGTCATTGTAAAATGAGTCTTTATCTTGGGGCTGGCTGACTTCTGTGGGCGCATGTACACAAATTATCGACAGGTTGGCTAACTTCATGCGCAGGCGAAGCATACACAATCGGTTATTGACTGCTTGAAAATCCAAAACAGCCTTCTTTACCTGCGGCCCAAGAAGAAATCCAGCTCCAAGATTTCCGAGGTCATCTCCACTGTAGAACAACGTATAGCCCTGGGACACATGGTCTCCACTTTGAGGCCAGCGAGTTTCTTGAAGAGCAACGAGTTCCAGCCGATACTCTTTCATGCACGTGATTAGACCCTCCAACGCTCCTGGTTTTCTAAGTGATTGCACGTTCCACGTGCCGATCCTAAATCTCGTATCCGGGTACTTGAGCGGGGGTCCGGTGTTGTTTTGGCGGTATCCATTTTTCTTTTTGTTGATTTTATAAACAGTTGATTTTTTTACGGATGCGGGTCGTCAGCCCAGCGATCCAACCGTTTAGTCGCCTCCTACGACAAGCAAAGGATACTGTGGTGGTATTCTTAGGAAACATGTTCGTGCAATTTAGATTTACGAGACATGTGAGTGCCCCCCGACCACAGGGGCCATTATAAAGATACAAGGACAATTTAGACATAATTCAACTTAATGTGTTTATCAAATGTGCTTCAGAATTTGAAATAAAATATATTAAATTTATACGATTTGTCAAAAATCCAAAGGCATTAGAATTTAATTATAGAATTTGTATTAATTACAGAATTGTATTCAATTGTAGAGTTCAATGCATCTTTAATTTGGTTTAATCGAAATGTTCACTGATAATTCAATGAGTTGCTAAATCGACAAACATTTTTTAGAAATAAATTTTTATTAGTTTTATCCCCCTTGAAGTTATCTAAGGATTTTAAAAAAAAAATATCTCTGATAATCAAGAACACGTTTACCCACTTTGCTTGTATATCGAAAAATTCGCCATTTAGCGAGGATACAATACCATACCAAAACAATTTTCAATGATACGCCTTGCGCTTGATAAACGATAATTGTAAACTGGCCATTTATACGTGTCGTATATTAGTTTCTGCGTCGACAACATCAAAACAATAATATAAACCACCCCTACAGTGAATTTGTGAACTAGGTCTAAACCATAGTTACCACATTTCCTTGGGACCAATGCGATACTATGGTATTTACCTATTTTGTTTTTATATCTATACTTGGTCTGAGGCCCCAAGTATGCTTCAAGTGGAGATTCGAATAAATTCGAATTCATTTTGTAGTCTGCCTCTATTGCAATTTTAACCTAGAACCGCCCGATCCAAACTTTTGGGATAATTCGAGTGATTTGCCGAATTTCTTTCTATAACATATTATTTTAACATCAATTTTTCAAAAAATTTAAATTTTCAAAACCGAGTTAAAATTCAGAATTGTAAACGTAAAATAAAATTTACTACCAGTGGGAAGTTAGCATGAAAACGACACTGGGAGCTCTAGTGGTTTGTATGATGGAATTATTCAAATCATCAATTGCATCAAAATGAAAAATTTACTATGGGATGAAAACAGCTAAAAGCTCAATTTGGCCGTAAGCTTTAATTTGCCAAGTTTAGTTTTAATTTAGGGCTATAGACAGACCAACTGTTTCGCATTTTTCATGCCTGTGATCAGTTTTTTTTTGGTATATGACGCATTTTACAGTTCGGAATCATTCAAATTTGCATCAAATTGAAAAATTTACTGCACGACATATTTAAAAGTACTAAAAGCTCAATTTGGCCTTAAGTTTTAATTTGTAAAGTCTAATGTTAATTTTAGGGTGAATCAGAATTTTTCTATGACGCATTTTAGAGTTCGGGGTTATTCAAATTAACACCAAATTGAAAAATTTTATGGATGACATATTTGAAAATAGATTTTAGAGTTTCTGTGACGCATTTTAGAGTATTGAATTGTGAGGCATGGAAAATGCCAAAGGGCTAGTCTTTAGCCTATAGAGTCAAAACTAGACTTGACAAATTAAATATTAAGGCCTAATTGAGGTTTTAGTACTTTTCAATAAATCTCATAGTATACTTTTGATTCCATGTTTGTTGTGAAGAATAATATTATTCTGCTACGAGTAGCTTAAAATTTATCTTCGTGCTAACTTTAATACAAGATCCATGACACAAACTACTAGAGCTTCTAGTATTTTATTCGTGTTAACTCGTCATACTAACTCTTCGTGCTAACTTCACATACATCATGGAATCAATAAAATTAAAATTATCACTGTATTCGAAAATCAATTCTAGAATTTTTAAAAATATTTTTCGAAATTTGGTTAATTTTGAAAATTGACAAAGGCTTTAAACGTGTCATAAAAATTCAATAGCTATAATTCATATACTTTAGTTGTATTATCTATTATGAGACTGATGGCTAGCATAATTTTACCATAATTCATAAATTTCTTAAAATTATGAATATTTGTAAGATTGAATAAATTAACAAGGTTGGCATAGGTTTGTTATACGTTACTAATAAAACTTATAGGATTCACAAAACTAGATTTTTATAGAATTAGTAAATTTTGAAGCGAGCATCACACCAGAAATCCCATTTTAGAAAACCCAAATATTTTCTTGGATTTGATTGTGCCAATTTGTGCCTCTCGCTAAAAAATTTGTGCATAGTATACTTTAAGAAATACGAAAGGTTTTCTGACGTGATTTTCACACCAGAAAACCCATATTATTCCTTTAATATATTACTTACATTTCTTAATATATTTCGGTTGTTCCACATTGTGCATAACTAAATTATTTTGCCACACACTATACAATGATTAGAATAGGCCAAACTCGGCCAACTGTATACGCAATACATCTCAATATAAATGTTTTATGATCAAGTCACAAAAGAGAATTCAAAAAAACCCAGCTTTTAACATTGAACTAACTGAAACAATCTATAATGCACATTTCGGCCCAGTATCGCGTTTGTGCATACTCCACATTGGCTAGAATCGGCCATAGAGTATCCAGAAAATATCAAATTTCCGGTTTTCTGGAGTAGTTGTATATGGATGATTTCTGGAAAACCCAACTTTTATCACGGAACTAATTGAAACAGGATATAATACACAATTTGGTTCAGTATCGCGTTTGATTTCATCATCTGATCATAGTAATTGCAATTTAATTGCATATTCTGAACCGCAATTAGATGAATTATTAGATCGATTTTGGAACATAGAGGAATGCCATACTAATGATGAATCATTACTTAAGTCCGATTGTGACAAACATTTCCAAGAGAATTTCTCTAGAGACATCGATGGCAAATTTATCGTTCATAGTCCAGAATTGCTAGGTGATTCATCATTTCTAGCAAGGCGAAGATTTCTAATGCTCGAAAAACAATTCAACAACAATCCAGAAATTTGTATGCAATATAATTCTTTTATGAAGGAATATGCTTAATCATATGAAAGTGGTGAAACATGTTGAATCTATGAATTATTATTTACCATACCACTATGTTATGAAACCCGATTCAACAACAACTAAGCTGAGAGTCGTTTTTGACGGCTCAGCAAAATCGTCGAGCGGTTACTCTATTAATGATTTATTGATGAATGGACCCGTTGTTCAGAATGAATTATTTGCTGTTCTTCTTCGATTTCGCTCACACATCCATACATTTACTGCTGACATATGTAAGATGTATAGGCAGATTCTACTCCACTCCAATGACCAACAATACCAGTACATTTTCTGGCGATAGAATTCATCTGATGAGCTCCAAACATATTAATTGAAGACTGTCACATATGGTACTACTTCGGCACCATATCTATCTATCACTTGCTCTCGATTCTCAATTAAGTGAACCGACAGCCAGTTCAGCAATTCATGATGATTTTTATGTGGACGACTTGTTGACTGGTTCTGATACCGTAGAAGAAGCAGCAATGTTGAAAACTGCTATTACTTCAATTTTGCATGGTGCCAATTTACCTTTGCGTAAATGGTGTTCCAATAATCAGGAGCTTCTTAGTGATATTCCGAAAGACGATCATGAATCACAATATCTAATAAATGATAAAACTGGTATAAAAACTTTAGGGATGTACTGGCATCCAATTTCCGACCATTTTCGTGTATACTTCAATTTAGATTCTGCAATTACCTCAACTGCTACTAAACGAAAAATCATATCTCAAGTCGCAAAGATTTTTGATCCTCTTAGATAAGTGTCTCCAATAGTGGTAGTGGGTAAATTATTGTTACAAAAGTTATGGTCATTGAAGGTTAGTTGGGATGAAGCTCTTCCAATGGCATACCATACTTATTGGGCTAATTTTCTACGTGAACTCATTTCATAAATTAGCTCATTTAAACATACATCATTAATTTAATGGTAGCGAGAAATATCCAGGAATTCAATTGCATGGTTTCGCGGCTTACGGTGCCGCCATCTATGTACGTTTTTTAGGTCAGGAAGTTTACACTGCTAATTTAATGTGTTCAAAATCTCGGGTTGCTCCTTTGAAGCACATTACTTTGCCTCAACTTGAATTGTGTGCAGCACAACTTTTGGCCAAACTCATGCAAAAGGTTTTTAGTATTTTAAACTTCAAGGTTGAAGCATGTCCAGTATAATAGGACGGATTCTATGATAACTCTTCATTGGATTAAATCGTCATCTTCCAAATGGAAAACGTACGTGGCACACCGTGTGTCCGATATTCAAGCAAGATCCGATTCTAATAAATGGCTGCACGTAGAGTCAAAATTAAACCCAGCCGATTTGATTTCAAGAGGGACTTTTCCTGAATTAATAATGAATTCTGAGCTTTGGTGGTTTGGGCCTAATTTTCTTCATTCATCAATTGAGGCTTGGAATAATTCAGAACAACTTACAGAATTAACTGAGGTCATCGAAGAAAAACACGTTATTGTTGTGACTGCAAGCGCTGAACTTGGCCATGATATTTTGGATCGAATACATGGTAAAAATTCTTTGGTGACAATACAAAATGCAATGGGTTATGCACTTCGTTTCATTCACAATTGCCGTTTCAAAAATTCAAGAACAATTGGACCTCTGAATGCGGAAGAAATACAAAATAGTTTGAATGCAGTTCTACGCCTGGTATTACTAGAACCTGGTTTCCAAGTTCGACATCCATTACTAAAATCACTTTCATTATTTATGGATCAATAACACATAATTAGAGTTGGTGGTCGCTTAAAATTCGCCGCAATAGTCTTATACATCGCGGCATCCAGCATTACTACTAAGCAATCATTATTTTACCACCACACTAATGAGTTTCATCCACAGAAAGCACTTACACGTTGGTCCACAAGCACTTTTAGCAGCCGTACGACAATCTTACTGGCCGATAAACGGGAAACAGCTTGCCAAAAAAGTATAATGTGTTACCGTGTAAAACCAAAATTTCCAGAACAACTTATGGCAGATTTACCACCAGAACGAGTCAATCCAGCACCACCATTTTATAACGTTGGTATAGTATATGCAGGACCGTTGTTCATCCATTATCGCATACGCGGAAAGATTCCGACTAAGACATATTTGGCAGTTTTTGTATGTCTTGCTACAAGAGCTGTTCATCTGGAATTGGCCTCAGATCTTACTTCTGCTTCATTCATTGGCACATTTCGTTGTTTTATAGCTACAAGAGGACTATGCAAAACTGTGTTCTCAGATAATGGGACCAACTTTGTAGCCGCCAATTCTGATTTACACGATTTGTTTAAGATGCTTCAAGATGCAGATTTTCAACAGGAGCTCAAATCATGCACAATACAAGATCAAATTACCTGGAAATTTTCACCACCTGGATCTCCACATTTCGGTGGTATTTATGAAGCTGTTGTAAAATCAGCTAAATATCATATTCGTCGCACCATGGGAAACGCTAACGTAACTTATGAGGAGCTTAACACATTGATAAAATAAGTTGAAGCTGTACTAAATTCGCGTCCGATCACCCCTCTTACTACAGATGATAGTTTGGAAATATTAACGCCTGGTCATTTCCTGGTAGGTCGACCATTAACTGCTATACCTAAGCCAAACATAATCAACTATGATAATATAAAGTATGCTAAACGCTGGGAATTAGTAAACCTCTTATACAAACAATTCTGGTCAAGGTGGTCAACTGATTATTTGCAGCAACTACAACACCGATATCTTCATCAAGGATCCAAATTTGCCACCTCTTAAATGAAAATTTGGGAAAATAACTGATCTTCATACTGGCCGAGATGGATTAGTACGAGTCGCCCCGATAAAAACTTCCACTGGAACAATCAAACGAGCCATCATCAATCTCTGTCCACTTCCAGTAAATGTTGAACCACAGAGTGTTCAAGATGGGGGAGAATGATAATGAGCAGCATTAATCATTGCTCATCAAATAATATTCAAACATACATTTAAAATTCATATGTAATTTACAATTTTGTGTTAATTCATTTTTATTTTAATATCCTAATTTCACCTCTGTTTATGTATAATTCAATTTCATTATATACATTTGGTGTGTTCCAATGGCATGAGTAAACTACTCACAAGTACTTGTGAGTAGATGTTCAATGGAACGCTAATTTATATGACAGCAGTAAAACATAACCTAAAATATTTTTGTGTTGTTTTGTTATTTGATAGTGTGAGTTTCTAAAT
Organism: Tipula unca; assembly: GCA_951394425.1. Lineage (NCBI taxonomy): Eukaryota > Metazoa > Arthropoda > Insecta > Diptera > Tipulidae > Tipula > Tipula unca. Next base: position 23,370,035 of record OX596381.1, on the reverse strand, counting down.
TAAAAAATAAAGTTATTTAATTCAATAAATAATTAAAATGTCTAAAAACTGGACTTATAACGAAGTTAAAGCGTTGATCAGTCTGTATGGTAGTAGGAAGGAGGAATATTAATCGTAATACCCTATCGTAAATTTTATGCGAACTACTTTTGTCATCTACACCACCATTTGAGTTACAGTAGATACAAGTACTTTTGAGTAGTTTATTCATGCCATTGGAACACACCAATTATTTTTATTTTGCATGCATTATATACTTGCCAAACATTTCAATACTCTCATTACATACAATTAATGTTATATTTTTTAAGAAGTTTTGTTGTTGTTTTTAATCGCTCTGAGATTATAATTGTATTGGCAAGGTACATTAAAATTTAAAATAAATTCAGTGGTCTTACAATATTCATCAGAAAAAGTGGTAGCCATCACGCTGTTTTTATTTACCTTGCTGAAATAGTCCATATTTTGAGATCGCGACAAGAGCGAATTATTCATCACTCATCTTTATAAAATCGCATTCATAGCGCAACCAAATATCTTAAGGAATAATATGGGTTGTGATAATCACGTCAGAAAACCCTTCGTATTTCTTAAAGTATACTATGCACAAAATGTACATTTTCTGTTTTAAAAAATCACTATTTGTTAAATTAGGAAAATCGAATCATTCATTTCATATACCTGCCGAGAAAAGCAATTATTATACAACGAAACCTAGCTCAACCAAAACGAATACCAACTTTGCTATGTTCTTAGTATTTTGTTTCCGTCTCGTGTACGAAAACTACGTCAGCTGTTTGTCAGAAAATTATAGAACGAAAAATGAAATACTCAATAAAGTTTCCAAAGCAGAAAAATAAATTCAAATAGAAAATCTAAAGGATGAACAAAAATTGATCGAAATGACATGAAATAAATAAATAGTTTGGAGCAACAAAAAAACTAAAACGAAATAAGGAAGCTTGAAAGGAACAACTTTTCTTCTTTTTTTTTCGAACTTATATGTCATATTGAGTTTTTACAAAGTTTCCAAAGTTATTTTTTGTTTTTTCCTCCTCTGCTGTATTCCAATTTTATTATTATTTTTATTTCGTAAGTTGGTTGAGATGACTCGTTAGTGTCTGATGTGCAATAAAATTGGTTAACATATTTTTCTATATATAATGTCTGTACATAGTTGTATACACATGTACATATACCGATAATCATAAAAGTAAACCCCAAATCATATAAATTCATTGTGCAGTCTCAAAGGATTTGTATCAAACTTCTTATATATCGAAGTAAAATCGAAGACAAATTTTTTTGTTCTATGTTATGTGAGAATTTTACATACGAATATGTAGTATATATGTAGAAGAATTTGCCACAGGATATATGAATCCAATTTGCAAATATATTTGAACCTTGGCAATATCGATGAAAAATTATTATAACATAATTTAAAAATTACCATCAAATCATAACACACAAACACAAAAATGCCTAAATTGAATTAAAATTTATGTGGCGGCATAATATAATAATCCCTTCGAAAAAAAAAAAATTAAATATCGAACCCCTTCCAAAATATTTGCACCATTATATGTATATTCCAAGTATACACGCAAAACACATCAAAATTCTTGGAATTTTCGAACTAAATCTAGCGATTTCGGGTACTTTTGACCCTACCACAAAGTCAAATCATATATATTGGGTAGATAATTTATTCGGGAGTAACGAGCAAAAAATGTATTTGAATTTCACAACCCTTCTGTGCAATTTATAAAAAAAAAAAACAAATTTGATTCAATTTATTACGATAATTGGTTTTTTCAATTAGGTCTATACATATTCTTCTCGTTATTGTGCGTTCAAAAACGAATGGCTGAAACATGATGGAATTGGCTATGTTGAATAACGAGAAATACCCATTTCAAAAATTTTAATGAGTGATTTTATTAGTCGTGAAAGAATTATTGTCTGTGAAATTATTATTATTATTTGAGCGTATGGAATTGGGATAATAGTGTATCATATTTCATACTGCCTTCTATGTAAAAAATACTGTATCATCATTGCAATTATAGGTAAACTAATCCAAAGGTTAGTGTAGAACCCGTTAGTGTTGCACAATATCCCCAACAAATGATGCGATATCAAAAAATGTATTTTTCAACGTAGTTCAACATTTTCCCAATTTTTCGATCCCTTCCAAATAATACGATTTTTCCAACCCTTCAAAATAGGCAATTGTTGCATCGATGATCTCCTCATTAGAACCGAATCTCTTTCCGCCGAGCCATTTCTTCAAGTTCGGAAACAGGAAATAGTCGCAGGGGGCTAAGTCTGGAGAATTCGGCATCAGTTGTGCTTGTACGACCACAACGAAAATCAGTAAACCACTTGTGAATCATTTTAATCGATGATGAAGTGTCCCCATAATATTGATCAAGCTTTGTTTTGGTTTGCGTAATGGTTTTTCGACGCAAAAAATAATGTTTAATTAACATACGAAATTCACTTTTTTCCATGTCAAAACTGGCAGATCTGTCTGAAAATTTTAATTTGGTCTAGTGACAGATGGTATTGACACATGATATCTGAGATTTGCGATTGTGGCTCCTTCTGTTGCAATTTTACCAGACTTCTCACTCTGCCCTATTAGTCTTCACAGAAAATACCCTTATGTTCGAACTATAGGGGGTTGGTTAAACATAACCATTCGTTCACAGACCTGTGGCCCCTGTGGTCGGAGGGCACGCATATCTCGTTAACCTAAATTGCACGAACATGTTTTCCAAGAATACCATGACAGTATAGTTTGCTTGTCGTATGAGGAGACAAAACGCTTGGATTGCTGGCCTGACAACCTGCATCCGTAAAAAAACAGAATCTGTTTATATAGTCAACAAAACTTAAAATGGATTCTACCAAAACAACACCGAACCCCCGCTCAAGTACCCGGACATGAGATTTAGGATTGGCATTGGTGTAACGTGAAGTAAATGGTTCTGAAAGTATAACAACTCAGCAATAAGCGCAGTTTGCGTAATTTCTTTAAATGAATTACAGGATTACACCATACTTTCATTCGGGACCGGGATGGAAACCTGCTCCTTTGTCCAGCATACAAGTTACTGTCCTACATTATATAAGCGTAATTGGACTGAATAGTATAACGGAGTGAAGAAAATACGTGATCCGCTTGTAGAATTTTCAGCTTTCGTTATAAGCACAATGGCACACCAGATTTTAGTAGTGGCCACTACACGTTTGAGGGAGTGTAGAGGTTCAAATATTATGCCTCTCTTATCACTCACCAATAACAGTGAAAATATTTTAAACCAAGGAACAATTCATATCAAAATGAACCCTTAAATTCACAAAAGTTCCAAATTTCAACTAAACCAAACGAATTTAGAATTTTAATTTCAAATGAAACCATTGAAAGGGCCATCGAAACTTTTTCCAAACAATCAAAACCATTTTAAATCCAAAGATAACTTTTCAAAAATAAACTTTGTAAAAATTAATTAATTTATAAATTCTTGGTTAAAAAGTCCATACAACATGATGGCGCATACTCAGATTTGACTAGACATATCTACGATTACCTGGCCATCGAGATGTATTCATGTAAGCATTTTTGTGTAAATGTTAGTTTTGTATGACCTAGAAAACCTTTTTTACACACTGGTTGAAGCTGTAACGTTTGAATCGGGAGGTATCGGGTCAGAGAAAATTGAAAATTTTAACAAAAGCTGAGTTCTACCAATTTGAAAAGAGAAATTGAATTATAAAAGTTTCGCTTAAGGACTTTAAAACTCATGGTTCCGCATCCAAAGCCAATGCCTCTGTCGACTGAACCTCAGATGTTCAGTCTCATTACTGTTATACCAATCTTTTATACTTGCCATTTTGATATAGAGAAACCCGTAAATTTTAACAGATGTCTGTTTAAGTTTAACCAAGTTTAAACTAAATCGAAGAAGGTTAATTTTTTCTGAAATTTTTCAGTAAAGGGGTGTACCCCTTTGTGTTTTTAAAAAAAAAAATCGTTTCAGTATTTTTGCGTTTCAGTAAAAAATCGTTTCAGTACTTTTTTAAAAATTGAAATTTTTTTCGGATAGCTAAAACCCAATGACATGTTGGAATATATGTCATTATGGTGTTAGCTTCCTAGGATTTTCCCATGAAAAGTCGGAAAAATTTTACAATCGACATACATGAGGTCATACCAAATATGGTAGTCCTAAACCCCCTAATCCCCTACTTTTTCCAAAATTGAAATAGTTTTCGAATTGCTTCGATCCAATGACATCGTGAGCAATCCGTCAATATGATGTTAGCTTTCTAGGGATTTTTCAGGAAAACTTGAAAATGTATTTAGTTATAAAAATTCACTTAATCGGGTAAACTATTAGATTTATCGGTTTATCCGAATAAAACATGATATTCTCACTTACACATGTAAACATTTTTAGGATTTAGGACAAACTTCACCTGTCTACCTATATAGAATTGTGAATTTGGTCCTAAAAAAATCCTAATTTTCGTTTTTTTAGTTTTTAGGACAGATTTAGGACAAAATTCACGTGAATTTATCAAGTCAAGCAAAATCAGTGTCATTACATGTACCACGATTGGAAATACGTCACCGTGCAAACTTGCAAAATTCAGCTGGCTAATCGACACTTGGAAGCTCCTCAGTAAGTTAACATACGAGTTGGAGCTCAGTTATTCTTCATTTAACTTTCTGTGTAGGTCAAATTAAACTATCTGACGATTTACCTATATTGCAAAATATCATATTAGGCTGAGTAATTGCTGGGAGTTCAACAATAGATATTCTCCTATATTTGCAACATTGCAACGGCTGACAACACTGTGAGCAGTATTGAGCAAAGTATAGACAGAATTTTGCAGAGACTCTGGGACAGAGTTGGCCCTAGGTAAATTTATTGGCTCACTACCATTACTAAAGACACCCTCTGTTCTATAGGTAATTCCCGTAGTATGTCTGAAAAATTATTTTTCAGTTTAAAACCACGTCTAAATACGAATATTGGTTTAAGACAGGAATGCCCTAAATCTACAATAATTACCCACTGCCGTAACACCGATTATTGGTCGCTACAAAGAAGGCAACTTGCTCAAAGGGTTTTGCAGAGTTTTACCTGTCGTTTCAAAACTGGGCCAACATGGCACTCATCAAAACATAGGAAATTTGAAAGCAGAACGTATCAGATTTCCACCACCATTTTATAATGTATAAAGGCATGAACTATTGTGTCCCAGTTTATGTACACTAGAAGATCGGAGAAAAGGTTCCTACTAAGGCCTACATATGTGTGTTCATATGTTTTGCAGTTAAGGAGATGCGCTTCAAGCTGATGACAAAATTAACAACCACAGCAGTGCTTTAATGAGATTCGTGTCAATGAGAGGAGTGTATTCAAAATTATTTTCCGACAATGGGGCTAATTTTGTCGAGGCCAACTGCGAATTAAATGAGTTATTTAAATTTTTTTCGTTGCAGAAACATAATAATGACATAATTCGCACATGTCAAGGGGACACTTTGACAGAAACACTTTAGTCAAACTGTTACAAGGAATGAGACAGGGAAGTTTATTGTATACGTCTGCCATTCAAAGAGTCTCCGTCTTGGGAAATCCGTTTCGATGGCATAACGTCAATTTTTTAATTTGTAGAAAAAATTAGAGCGCATGTCAAATTTAAGATATCAATACAGTGTCCCAATTTTTTGGGACACTAAGTGCTATTTCTGAACTAAATTTTTCCTCTTAATTGTGTACTGAAGCCGAACAGCTCAACAACCAAACTGGTTGTCCAAACTACGAGTGGAATTATATTAAATGAAATTTTACCTGTTGTTCAGAATGACTTGTTCACAATTTTGCTTCGCTTCAGATTCTATTGATATGTTTTTAGTACAAATTGAGGTTCATGCCGATGTCACCATTTTCCAATTAATTATGTGGCTTGATAATCCAAACTGTAATTTTTTCGATTATGCACAGTTACAACTGCACCATTTCTTGCTACTCGCTGCCTCAAGGAATTAGCCATTACTTTGCATTCATTGTATCCATTGGACTCTGGTGTCGTGCAGGATGACCCCTTGCTGGACGATATTTTAGCATGCGCACCGTTCACAATCGGAAACAATAGTAGAGTCACTTCGATCTGAAGGTATAGAACTTCGAAAATGGTATACTCCAATACTACTAAAATCGATGTTATCGAAAATACATCAATAACAAAAAGCGAACAATGATCTCAACCATCGCTCGTGTGTTCGATCCTATAAGATTTTCGACAACAGTTGAAACAATGAGAAAATTATTTATGCAACCTTTATGGAATTTGAAACTGATGGAACGAACAACTTCTACCATATTTCTGGTCTGGCAAATTTAAACCAGTTTTATATTTCATACGTCAAGACTTTGTACCAAATCTCGAGTTGCTCCTCTATGTAATACTATACATTTTCATGGTTAGAACCATGTGCTGCCCAACTACTTGCTCAACTGTTGAAGAAATCTAAGAACTCAATACATTTTGATGTTTCAAAGATTTACTACTGGCCAGATTTCACAATGGTGCTGCATTGGATTCACGCACCATATATTCGTAACTAATCGAGTGTCGATCATCCAACATTTGATCGATATTTCTTCATGGAGGCACAACGATTCGAAAACAATCCAATAGATAGCATATCACGGGGATCATATCCATCACAAATTCTGCATTCAGAAATATAGGTACATGGTTCAAGGTTTCTGTCGAGATCAGTTGACGAAAGGCCAAATAGTATTGTCAATAAATTATCAATGATTTACCTGAGACAAAAGGTATTGTATGCCTGGCTTTATCATCTGCTGAAACAATTGACTGCAAAAAATACTAATTTGCGAAAATTTGGACAATTGTCTATAACTAAAAAGGGGTTGGTATTGTTGGCAATACAACAAACCTTCAATGAACTTAAACTGCTCGAATCGATTTTGAAAGTTCCATTAAAATCTCTATCGGGATTTCTGGATCAAGTTGAAATACTACGAGTGTGGGCCGTTTACAACAATAAATCTTTATTATTTTCACTACTGGTAACTCCACCACTGCAACTCGCGAGCAATTCTGGCCAATTTATGGAAAGCGTATTGCTTTTGAGATATTTCCGAAATGCATGGTCTGTTTTAAAGTCAGGTCTAAAATTCAACCACAAAGGCTTAGAAATCTACCTGCAAGATGTATTCAACCTACTTCACTTTTCAACCTATCGTGTTTGTGGTCCATTCTATACGTTCACTTCAAAGCGAGTGGAACAGCTCTATAGTTAAAACATATATCCGGGTGTTTGCGTGTTTTGCCGGTAAAACCGTTCACCTTGAGCTAGTGGGTGGCTTAATTACCGCTTGAGGATTTTGTGAAGTTATTTCACAAGTACAGTCTGTACAGGATGGTATTTTTTCCACCTACTGCTCAGTACATTTTGGTGGAATATATGAATCAGTGATGCTCATTTAACGTACATATATGAAGAACTACTACCCACTTTGAAGCGAATTAAGGCAGTGCTCAATTCAAGGTCGCTAATTCCGCTGTCTGATCCAGATGATTTTCGTGCATTAATTCCAGGTGATTTTTTGATTGGTCGGTCTTTAATGTCACTACCGCAGCCAAACTATAGAAATGAGAAGTTATTATTGTTGAAACGATGGGAGTTATCCGAATGCTCTCGTTCAATGTTCAACGTTTGGGTTAGAGTACGTCACTTAGGATACAGTCAAACTAGCATTTTATTTTTTGACATATACTACGTATCTATGTTGAAGAGTTCAAATTTTAAAATCAGCGCCATTAAAATTGGAATTTTATTTGTTACAAAATGCTTTGAAAATGTCTGTTTCGAAATCTGAAGAAGTTCTTTTGGAAATTATTTTTTCTCGTTTCAGTTATTTTGTTGTCTAAACCTTTCCATAATTCTCAAAATTTGAATTTTATTAAAAAGTATTGTAATTTAGTTAAAGGTGTCTTCCATATCTGCAAATTATGTCATTCGTTAAATTTGCAAGAAAATCTTGAATATGAGAATGGATGACTGAATCTAGAAGAATGGTAAAATTATTTTCTAAGAATTGTAAAAAATAAAATGTAAATAATGTTCCAAGCAACCGCACAGCACACACACACACACATCTAAAACCAGACTTAACCGAAATTGAAATACTAAGAACACTCCGTTTTCTTAGGTATACGTATAACCAATTCATCAAAGTGAATAAAATACGAAATTAAAATGTTGATTTTCGAAAGTCGCAACAAAGTTGGAAAATAAAAAAAAAAACGAAAACAACAAAAGAAAGTCTAAGAAAAATCATTACCATATTTTTACCTGACACGTATCAATTTTTATTTTTATGTTGTTCTCTCACTAATATAAAACCGATGTTGTTTTTTCCAGGTTGTGTGTATGCGGTGTGGGCATGTGTCTATGTATGTATTATATAAAGCAAAAGCTGAAGAAGTTATATATTTTCTTAAATCTAGTTACTTAATCCAATTCTATTGGAAATTGACTCAAACAAACGTGATTGGATTAATAAAACGACAAGACTGAAGAAAAAAAAGGTGAAAGTGATTTTGGTTACCTAGTACATTTTAATTTTGGAAATTTATAAAATTGGTTGCCTTGGACGGGCAGGTATACATGTATTCAGTATTTAATATGCCAAAGGTGATATATAAGAAATTAAAGATTATTTAAGTTTAGTTTATGTTTTGTTGTTATTTTTTGCGTTACTTTCCTCGTGTCGGGATATGTTGTCAAAAAGTAATTGTTGTGGATTAAATAGCAAATTCAACGTTATTCACAACAAAACAGAAAAGTTTACAAGTTTTTTTTTTTCTTAAGTCATGAAAAGCTTTTAAGTATGGTTATTTACTGTAATAAATTTTACCTGATTTGATTTATTTACGGATAAAAAAGTTGTTGATACTCGTACTATATATATGTACATAACCTATGGCTTAAAGTTAACAGTTTGGTTTGCGTACAGTATATACCATAAATCGTTTCTATACTCCACATCTTATACTTGTATGTCTAACCTGAAAATTCATAACAAACCTACTTCAAAAAAAATATAAAATCTACTACAATCAAAACAATAATAATAATATCCTTGAAGAAGGTTGGTCGCAACTCAAGACGAAAATAAAAATTAAATTTATGCACGACTGGTTTCAGACAAAATAGGTTAGCTTTTCCTTTATTTGAAATTCAAGAGAGTTAGCTATTTCTGAAAATGCCTATTGTTCTTATAATTGTATTCTTATTTTATTGCTTTTATGTTTATGTTTATGTCTGGATTACTGTCTTCGTATTCGGTTGTTTTATTTAAAAGTAAAAATTATTTTCAAGTTAAATTATAACAAATTTGATTGTACCTTGAGTTTTAAATTCAAGTAGCATAGCGGCGCCAGATCGTATAGGTGACATACATACGACCTAGTTATTCATTTCATCTAGCAAGGTGAAATAAATTTAAAAAATATTAGGGCGTTCTTTTTTTTTTCAAATAACTTAGAAAATGTGGCAAATATGAAAATATTTGTTTAAAAAAATTAGCAATTCCAAAAAAACACATTCTTTATTCAGCCGAATTATTTTTGGATTAACCATTCCCCAAAGATAACAAAAAGGATTTTCGGGACGATTTTCTGAGTTTACCTAATTTAATTGAATAATTTATTTTAAATAATTGGAATACAAATCACCATAATTTTCACAATTTGTATTGTTTTTTACGTTGTTAGTAGTAATTCTGAAACTAAAATAACGCCCTGAATTTTTTATTTAAAAAAAAAATCAAATTTTAATTCAAATTATTGATTTTAAATTAAAATGGGATTTCGAAAATGTAACGGTTTTTCCATCAACATTTTCAATTTTTTAAAAATAAAATTATTTCAGTTATTAATTTTACCTTCCCAGTACGCATATCTTGTGAAAATAAGAAAACAAAATTAGGGCTTTATTTTTATTTGATAACAATATAATATTTTTGTGATAACTTCAGTTACAGTAATGGACTATTGAATTGCATTTCTTACGTTTTTCTCATTTGTTTAATTTAAAATAAAAAAAACGCTCTAATTTTTATTTTCAACCATTTATACGTGAAGAATATATAGTAGACCTATTATACGTGAATTTATAATCCAGCTTTCATTAAAAAATGGACACACAACTTCAAAAATAATTTCAATGTATCCACTTCAGAATATATTTCTAATTTAAAATTATCAAAAATTTGTTTTAAATTAAAATTAAAATCGAAACGTGAATCGGAGAATTTTTTTTTAATATTTGCGGACCAGCCCAGCTATTTGGGCTTTATGGTATTATTATGCTTGACGTGGTCGATTTTCTAATACTGAAATTTACACCCCAAAAAATACAGTATTTTTTGCTGACGGATATTATGTTTCAGCATTGTTGTATGTACCTATACAGTTTTATGAACACAGTGCTTGGATATTGTTGACTTTAAACATTGTTAAATATTTGCTACTTTTGCTGTTATTTTTCGATGCACTGACAACAGCAGCAAGGGTAATAAATAAGTGAGTGGTTATTAAAGCATTTTGATAACTGCTGAACAACGTGGACTTTGGGTTGGTCCATCCTTTTCGCCGGATTATTGAATAGATTTGGAAAAACCGAAAGTTATGAATTTGTCTATATTTTATAACGTTGAAATATCTTAAAATCCTTAACTATACACCATGAAAACCATTTTATCAGAAAGCTACAGTTTACTTAGCGATCCATAAAACTGAATAAGGATATAATAGTAAAATTATTCATCTACTTGGCAAGTATTATTAGCACGCGGTGGAGAGTGGATGAAAGATGTTTTATTTCACAATTGGAAACCAAGATAAGCTTAACCATAAAATGCTGCCGAAAGTATCGCAACCGACTCAGCCAATGCAAAAACTGAACGGTGTGTCCACATTCCGGAGTGTGCTAATTGTTTTGTCTTTCCATAGAAAAGCCTCTGATATACAAATTAGTGGATTGGGCAATTTGCATACTCACACATCCATGAAGTATTAAAAAGTGAAAACAAAGAATGGTGCTTCATGTGAAAGCTCACATTTCCCATGTAATCACTTGACTAAATTTATTTTTCACAACTATTTACCTAACACTATCAGAATACAGTTTTACAAATTTGGGAAAAATAATCACAATATCCAGATATATGGAATAAGTGCGGCATATAGTGTGATAGAATCGTTCATGAAGGCGTTAAAATGGTTTGTTGCGCAACTATTTTAACAATGAAGGAGATGATGATTACATTGCTTTCTGAAATTAAAAATATTCTCAAGACATAGATTGTTAACAATATAGCGCTCACTGTTGTAGGCAGCTAAGGGTCGGAGTACTGTAAGTAAGTACTTTCTTACTGAATTAGAAGACGTTTTACGTTAAAAATATTAAAATTTCTCGATACCAAATGTTAGTTTTCCAAACACACACTATAAATAGCTAGGATAAATATCCGACCTCACGAATGAATCCTTACATCTACCCTGCAGGGATAGGCGTTAACGCGTCATCTCTGGCTATAACCGTGCCATAAAATCGAGTACATCTCATTCCATGGTAAGACGATGTCGAGATCAGGAAGGCTAAAAGAGTGACCGAGTTATTAAAAAGCAAATTCATTCAGATGACCAGAACTTGTAGGCTAAACGTGCCAGACTGCCCTATGACCAAGTTTTGACAAAACTTAGTGAATGTGCTTTGATGGATGACGAAACGTACGTGAAATTGAGTTTGAAACCGATCAGCAGATCAAAAATTGTATCTTGATAAAAATAGTGACAATGCTTTCGCTATATATAAGCACATAAAGTTAGATACAATTGGAAAAAGTATTATAATGACAAGTGATTTGCTATTGTGGACTCAAGAGCCAGACAGTGGCGGTAGTCGGATGAGCGAGAGTTCAATTCACAATTCATGCGAATATTTACAAATTTTTAACGAAAAACTTACATATTTAGTGACATAGTACGTACCGCTCAAGTCCTTAATTACTGATGGAATGGAAAGTAAGTCCCGCATTGCAGTAGAGTAGCTAGTCCATACTAAATAACATTTCTTGTGCCTTTCACATTTTTTTTTTTAAATTGAGAAAATGGTCCGATTTCAAATTTATTTTTCGGCACTACTTTTAGTTCAACCTATTTTCTACCTATAAGGTGTAAACTTTTATACGTCCTAGATATTTAACATTGATCACAAAGTGCCATCATCGATGTTAAGGAATTCCTGACTCTTATCCACTTGAGCTTCGGCTACGATATCAGAATCATTTCAAGACGATTACTCGACGCAGAAAATTTTCCAAACTCAAGATTTTTCCAATTCCAAATGGAATTCCATCAAAATCTTATTTGTTACCGTTTAGGTATAATCGTCATAATTTTTGCAGTTTAAATAGTGATGCTGGAAGTGACTTAAGCTTGTGTCGGCCCAAATTTAGAGTCTCAAAATTTTGCCAGAATACAACGCTATCTTAGCTAGACCATTATCAAATAAATTTAAACGTTTTAATTTAGCCATATTGTACAAACAATCGGAAACCTTGAGCAATGACTAAATTAGAAAGGGCATCCAAGGTGTTTGGCAAATTCTGTAGCATAATTTAGACATTATAGATTCTAGAATTCTAGCGGATTATCAATTAAGTTGAGTGTTGGTAGCTTTGCCAGACGACGTATTTGTGGTGGCAACGTTTCGAGTTTATTGGGTGATAGGTCCAGGAATAGCAAATCGGTTAAATGGAAGAAAAAACAGTTTGGGATTATCGATTTTGAAATTAAGAAAATAACTATAGACTTGCAACACTTAAACCAGATATAGACTTACTGATTATCGCTTAGGTTTAACACAATCAAACTCTTCGCCTTTTCTAGTTCATCAGGCACTTTTTTCAATCGATCGTGTGATAAATCCAGCGACGCTGCTGCATATTTTGCAGTAGGATAAAAACGCATAAATTCCGATACCAAATTTTATTTGACTTTTTCAAGCAATCTGAGTGCCAAGTGCATAGTAAAACATTGAAATTTATCTAGCATCAGTGCCATACAAATTTTCGCGAGTTTACCTTGTGAATGCTGGGTATAGTCGACTAAAATTTATTATTTGGTAAATTTTCACACCAAGTTTTAACCGATCTTGCCATGTACTCATATAGAACTACACGAAAAATTCTCTTCCATTAGAGCTAGACAATTTTTCGTGTATTTTACTATGTAAGTGCTTGGGAAAGTGGGCTAAAAATTTGTATTGAAATTTAATTTTTTTATAGGTTTTCATTTAATATAATTTAAGAAGACTAATATTTGCTTGATGTTTATTATTTTTTGGATCAAAAAATACAACAAGATTTTGTTTGTTTCAAAAATTGCATTTAAAAAAAAATGGCTGGGATATTGGCTAGGATACAAGGTTGTATTTTCTGCCATCGTGATAAATTTTTTGATGGTACATCATATAAGCTTCGCGTCGGCTTTCTTATAAAGCTTCTCCAACCAAAAAATGAGCTGGTGTTAATGCCTTCAAATCTTCATTTGAAAAATCGAGTTGCCAGCATGCATGTGGTTAATATGAATATCACGAATTAAGAGTTCGCATGGGTCTTTGATAAGTTGACCGTTTAGCGGAATATGTTAGCGATGACTCATAGTAATACGAGTACATTTATGTCTTTAAATGGATCTAATAATGATAATTGGTATCGAATGTCATTTTCTGAAAGTTGCAAAGAATTATTACTTCTGTCTGTTTCATTCATCTCGGCTGGGGTGATCGAATTATTGTGACTGAAAACATGAAAACTTTATCATCGTTATTTGTTTCTGTTAACACATTGGTATATTTTGACCGTTCTTCTAAGACCATTGCATGAACATAGGTTATTGTCTCGTTTGATTTTGGCCAGTCTTGTTCATTCTCGCGTAGCTACCAAAGCTGTGGTTTTATTCCTCTTGGTATGACATCAGCTGGATTGTTTTTAGATTGAACATGGTGCAATCTGGTTCGCGGGATAGTCTCAACAATAGCTGTAGGTCAGGTGCCTTTAAAGCTTGTCCACCTTCGGGGGACATCGGACCGCCAGTGTAGTACTATCATGGAGTCGGTCAATGCGAAAATTTCTATTTTATCGTATCCTATAGAGATTCTATATAAAATTGTACGGCATTGCATAAGAGCACCGGACAATACAGCTTAAGTTTCGGGAGTGATACTTGTTTCATCGGAGCAACTGTTCTTTTGGCATATACAATATTGGTGGTGATATCTCCATTGTCATACTAACAGCTCGAATATAAATAACTGCACCATATACGCTGCTTCAGAGGCGTCACAAAATGCATGCAACTGAATATGTTGCGGGTTTAACTAATATTGCTCTCACTTTCTTGAACTTTGGAAGTGTCTGGTTCGGCGTTCCACATATGATTCCTAAGGTTTTGATTGAAATATCATCTTTTATCAATTTTGGAGTATTTTGAATTTCCTCTTGTGAAAATGATTTCAAAAATTCTTGTGAGTTGGATTTCCATTTCCGTAAGTTGAATCCACTATTACCTAAGATCATGTTGACCTCGCCCTTTAGTACTATAGTTTTTAAAATCGCACAATGATGGTAGTCAAAACAGTTGGTATGGTTTGAACCAACTTGAAGTATGTTACTATGACGGCAAATAATTATGGCGGCAGCGAGAGAAAATAGAGTTTTAAAAAGAACTTTAAATCGGTTTGAAACTATTAAAACAGAAGTCGACAGATATAGTAAAAATACTACAGCTGGTCAAGTACAAATCCATCTACAATTACTAAAAGAGGAGTGGTCGGAGTTCAAAACATTGGAAAGCCATCTTACAGAGGATTTCTTTTTGGAAAATTTAAAAACAGTTGAAGCTATTGAGCAATTACAATTTGTTCTTAAAGAAAAATTAGTTCGTTATGAGAGAGCGACTGCAGCCGAAGAAGCACCAGGATCGAATGTTACAATAGATTCCTTTGTTAATCAACAACAGTCGTTTCTGGAGAGTTTTGCAGAAATTCATAACAAAGAAAGAACAATTAAGCTTCCACCAGTGGATATTCCGGTTTTTACCGGTCACGAAAAATTAAAATTTCGATCATTTCGTGATTTATTCCTACAGTTGGTGCATAATAATGAGCAAATTCCAAAAATACAAAAATTTCAATATTTGAAACGTTTTTTGAAGAATGGGCCATCAGAGGCTCTCATATGCCAGATACCACTCACTGAAGAAAACTATATACCAACATGGGAGAAAGTTCTAGATCGTTATGATAAAATTAAACCAATTGTTCGAGAGCTAGTGCAAAAATATTTGGACGTTCCACAGTTATCACAACCGTCTGCAAAAGCACTCAGCCATTTCTATGATACAACCGACCAAGTGATTAGGAGATTGGATGCCTTAGGCGAGGATGGAAAGAAACGTGATCTGTGGTTAATCCATTTACACTTACGGAAGTTGGATGAAGTAACTAATCGTGAATGGGCTAAAGAATCATCGCAAATAGATTTTCCAAAATTGGAACAATTTCTCGGATTTCTGAAACGACGAACGGATGAACTAGAATGTTGTGATCTGCCTGTTTCCAATCGCACTGCTAAATTAAGAGCAACAGCATTAACTACTCAGAGTCATCAAATTGTCCTGTATGTGAGAAGAACCACTATGCATCAACTTGTCAGACCTTTTCAAATTTACCAGCAAATGAAAGACGTGAATTAGCTGTAAAAAAGAAACTGTGTTTTGTATGTTTATCGATCAAACATCGTGCTTCTGATTGTCGCTATAGAAAAAGATGCGAAAAATGTCAAAGAAGACACCATACATTGTTACACGAAACGATAACGACACAAAAAGCAGATGAAACGGTACCACGAGCAAATACGTCAGATACCATGAGTTGTAGTGCAGTTGCGTCACAAATAACAAGTCGACCTTTTCGTACAACATTGCTGCCAACTGCTATAGTTATGGTATGTGATGTTCAAGAGCAATGGCATGAATGCAGAGTATTACTGGATTCGGGTTCGGAACAGTCGTTTATAACACAGGCATGTTCAAGCAAATTAATGCTTCAGCGCAAGAAAAGCGATATGGTGGTTACGGGTATCGCTGAAGGTTGTGAAAAAACCAAAGGATCAGTGAGCCTGTTAGTTAAATCTCGAGTATTCCATTTTGAACCATTAAGCGTCGAGTCATTCATATTATCAAAATTACCCACTAGGATTCCCAGCCAAAGTGGAGAGTATAGTCATCATGGAACTTTTCAGGAGATCGAACTGGCTGATCCTCAGTATGATGTATCGAGACACATAGACATCATTCTCAGCTATGCCCATACCTTCAATATTTATTTCGAAGACAAAATAATTCAAGGTGACTTAATAGCGAGAAAAAGTGTATTTGGGTGGATTGTCGGTCACAATATTGGAACGCAAATCGATAAATGTATTGTTTCGAATGCATTAAATGTTACTGTGGAGTCAAACGTGGAAGAAACATTGCAGAAATTTTGGGCAATGGAAGACATACCGACATACACTCAACGATTTAACGATGATGAGGAATGTGAGAAATGGTACACCAAAACAACAAAGAGAGATGAAAGCGGGCGTTATATTGTGAGTATTCCCTTTAAATTTAATCGACCCATACTAGGGAATTCACATAGGACAGCCATGCACAGGTTTTTTAATTTGGAGAAGAAGTTGATACGAAACCCGGATTTTCGAGAATCATATTGTGACGTTATGCGGGAATATATAAACATGGGTCATATGCTGCCATTGCCGAGTGAAGACTCAACTATAAGTGATAATGCCGGTTATTATTTACCACACCAAGCTGTTATAAAACGAGAAAGTCTCACCACGAAGCTTAGAGTTGTTTTCGATGGATCAAGTAGATCCACAAGCGGGGTTTCAATAAATGACACCATGTTGATTGGCCCTACACTTCAGCCGTCACTGTGGGCAATTTTGCTAAAGTTTAGATCGTACAAAATTGCTGTATGTGCGGATATAGAGAAAATGTACCGGCAAATCAAGTTAAATGAGGCTGACCGGACCTTTCAACGCGTGCTATGGAGAGAAAATCTTAACGACAAACTCAAAACCTATCAACTTAGTACAGTAACGTTTGGTTTAAGCAGTTCTCCATTTTTAGCCATAAGGACCTTACAGCAATTGGGTAAAGATTACGGGAAACAGTATCCAAAGGTTAAGGATGTGATCCACCGTGATTTTTACGTATAGATGATCTTTTGTCCGGCGCAGAGGATGAAGAGCAAGCCAAAATATTGAAAAAAAATCTAGAAACAGTGCTAAAAATGGGTCAAATGACTTTAAGAAAGTGGAGGTCTAACTGTAAAGAGTTGTGTGATAGTGGTTTCAGCACGGGTGTTGTCTCAGATGGAGCAGTAAAGGTTCTAGGGTTGCAATGGACGCCCATCACTGACACATTCTTCTTCAAAGTCATAGAATTTCAAGCCACCACAATAACTAAGCGAACAATATTGTCTGAGGTATCCCGAATATTTGACCCTTTAGGTTGGCTGGCTCCATCTATACTCATGGCAAAGTGTTTGATGCAGCAGCTGTGGACACTAAAACTACAATGGGATGATCCATTGCCAGAAGATATATGTGAGCAATATTTTAAATTTCGAAACGAGTTAAAATTATTTGAGTCAATAAAAATTCCTCGATTTCTGAAAAACCAAACAAAGGTTGAGTATCATGGCTTTTGTGATGCTAGTTTGAAAGGATATGGAGCAGCGGTGTACTGTCGAGTTTCGATGGGAGATTTAGTCGAAGTTAACCTGGTAGCAGCTAAAACTAAAGTATCGCCTATTAAAAGAGTTACTATACCCAAAAGGGAGCTATGTGGCGCGCACTTATTGAAAAAATTGCTGAAAGAAATTATTGCAAATTATAACATGGAGTCTGAATATTACGCGTGGTGTGATTCTACCATTGTATTGGACTGGTTATCGAAGAATCCAGGTAATCTGCCTTTATTTGTGGGAAACCGTACGGCCGAAATTTTAGAATGGTTACCAAGACAACGGTGGCATCATATAAGATCGGAAGACAATCCTGCCGATCCTGCATCGCGAGGAGTGATGCCTTCGGCATTGGTAAATATGAAAATTTGGTGGGAAGGTCCTCAATGGCTAAGTGAACCAAAAGATAAGTGGCCAAATGCGACATATTCACCAAGATTGATGCACGACACAATCGACTCGTCCATGTGTAATACAATTTCAACGATAGAAAACGATACGATTGGATCACCGGCGGTCGTAGTCTCGTTCGACAGTTATTGCGAAATTGTGTCATTTGTTTCAAATACAGGGCAAAACCTTCCAATCAAATTATGGGTCAGTTACCAGATGTGAGAGTGAATCCTGCAAGGCCGTTTACAAACAGTGGCGTGGATTATGCGGGCCCAATAATGCTATCGTCAAAAAAGGGTCGTGGTGTAAAATTGACAAAGGGTTGGATTGCAGTCTTTATATGTTTAGTGACGAAAGCAGTCCACTTGGAAGTGGTAAGTGAACTAACTTCGGAAGCATTTATCGCTGCGCTACAACGTTTCGCAAATCGAAGAGGTGTTCCCTCGCGAATATATAGTGACAATGGCACTAACTTTGTCGGGGCTCAACGCAAACTTGGTGAAATTCAAAAACTGATGTCATCTAAATTATTTCTATCAGCGGCAACCGCATTTTCAGCCAAAAATGAAATTACCTGGAAATTTATACCACCCAATTGTCCGACGTACGGTGGAATATGGGAGAGCGCGGTCAAATCGGTAAAAAAGCCATTTACTTAAAGTTACGAATAGTGTTCACCTAACATTTGAAGAAATGGCAACGTTACTAACGCAAATCGAAGCCATTCTGAATTCAAGGCCGCTCTGCCAAATATTATCGAATGATCCTGAGTATGACGTTCTTACTCCAGCGCATTTTTTGATCGGATCTACTATTTATTCAATACCAGAAAACGCTATCAACGATGAAGTACCGGTGAATCGACTCACGAGATGGGAGCGTATCCGTCAAAGAACTCAATCATTCTGGAGACGGTTTCAACACGACTACATACATAATCTGCAACAAAAGGGAAAATGGCAAAATAAAAAATTAAATTTAAAAATTGGTGACATTGTACTTATTAAAGATGACACTACTCCATCAATGCAATGGCCATTAGGGAAAATTACTCAAACACATCCAGACAACGAAGGAATTGTACGAATCGTCACAATTTTTATAAGAGGGAGTGAAGTTAAACGGCACATTAACAAATTAGCCAAATTGCCAATATCATGAATTGACTAACAAATAGTCAATGGGCGGAGAATGAAGAAACTTGAATTAATCCAAGTTAATTTTATATGTATAATTAATATTTAGCTAAGATTTGCACCTATCCAATGTATGATTACAGGCGTCCCTCGTAACACACGGTTAATTCGTACCGTGCTATATCGAAACCGTGCTATTCGAAACAAGGTATACCGTGTAGTATCGAGACCTTGTCTTGTGTTATATCGAAACCGTGTTATACGAAACCTTGAAATAATATAAATAAAGGCAATGTGTACCGTGTTATATCGAAACCAAATCTTAAGGTGTAAAATTTTATGATAGCTGAAATTTCGTTCCAAATACTACATAAATGAAAAAGGAAGTTACCTTCAAGTTTTTATTAAGAAAAATAAATGAAATTCAATTTTATGATGAAATACAAAAATTAAAAAATACAACAAAAAATATATTCAAAGACTAATAATTATAATTACATATTATAAAACAAGTAGAAACAGCTTATTACGATTACAAAATTAATTTTCATCATCACTCTCATCAGAAATTACAGCTAATCTACTTTTTTTTCTCCAGGTTGGTTGAAACTCCTCTTCACTAGTTATTTCTCCATCATGACAAAGGTTATCTGACGTAGTAGCAACTACCTGTCTATTTCGATCTTGCAATTCTTTCAGAATTTCTCTATAAGGAGCTAAAGAACTATTCAATTCTCTTTTAAATTTTCCGCCACGTACAACTGAAGGATGTTTTTCAACGAAAAATTTTTACAATTTTTTAGCTAAAGCTATTCCTTCTTCCAGATCAATTAAATTTAAATGAGGAACCGTTGTAATATTACAAATGTTTTCCGAATCATCGGGGTAATCGAAGTTGGAGTTATTTAGTAGTTCAATTAGTTCTTCCTCATTCAAAGTTTGCTCTTCAAATAGTTCCCGAACATCATCAATGTTCATATCTGAAAATCCGTCCCCTTCTAAATTAGAAGCAACCGATATTATTCTGCTAAATTCTGCTTCCTCAAATAGGACACAGCTTCCTCTCTGGACCATTTGCGGTAACAAAGGTTTCCAACACGCATGAAGTGTAGACTGTTATAATTCCTTGCAAGCCACAGCTATAGTTGTGACACAATCTAAAATAGAAAACTCTTTCCAAGCTTGAGTAAGCGTTACATTTTTATCGTTTTCCAGTCTTTCAAAAATTTTTTGGAATGCTAGTCGTATGTAGTATGCCTTGGTTGTTGCAATGATTCCTTGATCTAATGGTTGGATCAATGACGTACAATTTGGAGGAAAAAACACAATTTTTACGTTAGGATGATTCAACTCTCTACTATGGCTACCTGCATTATCAATGAGCAATAAAACTTTAAAGCTCAAATTTTTTTTCTTCAAAAACTTTTCTACTTCTAGAATAAAACAATTTTTAAACCAGTCTTCAAAGATGAGACTTATCAACGTTTTTCAATGCTCTGGGATTCAAGGAACGATTTATTATCATTGGTTTTACTACAAAATTTCCTGATAGGTTACTACACATGTGAAGGGTAACACGATCTTTACAAGTTTTATAACCTGGTGATTGCTTCTCATTTTTTGAAATAAAAGTTCGAGACGGCAGTCTCTTCCAATATAAAGCTGACTCATCGGCGTTGAAAATTTGATCTGCTGAATACTCTCCCTCTTCAATAATTCGCGGTATTTCCAATATAAATTTTTGAGCAGCTTCTACATCTGCTGAAGCTTGTTCTCCTTGCAATTTTACATTGCGCAAAGAAAATCTTTTTTTAAAATTTTCAAACCACCCTTTACTTGCCAAAAATGATAGGTTTGGTTCTTCTTTAGAAGAAAGTTCATCTTTCCTTAAATGTGTGGGCTTTTTGTTTAATAATATTTGTACTCAAAGGGATTTTTTTATCTAAACAATCTTCTATCCATATTATAAGAGCATGTTCCATTTTTACGATATTTATATCTCTTTTGCGGGACACACGTTTTGCACCTTGCGAGCAACCAAAGGCAACATTTTTTCTAATTTCGCTTTCATTTTTGAATATTGTTCGAATAGTAGCTTCGTTTAAATTTAATGATTTTGCAATCGATGTAGGTTTTTCTCCGCTTTTTATACGATCTAAAATTCCAATTTTTTCTTCGAGTGAAATAAATTTTCGTTTAAATTTTTGCTTCTTGATCTTGTCAGACATTATCTAAATTTAGGGTCCAAAATAAGATTTACAATAAACGTTACAACTTCATTTTTTACATACCTTAAATTAAAATTATTATGCACTTATAAACTTGCAAAAGAAGGCTTTTTTACTATGTACTTTTTATCACTTTTTACTTTACTTTCTAAAATGTTAAAAACAAAGCAAGCTAAAACTTTATCAACTTCATTTACAAAGGACAAAACGCATATGTACTTTCACTTCTCAAAACGAAATGAGATATTTTTTTGTAGCAATAAATTTGGGGTATTCCCCTTATTATATATTTATTTTTCAAAAATCGTGTTATGTATGTATTTCAAAACCGTGTTTTACCGTGTAATATCGAAACCGTGTTATATTAATCTCAATTCTTGTAATATCGAAACCGTGTTATATTAATCTCAATTCTTGTACCGTGTAATATCGAAACCGTGTTTTACAAGTACCGTGTTATACGAGGGACGCCAAATGATGCAATTTTGTTCATGATAATTATCACACTGTAATTTATACTTGTTGTGTTTTTCTGTTTACGGTTATGTTTTCTAGAATGTATTTCCGAATTTTCCAGTAAATTTTACAGATTTAGCGGTCCCAACTGTCACAGTTACTTGTAATTGTTCTCGGTATTTCACTCACTACGTTATTTCACGATGCACGTATCACAAATTTCGCACTGATTATATACAATTTTACGAATAATTTGATTTTTCGCAGCTTAAATTTTCCAGAAAATCCGGCTCGAAGGACCATGAACAAAATTGCATCAATATTTTCGCAAACTGTTTTGTTTGATACAAATTTGTGAAGATGAATTACAATTATGACACGCAAACACCACCGTTCACTCAATGAAACCCCAGGTTGAATTTCGCTATACTTTATTAAACACAGTAATTTTGTTCATGTTATCTTTTTTATTGTTCACTACTATTTTAATGTTTGCGATACCGCTTTTGAATTGCAATTGATTTATCTATTATCATGTTAATAATTGCACACAAATATGAAAGGGTGCTACCAATATAATAAAATAAATAGTAAGAAAATATTGTGAATCTATACATGCTCTAGTGATACATAGATGTCACGACATGCACTTAAGGTAATAATTTTAAATAATCATACATTGGATAGGTGCAAATCTTAGCTAAACATTAATTATACATATAAAATTAACTTGGCTTAATTCAAGTTTCTTCAGGCCTTGATCACAGCGTGATGTGGTAAATATTAATTTTCGTTATCTAGAACTGCAACGTCTCTCCAAGGTATATATGTCATGTGTTTGAGGGTAATATATTCGTTCATGAATGATATATATTCGTTTCAAAACCCTGGTGGAAGTTCTTCGTTCTTTGAATGGCAGCCTTCCCAAAACTACCTTAACAGCTGATGTAGATCATATTGATCGGTTTGGATAATTGGATCGCTGGTTACGTGTAAATTAATGGATGATTCTCATTGGTCCATGGGACTGCAATTAACCAACATCAAAATTGGAGCTTGCAGTATTGGAAATCCATCGATAATACGTTTCTCGGGTTCAAAATCTCAAAAAATACGGCTGCAGTGAAAAAATACGTCTATAGTGTTTGTCTACATATACGGTTAAATCGATTTTCCCCTTGATTATTCCAGCTGATGCAGATGCTAGACCGAAAATCGATATGGAATATAAGCTTCGCTTAAGGCCTAGGCGTTGGGCACATTTCGCAAACAAGTGTGAATTATATTATATATTTTGACATGTTTTTCGTAAAAGGTAAACAATATGAAAACGTAAATTTAAGTTTTCCTAAATGTAGATTACAAATAAAAATTATGTCATTTAGTGAGGCTCCAAAAGCGTGAGGCCACAAGCAGCCGCCTTGGTTGCCTATGCTTAAAACCGCCACTGGAGCCAGGTCTTTGTCTATGAGTACAGAAACGTATATTTTACCTAAAATTCGTTGACACGATTCACCAGTATAGTTTGGCCTGATTAAGCCAGCTCACAGTACTGTAAAGACGTAATAAATTGGTAGGAAACTAATCAAATCAATATTATATCAAAGTAGCTAACCCGGCCGATTTTCGACCTATCCAAAAATATTTCAAAATAGTGAAAAGAAGGAGGTTGGGTCGTATGAATTGGTGGTCGATTTCTCAATAATTACATGGCTTAGAAATATCATTCAATTCCTCAAATGTCAAACCAATTCTCTTCCCGATGCAGATTGCATCTGTTTTCGAAAGACTAAGAGCATGTTCTAGCTCCTATAAATAATGTATAAGTATATAACAGTCGCCCGTATATTGATCTATCAACATATAATAAATAATGCCACACGATATGCATACATCCAAATCCAAAAATAATAATTTTTATCAACATATATATGTTGACTTTGATATAGGACCAAAAAGTAATAACAACATAGTTGTTCGGATGTTTCTAATATATGTACAAAACTTATTGACATTTCTGGTATAAAACTAACATATTTTGGCCGGTTGGAATATATATCATCATTTCGGTCGTATAAACACATATTACGTAATCGATAAATATGTACCAAAATAAAACAATTTTATGTAAAATAGAGAACTCATAAATTCTGTATATACGCAAGATTTTATATCTGAATATGGTTTGGTTTATATAAATAAATTGTATACATAAAACATACATATATGTTTGTATACAGTTGATTATTCTTATGAAAGTACCTAGTACCTATACCTACCTACATCTATTTATGTTTTGTTTACAAAAATGTTTAAAAAAATATTGCATGCTGTAATTTACATATAGCTTTTTTATAGTTGATACGTACACGAATTTAAATTTGTTTTTGTATCAACAAGAGCTTTTTATATTTATTGAACAAATATTTCTCTATTAGTTAGCTTGCAACAACAAATAATATTGTTCATCGAATCACCTTTTATATAATTTCAATTTAAATTATTATGCAACAGCTACATCGCTGACATTTTCAACAATATAATCGATGGTTTTGACGATTTGTAATTTTCAATTAGATACCCAATCATGATTTTTCGTTTCTCTCCAAAATCTTTGAAATAACTTATCACGAACTGAATTTTAAATTCGAAGGTAAAAATACCTCCTCGTTGTGAAAAATTGTTCAGATTACCCAAAGAATTCATCCAGTTATGAGGTCTTGCAAATTCAGGATGATGGTAATAGCGTAGTCAATGGTCTTCAACTACTTGAAACTCAATTAAATCTTTCAGAATTACATTCTTAACAAAAACATTCAATTCTTGAAATATGCCGAGAATTTAATGACATATTTCATTGAACAAATGCTGAAAGATGAAATTATTGATGCGAGCTCTAGTAGTTCATTGAACTTTCCTTTATTGGTATAGTTCCCAATAAAGAAAAGTTAAAAAAAAATCAGCCGACAGAAAACAGAATGATGTGTCGTGTATTTTAAGATACCATAAGTTGATTTTAATCTGTTCACGGAAACATTACTATTCCCACTATTCAAATCATGAATAAAATGTTTCCGAAAGCGACGAATTACCGTTTACGGTCCTTCGTATGATGGTGTTAAGGTCGATCGTAGTTTTGATAATTCTTCTGAAAGCCTTAAAGCTTGTCCGTTCGACAAGCGAGCAATGCAGATATTCTTTTACAGATGGGGTATGCTTCAGGCGATCAGGTGAATCTATTGACAATTGTAAATATATATATATTACCCTCGGACAGCGAAAGAGGTTCTATACGATGTCCGTATGTATGTAATTTATTTTAGAAGCTCTAACAGTTGGAGGAGCTGGGACAAATCGAATGGTCTATGGCCAAACTATCATGCCATAACACCATGAACGAAGTCACTCATGGTTTAGACTTCGCATTCGTCTACATTGACGACATTTTAATTAGTTCACAATCTGAGGAACAATACAAACTTCACTTGGATCAAATATTCCAATAGTTAGTGGAGTTTGACGTATACATTAATAGTGCTAAATGCGTGTTTGGCGCCACCACACTTGACTTCCTCAGTCATAAAATTAGACCTAATGGTATTCTACCTGCTGAAGAAATGATTATTCCATTAATCATGAATTCCACCTTTCAATTCAATTAAGGGCATTCAGCGTTTCGTTGGTATGATTAATTACTATACCATAGATTTATTCCGAAAGGGTGATTTGAAAGTTCAGTATTACGGCTGATGCATCGAACTCTGCGATTGGAGCGGTTCTGCAACAGCTTAATAATAATAATTGGGAACCATTGGGATTTTTCTCCAAGAAGCAATCGGATGCCGAGAAAAAGTACTCCGCATTCCGATCGGGAATTTATAGCAATTTATCTAGCAATTAAGCACTTTAGATATTTTAGACATAAACCTCTTACTCGAGCAATTCAGTCAAAAACTGAGCAAAATTCGAGACAATCTAGTGATTTGGATTTCATTTCACAATTCACTACGGATATCCAACATGTGACAAGCAAAAGCAACGTGATCGCGGACACCTTATCACGCACCACCGAAACTGCCTCAGTCGAGACTCAGTTCGACTTAACTAAAAGAGCCAAACTCAAGAAGTCGACTTGGAACTTCAGAATTTATTTTCTGATTCTCTTTGTCACACTAGTTCATTCCAGAAACTAGAGCTTCTCAAATTACCTGGCTTAGAAATTTACTGTGAAACATCTACGGGTGCAAACCGCCCGTACATCGCAGAATCACTGCGTTCAACCATTTTCGACGCATTACACAATATTTCACATCCTGTGTCGATCGTTTTACAATATGGCCGGAAGCTTGCTGTATGAACAATATGTATGCAGTTACAAACGCTTCTACTTTTGTATCTAATTACGTATCCCGATTTGGGGTTCTACTAAATATTACTACAGATCAAGGAACACAATTTGAGTCGACACTTTTAAGTGAGTTAACGAAACTCTATGGCTCAAATCGTAAGTATACGTACTATGGCCTATCATCCTCAAGCAAACGGCATGGTTGTACGTTTTCACCGCCAGCTTAAATTAGTACTAATTAATGGCTCGAGGAAATAGTAGGAATTTGTAGCTTTGAGATTCCCAAGAAGATCTGAAGTGTTCACCAGCGGAAATGGTCTATAATCCCACAGATTCAAATTGGGAAGGATGATCAGTTCAAATTTAACTTTGGAACTCGTGGGAAATAATTGTTTTACACATTTCAGATTTGGCCACACGA
This sequence comes from Tipula unca, assembly GCA_951394425.1. Lineage (NCBI taxonomy): Eukaryota > Metazoa > Arthropoda > Insecta > Diptera > Tipulidae > Tipula > Tipula unca. The sequence goes on along the minus strand of OX596381.1, from coordinate 23,343,106 downwards.
TCGCGATATAATAGTGTCTGCGCAACCACATTTGATTAGTATGCAATATGTCTAATGCCAGTTATCACTGAGAGGTTAAATATTTTTCTTCTCTTTTACTACACTTGCGACTAAAAAATCACAAAGGTTGCCATCATTCATTGTACCATTGCTGTAATACCGTTCCTATAGCTTCGTTTGACGTGTCAAATGGTATACTGTATTTAGTGTTGTCAATGTAATGTGCATTGTTACATCAGCAAAGACCCTGTTAATTTTGCCAAACGCAGTTTCACACTCTTCGGGACATGAATACATTTTTTATGATTTGGGCATTTATGAGAATAAGTTAAACATTTGACTAAATCATTTATGAAGCGTTTAAATATTTGTGCCGAATTCCGATGTACTAAAGGCATTCGAATAAATTCAAAGAGGGCAATAGCCGTTTTAGGCACTTCTTCGTGGGGCAACAGGAAAAAACGGTGCATCCATTCAAATACATCGAGAAGTTCTGGATATATGGAATCGGATAACGATCAGACGGCGTGGTTTTGAAAAAGGAAGTTGACCTTGCGCTAGGTGTGAGAAACCACATTATGTTTTACCGGACTATTATAATCTGGTGGATCTAACAGAGATGAAAACTTCCGTAGTATATAGAACTGAAATCTTTATTGGCAATTGTGTGAAATGGTGAATGTGTTTCGACCTATGTTAACGCTTGAACAGCTATGTTTGTTGTTGAGTTTGGAAGTCATGTTTTTTTTAAATCGACGGGCAGACCATTTTTCGTTAAGAAGATCAGCGCCAATATCTATATTCATAATTTAGTTCCATATAACGTTGAACTATCGAATCAGCGTCTACGAGAAATTTTCGTTTATTCAAATTAACAAAGTTGACGGTTTCCCGTATCATCGATGGAACGAATTCTGTTGCCTGGGGAATGAAAGACTTTAACCTCGATTAACGCTTAGTGTTAACATGCCATATCTTGTTTGTAGATTGTGTTTATTTCAAAGCTGAACGGCTTGTTGATGGTCTACCGACAGATAATACACGAGCAGATATTGCTTCATAAATTCATTCGACAATCGGAAGTAACTCACCAATTGACTTTTCACCTTTTGGCTTAAATTGCTACGATAATTTTTTTTTTGGATAGATTCACCTCGTAGATCATGCCATGTCGCTTCATCAAAACCGTTTTCAGTTTCTCATGCGTTTTGGTGGTGGGTTATAATAAGAAGATCTGTTATTGTCTCACATCTGTCTTCAGGTAAAGCTGAGACAACGTGATGATATTTTGTTATAATTTTGATTGTAATTTTTAAGTTTTATCCCTTCATCCTAAAATTTCAAAATTAATGTTGCTATACCAAAATTTATTAAATTTAAATTCTTAAAAACCTGTGACTTCATAAACCACGTATCGTCACCAAATCTTTCCCATCCGCATAAATAAATACGTAACTTTTTAAATTGATCATAAATTACTCCGCACAAAATTGAAATTCATCATCGCTACGCACACATCAGGCCTATACATACGAGTACCTAAAACTAAAATCAAACAAATTCGAAATAAATTACAAAACTATAATTTTGTAATTCAATTTTATTTAGTAATTCGTGTTTTTTTGTATTTCATATTCATAAAAAACGTTTCATGGCATGGTACACACACACACATACATACACAACCAACAACAATCACAACAACAAAAATATTTGTTTTATGATTTTAGATTATTTTAAATTGATCACGTCCAGATTCAAAATAAAAAAAAATCTGTTTTAGATTTCATTATATTCAATTGGACTAGATTTTTCCAATGACCCTACGTGACTTGTTTATATTTTCCAATAAAAGATGGCACACAAAAAATGTACTATAATGTACGTCCATATACGAACATATCGCTTTATATTTCGTTGATATTTTTATTATTGCCCTCTACAATTTTTATTTCAGTGCTTCTCGAATATTTTATGTATGTATGTACGAGTACATAACCTAAAGTAGTTTACGTGAATTTTCATTTTGGTTATATTTTAGAAAAACATAAAGTTAAAAAAAAAATTCTTGAACGAAATATGTGGTAAAAAATATTTATTTATATTTTAGAAATTGTGACAATTTAGGCCAACTATATACGTAAATCCAATCATAATTAGAAAAATAAAAGCTAATTTTCTTTAATCCTTCTTGATTGTTGTTAGTTTGTAATACAATAAGAAATACAACCAAAATCGTCTAAACCTCAATACTATATTCAAAAGTTTAAAATATTTTTGGTATAACAAGCAAACATTATTAAAAGATTATGCATTTTGTTTATTGTTTATTTTTAAACATAAATTTAAGCAGTATTTTATATGTATGTGTTTCAGGGCCGGATCATAGTATGATGCCCCGGGTCTCGTTTTAGTGTCGGTTGGGGTGACCAGATATACTATTTTCAAGAGGATTAGTACCCTTTTTATTTAAATTTACTCTTTTAGCCGCCCATTGGCACAGTAAGTAGCGTCCTTGCTTAATTATTCGAGGGTCTCGGGTACGATTCTCAGTAGTACCAAAAATCACGATTGGGTGTGTAAGTATATGTGTATGTCCGGGTATTGCACTGTGGGCCCAATAGTGACATAGAGTTCTGGAGTAATCCACCCAACTTTAATTTTTTTTTTTACTCTTTTGTTAAGCAAAAACCACCAAAATATACCCTTTTTTACCTAATGCCTTCTATAGGGTTTTCCAATAAGAGTTTTCATTTTGAATAACCTGCTATTTGGGCAGCTGTCAATTTTGAAGCTCATATTTTGACATTTGACAAGTAAAGACTACGCCATTACTAAAAATGGTACGATACACGCTTCAACAACGCATTGAAATTGTTAAAATTCACTACAAATATGGTGAAAATGTTGCAGTCATAGTTTGCAAAACTAAAGCACTTTTTGGCTGTCGTGAAGCACTTTCTCGCCCGTGAAGCACTTTCAGGTTGTCATGGAGCCATTTGGCTGATATCGTTCTCAATAATGTTAATGGCATACCTTCCTCTTCACAATGAAATAAACATTCATTGATTTCTCTCAAACAATACTCGTTTTTTTAATATCACAATGAAACCTCTTATTGGAAAACTATTTATTTTTTTAAATCGCTTCATATATTCGATTACATATACGCTTTTCTGCCACAAAATATATTTATAAATTTGAAATGAACTAAATTTAATTTTACATAACACAAAAAATTTAAGTTTTAAAATATTAATAATTTTCAGAATTTCAGTAATTTCATTTTAGAAGTTTTCAAAATGTTTCTACAGTTTGCTCGAAATTATGAATATGGATAAATTTAAAGTAATTTTAAATTTAACGTACACAATAAATAATAAATGCTTCAAATTTTTATTATTTTTCTGAAATATACAAACTTATACAATTTAGAATATTGTCAGGTTTTTAAATTTGAAATTAAACCAAACTGTGTTAACTAAAATTTAAATTCAAATTTCAAGTTTGCCAAATTTGACTAAAAATTTAAAAATTAAAAATTCGAATTGAACTTTCTAATTCTGAATTTCGTTCAAAATAAATCATTGAATTTTTAAAATTTTCACTTTCCTGAAATATTAATTTCAATGCATCAAATTGAGACTGAATTTTACCAGGGTGAACATAAACTCAAAGCTAAATTATAACATTTTAAAAAATTTAGTACTAATTAAAAAATATCTTCAAACTTTATTCGAAAATAACAATAATTGAGTTCAATTGGAATTTTGTGTAAAATATTAATTTGAAATCGAAATTTCAATTTTAATTAGTAAACTAATAATAACAAATGTCGATATAGTTAAACGAAATACCAATTTAAGTTTTATAATTCCAAATTTTAATTTTAACGATGCCATCAAAATTTTATAAGTTTAAATATTTTCAAATGTTTTTTGAATGTTTCATTTCATTTCAATTTTCGCTAAAATGGATATATTGCTCCGACACATAATTTCGAATTCATATTTACAACATGTAAATTCAAGTATCCTAGATATCCAAGTAAACTCTTTCAAATTCAGATATTTTTAAAATTTAGCAAATCTGAACTTATTCTTCTGAACTTATTCTTCAACTTGAATTACTGCATTTTAAAAATTTTAAGTGTATAGTACGATAATAACATAATTCGAATTTTCCAGAGTCGAAATATGTATTTAAAATTTTAAAAATTTACAAATTTAATTTGTCCATAATTCAGATATGTATATTAGTTTTAACTTGAATTTTGAATCTTTTGAAAATATTGTAACTCAAAATTTCAACACGAAATTTTTCTCATGAATTATGAAAATTTTTAGAGTTTAAATCTTTCAAATCTGAATTCGAAAATTTAATCCTAATTATCGAACAATAATTGTTAAATTACAAAATTTAATGTTATTTTCATTGTTCGATGTAGAATTTAATTTTCATATTTAGACTTGTAAAATTGTATTTCAATATTTTTTGTACGATATGTCAACCAGTTTCAAAATATGAATTTAAATGACAAATTCTGAATTTAAATAAATTTATGATTTTTTAAAATTTTAATTAGTCCAGGTTCTTCGATCGAATTGATAATGTAACCGACATTTTAGTTACACAATTCAAAATCTGATATTCCAGTTAGAATTATTAATTTATAAAATTTTTCCTGTTTCCAAATATTAATTAATTAATTTTCAATTTTTCTAGATCTGAGTTCGGAATTTTAATTCTATCGACCGTTAAAATTATTTTTTAAATTTGGTTCCAATTTGTACTGGGTAGCATTGGTAGTTGAGCTAGAAACTCAGTATACTCTTGTGCTGTGCTGTACTAAAATATTTGTAGCTTGAACCCGATCGCGTTCAAATGAATTTAGAATGGAGAACCCAAAATTAAAATCTATGGAACTATATGAATCAATACATACATATACAAGCGTAGACGTGCGTCCCATCATCAAATTTCTTTAACTTACCCTGTATGAATTTCAACCCAATTTCAAAATTTGACAGTTCGATCTAGTTGATTAAATATTGAGTTTTGAAAAAAAATGTTTTTGTGTTTTCCCCGGTTCTAAAATTGCATAATTTTTAAAATCAAATTCCGATCTGTAATTCGTTAAATTTTAAAATAGAATTTTATTAAATATAAATGTTGAACATTTGTTTAATTTAAAAAAAATTTAATATTAAAATTTAACGCATATGAAAGTTTTCAAACAAAATCAGGGAGAGATTTTATAACGAATGAAATAATTGTCTGGGCTGTATGAACTGCAAAAACTCTTTGTTGCTTAGTTAGAATTAGAACTTCTTCAAATATTTAAATTTTGTAAACATACTCTTTTGCGCTTTCAAATAGCTGGTCAGCCTAGACTGTGTAGGGTCCGGTTATCAAACTAATTTATCGATTACTTACACAATAATTACATTTGCCACTTTGGGAATCATAAAGATTTATACGTTCTTATGATTCAGACGTGGTTGATCTCGTGTCATAACAAGTTTAAAATTACAGGTATATTGAAAATCTTCAATTTATGGTAAGTATAAGTAATCCTAAAAATGGATTTTAGAGAATTTTTCAATTTTTTTCAATAATTAGAGAATGTAAACAGACTTTGGAATGTAACTTGAATTATAAAAATTAAAGATAACTTTGGAGACAAACTTCCAAAAATTTTAAAAGTCACCAATAATTTTTAGACTTGTCTAAATTGTAATTTCGGAAATACTAGCCAATCTTTCACGTGCCAAAACTTCGATGTTTATAAAATTCCAGTAATTTTCGAACAATTTTAAATATCAGAAAACATTCCAATAATAATTATAAAATGAGTAAATTCTTTACAAATTTAAAAGTTTATAAAAGCTTTATGATTTTACAGACTTACTAGAGTGAGCCAATTTTATCAAGGTTGCTATATGCTAAAGGTCCTAAGGCTGCTGTTAAATTTGTTATCCCACATATCTGAATTATGATTAACCGCTGTATGGCTGATCGATTGTTTAATAATTCAACAGACGTTCAAATCGAACGCGTTTTTAGTTTTTAAATTTAAAATTTTAAATAAACATTTATTGTTATTTTGTGATAAGTTTTTATCTAATTTACTCTAACCTTGGTTATTTGAATCTAAATATATACTTCGATCAGTGTTCGCGTTGTAAACCATTTTCATGTGAAATTTTCATTTATGTAATGACTATGAAAGATTGTACAGATTGGAAAGAAATTAGATGGCTGAAAAGACACTAATTCAAGAAAATAAAGTGCACAAAATAACACCCGGCTACACATCAAAATTAACAATATCGACTTCAACAGCTTAAGGAGTAGCAAATTGATCAACACCAGCATCACCATCAACATCGGCAAAACTAACCAATGACTATAACACTATTATAGTGTTGTAAAACCCGGAAGGCGAATATTTGTCAGCAGAATTGACGAGCAATTTATGGAGTTTGTTAGACTGAAATTTATGACACAAGATTTTAATATGCTAATGGAATCACACCCAACGAAAAAAATGGTGGTCATTACAGGTATGTATAATACTGCATCAGTGTTGATGACGAGACCTTTAAAATTCTAATGAAACCCGACAACTGGCCAACTCCGATTATCATGCGTATGATGCGTTTTTCTCAGGAAATGAAATGTATCAAAAATAACCCCAATTTTCAAATCCGGAAAAAGCAGATTTTATCACCTGTTCCAGAAGAAAATAACATTCAACATCAATTCCGGAATTATTTGAACTTGTTGCACAAACGCTTTTAAATTCTAGTTGAATTCACCACAGTAAAGTAAAAAATGAGATAGAAAAACAACTATTTCAAGTCGTATTTAACAAACCGTTTACAATCCAAATTGTTTCCAAAGGAGCATACATTGGGCCCTGAATCAATTTTTTGTTAATTTATTTTCCAAATGCCAAAAATTAAATAAATTAAATCCAATTTTGCGTTTACAAATCTGATTTTAAACCAGGTTGTGAAAAAATTAAATTCTTTAAATTGACCAATTCGCAGAGATGGTTTCAATTTTCTTAATACAATAAAATATTAAATTCACAAATGTTGAGAAAGCTAAATTTTTGGAATATTAGGATTTTTCTAGAAGCAAACTGCCAGAGAATTGGGAGAGCTTTGAGCCTCAACCCAAGTGGAGAAAACACCCAATTTCACATGATAGATTTTTGATAGAAATTCTGTAGGGTTTTATTTAATTCTGGCCCCAAGATCCGGTTTACCCATAATACAGCTCTGATGTACGTACGAAGGTACCAAAATAAAAATAATCAAAACTCTATAGCAACTATAAGATTATTTTAAGAAAATGGTTTTTTTTTCATTGAAAATTTGTTACACAAATAAATAATTATTTTTCTATTATAGCTTACGTATGTACATACATATATACACATATGTATACAAAAACCACTAAATATTCAATTTTCGAGAATAAAGCACAAACATAAGATTTTTCCCAAAACCACAATAAAATTTAATTTTCTATTTATACTCGTAACACACATATATACTGGACAGGTACAGAGGTAAAATATATTCATACTATTTTTTTTGTTAACATAAATTTTGTTGTTTATAAATATTTGAAGTTATATGTATACAATACTATAGTTATTGTAGACATATTCAAATATAATCATTTAAATTTGAATTAAAAAATTATTTGGTTGGTTCCATATTAGCAAGTTCCTATATAAGATGAATAACTATGATTGGAGGACTTTAAAATTAATCTTTCAACGAAAACATTTTCAGCAATTTGTCTGAAGAATATTTGCACTGATTTCGTTTTTATGAGCAAGATTTACAATTGCACATTGAGATTCGGGCGTGAAACATTTCTTAAATTCAAAAATATGTGAATGTATTAGTAAAAAATTCAGTAAATATAAAAAAAATAATATTTAGGAAGCAACTGACGACAAAACCACAATAGAATTAAAGTACGATTAGGGTTAAATACGACCAAGTTTGTCTCAATCAAAAATTGACTGTTGTTTTACTCTTCTATTTACTTTCCTGTACATAATGCCAGTACCAATTTTGGTATTAACCGCATTATTGTCAAATGGATTAAATCCATGCTCAAGGTTCGCATTGTGGAGGCTGAGCTGGATGGCGTGACAGTTTCTGTCAAAGTTGCCAAAGTCTGTCCTTTTTTCACCTCTGCTGTGGCTTTTGTTAATTGATGGGTTACTTGTTCAGCTGCAGCAATGATCTTGTTTTAACAGTATCGGGCAAACACCTGATGGTCTTATGTGTCTTAACGCAATCAATGACTGATTTAGTTATATTTACTAGGCGCAGGTGTACTGGACCAACTCGTTCCTTTCACTTTTTGGGAAACCTTGGTGTTATCCTAGATACCAAACTCTCCTGACAATATCAATAGAAGAGCCTTTGGGAAACCATAGTGTCTAGCACCCAGGATGATGTCTTTCATATACAAATCGCTCGTCTTACCGATACTATTTTTTGCTTCTATTGTATGGTGGCCAGAGGATAATCTTAAGGCTTCTATAGCCAAACTTAGACTATACAAAATATTGCTTTTAGAGTTGTTACTGGTACTATCTCCTCGACTCCACTACTTGCTACGAAATCTATTCTTCCCCTGCCTCAGCTACGTACTGTTATAGCTGATACTGTTTGCTCTGCAGCGTTTCGCTTGAAGTGCATTGGAGCTTGGAATACTCTCGGTTCTATGGTGAGGCATATACAAATTTTTAAAAATTTTACTTCATTTTTACCGGAAATTGATATGGTGAATGATAGATTCCTTTTCGAATTTAACTTTTAAAATTTATTCGCAGTGGTCTATCCAACAAGGATTCTGTGGAATTCGAAGGATTTTTAAAAAAAATTAAACGAGACCTTAGTTTTCTTTTCGGATGGTTCTCGCTTTAATCTCAGTTTTGGATTTGGAATCTAATGTACTCAATTTATTAAATAATCCTGGTACCATTTCTAAACTTGTCAAGGATTGCAAACACTTCGTTAACCTTCTTAGTTCCATCAATATTGTTACGGTCATGTGGCTAATTGTGGCATCGAAGAAAATGATATCGCTGGTTAGCCAAAGCCGGTTCCCATCTTATCCTAATTGGAACAGTGGCTTGCTTCTTCTAACTATCGTATGGCGAAGAACTTCATTGGTGAACTCAATTGGAGGTCTTCGAAGTACGCTTTATGGTCGATTTAAGGGTCATCTCCATCGTATCGGTTTATCTCAGGATGTAGTCTGTGAGGAGAGCCTTGAGTAAAAACATGACTGCTTTCTTTTTGAATACTGCTATCCGGGTTTTTTATTCTTTTTCAAATCTTGAAATGTAGGTCTAACAATGTAGGTCAGTTGCCTTTGTTTAAGCTGGTCTAGTTTCCTAAGTCCGCGTCTGCAAATTAGGCTAGAATGCTGGGTTTGTACTTTGGGCCTTTGTGGCATTGAGTGAGGTGCTCATGGGTTCCAATCAATTTTAATGTTAATAATAAATACTTCCAATTATAAAATTGAATCATTTTCTCAAATGCAATTACCGTGAAAACACGAGGAGGAAGCAATGACATAATGGAGACCATCGTGATATTTACTTTAAAACCTCAACACAAAATTCATGATAAAAACAATAAGAGGAGAAAATTCATTTCGCTTGTGGTCTGAAGGAATTCAATTTCGGTCTACTTTCATGTGTCATATATAAGACGATATTGCATCCATTTATTTATTATTTCTTTAGTGCCACTGGCTAAACACGATAATTCATTTTTATTAGATTTTTATGTTTTATGCGATGGTAAACATATTTAAAAAAAATTGTTTGTGTTTGTTGGAAATAATATATCTTAAGATGTTTTGTATAGCCACCGGTGATGAAATATTAAAAATAAAATAATGAAAACTGAATAAGTAACTATAATATAGTTATTCCATATACCATAGACGGCGCTTAATCTTTTTAGTTACTAAATAGAACAAATTTTAATATAAGTTAATTCTACCGTCTTATGCACTGAACGTGCATCATTTCCATAATATTTATCTCAGTTTTCATAAACCAAATAAACAAAAACATTATGATTTGCATTTATTATGCGGAAAACATTCTGCAAATTAATTTTAACTTTTTTATTAGAACAATAAAATTACCGAACCGTATACAACATGAATTTAATAAGAATATGGAAAGGTTTCTATAAAATTTTAGTTTTATCATTTTGTATATTAAATTACAAAAAATGCAAGAATGCAGATGTATTATCCCACAAATAGTTTACCACCTGAGTGCATGAGTATATAAAATATCCTACTATTTTAATGATTAAACATATTTTGTCGGAAATTTTTATACTTTTTCATCTTACATCCACAGAACTGTTATAAGAAAAAAATTAATTTACCAACTTGTAGACGAACGATTATGAGAAAGCTAATTTTATTTTATAACTTAATTAAAATACTTAAACATATTTTACATTACCTTTACCATTATACTCGTATACTTTTGTATGTATATAGGGTGCATTTACGAAAATTTGACTGACTAAAAGAATAGCGCCAAAAGGGGGCCGTATATGAAAAATTACTTAAACTAATTCACTATAAAATTTACAAGTCTTTTAAATTCTGATCGAGAATTGAACTCAAACACTCAAAATTCAAGTAAGAAATATATTTGGGCGATAGATGATTTATATGGCCAACCGTAACTATAGAGTTGCTAAAAATACAATGTTTGAGCCAACTTCCGTCGCATGAAATTGGCATTCATCCGTATACACTTGAATGTGTCACAGAAATTTTTCGGCATCCCATATTATGGAAACGTTGGTCTATTCTCTATACCCTAAAACTATAATCACGATTTGACAAATAAAATATTTTATTAGAAAGCAATATTGAGTCTTTCGAATTTGATTTACCAAAGGCTAAATTTGTCTTGCAAATGGTTGATTTGATTTGCAAAAGAATGAAATAAATTTGCAAAAGGTTGAATTTGGACTGTAAACCCTGTCTAATTTTTAGTTTATTTAAAATAATTTGTTTTGTTATAAGTTGCTAGCCTTTGTAGATATGAAGACAGCGCCTTGTTTTTAAAATAGCCGATGGCCTCGGACGATCCGCGCTTGAATCACACCCGACACATAAAAGGTATTTACATATAGAATTAATTTTTGCTATTTATAAAGTTAATCTATTGCTGAATAGATGGCAGCCTATTAGACGTTATACATAAATATTAGATTTCAGATACAATGAAATGAATAAAATTATTTTTACATATAGTCTCGCTAATAAAGTGCTTAGCAAATGTCATTAGGATGCAACAGCTCACCAAGGCCGCTCTTTTCATGTACGCCATGGCGCAAAAGCAGGCATCTTTACATCTTAACCATCCAGCTAAACATAGTATGTCAGACACAAGACAATTTCATAAGCATATGGTCCAATTAGCAATATGCCAACCCTGTTCTTCTGTGTGATCACTACATGGCTCAGGAAAAATGGGACAGATGTTCCATGTGGAGGTCACAGATACGTTCCAAACCCAATCGATATTCCTGAATGGACACCAATTTTTCTCGAAAATTGCTCTGGTATAAGTGCTTTTATATTCATTGCAACTGAACTTGAACCTAAGGCGGCGATCACCGCTGCGAATGGTTTTCAACACCTCATAAATGAACCCGTGGGGAGTGGTAGGATCTCCCATCGGGCGCGTCCCCAGGTTGCGTATAGGGGAAGGCCCTAACCGGCACGCCGGCGGGTAGGTGGGAAATACCATCCGTGGACAGAAACTGATAGGGGAAGGCTACCCCGAATAAGAAACCAAAAATGATTGAGAGAAATGAAAACTCGTTTACGGCGCAAAGGGTGATTACCTTAGTGAGCTTCCGGGAGTGAGCAAGCGGCTCCCAGCCGTCGTTATCCATCGACCGCAGTGCTTCAGTAGTGGGAAACTTGGCTACTGAAGTTCATAGAACTACAAGTGTTGGAAGTCTTTCTAAAGAAGAAACGGGAGCTATAAGCCAGTTTATACTTTCGAAACGAGAAGTACCTGTGTATGTGACAGATGCCGGGAACAAAGATCCATTTAGGAAAAGCCATATGTTCCAGAGATCGCCTCCAAACATCTAAAAGAACATGTCCCTGTCGCTCTCTGAGCTTACAGGGCCGGAGGAAAACACTTTAACGAGGCCATTCCAAAAAAGCAGTAGGCCTCCTCGATCGCCTGCGACGTTCCGTCCAAGGACTGTAGATGATGAAACGTCTGATTCACTGTCAAATGTTTATGAGCCGGATCCTCTTACTCGGATGGGTGCGAAAATTGATCGCCTCTGCGAGTACATCAGAGGAAGGAATAACGTGCACCATAAAATAAAGAAGCTGGTCACGTCAATCAAAAATCTGTATGTCGAACATGCACAAAAGGGTGGAGGGAAAGACGAGCGTCGGACAACGCAGACAAGTGCGAAATTGGCTAAGCAAATAACTGTGTGCTGTGAGACCCAAACTTCCCCATCCATAACTAACCAGAGAAATAATAAGGAGGAAACTGTTCTGTTGGATAGTGAAATAACGACCGCAACCAATAGCAAAAGGAGGAGGTCGAAACAAGACTCACCCAATGACCATGCACAAAAGAAAGGGAAACAGAAGAGAGCTGGCGAAACCCCAGCCCAGGGAACTACGAGCCTAAATCCAAACCCAGGAATAGATGAACCCTACAAGCCTGATAATGTAAAGGACCCTGGCTGGCAGGTGGTGGAGAAAAGAAAGAGGAAACCACGTGAAAGAATTCCGCGTCATCGTCCTGATGCTATTAAAATTTCCCAAACTGGAGCAATGCCGTATGCGGATATACTAAAAAAATTGAAAGGGGACCCAAATCTTAATGACCTCTCTGGTAAGGTGGCTCGGATTCGTAGAACCGAAAAAGGCGATCTTCTTCTAGAGTTAGAGAAAGATGTACATCCCAAGGAACTTGGATTTCAAAGTGGAATAGAACACGCTCTTGGTAGTGATTCACAAATCCAAACACTTACGCAGATTGACCAGGTTGTAGTCGAAATTAAAGATATTGATGAGACCACAACAAAGGAAGAGATACATGAGGCGATCACATCCAAGTTTGAGGGTGCGAAAGACCTCCCGATAGAATGTATCAAGTCGCTGAGAGCTGCTTATAGAGGCACCCAAACAGCAGTGGTGACTGTACCAACCTCGACAGCCAAAGTGATGGCAGTATGGACATATACTGGCAGTATGGACATATGGCCAATTCATGTAAAAGTAATGTTGATCGTTCTGGCCTCTGCTACAAATGCGGAAGAAATGACCACAAAGTAAAAGAATGCAAGGAAGAAGCAAGTTGTATGTTTTGCCAGCGAAGGACGAACTATAATTATATAGCAGGGAGTGGCCGGTGCACGGCCTACATGTTGGCACTTAGAAGAGCACGACGACAATGAAGTTTGTCCAGCTCAATCTAAACCACTGTGAAGTTGCACAGGAAGTACTAGCCCAAACAGTGCATGAAACAAGAGTAGATGTCGCCATTTTGTGCGAACAGCACAAAAATATGGAGCGATGCAATTGGGCAACTGATCAAACTTGTAAAGCTGCCATATGGACCTGTCGCAGACGGACCATGCAGGAGAACAGCAGTAATTCCACCGCAGGATTCGTACGAGCAGATGTTGACGGCTTACATATCTATAGCTGCTATGCACCACCTAGCGCTACAATTGAGGAGTTTGAATACTTCCTGGACCAACTGGTCGCCGATGCGCGAAGCCCTGTTATCATTGCTGGTGATTTCAATGCCTGGGCAACTGAATGGGGCAGTAAAGAAACGAATAGAAGAGGAACAGCACTGCTCGAGGCGTTGTCCTCCATAGACGTTGTGTTGTTCAACACTGGTGATACACCGACGTTTCGCAAAGGTGGCTCCTCCTCCGTAATTGACCTTACATTCGGTAGCAGCAGCTTGTTGAGAGTGTTGACCAAATGGGAAGTCAGTGAGCACTATACGCATAGTGACCACCAAGCCATACTCTTCGAAATAAAAATGGCTAGGGAAGGTAATCAGAAAAAACATATAAGGAAATCTGCAGGCTGGAAAGCAAATACGTTTGAAGAGGACTTATTTATGCTATCACTGGAGAAACCGGGCCTCTCGGGATGTGCCAATGCAAAAGTGGGACAGATTATGAACATGATCACCAACGCCTGCAGTGCATCTATGGTAGAAAGGCGGCTAGACAATCGTCGTCCACCAGCATACTGGTGGACTGAGCAGATTGCACAATTGCGACGGAAATGCCTTAATGCAAGGAGGAAACACCAACGTGCTTGGGGTACAGAGACCTATTCTAGCCTGCACCAAAATTACCTGGATGCCCGGAATAAATTTAAGCAGGCCATTAAAGTAAGGAAACGTCAATGCTGGAAAGAGCTATGCGAAGAAGTGGATCGGACCCATGGGGGAGAGCCTACAAAATCGTTATGAAAAAGCTTAAAAAGGCAAATGAATCGCCGCCCACCTGCCCAGCGATACTACGTAGAATTGTAACTGCTCTATTTCCGCAGCAAGATGATGTGATCCCTGACGTGATCCGAGTACCTGGCATGGAATAAATACCGCCGATATCAACAGAAGAGCTCACCAAGGCGTGTCAACGTTTTGGGAATTCAAAGGCTCCTGGGCCTGACAATATCCCTAATATTGCACTAAAGGTTGCAATACAAGCCAGACCGGATGAATTTAAGGAACTATATAATTCCTGTCTCAGAGAGGGAGTATTCCCTAAACGATGGAAGAGACAGCGTCTGGTCCTGTTGGAAAAAACAGGAACCAGCCGGGTGAACCATCCTCCTACAGACCATTATGCATGCTGGATACGTCTGGCAAAGTGCTGGAGAGAATCATATACAGCCGACTAGAGAAAGCTGTGGAGAACGCTGGAGATCTTGCTGAGAGGAAGTACGGGTTTCGGAAGGCTCGATCGACGATAGACGCCATCCAACACATCGTCCAAATAGCCAAGAACGCCACAGATGGGAAAAGATGGAAAGGAGGCTCAAAAAAGTACTGTGCCGTTGTCACCTTGGATGTTAAGAACGCATTCAACTCGGCCAAATGGAGCTGTGTTCTAAATGCACTGCAGACATTACAAGTACCAGTGTACCTAAGAAGTATCATCGCTGACTATTTTAATGATAGAATGCTGACGTAAGACACGGATGACGGTGTGAAGACATACAATGTTTCGGGTGGTGTACCCCAAGGATCTGTATTGGGGCCGCTACTGTGGAATATCATGTACGATGGTATCCTGAGGCTCCGTGTACCTCATGATGTGGAAATCGTAAGTTTTGCTGATGATGTTGCAGTCGTAGTGGTTACAAAAACTATAGATGAAATAACAGAAATAAGTAGGTTGACAATCTTAATAATAAAAAGGTGGTTGATGATATGTGGGCTTGAACTTGCTGATCATAAAACCGAAGCAGTTCTAGTTACCAGTAGGAAGGTGAAAGAAACCGTAACAATTGATGTAGGTGGAATCTTAACCCACTCACAGCATTCATTACGATATCTGGTTGTGGAAATAGATGCGCGTTTAAACTTTAAGGAGCACCTAAAGATAGTGAGCAGGAAAGCTCCCGTATCATGCCCAACACTAAAGGGTCTAGACAATGTCGTAGAATGCTCCTGGCAAACGTCGTAACCTCCATCATTCTCTATGGATCGCCTGTATGGGGTGATGCGATGGACTTCGAAACATATAGACGCAAATTGGTATCGGTGTATCGCCTAAGTGCACTCAGAGTGACTTGTGCCTTCCGCACAGTATCTACTGACGCGGCACTCGTTATTGCGGGGCTGATCCCAATTGAACTCCTTGCGAGGGAGAGGAAGAAATGGTACCCCAATCGTGTACAACCAGGAAGCAGAGCACTAGAACGCGCCTCAACAATGATAGAATGGCAAAGACGATGGGATTGTTGGGAAAAGGGTCGTTGGACTTACCGTCTAATACCATCCATTGAAAAATGGCTAAATAGGCAACACGGCGAAGTTAACCACTAATCCACTGATAAGTGGACATGGCTCCAGATTGTCCTGCTTGCAGAGGTTCACAGGAAAATGTGAAGCACATTTTTTTTCCAATGCCCATGATTTGAGGATACTCGAAGGGAACTGTCAGCTGTCCTAGGGAAGCGTCCAACACCAGAAAACATAGCGCAACTAATGCTTGACTCTGAGGAAGGATGGAATGCTGTACGCCATATGGCGACAGTGGTACTGAATGAGCTGAAGCGCCTAGAGCGTGGAAGAATAGAACAAAATGCCGTGATTTGATAGCGGTGACAAACTCAATCCAAGATTGAGGCGCTACAGGGGGAACAAAGAGCCAAATGGCTGGTCACCTCCATGTGAGGTAATGTCTAACGATAGTTCTGATTCTTCAGAAAGTGATTCTTCATTTTATCAACGATACATTTTTTAATGGACATATAATTTACTTTGACAAGTCTTAGCGATTTTTTGTAGAGAGGCAACAGTCCACTATAATAGCAATACTACAAGATAGAAGTTACTGTTACCGCAAAAACATTAATTTTTTTCAATCAATTATCCATAATCAATTAAAAAAATCAAAATTCAAAACCATCACCCCACGTACATACTATATTCTGTTTATAATATATTCAACGAAACTATTTTATTTCATGTTTTGTTCCGCCAAATATATTGACGAGGTTAATTATGATAATAATTCACCCGACATGACATCCACGACCTCAAAACTATTCATATTTCATGTGCTGGATGTTTTATATTGTGTATACAAAACTACTCTACTATAATATGTATTTGTGTATGTAAATGGCATTAAATTGAGTGGAAAATTAAAATTCTAGTAATGACAATAATAAACATAAAAAATTTGAAAATTTCCCAATAGTACGAAACGAAATAATTTAATAGAATTAATTTATCATCAAAATGATTTTTATTATTTTTTTTTAAATTTAGCTGTCCCTCAACGGTCGAATAGTAAACACCATTAAAATAAACTACATATATGTTTATACATATCCACACATACATAGCATGATAATCATTTTAAAACTGTCATCAAATTTTTTAGTTTTATTATACATTGGACTCAGAACCCAGCAACTTTATTTATGTATGTATGTACGTTTTCAAAAATGAATTATTTTGTAAACACAAAACTATAATAAATTTTAGAGATATCTAAAAAAAAAATAAAAATAAAAAAATCTCTAAAGGACTGGAGAGGGACATCATTTTTTATTTTTAGTTTTTGCTGTATAACAAACCGACAAAGAGACAAATTAATTGTGTTGTGAACAATTTTCTCACGTCTAGCCACTGTGGCTGTATATAAATTCGCAAATGGAAATGAAAATTTTATGAAAATCAAAATAATCTCGAAGCTTTCGTTTTATACATATTACTCTTACATCTAATTAAGCTAATAGAAAATTAATTATGTTTTGTACTCTTATATCTGAGACAGTATTGCACGACAATTCACAGAAAACGACAACTCACTTAAAAAGAAAAAATGATTTTTGGGTCAAGTTCTGGAATATGTTAAGAATAGAAAATGTCCACATTGTCGCCAAAAGGCGGGGAACTTGTATGCGGCCGTTCGAACAGCGATCTTCCAGACCCCCAAAACGAACAAAGTCATGGTGTATTCCGTGTGCAACACAGATCCCAAATTCTATGAAATTCTACGTCGCAAGGACCAGTAAAAACCTCGCTTTCGCATTTAAACGACAACTCATAAACCAGCTTACGACAATAACCAAACATATTATTTCTCAGAGAAATCGTGTAAACAAATACTGGATGTGTAATAAATTGTTGCAAAAACACATAAACTTATACACATAAACTTATATAGGATTCCTCGACAGTGGAGCCAAAATTTCCATCTTAGGCAAAGGCTGTGAAAACTTATTGAATGATTCATCTATCAAATTTCACTCATTTCCATCATCTGTTATAAAACAGCAAATGTTCAGGCTGAGACAATTATTGGCTACGTCAAGGTACCTGTCTGTCTTGCGGGAAAAACAAATATTGTTAATTTGCACCTGGCACCTAATCAGCTGTATTTGAGTGTTGATTTTTGGCGCGCATTCGATATAAAGATTTCTTTTGCTCCAATCTCAACAACTCGTTCTCCACAATATAAAGATACTCTTAAAAGAACTGAGGAATATCCAGTAAAAGTAGTTGCAGGAGAATTGGTTGATGACGATGAACCCGAAAATAACACATTCCTTCAACATTCGCTAAATAAAGAACAAAAACATGCTCTAGAGGAAGTTATAAAACTATTTCCATCGTGTTCTGTCTTGGGGTTAGGATGCACATCATTATTGTCTCACGACATTGACGTATAGGAGATGCAAAGCCGCTGACTTATTTGAGTTTTGATTTGAAGGACACCTTCTGGCAAATACCACTCAATGAGGGCTCAAAGGATAAAACGGCCTTTAATATTAATTTACATCCATGCCATTCAGCCTCTGCAATGCACCAAAAACAATGGGCCCGTTTAATGCACTGTGTGATACCCCATGAACTGCATTCTCAAATCTTCGTATACTTGGATGACCTATTGATTAGCAGCGCTATGTTTGGTGAACACATTTCGTTGTTAAAGAAAGTCGCACAATTACTGAAGCGTGCCAATTTGACGATTAACATCGAAAAAGAAAATTTTTCCTTAAGGAAATAAAAAACTTAGGCCACATTATAGGTATAATGTTTCTATGGACGAATGAAACCGACCAGTCATTCAATGCCTTAAAATCAAGCTCATTGTCCACCATCATCATCACATTTTGGAATTAGAAAAACATTAGAAACATACAAAGATTGTACTACTGGCCTAATATAAAACATGATATGCACGAATTTATAACCACGTGCTAAACTTGCAAGAAATGCAGGGCCACATACATTACTTTGGGACCTCCAATGGGCAATTACTTTGCAATTCAAAGGACGTGGCAAAAATTATATATCGATTTTAGGACCATACCCCCGATTAAAAAAATGCAACAGCTATATTTTCATAGTTATGGACCGTCAAGATTCGTCTTGTTAGAACCAATGCGTGATGCCACTGCCAGTAATGTATGTAAGTTCGAATATTTTCTGTATATTCCGTTCCTGAATTTATCTTCAGTGACAATGGAAAATAATTCAAATCAAAATATTTTACTGAATTGATGGGCTAGTATTGGGTGCGGCAAAACTTCACGCCCAAGTATCACCCACATCCCTATATAATGCATGCGAAAGACTCAATCGTTCAGTTATAGCCGGAATTAGAGCAAAAGACAACCATACGGATTGGGAAAAACATTTGCGTTCTATCGGAACAGCCATACGCAATGTTATTCACGATACCATCATTGAATCACAACACTCTGTAGTATTTGGCAAACACTATATTGGGTACGGTGGAGATTACGAACTGTTACGGAAGCTCCATGAGTTAGGTGACGTTGACCTTGATTTAGCAAAGTTTATGATCAAAATTCGAAGACATATAATTTAAGAAGCCGAAACCGATATTTTAATCCCGGCCAGGTTGTATTCGTTAGAAACTTTATTCAAAGTGACCCGCTAAATAAAATTTCTGCTAAACTAAACGCAAAATTCAAGAAAGGTACAATATACAAGCGTATTGGAAATATCGCGTACGAGATGCATGACACTAATGGCAAAAGCCTTGGCATATACCATGCCAAGGACATTCGTCTGTAATCAAAACCTATGAAAAAAAAATGCTGAATAATTCGTTCATACTCTGAGAACTTTTTCGGCACATCATCCTTTGCGCTACGATTAACACCGATGAAAACCCGGATTGCTTTTGTGTTTTGCTTTGCTCTTGTTGAGACGTTCTCATGGGTGTGGGTCGTCCCCACGATTTGTAGCGACCGCCCGGTCGCTCCAAGTCCAAATAGTTTAGTACCACTGGTCGATAATTTTTAATATTATTTTTACACACACATCACACACACTGGCTCGATTCACGAAACTACGGGAAAATGAACGGGATGATCCCGGTCCTAAATCTTTGGGTGAAAAATCTAACATTAATTACCAAAAACAGGTACAATTTGCGATACCAAATTTTAGTCGACATTTCGTGGCACTCACATAGTAAACACACGAAAAATTGTCTCGAACCAGTGCTCGACAATGTTTCGTGAGTTTTACTATGTGAGTAACAGGAAAAGTTGACCAAAAACATGTACAATTTGCGATACAAAATTTTAGTCGACATTTCGTGGCGCTCACATAGTAAAACACATGAAAAATTGTCTCGAACCAGTGTTTAACCAATTTCCGTGAGTTTTGGCCATTAAGCGTATTCCCCCAAATTCATACTTTAGCCAGCAAACTGTGTGACGTCAATGTCAGCAGACTGTCTGAGCGCTATTTGGCCAGAAATGACCGCTCCGAAGCCTCTAAGTGAATGAAATTTTCGGTAATAGCTGATGCCCTATATCAGTACTGTTACATGTTAGATAACTTGGTTAATAGTGTTGATGAAAATATTAAAGATCCGAGGACCAATTTGAGAGCCCGGTGGAACCTTTGATGTGGCTTTAACAGATTTTTATTTATTTCCCCATTTCAATGTAATGGAAACGGTCGCCCAAGTATAATTATAACGATATAAGACAAAGTTGTATGAGAACCCGAAGTTGTATATAAGCTTTTTTTTTATTACGAATAGAGTTAAAAGCTTTACTGAAATGCGTGTATACACTAAACAAGCATTGATGGTACTGCTAGTGAATTCATGGCTGGTTAATCTTGGTTTTTTTAAACCATGTTGGCCCGCTGAGATGTGTCGGGAAACCAGCACCATAAAACATTCGGTGATATCGGTGATTTGCCTGTGTAACATAAAACAATGCTTCTATATCTCCGCTTTTGAAGATCGGAGATATTCTAGTGGTTTTCCATATTTGCAGAAATTCTCAAAATTTTAGAAATAGATTTTATCTCAAACAGATTCTAAAGCTCGATTATTCTTTAATGCCGAAGCTATACTATATGCCATCAGGGCCACATCCATCACCGGCATTTTTTAAAGCATGTGTCTTTTGTTTTTCATTTTTATTAACATCTTCTGGCTTATAAATCGACTGAAAAACTCAGCAAACAAGTTTGATATGACAGTATGGATCATACGATTTCTGCTCATTATATATAGTTTTACGTTTAGTTTTATCAAATGTCCAGTGCTTTGGGTCATATTTGATTTTGCCTTTGACATAATTCATAATATGTTTAAAAATTACGATTTTGTTTTGTGTCTCTGAACAGGGGTTCCGTATCTGAGAGTTAGTATCCACCTCCTCGTCATAAGTCCAATTCATTAATTTCTAAATTAAAAGTAAGTAAGACGCTATCAGCCGACTTTGCAGCGTTGTTAATTTCAACTATATGGTGCAGTATGCTAGATATTGATGCATCGACATCTATAAGGACAGCGCCACTCGATGTTTGGGAGCTTGATTTGTTTGATTGATCACATCTGTAAACCACATATTCATTTTCGCAGAATGCCGAGCTAAGAAGTTCCCTGTAAAATGAAGGCTCGGCAATAATATAAAGTGGATGTCTTTCACCAAAATGAATGTCTTTAATTTGAATGTCTTTTCAAAAATCCACTCGATCACATTGTGTAATGCAATGCGGTCATAAATAGTTGTAGTTGCATGACGATGCTGTCGGTTCTGTGAAGAAGCTTTATCAAGTCACATTTTTAATTTTATAAAATTTTCGATTTGTTGGTTTCCGATTGATTAACCAATTCTACTCACGAAAAGCAATCTTCGAGGAGCTATGACTTTTGTATCCTCGGAGAGAGCAAGTGTTTCTTTATCTGTGTAGGTATTCGATGGTGTTGAAACTGATGAATCCAATAGGCGCAAACTTAAAGGATGGCGTGGGTCAATAATGTTGATGTCGTTGGTAAAGTCAATTTGTGTTAGTGGCTGTGACGTATATATGATGTTGAGACTGATATTGCCACTGAGTTAGGAATTAAAACAAGTGTGGTAACTTTCGGTTAAGAACTGTAGTCTGCGATAAGAACTATGGTCTGTGACTCTAGAATGCTCCAGTGTTGTATGATTTAACGATATTGCAATTGTTGTATTATTGAGAACCTGTCACGCCCTTACCACTTTTTTTTATGGAATTAGAAATTTGTTCTTTCATCCTGACCAAGCGCTCAGAACAGAATCAACAAACCCCAAGTGCACTATCGAGTAATGAAGTTTCCATGCCCATTTTCATAACATTTGGAAATCTAGTCATCATTTTTTTTGGGTGACTGCACGACATACATGCATATATCCAAATGGGAGCTGTTCTGTGCTTTATCGTATTGTAAACTGTTCAATAGGGACCTTATCTCCAAGTGGAAACTCCTATTAGTTATTTATACCATCGGTACACTAAATTTATTTCGTTTACACGATAAATGGGCAATGTTATAACTCCAGTTGCAGAACTGTGTCCAAGGATTTATTTGGTGTACAAGGCATCTCCAAACTATTTAGAAATTTTTTGTTTTGCAAATTTTTTGGTTTAATCCGTAACGCATGCGTCTTGAACAAATTGTATAATAAATATAACTTACAATAAATTAGGTGACTGAACCGTAGTAAACATTTGGTATTCTACGTTAAGGTTGAAGTTGTTATAATCTTTAAACTCGAATATATAGTAAGAATTGTTCAATTGAATCGTAACGTCTTTGAAAGAAATTTTCAAACGCACTTCAGCAGAATGATCTTTCACATTTTCTAAGATTTGTAGTGGGAGAATTACACACTAAATTCGTGTAATAATCAGACATGCTGCTCACTTTTCATAAGTGTAAAGTTTTCCACAAATCCACAGATTTTATATAAGTATTAAATATAAGTAATAATAAGTCTAAATCTTTGACTATAGATGTGAATAGTTCATTAATAATTTTATTCGAAATAGCAATATAAGCTTCCCAAGTAATTTATTTCTGGGGGTGGGGAGTAGTTTTTCTTGGCCTGTTTATATTCTGCTCTATAACAGAATCGGCAGCATCTCCCTCATTTTGAGTGCAGTGCCCTTTAATAAGAAGTTTATGGATGATAATAATAACACTGTTAAAGGCCATTACTGGCCCCTTACTGAATCAACAATCTGGCTCCAACGGTTTCGATCCTGAGCATGGTCTTCATACTGTCTTAGACAATCTGAAGAGGCCAAGTCGTTCTCTACATCGTGGATCCATCGTCGCCTGCAACGACCTCTGCGCCTACCATATGGTGGCTCTCCTTTCAGAGATCGCTGCACAATTCGTTCCGGATCAGCACGTAGAACGTGACCGAGCCAGCGTACTCGCTGAGATCTAACTTCATGTACAATATCGGGGATTTTCATCAGATCTCTGATCTCGAAATTGTACAGAGCTCGGTATGTACCATCTATTTCGCGTTTGGGGCCGTAAATCACACGCATGACTCTTCTGTCAAATGTAAGGAGCCATCTCTCGTACTCATCCGTCAGCGCCCAACTTTCACATCCAAACATAACAACGGGCCTGATCAAGCTTCAGCTTCACGGCACTTGATAAGTGTTTAGATTTTAGCAGTGGCCTTAGAGGATATAAAGAACGACTGCCAGCTGCCAGCCGCACTTTAATATCCTCACCCACACTGTTATCGTTAGTGATAAGAGAGCCCAAATATTTGAACCTCCTCACTCCCTCAAACGTGTGGTGGCCACTACTAAAATCTGGTGTGCCATTGTCTCTAAAACAAGAGATCAGGTATTTCGTTTTGGACTCATTGATCTGGAGTCCAACAGAAGCTGAAAACTCTACAAGCGGATCAAGTATTTCTTTCACTCCGTTGCTATTCAGTCCAATCACGCATATGTCATCTGCATATGCAAGCACTTGATTGGACTGGCGATATAAGATGTTGCGCTGAGGTGTTTCAGTTTTACGAAAGATGTACTCCAACATGAGATTAAAGAGTATCGGGGACAGAGCATCTCCCTGCCGAACACCCGAGCTAACTGCAAAAATTGTCGATAGCCTGTTCTCAACTTTAACACAGCATTGAGACTGCGTCACTGTCATCCTACACAGTCGTACCAATTTTGTTGGCATTCCTAGGTATTCCAGGGCAGACCACAAACTCTCTCGATTGATCGAGTCGTAGGCCTGCCGGAAATCCAGGAAAACCTGATGTACGGAGATGGATGTCTCATAATATTTAGATAGAATCATCCGCAGCGAAAAGACCTGATCAGTGACTGATCGATTCGGACAAAATCCTCCCTGATAGTCACCAACCAAGCCCTCCGCCAGAGGAGTGATTCTATCCAATAAAATGTATGACAGTAACTTTTATATGCTGTGCAAAGGAGAGCTATACCGCGATAATTCTCACACTTCAAGCGGTCTCCCTTCTTGAAGATGGGGCATATCGCGGCCACTTTCCATTCATCAGGCATAACTTCGGTTCGCCATACTAATCGAATAAGGTCGAAAAGACAGTTCCACAAAGTATCCCCTCCGAATATCAAGAGCTCCGAATTAATGCAGTCCACTCCAGGTGAGCGGTTTCGTTTCATTCTCTGCATGGCCTTAGTGAATTCCTCATGGGATGGCTCCTCAGTGCAAATCTCCGCAGACTGTTTTAGAGGTGGCTCAACAACAGTCTGTGACGCATGATGAACATCAAGCAGCTCAGTAAAGTGTCCACTCCATGCGTCAAGTAGTGCGTCGATGTTGACACAGAGGTTTCCATCCCGGTCCCGAATGGCGGTTGACGAAGGCCTGAAAGTATGGTGCAATCCAGTAATTCCTTTAAAGAAATTACGTGAACTACGCTCATTGCTGAGTTGTTGTACTTTCAGAACCTAGGCCTTCCACCATTCTCGCTTCTTCCGTCTACAAATTGGCTTAGCTGCCCTTCTTGCAAGAGCTGCCTTGTTTTTCCTTGCGATTGTGAGACGTTGTTGCACTTCATTATGGGCTATATTTTGTTGCTCAACTGCAAGATGACACTCGTCATCAAACCAATCATTCTTGGGTCTGACTTTCACTATACCTAAAGTCTGTTGAGCAGCACTGACAACCGAAGTTTTCAGTACCTCCCAGACAGAGTTCACGCAGTCAGACTGGTAATTAGCTCCCCCAATGTTGTCGCTGACAAGATCCTGATATCGTTTCTTTTGATCTTCATTTATCAGACCTTCACAGTCGAAACGTTCCATCCGTTTCGCTGTGTTCCCCGACCTGTACGAAAACTTCCACCGTAGCTTTGCAGCGACCAAATAATGATCGCTGCCTACGTATTTGGTTGCTGACCGATAAGTTCTCACATCCTGCACAACCCGAGCTCGCCCTTTTGAAATTAACACGTGGTCAATTTGGCTCCGGGATGTTTTGCGAGGATGTGTCCATGTCTCTAGGTGTATCTGTTTGTGAGGGAAGAATGTGCTTGCTACTCTAAGATCATGAGCAATTGCAAAGTACATCATTCTCTCACCATTATCGGTCGCAGTTTCGTGTCGGGAGTACGGACCTATGTTTTCACACAAGTCGGCCTGATTTCTGCCAGCTCTAGCATTAAAGTCCCCAATTACCATTCTAACATCGTGTTCGGGTATAGATCCCATCAGATCGTCCAAGTCATTGTAAAATGAGTCTTTATCTTGGGGCTGGCTGACTTCTGTGGGCGCATGTACACAAATTATTGACAGGTTGGCTAACTTCATGCGCAGGCGAAGCATACACAATCGGTTATTGACTGCTTGAAAATCCAAAACAGCCTTCTTTACCTGCGGCCCAAGAAGAAATCCAGCTCCAAGATTTCCGAGGTCATCTCCACTGTAGAACAACGTATAACCCTGGGACACATGGTCTCCACTTTGAGGCCAGCGAGTTTCTTGAAGTGCAACGAGTTCCAGCCGATACTCTTTCATGCACGTGATAAGACCCTCCAACGCTCCTGGTTTTCTAAGTGATTGCACGTTCCACGTGCCGATCCTAAATCTCGTATCCGGGTATTTGAGCGGGGGTCCGGTGTTGTTTTGGCGGTATCCATTTTTCTTTTTGTTGATTTTATAAACAGTTGATTTTTTTACGGATGCGGGTCGTCAGCCCAGCGATCCAACCGTTTAGTCGCCTCCTACGACAAGCAAAGGATACTGTGGTGGTATTCTTAGGAAACATGTTCGTGCAATTTAGATTTACGAGACATGTGAGTGAGTGCCCCCCGACCACAGGGGCCATGATGTTTATGGATGATGCTGTTTATATTTAAATTAGCAACTGCATACAGGTTCATTGCCATTATTCAAGCTTAACAGAGTACCATATTAACCGGATTTATTGCTGCCCACAACAATTATCTGAATAAAAAATTAGATCACAGTTGGGATTACTCAATTCCTATTCTTTTATATATATTTAAAACTACATGAACCAATTTCATTAGCACCACTATTTTCTATACCTGCATGCCCAAAATAACACCTGGTAATTTTCCTATTGGCATAAGTGATTTGAAATAACCTATTGAATTATGATTAAATATTTCAAATTATAATTGTAAAACTAAAATGGTAGAAAAATGCTAAAGGTTCTCCAACTTGCACAGGCATAAAACGTAAATTGCAACAGTTTACCAGGTATATTACTTTTTTCAATATCCTTTTATTCTTGGCCTTTTTTGTCGACTCAGTTTTTCTGTTTTATTACTTTCCTCTAAATTTAATTTCTCATCTCCGGTTGAGTATAGCTTATGTACAATTAAAAGATTCATGGTTTCTGTGCATCTGTACTTTGGTAAGCCCACCATCTATAAATTTCCAATTTAGTTTCCGCAATTGTGCAAACAGTCCGAAATTTTTTTCCTAGGGTATTCATTAGAAACAGATTACCTATACTTGAATTTTTTTATACGTTCTTGCAGCAAACGAAACTGTTTAACTGCCTAATCGAACGTTGTAGCTCCAAAAGAGAATATCTACTGGTGATATGGTTTCCAGATACAATTACGGTTTGTCATTAGAATTTTAAAAAAGTTTCAAACTTAACCTTTTGTTGTTGTTACTTCGGAAAAGCGGTGTTGAATTAAATTGAATGCTTCAATATATTTGAATTTATGGATTCTATACAGAATGGACTTGTCTACCGTAGCTTGAAATAAATCATAAAATGTCGCTAAATGTTTACAAGTTGACTTTATCGTTTTGGATGCATGTAACTTGATCCATATACAGTGACACAAATTTCCGGTGTATTTTTGTTTCATGAAATGTCATTATTATTAAACGAGTATCCTTTTCACTAAAAAATTATTATAGAGTTCCCGATTTTATGATGTCTTTGCTTATTCGAATGCAACATTAATATATATTTAATCTTTTGTATTGCTTGGATGTCATAAACTATTTTTTAATTGGACTGTACTCTGTTGATACCGAATGTCATAGCAAAAAGTTGTATCTTTTCTTAAATGTATATATAGCCAAAGGGAAAGTTCTATTTTTTTGTTCTTTGTGCTTTTGAATTTAGTTTTTTTTCTGATATTAGACAAAAAGTATATAAGAAAAGTTTGCCAATTATTTAACATTGCGCAAATAAAATAAAATAAAACATTTTGAAATAGTATTTCCGGGTTATCTATTTTCGCGACGTATAGGTAAATGGGAAGTGAACGTATAATTTAATTTCCGTTCAATTTCAATATTTATTTCTGCTTTCATTTAATTTTTCTTGTATCCAAGTCATTTTCATTTAATCTGAGTTTTTATTTTTTTGATAGTTCTCTCAAAGTGCAAAATAAGCAATTTTTTGACAATAAATTATTTTCACAAAAAACACAAAAGTTTTAAGCAACAACAACAATAACAACAAAACACACAAATAACTTTTTGTTAACTATAATAAAGAAGAAAATTAAACGAACCGATAACAGTGAAGTATAAAACAAAACACAAAAAAAATTTTAACTTTTATATTGTGCTTTTTTCCAGTAAGAAAAATGAGATTAAAACTAGAAGACGACAAAAAAAAAAATACAAATTGTCAGTGTAATGATTTTAGAATGAAATTTTCGTCTTTTTTGTTTGTCTCCATTTTCAATTTTGGTGGTGACTAATTGGCTATTTGGAAAATCTAATTTTGTACAATTTGCTTATATATATATATATATATATATATATATATATATATATATATATATATATATATATATATATATGTACGAAAGTTTTTTCGTTTTACTATGGTTCAAGTTATAGCGTATATAGATTAGTACATGTATTTCGCTATCATTTTAAAGTCACATATTTGAAAGTTTAATTTAAATTTAATTAATTTGTGCAATTTGTCTTCGCTCTTTGTGGATAAAACGACCCTGTCACTCTTATTAAAGTATGTATTAAAATAAAGGCTTCAATCAATTATGTTTTATATATACGATTCGAAGGCGTATATACATAAATTGCCAACTTATTCAATTCGCTTTTACCTCAAAAATTCGCCTCATTCCACGAATTATTATTATGTGACTGTGCAAAAACAAAAACAAAACACATAAAATCGACATTCTTTCGATTTAATTAATTTTTAAAAGGAAACATTGAAAAATGTGTACACTCAAGCATAATGACCTATTCCGTCCCTTTCAATTTTCCAATGATTTTGTTTCCAAACCAAAAAATATAATTCTTGTCGTTTGGCTCGCATTTTATGTTCATAATTAAAAAATAAAATTTACTTTTATTAAAAATTAAACAAAAAAATTCATATAAATTATATTTAATTAAAAAAAATTAAGGTAACAATTTATTTTATTATCGATTGAACGATAAAAATAAATTTTCAGAATTTCCTTCTTCGTGTGCTATGTGTGTTACCTGTTTTTTTGCATATTCCGTCCGTTCCCGCAGTTGTTTGAGAAATGGAAGGACTGCACTATGCTAATAATGTTAAAATTAGCAATTACAAATATAATATTAAAGTATAAATAATGTGATGACGTTGGTGATAGTTCTTATAGGGGGCATAGCCATCGTGTCGCAAGAGTAGCGTCAATAAGCACGGTGAATGATTTTATCTCATTTATATTGAAAACACAACAAACATTTAGTTCACACCATATGTATTGGCAAAAGCTCTCGAATGATTAGTAAAAGCTCTCTTTGGCTTAGTTACATCGAAAATTAGTTTGCACTAACTAAAATCGTGTACATGTTAATTAAAGATCTTTAATTACAAAATTCTCACAAAGCTTTTAAAAAGTTCTAACTTAGCTTTTAATTATTTATATTATTAAATTTCAGCGCACAAAAATGTAAATATATCAAAATGTTTGCGATGGCTTGGGTTGAAAGTTA
The DNA here is from genome assembly GCA_951394425.1 of Tipula unca. Classification (NCBI taxonomy): domain Eukaryota; kingdom Metazoa; phylum Arthropoda; class Insecta; order Diptera; family Tipulidae; genus Tipula; species Tipula unca. Next base: position 23,313,558 of record OX596381.1, on the reverse strand, counting down.
AAGCTTAACCCTTAATTGATTATTCTGAGAGCTTTGAACGGCAACACAGAAACTTGGCGCTTCTGATGTCAGAATCCATTATAAGCAGATCATCATTCTAAAGCAAAATTATTTTGGGAGGTATAACTATAATTAGTAGGTGGGTGGGGTGATATTCGATATTGGTATACATTACGTAAAACTGATTAGATACACCACGCTTTGAAAATCTACTAATCCACTCATGTAATGTGCAATTCGTTGTTTTCACAATTTGAAATTATTTCAAAGAAATTGAAATAATAAAAAAGCTTACAATTCTTAAAAGCTTGGAACGAAAGTTCAAAAATTCAAGATATTTCGGTTTCAAAAACTTACCCTTATTCATATTGTAAAAGGGTACGTATGTGAAATTTGTGCTAAATTTTTCCTAAATGTAACAACAACAAATTATTATGCATGTGTGTGTGTGTGTGAGTGTGAAGGTAAAATAAAAGTTTCGTTATAACGAATTTTTATATTTTTATTGTGAATTATTAAATTAAGAGAAATTAGTAAATTTACTAACTTACCGGTTTCACTTTTAAATTAAATTTAATGTAAATTAGAGATCTACTGATACCGAAACATGGCAACCATATAAGGATTTCTATATAATTGTCGGTCGTATTTGTTTTAATAAAAGATTGTTAGTGCCCACTCCAAATGATCACATATTAATAGAACTCGAGAAAATTCGGACACTTCGACATATGTATTTCAGTTTTGTTACTATGAACCAAAATTGTCTAATCTTAAGTACCTGAATGCCTATATTTTGGAAAAGCTGAGTGGTTTTCCATTAGACCAGACCCACACCTTCTCAAATATTTGTTGGCGATGATGGCTTCTGATTTCGAACAAAACGAAATCACATGAACATGCATTTCGTCTTGATGACGAATTCACGGTGTTTTTATTATAAGAGGTCCGGAACGGGCGTGAATATAAATGGAAAGACTCCACACTCCAACAAAACATATGAATTTAAAAGATATTTTTGGGGTAAAAGATACCTTTTGAACTTGTTAGACAAAAAATCAAATGGACTGTTTCATGTACTACTAGAACTAGAGTAAACATAACTGGAAAGGTATGTTACTGGCCATTTACCACAACCAAAGTCAAACCACATAGAAAAAAATTAGTCATAACTTTATTTCTCAGGATAATTGATACCTTTTAAGCAAGATGGACGAGAAATTGAATGAGCTGTTTCATGTTCTATCGGAAAGCGAGTTCAAATCTCTGGCAAAGGATCTTAATGGTCATTTATCATTTTCGGTCAAACTTGAACTTTCCAGAAATTAATTAGGGGCCAATTTATTACTGATGATAATGGCTAGTTGGATAAAAATCCTTTTAGGCTAGTTTGAACTAGTTGGACTTTATCAAAACCAATTGGGGGTGAATTTATTTGTCGGGATAATGGATTCCTTTTAAGCTGGTTTGACGAGAAATTAAAGGGCTACTTTATATATTATCGAAACCAAAGGGTGTCAATAGTCATGTATCCTTTTCGGCCAAACTCAAAATTTCCAGAAAAAATATTAAGGGCCAATTTATTTTTCGGGTCAATTGGCACCTTTAAGGCTAGTTGGACAAAAAATTCAATTAGCTATTTCATGTATTGTCGGAACCTTAGTTAAAATATCGGGCATGGGGTGTGAGCTATTTAGTATTTCCGGCAAAACCCGACTTTACCAAAATAGATTAGGGGTGAATTTATTTCTCAAGATAATGGATTCCTCTTTAGCTTGTTTGACGAGGAATTTAATGGGCTATTTTATCTTCAAATCTTTGGCATAGGTTGTTAATGGTCATTTACCATGAGCTTTCATCACTTTCCAGAAAAAAATTTAGCGCCATTTATTTCATGGAGTAATGGGCACCTTTATATCCTCTAAGTCGTTCTTTATATCCTCTAAGGCCACTGCTAAAATCTAAACACTTATCAAGTGCCGTGAAGCTGAAGCTTTACAAAGCGTTGATCAGGCCCGTTGTTATGTTTGGATGTGAAAGTTGGGCGCTGACGGATGAGTACGAGAGATGGCTCCTTACATTTGAGAGATGAATCATGCGTGTGATTTACGGCCCTAAACGCGAAATAGATGGTGCATACCGAGCTCTGTACAATTTCGAGAAGATCTGATGAAGATCCCCGATATTGTACATGAAGTTAGATCTCAGCGAGTACGCTGGCTCGGTCACGTTCTGCGTGCTGATCCGGAACGAATTGTGCAGCGATCTCTGAAAGGAGAGCCACCATATGGTAGGCGCAGAGGTCGTTGCAGGCGACGATGGCTCCACGATGTAGAGAACGACTTGGCCTCTTCAGATTGTCTAAGACAGTATGAAGACCAAGCTCAGGATCGAAACCGTTGGAGCCAGATTGTTGATTCAGTAAGGGGCCAGTAATGGCCTTTAACACTGTTATTATTAATGGGTACCTTTGAGGCTAGTTGGACGAAGATTTAAAAGATCTATTTCATGTACTATCGGACTCTGAGTCTAAATCTCTGAGAAGAGATTTTAATGGTCTTTTATTATTTTGTGCTAAACTCGAACTTTCCTTTACGCTAGTTATCTAATAATTTAAAGCGCTATTTCATATGCTATCGAAACCAGATTCCAAATCTCTGGCAAAGGGTGTTAATGGTCATTTATCATTTTCGGCCAAACTCGAACTTCCCAGAAAACAATTCGGGGCCGTTGTTCGGCCATATACTCCAATTTTCAAAAAAAATTTGCAGAGCCAAAATATTTCTCGGCATAATGGATTCCTTTTGAGCTATTTAAACGAAGAACTAGTTGAGCTATTTAATGTAATATTGGAACCAGACTTCAAATTTCTGGCAAGAGGTGTAAATGGCCAATTATTAATTAATTATAAAATAAAGCTTTACTTCAGAAAAAAAATCGGGGCCTATTGGTTTCTCGAGATAATGGATTCCTTTTGAGCTTGTTGAACGAGAAACTTAATGAGCTATTACATGTAAAGGGTATTTTTAATAGAGTTACACAAGTTTAAATCATAATAAAACAAACAAATATATTTTTAATATCAATAAAATGAGCTTTTGTCGATAGAAAATTTTATGACATTAATGTTTAAATATGGTTTCGCCAATAACTCTTCTAATGTTGATTTTCAGGTGTTCAGTTGTCTCTGGTTTATCGACGAAGACAATTGACTTTACATAACTTCAAAGAAATAATCCAATGGGGTTAAATCACACGATCTTGACCATTACGCGAAATTATTCTTTCATCAAAAGTTTTTTTGAATAAATCAATTGTAGCGTGCACTGTGTGGCAAGTGGCTGCGTCTTGTTGGAACCACATGTCAGCAAGATTAAAGCCAGCTAATCGAGGTACGACAAAATTTCTAATCATGTCCCTATACCGCTCATCATTGACTGCAACATTCTGACCATCATACGCACCACACAGTAATTTTCTGTTGATGTAATGGTGTTTCGACAAAAGATTTTGGATTATCCTAACTCCAAATGCGACAATTCTGCTTATTTACGTACCCATTCAACTAAAAATGGGCTTCAGTCAATTCGCCGAATTCCGATGGTTGTTTGGCTTTAATTCCTGCACAAGTTGAATCTGGAAAGCTTTTTTGACAAGATCCTTTCGTAAAATCTTCCATAAAGTGGAAGGCCACAACTCCAGTTGCTGAGAACGGCGACAATTTGATTGATTTGGATCTTTTTCAATGCTTTCCTGTAGCCGCTGACAGCTTCTTCAGTGCGCACTGTTCAGCGTCTCACGGGATGCACATTATCATTAAGGGTAAACGTGGTCCGAAAAAGATCTATTGTTATTCGAATTAGCCGCTCTGAAATCGTCCTTCATGTACGCCATAAAATGGACGAAGTGCACGATAAGTTTGACGAACAGAACCATTATTTTGATTAAAAAATTGGAACAATTTGCAAGCGTTGCTCTGATGTAAGTCTATCCATAATGAAATGTCAAACCAAACTTAACAAAAAGCAACTATCAGTTGTTAAATGGGTTGTCAAATAAAGTAGTGTTGCCAGCTCAAAGTTGTGAACCTCTAAAAAAAACATATTTAACTATCAGGACCTGAGTTCAGGGGATGTTAAAGGCCATTTATCATTTTTCGAAATTTATAGAATAAAATTAAGGACCAATTTATTTCTCTGGACAGTATAGGACAAGCTAGTCTGTAGGTTAAACTAGTTATATTACAAAACACAGCTTCAAGCAAGTTAGATTATGAAAGTTGAAGCTAAGCCCAGCTAAATAAATATTAGTCAAGCTTGTCATGATTATTTACCCAGGACTACAGCTCTGTACCATAATGGAACCTACTATTTTGAAAGGTACACGCTTCCATCATACGAGACTTATAGACACGTAATTATCCCTAGTTCAGTTTCGATTGGTTGGATTAAAATGATTTATATTATACAAGGTTCTAACTGTCAACAATTTACCCTAACCCATAATTTGCCTATTCTGAAACGTAACAATTATAATCTGTTATGTGAAAAAATCAACTATCGCATAGCCATAGTTGGTCAAGTCACATCACGGAATTATTATTATTTAAAAAACGAGAATCATACTGTCAAAATAATAAATCTAATAACAAAAATCATGAGTCCTCATGATTTTAATTGGCAAACCATATTTCAACAGAAAATTCCATCATTTTTCAAAATCAACTTTAAACTGTATGCAAAATTTTTTTTTAAATTTAATTGCTAAAAAAAATGTATTTTTAATAAATTTTTAGGAAAATTGTAAGTTACAATCTGGAAAAATTTGAAAACCAGAAATATATTTAATTGAAAACGAACGAAGATAAAAATTAGCGCGTTGTTTTAAATTAAAACACAATATGAACTTAAAAATTACATTAAAAAAAAACAACTGAAAACCGAGTTATCGATTTGAATCAACATTGAACAATGGTATGGCATAAATCTATTTTGAAATAAAAAAAAGCCCTAATTTTTTTTTTAAATTATGAATAAATAATCTATAATTTTCAATAAAACCAAAAGGACTTCATCCTCTTCCTATATATATATTTTGCGAGACGACTGTCATTTTTAACTAACTAAATTGGAAAATTGGGCAACATTCCATAACCAAATTAAAACAATGATACACAAGCAGCTCTATATATTGTAAGTATGTACATTCAATTATACATAAAGTAGTAAATTATACTTAAAGAAGAAGGAAACAAAATAAAACAACGACCGAAACATTCGCTGCTTTTATTACGTCAAACTCACAGAGTATATACATTACACAGTAATAAAGAATTAAAACAGCAAATTTCCGAACAATAAATTTACACAAAATAAAATAAAAATTATCATAAAAACATTGTATATTTTTTAATAATTATATACATAAAAATTAACAAATAATAAATTATGTGATTACAATGTAATTTATTACTAGTTTGGTAATAAAATAAGTTTTATTTTATAATTATTAATATTTAAATTATAAATCGTAAAAATATTGTTACATTGAATCCAAAAGACAAAATTCTTCGTGCGCTTTTCTATATGTGCAGTCCACCAAATCCCATTGCTAAACACTAGTCGACTAAATTAATAATGTTTGTAGTGTTGTAAATATATGGTAAAAAGCAATAATTTTAAATTTATATTTAATAGCCATACAGTATTCAAATAAATTAAATAAAAAATAAAACATTTTTATTGTAATATAGATAACAACAAGCAATTTTTTTATTGTTTAGATTAACCCCTAAAGTGTATAAAATTTAGATTAAAATCTCTTAAAATCAGATTAGTTCGTTATTTATTTTTATTATAATGAAATAGACACATACGAGCATATAAAGTACGTGTTTGGTAAATTATTTATTATTATGGACATAATTAAAAAATTAAATGTTATAAAATTTATAGAGTATAAATATTTAAATTTAATCGAATATTATTATGTATATATGTATGGGTGTACTGTACTGGAATAATAATTTAGGACAAATAGAATTTTAATTTTATTTTCGATATATTCGATTATTTGTGCTAAAATTGTTATTTAAATAAATGAATAAATATTGGAAATTAACTTTATTTATTTTATAGGAATTTTATAGAGATTATAAAAAAAATAAATATATATTCGAGATAATTATGGCAATGCATTAACAAAAAAATTACATTGAATTTTGTAAGCGTTATGTAATCGATATACCGAACTTGTCGATCAACATTTTATTTTTTTATATAGTTTTGCTATACCAGAGTGTTTAACTGAATATCAATTTAGATGTCCAACACCGGTTTTAGGAAATTTATATTTATCTAAAATTACGATATTTCCAAAAATTATGTGTTTGAAATAAATAAATCAATTCGAATAATTGTATTGACACTTTTAAATTGTTTAATAAATTTGAAATTAATAATATTTATTTATTTTTATGCCCATTATTGGAGAAGGCTATAAACGCCTACGACGTCATCGTTGTTATACTGAAACTTAATTAGTTATGTAAAAAATTATTTGAATATTAAATTTAATGATGTTATATCCTGGAAGATCTTGCTGCACTATTCGTTCCGGATCAGCACGCAGAACATGACCGACCCAGCGAACTCGCTGAGATCTTACTTCATGTACAATATCGGTGGTATTCTTCAGATCTCGGTATGTGCCACCTACTTCACGTTTTGGTTCGTAAACCACTCGCATGATTCTTCTCTCAAATGTAAGGTGCCTTCTCTCTTACTTATCCATCAGCGCTCAACTTTCACATCCACACAGAACAACGGGCCTGATAACGCTTTGTAAAGCTTCAGTTATTAGGACCCTGTTGTCGGGGTCAATTACATGTCTCGTAAACCCAAATTGCAAGAATATACTTTCCAAATATTCCAACACAGTATCCTTTGCTTGTCGTAGGGGGCGACTAAACGGTTGAATCGCTCGGCTGATAATCCGCATCCATAAAAACTCATCTATTTGCAATATCAACAAAAGAAAAAAGAAAACTATAAATCAATTTAAAATAGCTCTAAGACTGTGTCCGAAACCTGTAATTAATATTAGTTCAGAATTTTTACATTATTTGGGAATTATTCCCCTACATTCACAATTTTTTATTATGCCGTCTGAAATCTGTAATAAATCTCCCCACCTCAAATGCCTTTTCCCCACGTTATATGTTTTTTTTTGAAACGTCAAATTGAAAATTGCGTAAAGACCGTGGTTGCATGCTGTGCGCTCCACAATTTATGTATTATTGTATTACCGCAAACGATAATATCACCATAGATTGGTCAACTCTGGAAGAACCGGAACAAATGGATTTAAGTTTAAATTCGGACTTTTAATTATATCATTTTAGTTTAATTCAGTGTGTGTCGTGTGTCATTCATGACGTGTGTTCATATAAATGTACATATATATATATATATATAGGTATACATATGTACATATAGTATCCTCCCGCCAAAAACATCATAAAATTCCGTTCCATTCGCCATTTTACATGCATACAAATTTTTTTCTATTGCTTGGCCCACAACACCATGATATAATTTATTTGCACGGATCTGTCAAAAATTATGATAGCGATAGACTATAATAATTTGGGTGTTTGAAGTTTTTGCATATAAATGTCAAAATTCTGTACTAAAAATATTTATTACAGGTTTCGGACACAGTCTAAACCACGCGAGCATCAGAAAACCCATTTAAGAAACCCAAATATTTTTGTTTTAGTATAACTTGGATTTGATAGTGCAAATTTGTGCCTTTCGCTAAAAAATTTGGGGATAGTATACCTTAAGATATACGAAGGGTTTTCTGACGTGATTACCACACCAGAAAACCCATATTATTCCATATTAAATATATTTCTTTCATTTCATAATATATTTCGGTTTTGCCACATTGTGCAACACTAAATTATTTTTCCACACACTATACAATGACTAGAATAGGCCAAAATCGGCCAACTGCAAACGCAATATATCTCAATATAAATGTTTTATGATCAAGTCACAAGATTTCAGAAATCCCAACTTTTATCACGGAACTAATTGAAACAGACTAATATATAACATTTATCCTAGTATCGCGTTTTTAATACTCTACATTGGCTAGAATCGGCCACAGTATCCAGAAAATATCAAATTTACGGTATAACACGGAATTAGTTTTGTATATAACATGTTTAACTTTTCAATTATATAATACCATTTAATACCTACAAGAATCTCCTTACTATTAAGTCATCTTTCAATTATTGTGATCCTACGTTTCACAGGACTTACCAACTCTGTAAACATGTTGCATGTTACTGAGTAGAGAGGAAATTAATAGATGATCTCTAATAAATCTGTCGACGATCTTCTCTAACGCCTAAAGAAAACTATAGATACCAGACTAGTAGGTCAATAAAAGATAAGACTTTACTTCCTAGCTTTCGGAATAAAAGTAGCTTTACTCCTGCTCCAGGATTTTGGAACAGTTTTAAAAGCAATGCACACTTGTAAAAGGAGTTATAAATGCTCATGAATTAAAGGAAAGTCATGCTGTAGTTCAGCAGGAAAAATATACCATCAGGCCCACCAGCCTATTATAAGGTGCAAAGGAGAAGAGACTCCAGCGAAGGACATCGCGATTGATCAGCTTATGAGCCAAGTCCCAAACAGTAACCGCAGAAGAAATCTTATAGAGATCGGCAGTAACATTGTGCTGACCGCCATGTAGACGAAGAGCTTCGAGTCTAAAACATCATTTTTACCCAATGCTTTGTTTAGTATAGCAACAGCAGCCAAACTATTCATTTCCTCGCAAAATTTCCTTCGTTTATATTCTTTTTGAGCAATTAGGAAAATATCCCAATCAATTTGTCGATTGGAGTTTTTAGCTTTGTTTTTCAGTTTCCTCGCTAATTTTCTTAACTTTTTAAGGTCAGAATTCCAGTTTGTTTCAAGTTCTTTCGTTAACAATAAGAGGGCACGAGATATCGAAGCAGTCGAAATTGCCATACCAAGAGAAGACGCGTGTACCTCAATGTCTTTATTCGACCAAATTTCTCTCGGTGTGGTAAGCAATGAACCAAGCTCGAGAGAAAAAAGGCCTCAAACGGTTAGGTAAATCTTAAACTTACACCTGTGTTCAGATGTGAGAATTACATCCGTCACTTTCCAATTAGAAATTAAGTAAATGATAGACATAGAGCACAAACTGATGTCAATCACCTCACACCGAACAGAATTAACAATAATTGGCTTGCAGCCTAGATTGAGAATCTCAAGCGCATTTGCTTATGAAATTGAACAAAGAAGATCCCTGCGATTAATGCTCGAGGCACTAATAATCTTGGCAATAACAATGTACGCCCTAGTTTTACCAACAGAATTATTACAAAAGAAACTGCCATTGTAGCAGTCCAAACCAGGGTGAGCACAATCAAGAAGGTACGGTTCCTGAATTAGACAAATATCTGTATGCATTACAGAAAGCAATTTTCTTAACGATGCAAGTTAATCTGTTTTATTCTAATCATGTCCATCTTTTTAATATAGTCGAAAGAGACAAAATCTACGGTTCCGTTATGATCTTGAAAGAGATCCTCTCTAGAACGTATAGCAACGTCAGGCCGGAACTCGTTATCATCTTGAATGATTCCAGATCCTACCGGAAGACAAACGATTGGCAATGCGCCGCACGCTTGCATCGTACAACCTTCCGTCCCTCAATCGATATAATCGGATTCATCAGTTTCATATTAGCGATTACGACTTGCGGAGCCTCCTGCGAACCAGGAATCCAAGTCAGTAAGAGAAGCGGTTTTGGAAGGTCAAGAACCGACCTCCAGATATCATTAAATTTGGAGAACCATTTATAGGTCTAATTGGAAATAACATCTATATGACATATATATACCACAACTCGATTCTGGGGTCAGTCTTTCACATCAGAGATATTTCAAAACTAAATTCTTGAATTAAAATTAGTAACTTTAGAAAACAATACACGTTAATTGAAAGAAACCAACTTTTGTTTGGGACGTTTCTACAAACCAAAAAATTAATTAAATGTTTAAATGATTCTGTTATCCACAAAAACAAATTTTTAATTATTTAAATGCGGCTAAGATTATTTACAAAGAAATATTCAAATTTTAGAGAGACGATAAGCTTTAATTTATATCTTAAAAAACATTAAACCAGAATTATTTTGGTGTTTTAGAATTCAAGCAGTGGGAAAAAATAAAAACAAAACAAAAACACACAGAATGTGGAAAATTCAAAGAAGTCTAACCAACCGAGTTATTTTAATAGCGCAAGCAAAGAATTTTATTTTATATATTCTTGCGTTTCCATCGATTCTTTGGTCCAGTTATTTATTCAATATAGAATTTTCCATTCAATTTAACAGAACAGAAATTTATTATTTCCACATAATTTATAGATATTTTATCCATTTTTTTTTTGTTACGTTCTGTTACATTTTAGATTTTTTGTACATTGTTTGCTTCCACTTCTGGTATACGAGTACGATTTTGTTGCTCCAATTCGAAAGATATACAATTTATGAATATATGTAATAAAAAATTATAAAATATTATAAAATTTAATTTTTATTTTATTATGATCTTAACATTCGATTTATGGTATTCGCGCGATAATCAGCTTTGGTCCTGCGCCGCATACGGATATGGTCCGTCATACATGTTCAATGCGTTTTAATCTCTTCTCAATTTTGGTTATGCCATCGTTTTGCGTTTGACCTACGTTTGCTCATAGTGCTCCGCTCCTACTTTGGCTATAGACCAGACAGTTTTAAAGGTAAGTAACATAGGTTCAAAAAATAATCTTGCAAACTATTAAAAGTCTTGAAAATAACTAAACAATAAACTTCATTCATTCTTCTTTTCGTTCTTCTCTCATTCAAGTATAAAAATTTTGCGTAGTTCCTTAAATAAATTTTTAATTTGGAAGAAATAAACTAATTTGGAAATCATATTAGAAACTGTAATGGATGGGCAAGATAAAATCTTCAAATAATAATTTTATGAACTTGTGTAAAAGCCCAAAACTTAAATAAAATCGAAAGCATCTCAAACAAAGCTTGTTGTAAACAAGCGAATTAAAAACATTGCTTGAAATTGAAGGGTGGTAAATGGCATAAAAATGCTCGATTTTCGAAATTTCATTTATTTATTTTTATTTGAATTTTAGTAAATGTTAAATTATATATTTTGAGTGAATTTGCGTTGAGCTAAAATCTGTATATATGTTTTGGATTAATTATGAGACATTTTTAATTAGATTTGAACAAAACTTGAGAGTATTTTAAATACAAATTGTGTTTGAACTCAAACATTGATTAGAAAATATTTTTTTGTTATATTTGATTGTGATTGAGTAGACTTTCAATTATATATTTTGAGTGAAGTTGAGTAAAATTTATGTATTACTTGAGTGCAAATTAAATTATAAATATTTATACTCATATTTTAGTTTGCATATATAGACTTCGAAGTATACATTTTATGAGTGGATCTACTTAAGTGAAATTTCAGAATAGAATTCTGATACAAAGTTAAGCCAAAATCTTTAATGAGTATAGATGAATTGTATGAGTGAAAATAAAGTAACATTTCACTTTGAGTGCATCTAAATTGAATAAAAATATTTTGTTTTATTTAAGTTTACGAATATACTCGTAGATAATGAATTATAATTAAAGGTATAAAAATTTGGGTCAAGTTTTAATTTCACTTTAAACCGAAATTTAAGTTTCAATTCCAATGGCATATGAACAAAAATTGAGTGGATTTTAAATTATGATGATCTATGTTGAGTGAATTTTTTAAATAAAATTCCAGCTTAAATTCTAGTATGGGCTTGAATAAAATTTTGATTATAATTTAATTCTTAAGTGATTTAAGCAAAATTTGAAAAATCAAAAATTATGTTTGTTCTTAAGTTGAATTTTAGTCAATGTCTTCCGTATTCAACTAATATCTAAATAATGCTTCTAATGGGGAATAACGGTTTGACGTTTGGCGTTACACAAATCTGTTTATTCTATACAATTTCGAACAATTACAGCATTAAAGTGGCTTCTCTTTGATGACCTGCTCACATTCATCATGGCAACCAAAGTAAGTAATAATACTTTCAACAGAATTGTTGGTCAATACCGTGCGGTTGAAACCAGTGACAGTTTACCTCTGTTATATTACAGGAACGAATTTCGAATGGAAGGTATTTTCACAATGACCTCATGAGCAATATTATGATACAACGGCATTGTTTCACGTTCTGCATTATTTGTTTGTAAAATTTGGTTTTAAAAGAAGTGTTTGTTGGGATTATAGATGAGAAATTGGTTTATCCTATTGTATTGCCTGGTTGATAACCCGTATAGATATAACTATAGACAATATCGACAACGTATAGACAACGGCGATATGTAGACAATTCATAGTGTGATTTTGTAAACTAGTTCCAAACTACGTTGGCCACACTGAGAAAAAAAACTATAGTAAAAATATACAAAAGAGCTTGGGTGAAAGAAAATACACTGAATTTTAAAACCTTTGTATTTTTATACAAATTTTTGTTGATATTATACATTGTTTTATGATAGAAACTTGGTCAAATCATCTAAAAAAAAAAAATTGATTTATATAAGTGCATCAAGAGTTAGATTAACTAAAAGCCTATATAAACTAATAAAAGCTTGTATACAATTTGTCTGCATCCAAACAAAAAACTTATGTAAAATTATGCAAAATGGCTTAGATGAAAATATTTATACAAAATTTAGAAATCATAGTATTTTTATAAAAGTTTTTGTTAATTTATACACATTTTGAAAAGAAAACTTGGTTAATTTTCTTAAAATAAATTGGTTCATTTATACAAGTACACCTCAAGTTAAATTTTGTTAATGTAACCAGAAGTTGGTATAAATTAACATAAATTTGAATATAATTCATCCTAGTTTTATTCCATAATTAACACAGGGACAGAGCACAAAATAATAATATATTTCCAAGGTCAGTCTATACTTTTAATAGAATATTGTTGTTGTAATAAATTTCCAGTTGCAGCTAACCAAATTGATAAGCAAATGTTTCCGCCAAAGAGAATAAAAAAAAACATAATTTAATTTATGTATATATTAATTTTTATAATTCACAATCTTTTGTTTTAAAGTGTATCTTACTTTAATAATAAGAAAGTATTAAAAATATTTGATTAACCATCTTTAATTTGTTACATTAATTTTTTAATTCCAAAAAAAAATTTTCAATTTACTAAAATATCCATCCTACCCCTGCTTCACAAATTGTTGTAGGTGATTTTTTCGGTTGTTTTCTCTCGTATCATCCGTACAATTAAAAATGATCATATTATACTCATAAGTCATATTGTCCATTTTTGTTTTAATTTTTCATTTGTCTATACATTCAAATCGGGATACAAAAAAATTGTAACTAGATTAATTCTATAAAAAAAATTCATGTGTGCTCAAAAGAGATAGAGTTATTCAAAAACAGGCCACATGCAATCACACGCACATGACTAAGCGAGAGGAACGTATTATTTTTGGGTTTACTTACACAACCAATAATTTGAAATGCAGTCCCGTTATTTGAGCAGAGAACGAGTTATATAGAAAACTTAGTTGTTTAAAATGCTCTTGCTATCATTATGCAAGTGAAACTCGTTGAGGTTAAACGTCTAAATTAAATTTTAGTAGTGAACAGAAGTGAACAGTAGTGAAGAGTAGTGAACAGTAGTGTGAAAATTGCATTGCAAGGTAAGTTGTAACGTGTTTTAATATTATAATCATATATTCGTTTTGAAATGCGATCCCGTTTTAGTACCATAATTTTATTATACATAAACAGTTCAAAATCATTAATAGTGTCCCCTTTTGATTAATTAGATTCTCATCTTTATCAATGTTTGTGTGTTCTGAATGTAAATCGCGCTTAAGTACGCCAAAACTGCTAATATTACATCTTAAAATTAAACATGGTTTTAACAGCAATAGTACTTTTGTTTGTTGTGCACAATTTTGTAATCAAAAATTTCAATGTATCGCTGCTTTTAAAAAACATATAACTAAATGTGAAATAAAAAAGGTAGCAATGCATAATATAGAAGAGACACCAAATAAAACTGGTATTGCTACAATTGATTTAGAACTGCCGAAATTGTTAATAGATCAGAAACTTCCATTAGTTGTTGATAATTCTTTAACTGAATTGGCTGGAGATATCTATAATAAAACGTTCAGTTTTGAGGAATGTAAAAAACAAATGTTTGAACAACTGCTTCAATTTACGTTAGATATGCATACTAAAAACAACTTTACAAGGAAAGATGTGACTACAATACAAGCAAATATAACTAAATATATTATAAATCCAATTTTGAACTGCCTAAAAATCTTTAGCAGTGATTTTTGTAGTAGTGATTTAAAAAAAGTTGAAAGCTTTTCAAAAATGTTTACCGATCCTTTCAAAGACATTGGAACCGAATACAAATTAATTCAAAATTTAATTAGACGTGATGAATTTGAAAGGTCAGCGGAGTTTATAATTAATAGAGAGATTTCTATGTCGCATATAAAAGGTACCGCTACTTTAAAAGAATCTATAGATAAAGGAGTAGTTTTGCCTCTCGATTTTCAGTTCCGGAAGTTGTTTGAAAAAGAATTAATCCTAAATAATTGTATTGCAAAAATAAACGAACTAACCTACCGTGATTCGCCACTAGAAAATTTCGTTCAAGGCAAGTTATGGAAAGAAAAGTGTAGCCTTTACCCAAATAAAATATTAATACCATATTTTTTGTACGTGGACGATTTTGAAATTAACAATCCTCTTGGGTCACATGCAGGTTCACAATCTGTAACAGCAGTATATTATTCTTTTCCTACACTGGGTGGATCATCAAAACTCAGTCAAATATTTTTAGCGGCACTTTTTAATGCTAAAGATATTAAAAAATATGGAAACGATATAGTTATAAATACGTTAGTTGCTAATATTAGTTCTTTAGAAATTAATGGTTTAAATATTAACGTCACGAATGGCAGTACTACATTAGTACATTTCGTACTAGGTTTAGTTCTCGGTGATAATTTGGGATTGAATCAACTGTTGGATTTTTCCAAGTCGTTTTCTTCAAATATGTACTGTAGATTTTGTAAAGAAAATAAGAAAAATGCTGCTAAATTAACAATTGAAAATCCATTGAGTCTTAGAAACGAAGCGAATTACAACGAAGATATTATTCTTGAAAATGTTTTACTAACTGGCGTTCACAAAAATTCTCTGTTCAATGATATTCCATCATTTCATGTAACGAAAAACTTTGCTGTTGATATTATGCACGATGTTTTTGAAGGCATCTGTCATTATAATTTAACTAATGTAATTTCGTATTATATAAAGAAACAAGTCTTCACATTAAATGATTTTAATAAAATAAAAAGTAATTTTTCGTATGCAGAAAGCGAAATTGGAAATATTTTTAAACCAATTTCAACACAACATTTAAAACGTAAAAGATTATCAGCCTCAGCAAGAGAAATGTGGACATTAACACATTTTTTTCCTTTAATGGTGGGCCACTTAATTCCAGCAAATGATCAAGTTTGGATGTTCGTTTGTATTTTTATAAAGGTTTTTGATTTATTGCTATTGCCAGAATTTAGTAGTGAAAATATTGATTTGCTAAGAAATTTAATTGATCAACACAACAAAAAATATATAGAATTGTTTAGCGAGCAACTGAAACCTAAGTATCATCTATTGATACACTATCCAAGAGTAATAGAATATTGTGGTCCGCCAAAAGAGTTTTGGAGCCTCCGATTTGAGGGCAAACATCGAGAACTTAAAATGTATGCTAAGAACATGTCCAGCAGACAAAACGTACCATTAACTTTATCAACGAAATATCAACTTAAATTTTCTCATTACTTGAACGTTCCAGCTACTACAAAACTATTTGAAGTAAACGAATCACATGCAATCAAAAGTACAAATACACATTTGATCAATAAAGAACTTAAACTTCCAGAAAATAACTTTTTTTGTTATTCTCAAATCATAAGCAATGGACATTTGTATAAAACAGGTTCCTTTTTAACAAAAACCTTTGGTCATGAAACCGAAATATATTGCATTATAGAAATTGTCACATCTAAGTGCAAAGATAGAATGTATGTAATTTGTAACAAAATTCATGGCGAATATAACGATCATTTTGTTTCATTTGAGTTACAATTACAACCTCTCATAAACAATGAAGCTGTTTCACTTTTTCCAGTAGCTTTTTTTGATTCGCCTCCAATAGAAGCGCATAAATTGTCAAGTGGCCAGTCAATGATTAGGAAGAAGCATTATTTTGTTTAATAAAATTGTATACAGCACCATTATATGGCTAATTGGCTAAGTATAGCCTTAACTAATATTTTTAAATTTAAAAAAAATATAAACTTATTACTTTAATATTTCAGTAACTAAAAATTTCAAAGCATTACACAAGTTCAATACAATATGGGTGATACCTCAGAAGTAATTTCAGAGATACATTATGATGACAATGGTAAAACATATGCTTTTTTAAGCAATTTTTACGAAAATGGGGTCCTCTCAATTGAAAACATACAACTTAAGACACCTGAGATACAAGAACCTGATAATATAATAGATGTAAATGCACCTCACAATTCCATTGGCAATGGAGCTTTAGATGAAAAATCTGAGGTGTACGAGCTGTTAACTAGCTGGAATCTTCCAACGGAAATTTTCAGTATATTGCATTGTAAAGCATACATTTAGCGTAATAATTTTGAAAATATATACTTAAATTCTTTAATTTTTCACAGCAAAAAATGTTTCAATCGAGACTTTGAAATACATGAAGGAAAGACATATTATAGACGAAATATTTACGCCAGATAATTTCGCTGCTAAAGTATTGTTTGAACATAAATTAACCACGTGGCAAAAACGGTTTGTAAGTTTAAACCATTTTATAACAAATTTAATGTTTAGAAATAATTGTTGTTTTAAAATTATTCTTTTGTCTTTCATTATTTTACAGAATGAAACAAGTACATTGTCAATGAATTCTTCGATTTCTGATTGGATAACTAAACACACGACGTGTTTTTCAGCTTCTGGTTCTTCTTCTCCAAAAAGAAAGCATTCTGATAAAGACGAGCCATGCAGATCTTCAAATGTCACACCAGCTACAATTGATTCGGAAGATGTAATTCAAATTTAATGTTTATAACACAATGTCCCTATAATATTATTTAAGTATGTACCAAACCTTTTGTTATTTAGATTTCGGTTGTAAGTATTTTAAACAGTAATCAACAAGGCCGAGCCCTAATTGAGACGTACAAGAAAAACCAAATTTTGCATCCATCTGAACGCACAAATATTGTCCATAGAATTATTCAATTTTATATAGAAAATGAGAGGAAAATATCGGTGTCAAAGGCAAAATGCATTGCTGAGCAGGTAGTAGAACTTTTTCCTAGTGAGAATATGGTAAATAAAACAATATCATTTAATTTCTATTTCATTTTAAATATATTTTGAGTATTTTTGCAGAGCACTTACTTTATCGGACGTGGTAAGTTTCCTCCGAAAGGCAAACTATGGGACAGATATCAATGTCAATTGAGGTCTCTTAAAAAATTAAACTTGAATACAATGACACGTAGCCCCAAGGTTTTAGAAGGAAGAAAATTTCCAAGAAGAGTGGTAGAGGAGTTTGTGAATAGCTCAGGTAGTTTTAATGTAACTTTTAAAAATCATATACATATGTTTATTATTAAAACTAATTCACAGATTTAGACAACGAGGAATTAGAAAAAATTGCATCTACACTAAAACATTTGCGCAATTGGACAGAAGTCATTGAGAAATGGAAGATAACTGCTGCATTCCGAAGGAAAAAAATAGATGAAAGCACTGATTGTAATCTACATCAAATTCTTCAAGATTGGCCACTTTATAAGTACGCAAGTGCTCCAGAATTGGTAAATGGATACATTTTAAAATAAAATACTTTTTTTATTAATAGTATAATTTACAGGTCGATATCGATTTCAAATTTATTTATTTCGAAAATGATTCATTGTTCGTTAAATGGGACAATTTCACCAAAGTTGTGGATATTTTGTATACAGAACGGATTAAAGATTGTACATCTAAAACATTTTTCACTGAATTCCTAAATAGAAAAGATAATCTGACTGCTGGTACGTACAATACAATGTAGTTCAGGTAGATTTATTGATTTGTTTATTTTATTTTCTATATTAGATACCATCAATTTTCACTATATGCAGCTTCTGCATTCTGTACTTGTTCCATCTGCAAAAACAGTAAATAAGAAAAGAATTAAGTACAGCATCAAAGATTCGCAAAACGCCTTTGCGATAATTGTTCCACGAAGTTGTGATATTGATGATACCCTAGCTGAAAAGCGAAAGCTATGCTTGGAGTTGGGAACCTGTTTACAACCATTTATTATAGCTGTCGGTGACAAGTTTAATATATCTGAGTTTTATGTTGCTTTAGACAATATTAAATTCAAGTTTATATCTTATTTGGAAGCTCTTCAATACTGCTTCAAAGTTTTTTACGTCCTAAATTTAAAATATTCACAAGAGTGTTGTTTTATTTGGATTTTTATACAAAATTTTTTTTTTGGCATTGCCAATGAAATACAGAAATGTCCCACTGTAGAAACCTTTATTGGGGACATAAATAAAATTTTAGAAATAAACTTCTAGAAATTTTTTTTTTAATTTAAATTTTTTGATTTATCTTACTTTTAAGCACTTTTCACACAAAACGCATAGTATGAATGAGAGATAAATTTTTTCCAAAAATGCTATCGTAAAAGTGATCTATTTATTTAATTTGTTTTATATTGCTTACACTGCACAAATGCAGTCCTTGAGGGATTAAACTTAATAAAAGAAGCATTTTAAATACTTTGAACTACGAGTATGTATATACAATTTTATATTTTAAACAAAAATAAAGAACATAAAATTAATGTATTTGATTTTGTATTTATTTAAACTTTCTCTTACATATTTCAGAAAGAAGATAGATAAATTTATATGTATGATATTGGATTATCAATATTACCAAATTAACCGCTTCATATTAATCAAATATTGCTATCGATTATTTAAGCTACATCGATGCTTTATACAATATAATTTACTAATTTGCCCAGTCCGCTTTGCTAAATAATCATACATGACCAAAATTGAATTATCTAAGTCACTTCGATATTTTATATAAAATACAATGTTAATGTGTACAGTACGCTTTGCTAAATAATCATATACGGCCATGTTTGAAGTATCTAAGTGACTTCGATATATTAACAAAATACATTGTTAATTTGAATAGTTCGCTTTGATAAAGAATTATACATGGCCATGACTGAATTATCTAAGTTACTTCGATATTATAACAAAATACATTGTTAATTTGTGCAGTACACTTTGCTAAATAATCATATTTGGCCATGTATGAATTATCTAAACCACTTCGATAAATTAGCATATTAAAAGGTTTGTTTTATACAAAAAACTAAGTTAGTTTAATAAAGTCTAACTTTGTTAAAATTATGAAGAAAACTTCGTAGTGGTATACAAGAACTTAGTAGGCTGAAAACTGCCGTAGCCTTGTTTATCGTATGCTAGGTTTTTGTATATTATAACTATGGTTTTTTTCTCAGTGCAGATTTCTTTAGGATATCAATACGAAACGGACGATGACATTTTTAAAATATCCTTCAATGCATTTTAATCTAACTTATCCTCTCTGCTATCTATAAAAAAATTGACGATACCAAATTTTATAGCCGACCTTAGTACTCACATAGTAAAACACACGAAAAAACTTTTGCACTAATGCAAGACAATTTTTTGTGTGTTATACATTATACTATATGAGCGCCACGAAATGTCGAATAAAATATATATAAACGGACACAACCTATCGTCTCATTTCCGTTTAATGTTGTTTGTTTAAAAGAAAACAGATTAAAATGCCTCGAAGCTTCGA
Source organism: Tipula unca (assembly GCA_951394425.1). Classification (NCBI taxonomy): domain Eukaryota; kingdom Metazoa; phylum Arthropoda; class Insecta; order Diptera; family Tipulidae; genus Tipula; species Tipula unca. Next base: position 23,293,403 of record OX596381.1, on the reverse strand, counting down.
TATATTTGACTAAAAATTTAGAAACTCGAATCCTCGCTTCTGGAAGAAAGTAAGTCATTATTTAAAATTTAACTGCGCTATTTCACCACAATTATTATCAATGGTAAATCCAGAAAGTTGTATATATTTCTAGAAATTCTTTTAAAGATTCTGAACGACAACGACATCACCTGATTTGGTCGGGTGGTTAGATTCCAACCGTAAAAATAAACAAAATTTTTGTTTGAAAATGGCAGTTCAAAATGGCCATTGTTAAAAAATAGAAATAGTGACCACCGTAAACAAACTGACGTATCTAACTCTCTCACAATCTTCCACAATTTAAAGGAAAAGCACAATGCTTTGTCGCGGAGTTTCTGCTAAAAATTACTAAACAGTGCAATGATTTTGCAAGAATAGAAGCTGAAATTGAATAAAATACTGCTAAAATCACATCAATAGAGGAAGATAATACTTCAACAAAAATAAATCATGCAATGGTTTCAAAAAAGTGCGTTTTTTGGAGCAGGAATGAAACGGTACTAAACCACTTATTTACCGTTTTCCATCTGACAATAATGTCAATGTATTGTAACAGTTTGAAAATGTGTGTTAAGTTTTTAAATTTAATTTTAAATCAAATCTAGATCTAATATCAAAGCGGTTGTAGTTTTTTAACCATCACCAACGATTTTTCAACATCGCCTAAAATAATCAAATCAAATTGCATTTAATTATGAAGGATCATTTGTCGCCGGCCAACAAAACTTTGTTATTCGAAGCCAAAAAGTTACCAGTTTCTAAGTACAGTTAAAAACACGAAATTGGATCACTACTATGTTTTTCGTAAAGATCGTGATCTCATCAGGACCGAATTATCTGATTATCAGTGTACCTGTAATAGTTGTAAAAAATTATTTAGTTGAATTGGTCCTCACAGTATATATAGTCGCCTTTCAACGGTATAGACAATCTATGTTTTTTGCCAATTTATAAAAAAAAAAAAAAAAAAACTTGCCATGATCTGGAGTTATTCTGATGGCACAACTAAAAATAAATAAAAGTTAACTGGAGTCCGAATCCATCTTTAACATCAATTGATTTGTTAGCGGTATATCCACACTCCAAGAAACAAACAAAAAATTGAAACACAACTAGAAATACTGAATATCATAATTGGATCACATTTTAATATCTAAGGAAAGCCAATGGGAGCCATCGCACCAAACCGTTTCATGAATTAAACATAACGATCTGACTTCCCTATGGCTTGAATATTTTTTACTCACGCATAATAATTAGTGTTTCGCATAATTCATCTACCACCTTTTGTTGCTAATTCATTAAGCAATTGCCCTGCACGCAATCCTACCCGTTTGATGAATAATGGTATTAGAATTCTACAGTTTGAAATCCACCCTATATAGAATCGAAAACTACTGGACTCAGTCAACATTATTCGCTTCGTTATGTATCCTCTTTTTCACTGAACTTGAAACTGTCTGTGTTTGCCAATTTGTAAATTTCAAAATTATTTAAAACCAACAAGTTCTTAAAGTCTAAATTTAAAATTTTCCCAAAATTTTCTAGCCAAAATTTTAAATATTTTTTTTAAATTTTATTCTACTAAAATTATAATTTGTAAATCTCGGAATTTATAATGTGAAAATACTATTCTGAATTTTAAATTTTCATTTAGGTGTCTGAATGTCGCAAAGCAGTTAGATGCGATGGCGATGTTGGATTGAGAAATGGGTAACCGCCAATTGTCTGGCCGCCATAATTTGAAAATATAATTTTGAATATTCGTGATGTGACATTTTTTTTTTGCACGCTCAACCGGTTGAAAATTTTATAATGCTGCGGCAAAGGAGGCTAGATCGACCGCTCCTAGATCGACCGCCATCAGAAACAGGGATGGTGAGTTGAGAACAAGCCAACATGATGTTTTAGAGGTTTGGCAAACTCACTTTCAAAATCTGCTAAACAGGACTGATGAAGTGACCCCAATTCGAGCTATTGCTCCACCAGGCGAGGAGGACTTTAGCCCGTACCCCACAGCAGAGGAAGTGGACACCGCCATCGCTAGACTCAAGAATGGAAAAGCGCCGTTCTCGATGGAATACCCCGAGAACTAGTAAAACTCGGAGGAGCAACACTGGCATCAATGCTTTATGACCTCATTCTCGCTATCTGGGACCAAGAGGTTCTACCCGATGAATGGAAGACAGCACTCATTTGTCCGTTACATAAAAAAGGCGACCGTCTTAAATGTGAAAATTATCGCGGCATAGCTCTGTTAAATACTGCGTACAAAGTATTTGCGAATGTTGTGATTGCCAGACTCATTCCTTACGCCGAACCTATTATTGGCGATTACCAGTGTGGTTTTCGCCCTAACCGCTCAACCACCGATCAATGTTTTACTTTAGGGATAATTCTGGAAAAAAGTTGGGAGTACAATATTAATATACATCAGCTCTACATCGATTTCCAGCAGGCGTATGATAGCATAAATCGCGAGAACCTTTGTTACGCGCTCATACGTCTCGCCATCCCGGAGAAACTAGTTTCTCTGTGCAAGCTTTCAACATCTGGATCTATCTGCAGAGTAGCAATTGAAGGCGCGGTCTCTGACCCCTTTGAAATAACATCTGGCGTGCGCAAGGCGATGCACTCGCGCCGACACTTTTCAATCTGGCGCTCGAGTACGTGATCAGGAAAAGCGGAATTAAGACTCAAAACTGCATTTTTATCCAATCTAGCCAAATTCTTGGCTATGCAGATGATATCGTCCTTCTTGGACGAAGAACTCAAGACATCAATGACAATCTCGTACCGCTGGACCGCAATGCGCGGCGACTTGGATTATGCATTAACAGCAGCAAAACAAAATATTTAGCAACATCCCGGAGCATTCCCAATGCCGATTTCGAATCCGGCGAACACAACTACGATGGCGTACAAGACTTCAAATATCTCGGGTCAACAATAACATCTACGAATGATATTCAGGCAGATATAAAATCCCGAGTCGCTGCCGGTAACAGAGTCTTCCACGCACAGTCGAAATTATTACGATCAAAACACCTATCGCGGTCATGCACACTTTTACTGTATAAAGCACTAATAAGACCGGTCCTAACATATGGAAGCGAGAGCTGGACCCTGGCCACCACCGATTGTAGAATTATTTCTACGTTTGAGAGGAAGGTCATACGAACAATTTATGGGCCAGTGAAAGTTGCAGAGGACCAGTATCGAATTCGTATGAACCACGAAATTAGGCAGCTTCTCGGAGGATGCGATGTTATTGGGTACATCAAATCCAACCGAATCAGATGGCTTGGCCACGTCTCGAGGTCCCCATCAAACCGAATGATTAAAAGAGTGTTCCAACAACAACATGCAGCTGGGGTACGACATAGAGGAAGACCCCGATTGCGTTGGTACGATGACATCCAACAAGATCTGCGTATATTAGGATGTCGTAACTGGAGGCAACGAGCGATGGAACGAGGTAGTTGGAGGTCTACAGTGCAGGCGGCAAAATCCCTTCATGTAAAGGCCAGAGAGGGAGAGAGAGAGGCAAAGGAGGCTTCTTATGGTGTTTGTGGCATCGAATCAATGGAAGTGCGACGATATATAATCATACAGAAAAATGTTGTTTATTTTTGTATAATTTTAGTTTTTTAGGGCAGATACACTCGTTCCAGCTGTTTTGACGTGTTGGGCGAACTAAAATCCAAATTCATGGTGCTTTGGTTTTCGCTTCACCAACGTGTCAAAATTGGCCAAGTTCAAACTGATAAAATTTTAATTCATCAATTCCATGATTAATTTTCATTATTAGTAACTACAATAATACTCACAAAAAGCTTAATTTTGGTAATAAAAATAAAAAGCTCACACACAGTGTTTTCACGTATATATAGAGGCACACAACATACTTACTAGGTTATACCTATTTATATGTATGTTCTTATGAATAATGTAACAATTGGGTAATTTCACCGACAAACAGAAACATATTTTGTGCGCATACACACACACACACACACACACACACAATTTGTTTGGTGCTGCTGCTTCAATTGCAAAATAAATTTTTAATAACAAGTTGCGTGTACCCATGTGTGATAATTCAGGATACGGAATGCGTATAAATGTATGTGTATAAAGGAATCAACTCAACAACTGAAATTCCTTTTATTGTGTACACTGTTTGGGTAATTTTATAATGCACACATATCTAACCTACATGGTTTGTGTATACATACATATATGCTTCGCCCTGTTCTTTCATGGTTTTTCGTCATTTTCCCGTTTTTGGATTCGCAAATCCTTATCTTCAAAAAATATTTATGTTATTTATAAAATTTTTGATTTTATTTTTTTTTCGCTGTTTTTCACTTTTTTGGAAAGTACATACGTTAATGCTGTTGTTGTTCGTTTGATACGTAATACTGTTGTACGTTTAGCGGGAAAAACGTACAAAAAAAAAAAAAAATGGGAACAGAACATAAAATATTTTTGTGTTTCCCACTGCTGTATGTGCGGATATATGTTAAAAGGTACATAAAGTGTGTGTTATCTCTATATATATGAAGGAATACTTATGTGTAGTGCGTATATCGCAGAAATGTACAAGAAGCTGCGGTGGCGGTTGCCGTTCTTAACATTTTGTCTCTCTACCCAAACTGAAAAAAAAACTAAAAGTGTTTTGCATGAATTGAAAAATAAATGTTAAACATTTTGTTATTGTTATATATGGGGGAGTTATGTGATCCCATTAAGCTTTATCTTTTAATAAAAAATGTATAAGAGTGACGGGAAAACAAATTGGGATAATAATGATAATAGTGAGCGGTTCCGGAATTGTAACGTCAGGTATTATACTCCAAGTGTGATAAGTTTCACACACATATACTTTGCAAGAATTCAAGTCCATTGGAGCGAGGAGACTTTGAACTAGAATGTTATACACCAATATCCCGTTTTGCGATGTTCATATATTATTGATAGCAAAAAATTTCACTTTGCGTTTTTTCTGATTCGATTTGCGTTAATTTTACAAAAAAAATCACTTTGTTTTTTTTTCACTCGATTTTGAAAATCGATCAACTTAAACGATTTCACTCGATTCTTAAAGTCGATTTACTTAAACGATTTCGTAATGATGATAAGTTGGCTTTCACAAGAAAAACAATTAATTCTACTGTGCTACTGTGTTCACATCCTTTGTGAACAGGACGCTGACAAAATTAAAGCTGCCATGAGTGCCACATCAAGTTCTGGTTCTAAAACATTAACTAGGACCAGAAATCCTTTGTTAATGAAAATGAAATTTTTCCTTACCAATTGGATTGAAATTCAAACTCAAAGAAAATGACTGAAAAATACTAAAGACTAAAGAACGGAATACCCTACTCATTGGGGGTATTGTGTATGGAAATTTCAAATTCAAGCCTCTGTTAATCTATCATGAAAATGCAAGGGCTTTCAAAAATATGTCGATAAACGATCTTCCAGTTTATTGGCGAGCGAAGAAAAAAACATAGATGACAGATACTTTATTCGACGATTAGGCTAAAAACTGCTGCATTCCAGAGATAAAAATGTATTTTGTGAAGGAAAACTTTAATTCCTTAGTATATTGCTCCATAATGCCCCCGGTCATCCGATTTATATCAATGAAATATCAGACCAAGTGAAATTCGTATTTATGTCACCGAATACAACCTCCTTAATACAATCAATGGATCAAAGCGTAATTTCCACGTTCAAAAATTATTATTTAATCACCGATTCAGATGAAAATATGAAAATGAATGCTTTTTGGATATAATGTCGCGAACGCTGTTCAATATGTATGCGTATGAATGAGGTTTGGAAAACGTTACGGCCAGAGTGTCGGATAAGAGTGCACCAGAAATAGTTCGAGATAACTATTTTCTCCTTTTCCAGACATTTGTTTGAACTAATTTATTTCGATTTGCGTCGTTTCCTTTTGAGTGCAATTGTTCCAGAACTAAACACCGGCGCAAACTGAGGTATGGGTGTATTAGAAAATGCCGTTCCTATATCCTACCACTACATTTCATATAACATTAAATTTTTGGATGATTTTGAACATGACGAAATTTAGATTAGTCATAAATAAAATACATGTCCAAACCTTTTTGTCTAACTGGATAGTTGGTAGGATTATTAGGGCCCCTTTTAATTCGAACTATAGAAATGGATATATAAAGCAAATAAATAAAATCAAAAATTGAATGATCGAGAAATATTTTCATTAATCGGGTAACACTGCGGGATAACTAAGAACTAAGAGAGTTCTATAAATCTAATTAATATTTTAAGGCAAATCAAGAAGAATGGTTTCCAAGATAAACAAACATGAGTAGAATTTGAGTCTATCGCCGGAGTGGTTAGAAGATGTGTATCATATAAAGATAGATGGTCACGCACATTGGTTCCTGAATTATTCTATCAGCAAAAAAAATACGTCTACGTAATTTAAGAGAAAGTTCTCAGGTAGCCCTCTGTGAAAATCAAAAGGAAGTGTGTGCTTTTAATATGGATAAAAATTCGTATAGAATACGTAATTCAAATCACTTAAATCAGGCCAATGAAATGTCATGTCACGTCTCCATTCGATGCGACCAACACAGATCCTCAATTTTATCCCATTCTTCAACCGAAGATTGCCACACCACACAAATAATCCCACATTCAACTTCCAGCATATAAGTTTACCTAATTCCAAACTAACCCCAACTACCATAACAAATTATTGCTGTAATTCTGAATGATTCTGGTATTCATTTTCGTCAACTAACATCGCAAGTCAGAATCGCTAAAGGAAAGTCAGAATAAGTTATTGATCACATTACACTGCATTTAGCTCCAAATCTACACCAAAAGTTATATCTTGGAATATTGATTTTTGGAAAATATTTAACATTACATAAAATTATCTTGCCAATTCTATCTAGCTTGGGTTGGGACGAACAGGATTGGTTACTCTCGTCATTAATGTTGGTGCAGCCCATAGCCCGTAAATCAAAGGGATTTTGTAGTATCACTTGCTTTTGGAGCCGAAATGTATAAGGAACTTGGCAAAATGTTCTCTTTGGGTATGATTGAGGAGAGTGACAGCTAGTAACAAGGTTACTATATGAAGGATACTTTTCCTTTGGCCCTCATTGATGGTTTGCTGAAATTAAGGTTTCGAAATTAACTTTCTTGCAGATACCTTTTGATGACGGGTCGAAGTATAAGGCAGCCTTCACAGTATCTGGTAGATCGCTGTATCATTTTACAATTATACCATTCGTGCCCTGTAATGATCCTCAGACTATTTGTCGGTTGATGCATAGGGTGATACCACTAATGTAGCAGAGTTATTATCGAAAGCTATTTGATAAATTGAAAACTACCCTAACACATGCACTCGTTTTGCCAAATGCAGATTACACTACACATTCAAGCGTTGGAAAATGTAGGCAGTACATAGAAGGTTATACGTGTAAGTAACTAAGTTTGTAGTGGTTAATGGGATAACGGGATATTTCTGGGTATCTCGCTCGCTGGTGCCTTAAATTATAGGGCTTTAACTTTAAAAGACAATATTGTGCCTGACTGTTTTGTCTCGAAAGGTAGAGGTTGTTACTGCCCCAGATGACAATGATTCATTCTTTATTAACAATATCTTATTGCATCCAAAAGATAAATTTAACTTGAGGGTAGACGGTCATTAAGTTTATATCAAGCCATCAGTTAACACTATTGAATCGAGCTCACTGTCCGCCAATGTCTCTATATCGACGTATTCAAAAGAAATTAGAAATGCTGTGCAGGCTGTATTATTGACCAAATATGGTGAGCGACGTTAACAATTTTTTTCGCAAATGTCAATCTTCCCTCTACAAAACAAGGGTTCTGTTGTATTTTTGTAGTACTCGATGCATATTCGCGTAAAATTTGTCGAGAATAAAGTATTCAAAATCTTCTCCATACCTGAGATGATACTGAACAACAACGGCAAACAGTTGCGAAGATGTTTTGATCTTAAAAGCCAAAGATTCTCCACATTTTAATGCCTCTGAAAGGATTAATAGGTCTGTTTTGGCAGCGATCAGATCATACATACGAGATGATCATACCGAATGAGAGAGGTACTAGGAAACTATTGCATCAGCTTTAAGCAATGCTTTTCATGAGACTACTGGCAGCCCACCTAGTTTTATAGTTTTTGGTCAGCATCATATCGATCATGAATCAGACTACGCCTTGCTTGGACCAATTAAAAAATCTAAATGAGAAAGTAAACAGTTTTTGGTGTCACATCTTCTGGGACCAATTAATTATAAAGATCGTCCATTTTTGTGTACTTTAATACCTAATTCAGGCAGTAGCTTGATTTCATTTCTATTAGCTGGATTGTCAATAAAAGCCAAATTACTAAGATGTGAAAATTGAAAAGAAAAGTTCTAGTGACGCTGCTTTTTATGAACACTTTAATGAAACTTCGCATTCAAAGATTAAAAATGATGATAAAAGTTAAAATCGGTCGAGAGGTCAAAATCGGCATCTAACCAACAAGTCCGAAAACTGGATCAGCAGTTGAAGCAAATGAGTGGTATATTGAATCCGGTATGATCATAACCAGATAGCTGTTGTATAGGTGACATACAATTAAATTTATTTTCGACAAGCATAAATGATGTGGACTCTGTTTGTATCAAAAAATTTCTATATGCTCCAAATTTATCGTAAATGGTTGCAGAATTTAAAATAAAAAATCTATAATAGACTCAACCGCTAATTTCAAGATAAGTATGGTATATAGTTAATAAAACAAGCTAAAATTCCCTTTCAAAATACTGGAACTCAAGTGCAACAAAAGTGTTAATTGTACACTTCGCTGTTTGTATGGTCTCATGGAGATTAACCCTATAGGTGGTTCCAGTTATTTTGTAACATGATGACAATAGCCCAGAAACATCAAATTATGAGCTTAAAGAATTATTTCAGGATTTTAAAAATGCCAGGACAACGAATGCAAATTTTATGAATCAACCATTGTAGTTTGTAGAGAAAGTTAGTCAAAGCTGAAGCAGTTTTTATGGTAACTGAAACCAAAATATTAGAAAATTCATAACTACAAATCGAAAAACATTAACTACATTACAAGGTAATTTCAAGGATGTAGAAAGGATGCAAAGGAAGATGGTTTACAATGAAATTGATTAATCAGAAGAGAAGTATAAACATAGAATTCTCAAAATATGGAAATTCAGATCTCATGGCATATTGCGATGGTGATCACGCTGGTGATACGATAGACGATTAGTTACTAGTTACGTTTTTATGATGCAGGTGAACCACTTTTCTAAAAATGTAAAATTAACAAACCGATTGACTTATCTACAACCGAAGCTGAAGACATGGTCCTGTCTGCTGCTACTCAAGAAGCTTTATGTCGGTTAAAAAAATTTGATAATGAATTTCATATTTAGCTAACCCAAACCAGTGAATTTGTATATAACAAGAAGAACAGATAACAACAGACTAAATGGCTTATTAGGATATTCAACATGCTATAGTAATGGACTAGGTTTTTTGATGTAAATATATATGTTTTAGTGCCAGTTTTGGAGTGACAACAAATTTTATAAGTGTTCTACGAGTTCTATTTTTATTTTTATTTTATAATAAGAACGAATCGACTTAGCAAATACTCATAAGATTTGGAAGAATAGAATTTACAATTAAAACAAAACAAATAAGCTGTTTGTTAAATTTGAAATTATTAAATTTATAAAAAATCATTAACTAGCTCTACAAATGATTTGAAGCTGTCATAGTTTGAATTAAAAAAGTTCCAGGATTGTTCTCCCCGTAATTTGTTTAATGGTGTTCGAGATCCAAAAATCGATGAAAATGGAGCTTCCTTCCCGGAACATGAATTGAGATGTTTTCGGTGATGTACGGTGAAACAATATGGCCAAGACGAACATCATGTTTTGGATAAATGTGACAATTCGGCATTCTTGATTTTGTATTTATTGATTATAGGATTTTTCTTCCTGTGAAACGACATAATCTTCCATTTTTTGGTATTTAAATGCAATGAGTTATGCGGTCACACCACTCACTGAGACCATTAATATCTCTATGTAGCCGCTCAGTATCGTCTGCAAAAATGAGCACGTTATAATTTTGTATAACTTCTTTAACTCGGTGGATGAAAAAAAAAAATATCCAGGGTCGAAAATGTGATCCTTGAGGACCACTCGAAGAAAATCTGATAACTTTGGATTTCTTATTTCCATTTTACAAATTTGAAAGATAATCCAAATACGTGAAGACTATAGCAAGGGCCTTACAATGCCAAATAGAATCAAATGTTTTGCTAAAGTTCGTGTAAACTATGTCCATCTGATAATTCTTTGCAATTTCATTAATCGTTTTATTAGTAAATCCCACTACATTTGTAGACGTTGATCTGCCTGGTATGAATCCCTGCTGTTTGTCAGATATATGACGTACCAATGTAGTTTTAAAGGTGTTGCAAACACCAGCTCAAATAATTTTGGAATGATGATGTCGTTGAAATTCCTCTGTTACATGAAATGTCTACTCTTATATCTAATTTAAAGATTGTCGTGACTTTTGATATTTTCCATTTATCTGGAAACCGGTTAATAACGACAAACTGAAGGTATTCCGCAATGGATGCACCAAAAAATTTGCATGTTTCTTTAAAATACATGATGGTTTATTATCGGTCCCACATCCATCGTCAAAGACGCAGTGAAGGTAGACATAAAAATTAAAATAAATTAAAATTGGGCGGATTACTCCAGCAGTCAATGCCACTAATGGGCCCACGGTGCAATACCCGGACAAACACAGATACTTACACATTAAAAACACCCAACCGTGATTTTTGATCAGCACCGGGAATCGAACGCGAGACCCTCGAATAACAAAGCAAGAACGCTATTTACTGTGCCAGCGAGGGCGGCTATGTAGACATAATAATGTACCGTTTCATACTCGAGGTAACCATATATCAGATAGGAGCCAATCGTTTTGTAATCCAGGTTTTAATTTAAAATCGGCAAGTCCTTCTTTAGTGGCGCATAGGACAAGGTCAGTTTTGTAATCCATATTTTAATTTAAAATCGGCAAGTCCTTCTTTAGTGGCGCATAGGACAAGATCACTACTTAGTTTAAGGTTGTTTATAATCCAGGTAGATTTACCACAGCCAAGAACTCCTTGAACATTTGTAAGAGTTGGTATATCGTAGTGTTTTCCTTTAAGTACTAAATATTTAAATGGTTGTAAGTTAGGAGGTCCAACACAATTTCCGTGCCCAATGAACAGAATATGTATCTGTGTGATGTTAGAAAGTTATTGGAGTTCTCACACAATTTAATCAGATTTTCATCATCAAAGCCAAATTAATGTTTATCAATAGGCTCTTCTAGATAATGTTTGGTATGATTGTCGAATATAAATATATTTATCGACCGCGGATATTCTTAGGTGGATATACTTGTTGTATTGTTGATGCAGGTGGTTTTTTTACAGATTGCTTGAATGCTTCAAATAAAACATTATTTCGATTATTGAGTTTTTGTAGTAGTCATCGGCAGATGAATTCTTATAGAAGGTCGGATCTGTTACTGGAACCTCATTCATAGGATTTTAAACATTTGGTAGGTTCGCCAGTTATCCAACGTGACAATATGATGTTACGACATGGACAGTTGGTAATATAATCTAAACCCAATTTTAATTTGTTAGACAGTTACTATATCCAAAGTTATGGTTGTAAAGATCCTATTTTTACCTCTGAACGAATTATATTCCAACAAAACACTACAATTTTATTGCGTTTTCCAGTCTTTAATAAATGTAAAATCCCATCAAATACAATATAAGAAGCCAAATGTATATTTTATATACAAAGTTGTACCAATTCAAATCACATAAATAATCCTTCCACAGCACTTGATTTCTGTGTCATCGCGTCGCGTCAAGTGTTTCTCTATACATTAAGTTATCTCTCTCTCCAATACAAATTTATAAACTTTGTTGTATTCAAATTAAAAATAAAAATGTTATCTATTTCCTCTATTGTGTATATTCGAGTACATACACCAAACTTTAAGTCATCTTTAAGCGTATAGTATACAAGTTTGTATATGCGAGCTTGAAAATTGAAAGAATTTGGATGTGTATTCTTAAAGCTCACAAAACTTTTATTTTTTTGTTTTGTTGTCTTTTTTATGTACAAAGAAAAAGAAAAACACAAAAATATGTTTTCTGTAAGCAATTTTTCAACATAATACCAAACTGAAAAGAATTATATAATAAAGACGTTGTGTACACTATAACGAAGAAACAAAAATAGGCGAATATAAAAACTACTTTACTGAAACGAAGCTTTGTATAATGTATGTATATATGTTTATACGAGTACAATAAATGAAGTTTTAAAAAGCACACAGATATAAAAGTTTTTAACAATAAAAACTTTTATTGTCCCATCATACATAGATATTTATATTGTAAGTATGGGAGGGGAGAAAATCATAAGATTCAAAAAAAATGGTAATGATGATAATATTAACAATAATCTAAATTTAATGTACAATTATCTTCATATGAATTGTAATAATTATCATTGTTATGGTATACTCGTGTATAGCTACTATATTACCTATATACTACATACATATAGGCATTTCCACGTTTACAATTATAATTCATTTTCATTTCTTCATTACTTTTTAATTACTCCCATATCCAGTTTTAATTGGCTTCTACATTTTTTTTTATTATAAGTACATATATAGTTTTAATGTTTTGATGTTAGAATGGTAATTGGGGACTTTAATGCTAGAGCTGGCAGAAATCAGGCCGACTTGTGTGAAAACATAGGTCCGTACTCCCGACACGAAACTGCGACCGATAATGGTGAGAGAATGATGTACTTTGCAATTGCTCATGATCTTAGAGTAGCAAGCACATTCTTCCCTCACAAACAGATACACCTAGAGACATGGACACATCCTCGCAAAACATCCCGGAGCCAAATTGACCACGTGTTAATTTCAAAAGGGCGAGCTCGGGTTGTGCAGGATGTGAGAACTTATCGGTCAGCAACCAAATACGTAGGCAGCGATCATTATTTGGTCGCTGCAAAGCTACGGTGGAAGTTTTCGTACAGGTCGGGGAACACAGCGAAACGGATGGAACGTTTCGACTGTGAAGGTCTGATAAATGAAGATCAAAAGAAACGATATCAGGATCTTGTCAGCGACAACATTGAAGGAGCTAATTACCAGTCTGACTGCGTGAACTCTGTCTGGGAGGTACTGAAAACTTCGGTTGTCAGTGCTGCTCAACAGACTTTAGGTATAGTGAAAGTCAGACCCAAGAATGATTGGTTTGATGACGAGTGTCGTCTTGCAGTTGAGCAACAAAATATAGCCCATAATGAAGTGCAACAACGTCTCACAATCGCAAGAAAAAACAAGGCAGCTCTTGCAAGAAGGGCAGCTAAGCGGATTTGTAGACGGAAGAAGCGAGAATGGTGGAAGGCCGAGGTTCTGAAAGTACAACAACTCAGCAATGAGCGTAGTTCACGTAATTTCTTTAAAGGAATTACTGGATTGCACCATACTTTCAGGCCTTCGTCAACCGCCATTCGGGACCGGGATGGAAACCTCTGTGTCAACATCGACGCAGTACTTGACGCATGGAGTGGACACTTTACTGAGCTGCTTGATGTTCATCATGCATCACAGACTGTTGTTGAGCCACCTCTAGAACAGTCTGCGGAGATTTGCACTGAGGAGCCATCCCATGAGGAATTCACTAAGGCCATGCAGAGAATGAAACGAAACCGCTCACCTGGAGTGGACTGCATTAATTCGGAGCTCTTGATATTCGGAGGGGATACTTTGTGGAACTGTCTTTTCGACCTTATTCGATTAGTATGGCGAACCGAAGTTATGCCTGATGAATGGAAAGTGGCCGCGATATGCCCCATCTTCAAGAAGGGAGACCGCTTGAAGTGTGAGAATTATCGCGGTATAGCTCTCCTTTGCACAGCATACAAGTTACTGTCATACATTTTATTGGATAGAATCACTCCTCTGGCGGAAGGCTTGGTTGGTGACTATCAGGGAGGATTTCGTCCGAATCGATCAGTCACTGATCAGGTCTTTTCGCTGCGGATGATTCTATCTAAATATTATGAGACATCCATCTCCGTACATCAGGTTTTCCTGGATTTCCGGCAGGCCTACGACTCGATCAATCGAGAGAGTTTGTGGTCTGCCCTGGAATACCTAGGAATGCCAACAAAATTGGTACGACTGTGTAGGATGACAGTGACGCAGTCTCAATGCTGTGTTAAAGTTGAGAACAGGCTATCGACAATTTTTGCAGTTAACTCGGGTGTTCGGCAGGGAGATGCTCTGTCCCCGATACTCTTTAATCTCATGTTGGAGTACATCTTTCGTAAAACTGAAACACCTCAGCGTAACATCTTATATCGCCAGTCCAATCAAGTGCTTGCATATGCAGATGACATATGCGTGATTGGACTGAATAACAACGGAGTGAAAGAAATACTTGATCCGCTTGTAGAGTTTTCAGCTTCTGTTGGACTCCAGATCAATGAGTCCAAAACGAAATACCTGATCTCTGGTTTTAGAGACAATGGCACACCAGATTTTAGTAGTGGCCACCACACGTTTGAGGGAGTGAGGAGGTTCAAATATTTGGGCTCTCTTATCACTCACGATAACAGTGTGGGTGAGGATATTAAAGTGCGGCTGGCAGCTGGCAGTCGTTCTTTGTATCCTCTAAGGCCACTGCTAAAATCTAAACACTTATCAAGTGCCGTGAAGCTGAAGCTTTACAAAGCGTTGATCAGGCCCGTTGTTATGTTTGGATGTGAAAGTTGGGCGCTGACGGATGAGTACGAGAGATGGCTCCTTACATTTGAGAGAAGAATCATGCGTGTGATTTACGGCCCTAAACGCGAAATAGATGGTACATACCGAGCTCTGTACAATTTCGAGATCAGAGATCTGATGAAGATCCCCGATATTGTACATGAAGTTAGATCTCAGCGTGTACGCTGGCTCGGTCACGTTCTGCGTGCTGATCCGGAACGAATTGTGCAGCGATCTCTGAAAGGAGAGCCACCATATGGTAGGCGCAGAGGTCGTTGCAGGCGACGATGGCTCCACGATGTAGAGAACGACTTGGCCTCTTCAGATTGTCTAAGACAGTATGAAGACCAAGCTCAGGATCGAAACCGTTGGAGCCAGATTGTTGATTCAGTAAGGGGCCAGTAATGGCCTTTAACACTGTTATTATTATTATATAGTTTTAAATGTGGTAACAGTGAAATGTTCTCTTTATAACGACTATATGTATGTACGAGTATGTAAAAGTGGTTTACCAGTGCTTGATGTTGATAGATGAGACTTAACGTACATATTTAACGAGTATATAGTTAAATGAAATGAACAATAAAAAAAAAAGTTGATGAATATGGTAACAGTCTTAAATTAATTTAGGTTACAATCATATTAAGGTTGCGCAGTTGATAACACCAGGCCGATCAATTAACTAACTCAAAAACACCAAACTTTCAACTATTTCAAGGTTTTAATTTTTCATAGGAAAGGAAGAAATGCGTGAACAATTTCAACCTGAGTCGTGTGTTACACTTTCAAGGAGCAATTCCTGTGAATTCCTTCCTACATATTCATAAGCCAACAAAAGCAATCTGTATGTATATGAATGTATGTGTAAAACTACTTATTACAGAATAAAATACAATAAGACAAAGAAACCGAGCAAATACCAAATTGACTATTTCCAAAACGTTGTTGCGTGAGAACCAGGGATGGGCATTTACGCATCATATCTATTATTTTCTATGTCGGCGTGTCGACAACCCGTAGAAAATGACAAGAACGTGGGCAACGTCAATAATGTAGACAATTCCTAGAGTGATTTTATAAATTTATTCTAAAGTTTATAGAATTGCGCCTTTAATGATAAATGGCCATTAACACCACTTGCCAGAGATTTGGATTCATGATCCGATAGTCTATAAAATAATTCAATGAATTCCTTGTCCAACTAGCTCAAAAGGGATCCATTATCCAGAGAAATAAATTGACCACGGATTTTTTCCTAGAAAAATTGAGTTTGGCCGAAAATGATAAATGACCATTAACACTCTTTGCCAGAGATTTGGGCTCAGGTTCCGATAGTACATGAAATAGCTCATTTTATTCCACATCCAAAAAGATTTAAGGAATCCATTATCTCGAGAAATAAATTAGCCACGAGATTTTTTTCTGAAAAGTTCGAGTTTGGTGGAAGATGATAAATGGCCATTAACACACTTTGCCAGAGATTTGGTCTCAGGTTCCGATAATATGTGAAATATCTTATTCAAATCCACGTCTAACTAGCTCAAACGGAAATTGGCCTTGAACTTTATTTTTAGAAAAAGGAGATATAACCAAAAATGAAAAATAGCCATTAACACTCCTTACCATAGACCGTGCCACGGTCCGACCCAGGTGTCACGGACCGACCCAGGTTTCACGGACCGTCCCACTAAGTAGGTCACAGACCGACCCAAGTCTCCCACTAAGTAGGTCACGGACCGACCCAAGTGTCCCACTAAGTAGGTCACGGACCGACCCAAGTGGCCCACCGACCCAAGTGACCTTTTGAAATTAGGTCGACTAAGGTACACTATTAACTACTATCGAGTTTGACCGAAAATGATAAATGGCCATTAACACTCTTTGCCAGAGATTTGGACTCAAGTTCCGATAGTAAATAAAAGAACTCATTTAATTTTTCGTCCAACTTGCTTATAAGGTATCAATTATCCGGAGAAATAAATTTATGAAGAATTTTGTTCTGTATGTTTTGGCTTTGGTTGAGGTTAATGGCCAGTAACACACCTGTCCAGTTATGTTTACTCTATACATGAAACAGTTTATTTGATTTCTTGTCTAACAGGCTCATTACATATCTTTTACCCGAAAAAAATATCCTATAAATTCAATTGTTTTGTCTAAGTTCGTCTTATATTTTATATTTTTCATCTGCATTGTCTGCAAAGCGTCGATAAAATTGGTTTTAATAGTAAAAATTTATTAAAGAATTATGATCTAGCAAGCGATTCGCAGTTGTGAACTCAAGAGTCGGTTTGTCGGAAATCAACTTAACTACATTATAGTCGGTTGTTTTATTCTTTCAACGAATAATTTAAAAAATTGTGTTGAATGCCCAATTGGTACGAAACTTATCTGTCTGAAAGGAGCTTTAATTGGGAAAATGCCAAGTTTGTGGTGATTAAAAAAGATTAAACACGGTCACCGTTCCTGATCGTTATCCTATACCCCACATACAACATTTCTCTATGATGTTAACCGGTTATACGATATTCTCTAAAATTGGCCTAGTCAGGGCTTATCGTTTAATATACCTGTTGCACTTACCATTCCTTTTGGCTTATTCGAATTCACGCGAATGAAGGCTCATGAGCGAGGTAGTTAGAGGGCTGTAGCTGCGAAATCAGCAGAAGACCACAAATCGCATTTGCAACTACTATTTAAAATGCTTGGCGATTTTGATATTAATAAAAAAACTTCAAAAAGCGTTTTTGGTATTAATGCTCTTAACTTTCTGTCATAAATTTACCCCTAGTCACTTAACATTTTCAATATTTTGTAGAAGGTTGAGAATTTACGATTTTCACCTAATGCTCTAACCTTCATAACCTCCAAAACAAAACAAAGTTCACGACAAGCTCATCATTTGGATTTTATTTCTCAGTTTTCAACAGACATACAATATGTTAAAAGCAGAGATAATGTTGTCGCCGACAATCTATTTCGGAATTACAGAAGCCTGATGAGGAACTTCAGAAATTACTTTCTGGTTCCACTCGTCTCACAAGTTCAAATTACAAACTTGAGTGCTTCTCATTTCCAGTTTTAGATATTTACTGTGAAACTGGAAAATCGCCCTTATCTTCCAGAACCACTACGTCGATTTGCTTTCGACGACCTGCATAACATTTCACATGCTAATGTCTGCGCGAAAAATTTTGTGGTGGACATCAACGGAAAAAAACACATCCATGTCTATCGATTGACTTAGCCAGCTTTTGGAATCTCGATCAGAAATATCGCAAAACCAAAAAGTGTTCAGTTTTCAGTTTAGAAAAAAATAATTTTTTCCCGTAACATTTACTTGGAGGGGGATTGACAAAAAATCTCGCCAAGTAATTTACGTATCGTTTAACGTGTCGATGATCATGTATATTACACGGCGTAATCTACCTCGCCCCTCTCTGGTGATAACTAAGGGATATCTTGGGTCTTTAGCTATTTAGTTTTTGGGTCAATGTATTTCTGAGGAAATTCGCTTTTAATGAAATTTTATTAATTTATTTATCACGAAATTTGCATAAGAACACTGTCAGCCCCTCTAACAGTGTTATGATATCAAAATGTGCAAGTGTCGTTGGCTAAAAGCTTATAGTGTCCGTATTTATTTTGAAAATATTTCGTTGTCCGCACAGTTTCCTGTAAACACTGTGAACATTTTGAGATAAAACTTCACTAACGCCAACAAATATCATATTCAACTTCGCAAAAATTCAAAAAATTTAATTTCCCTGAATTAAACATTTCTTTTTGTTGTTAATGTCCTTATAGAAAAATAATTTTTATTGACTTATTGGAAATATAACACACATATTGAATTATGTATAAGTCAAAATCGAAAACGAACACAAACAAACAAATACAAAAAAAATTCTGATTTTAATTTTTTTTTTTTTTGCTCTTCGGAACCAAACTCTAAATTCGTATTCAATGCATATTACAATTTAAAATCAACAAAATTGAAAATCACACAGAATAAATTTATTTGTTATTTTTATTTGCGTTTGAATCAATATGTTACGATTTGGATAAATAGAAATTGTCTATATACCATGAAATGCACAATTGTTATGGCTGAATATTGAGAATCGACTTTCATATGTACATACATACATTCAGTTGTAAGTCGCATCGAGTACAAATGGTTCTATATAAAAAGCGTATTTTCAATATAAAATTTAAAGTGAATATATGTAAATTAAAGCTTTAAGCTTTTCAAATAATAGTCATCACTCTATTGTCGTTTTAAGTATTTTTCCTTTCAAGTTGCTGTGTGATATGAATGGACGCTTATTTTTATTTAAAGAAAAGTTTTTCAAATATTTCTTTTATGGCTAAGGACGATCTGAAATAATATTTGCATTTAACAGAATTTTATTGATATGCTAAAAATATTATTTTCTTTAGAACTATATAAATGAGTTATTGGTCTGGAAATTATTTAAACAAATCTATCATATTCAATTGAAAATGAGTCAGAGTTTTGGTAAACACAGTTAATCATTAAAGTTATCAATAATGATTTAAATAATTATACTCGTAGAATCATTTGGTGACATTGGCTTTTCGACACATAAATAAATCAAAAATTGGTACCCGGATAGTAAAGTTTTTAACATTATTTGTTTCTGTACTAGAACAAGGGATCTATTAGATTACTTCTGATGTCTAAAACTTTGACGTAGAAATGTCTACGATATTTTTCATTGGTGGAAAAACGTCACGCAAAATTAACACGAAAAATAAAAAAAATATTAAGATCAGTAAGAATATGGAAATTTTTTTAACGAGTTAACTTAATTGTCACACAAAAATTGTCCCATGAAAAATTGTCACATAAACTTATGCGATAAAATCAAGATTATGTGAAATTTGAGAGCTTCGTCACAGAAATAATTAAATAAACTAAAACAAAATTCGTCACAAATAACCATCACAAATGATCAATTCAAAGGGATATTTATAGAAAGATATGTTTACCTGGATTTCAAATCGTCATTTAAATGAACAAAAAATTTGAAAATATACATACATATATGAAAAAAAAAGTCACACATGAACATCACACAAATTGAAAAAGTTCGTCACACAAAATTTAACTACAGATGACAGGTAAAATAACGTCACACAAAATTGTCACACCAACAGTCGTCCTCGTCACTCGAAGTTCGACTATCCGATAAAATCTACCCATATACATACATACCACATCTACATTACAATCATTATATTTTAATTTAAAAAATATTGTAAAGCATAAAATCGTCACACGAAAATCTTCATTCTAAATTGTAAGGTATAAAGTAAACAAACAAATCATAAGTACACATAGTCACAAAACGTTACAGAATCGTCACCCGAAAAATTATCACACAAAATCAAATTGGTAAGATTTTAATTTTAACAATTTACCCAAAAAACTGAACACAAAAATTACATTACAATTACAAGTATATATATACAAAGTTCATAAACAGTATGGTGATATATTATATTTTAACAAAAATTAAAGTTACGAAATGTTGTCATTCACAAAATTGTCGCACGTAAAATCAACATGCAAATCAAAAAGTCACACATGATCATCACACGCAGATTGAAAAAGTTCGTCACACAAAATCTAACTAGAGATAAAAATGAAGCGGAGCGATCGATTTAGGAAAGCGGCCGCGGAGGTTTGACTGGGAACATTTTTACTAATCCAACATATATATAAACCTGACCATGCACCATGACACTACCAGTGTGGTATTTGTTTTGGTTTTAGCAGAATGGTGTAAACTTGCTTTCAATATATTGATTTGATTTGAAATGTTCGACCAAGCTTCAAAACGGATCTCCCGGAATTATGGACGGGCCTCACCGAACACCCCAAAATATTTTGGATAGTTTGAGTTAGTATGATAGAAATTGACCCAGTTACAGGCACCATGTATATCCAATAGTTAGTAACACAATGACGATACGGTTATTTTCTACATAATTTCTTAGCAGCAAAAAAACTGACCTCTGAAATGAAATTTATTAGTTTGCTGGATCGGACTTATGAGGTATTTCTGAAAATCAATTCAAATAAGTTTCAATTATTTTCAATTTCAATTTACATCCATTTTTCTTTCCCTGACGCAGTTAACTAACGAGAAACTACAACAAAACCAACAGTGAAGAGTAAAGCAACTGTTGACATCAACAATTGACGTTTGAATCGCCGCGTAGCGAAAATGTGCGTCCTTCCCAAATTCACTGTCTTAATAACATTCCTCCCCCACAGATATCTCTCATACTCGTACATTTCATTATTTCTTTTATCAAAAAATTAAAATCAAAAATGTGTTACAGAAATTTATCGGATCTTCGAAATGCCTGATCCTGGGGTGGGTTTCTGCTCTTTCAAAACTGAAAAATATAAAAAATATTGTATATTATGCCGGCATCAAGCACCTATATTAATGAAATCTTCCTGCAATACACTAGGTCCCATTTTGACAAAATTCCTCAATCATCCTTAACATTATCGTCCAATTCTACAACTCATAATCCTTATATTCAAAATATCTCAAACACTATACATCGTCCCATTCAACCCAGTAACAATCCTTATACACTCATTGAAGCATCACATGTGCCGCCCCTTTTTTCACGCATATTCTGGAGCCTTTGTTTTGGCACATCGAGTATTCGCGGACTCAATTCGAACCAAAAGCGCAATTTAATCGATGCTATTTTACTAAGAAATAATATAGAGGTTTTTAAGCATCCAATAAAGTAATCCAGTGCAGATGTCTGTTCAAAGTCCTATTATACTTAGTATCTTTCCAGTGAGCCAAACGCACGTAGGACCACCTCACAATTCTCAGTTTAACCGACGACGATCGTGTACATTTTTTTTTCATTAATATATCGATGCCTCAAATCTTGCGATATAGTTTTATTTTGTGATTTCAACATCTGCGAGCTAAATCGACACAGGACAAGTGTAATGAAACCGGTGCTTCCCTAGGGTTTCTTGCTAGTTAAATTCAACTTTTCGTTCACAGAACCCCCGGTAGCTGAAAAATCCTTATTACTTGAATCGACGATCGCAGCTAGTCCAAAGTAGACCATATATTATCCAACGAAGATTTTTCAAACAGTAAAATCCCAAAGACCCCGCTGCTGACCCTCTTCTACAAAAAGCCATATGAAAAACATGATCCCTCGAATCAACATAGAAACATTAACTAGTCTGAGGTTTCAATTTCACCTGGGTGTGGGGTTGGATAGCATTGAAAGCTTTTGCTGTACAAATTGCCAAAGCGGAATTTTAGTATAATGTGCAGGTTGCTTAAATACCTAATCGTCTAAAAAATTTAGAGTCTGATCGGATTTGAGGTTCCTCTAATTTTTTAAAATATATTTTGAATCTAAAGACTTTAGAATCGAGAAATTGTTAAATTTCGTATCTGGAATATACTCGTATTATATATCAAAAAAAGTTAAATTGTAATTCAAAATTTATAATTTTAAAATTTTATTGAGCAGAAAATTTAATTTTTGTTTGTAAAATTTAAACAAAACAAGGTTAAAACATTAGATAAATCTCCATATAAAAATTTTAATTAAACAAATGTTTGAAAATTTAAATTCAAGTTATCTCAAGTATACCTTCAGATTATTTTACAAAATTTTAAAATTTACGTGATTTTTAAATTCTTTAAGACTTAAAGTCTATAGTTCGGATATAATTATAAATATCAAAATTTAAATTACGACAAATTTACGAAATTTAGAGCTAAATCTCTTAATTTTTAATTTGAATTTGGTACAAGGTCTAATTAGGTGAGGTTAGGTTAGGTTGAGTGGTTGCTATCGCACACTTAGACCGGCTACGGCCCATTGTGATACCACAGAATCTACTTCCCTATAACCCCTATGAGAACCAGTTAGAGCTACTTATGTAGCGTGATAAGTCTCGCACCTTACAGTTTTTGAGATCCGAGAGGCAGTCCTTTGAGAATTTACCCAAATAATCATGTCTTTTGTGTGCTAAAGCCGGGCAATGGCATAGGAGGTGGACTATCGTCTCTTCCTCCTCCTCGTCCCTACAGCTTCTGCAAAAGTCATTTGCATCCAGACCTAGCCTCCTCGCATGTTCTCCAAGTAGGCAGTGTCCTGTGAGTATCCCCACGATCGTTTTGAGTTCACGTCTTCGTAGGGAGATCAGTGTCCTAGAGCGTTTCCAGTCTAGCTTTGGCCAGACTTGCCTTGCTACCTTACATGAGAGGGTGTTCGTCCACCTTTCATTCGTTGAGGCTTCTGCCTCCTTTTTGACCCCATTCTTGAGTGCATTGATGGGCCTCCCCAGTTTTGCCCTTTCCGGTAGCAGTTGGAGAGTTGTACCCTGCCTCGCTAATTCGACCGCCCTGCAGTTCCCCATGATGTCCGAGTGGCCGGGGACCCAGACAATCTGGATGTTGAAATGCTCGCTCATCTCATTTAGAGACAAGTGGCAACCCAACGCCATCCTAGACGACAGAGAAACCGAGTCCAGCGATTTGATTGCCGCCTGACTGTCCACATAAATTGCGATATCAGTCAAGGATACCACGTTATGCCTCAACCAATTTAGGACCTCCTCAATCACTATTACCTCTGCCTGGTACACGCTGCAGTGATCAGGGAGACGAACTGATATAAATACTTCTAGTTTATCACAGAAGACTCCAGCTCCTACTTTACCGTTTAGGTTGGAGCCGTCCGTAAAGAACTGCAGTGCTTCCGTTTCTGCACCCAACCCGCCCCTCCAGGATTCTCTTGAGGGGCAGAAAGTTCGGAACCTTTTCTCGAAACACAAGGTTGGTGTGACGTAGTCTACATTCGCGAGTTCCTTCCTCAGCGATCTAATTATCGTCGAGTGTCCTGTCTGGAGACACTTCCACTGAGATATGGCTGATAGTCGGGTGGCCGTAATCGCCGCCATCTGCTTGCCATAAATATCGACGGGGGGAAGGTGAAGCATAACCTCCAAGGCGCGTGTCGGTGTTGTCCTCAGCGCCCCGCTTATCATCATGCAGGCCGTTCTTTGCACCTTATCGATCCCCTTTCTGTACGTTGCTTTATCAAGAGCTGGCCACCATACACTCACCCCATACATAAGTACAGGCTTACTACGGCAGTGAATAGGCAGTGTATCAGCTCCGGCTTCAGGCCCCATCTCTTACCGATGGCATTCCTGCATGAGTACATTGCTATATTCGCCTTGTTAGCTCTTTCCAGAATGTTGGGCTTCCAACTAAGCTTGCTGTCTAAGATTACTCCCAGAAATCTTGCCTTATCAGTAAAAGCTAGTCTCCTGCCGTTTAGGATAGGTGGATCTACTACCGGGATTTTGTATTTCCTAGTAAATAGTACCAGTTCAGTTTTGGACGAGCTAATTGCCAGTCCACATCTGATGGCCCACCTTGTAGTGATTAGGAGGGCATTTTGGATTACCTCCTTCACCGTGCTTAGATACTTCCCAGAGACAGCTGCATAAGCAACTACCCTGATCCCTTCTCTCTCCAGCTCCAGCAGCAATCCATTGATTGCTATGTTCCAGAGAAGAGGAGACAGGGCACCTCCCTGCGGGGTTCCCTTAACCACTCGCTTCCTGATAGTGGATTCCCCCAGCTCCGAGTTGACCATCCTGCATCCCAGCATGTGATTGATTAGCTCATCTACAGGGTAATCCACTCCTAGGAATGACAATCCCTCCAGAATTGCCTCCGTCTTAATATTGTTGAAGGCGCCCTCAATATCGAGGAACGCCACCATACAAAACTCTTGTGAGAATATCTATTTCTCAATTGTACTTACCAGGACGTGCAGGGCTGTGTCCACAGATTTCCCTTTACAATACGCATGCTGAGACTGAGCCCAGTCAAAAGGCTTTATTTTTGAGCGTATATAGATATCCATCTGTCTTTCCAAGGTTTTCAGAAGAAAGGATGATAGAGTTATGGGTCTTAAGTCCTTGGGGTAGCCATGTGAGCATTTACCCGCCTTTGGAATAAAGATCACTCTGACCTCTGCCCACTCCTTCGGAATACAGACCAGTTTTAGACACCCTTTGAAGATCACCTCCATCCATGGGAGAATAATCCTCGAGTTGTTCTGAATCTCCGCTGGGATAATACGGTCCGGACCAGCAGATTTATAAGGTTTAAAGCCTTCAAGAGCCCATAGGATCCGTTTTTTGGTTACGATACCCTCTATGTGCAGTGAATGTGCCTCCCGATGAGTGCTAGTCTCAGTCGAGTCGTCTGAGCTTCCCGGAAAGTGAGTATCGATGAGAAGTCTCAAAGATTCCTCACTAGAAGCAGTCCAGAATCCATCCGGTCTAATTAAATAACTGGGACAGGTTGGATTAGTAGACAATATCTTCCTAAGACGAGAGGTCTCGGAGACTTCCTCCATTTTATCACAGAAGAGTCTCCATGACCTCCTTTTTGCCTTCTTCAATTCTTTTTTGTAAACTTTGAGGTCCTCCTTATAGGAGTCCCAGTCGTGAGCCTCCCTCGTGCTTTTGGCGCTGTTAAAGGCTCTTCTACACGCCTTTCGGAAGGTCCCCAGTTCCTTGGATCACCAAGCTGGTTTTTGCTTGCCCCTGGGCTTAACAATTGGGCAAGCAGCGTTGAAGGACTGATTGCAAGCTCTAGTGAGTGCGTCCACTATGCAGTTCCTCCCGTGTCGCTGGTGGCTCCGGGACCTCCGGCGTTAATAAATCATTAAGCGTTTCCCCATACTTACTCCAGTTTGTCCTTCTAGGATTCCTAAAAGCTTTCCGGGTAACAGGGGAAACTTCAAGACTAAAAGTTATATACCGATGGTCAGAGAAGGAGTGCTTCTCCGCCACTCTCCATTCCTTGACCATAGGGTATATCATTTCTGAGGCAAAGGTTACGTCTAGAACCTCCTGCCGAATTTTAGTGATAAAAGTGGGTTCGTTCCCAATATTACACACCCACAGGTTGATATTTAAAAGGTAATCAAAAAGTAACTCACCTCTTTCGTTGGTATCGGTGCTGCCCCAAATTGTATGATGCGCATTAGCATCACATCCAAGGATCACCCCTACATTCCTCTTCTCTTCTTCGAGAACCAGGTCCCCCAGGTTATCCGGCGTAACCTGTTTGTCTCGATCCATATAGGCTGAGACCAGCCAAACTAGACTGCCGCCAAACTCCAAACTGACGGCAGTTATGTCACCATTACTGTATTGTGAAAGTAGAAAAATATTTAAATTATTTTTTACAAGAATGCAAGATCTGATTTTCCCCGAATTTCCAGAGCATAAAAGGTTATACCCCTTCATTCTAAGGCCACAGATCCTGTTACTATTTATCCAAGGTTCCTGGATAATGACTACGTCCTCTCCTGATCCAGTCAGTCTGAGGAGTAGGGCGGCTGACGCTGCCTTCGTATGGTGCAGATTAATTTGTGCGAACTTTAACATACACAACTTGAGCTTACTTACCTATTATCACTCCCCGCTCCGCAGGCTAGTGCTTGACTGTTCCATTGGAGTCGCCGGTGTCCCCGTATCTCCTCCCACGGAACTTCCTTCCTGGATGCAGGCAGCCCCCTCGTCCCCCGAGTCCGACAAGTCTTCCTCGCCCGACGCTAGGGACAGGCGACTACCCATCTCCTCCCCAAGTGCAGCCACCTCGGAGAGCTCAATTGGTTGGGCCTTCTCCCCTCCTGGTGCAACTGTTTCCAGTAAGGACGGGTCGCCTTCCTCGCCAGGCTCCTCCTGGTTTGTTCCAGCCTCGTCTTTTTTGTATACTCTGAGAGTGATCGACCCGAAACCGAAGTCGCGGCAAGAGGAGCCAAGGACTCCTTATTGATTATCATGGGGGATAATCTGGAGCCTCCCTTGGTATCCTCCTGTCTCACAATCTTCCAATTATTTGAAGGAAGATTGGGGTTACTGATCCTTATGATCTCCAGGATCTTTTCAGGGCTGGCCGGTTCAGTTGGCAGCCAGACGCGCGCTCTTGGCCTGCTAGGAATTTCTTCCCTGCTTACGGCCGCCAGCCTCGCGCCTTGCCACACCTCTCCTATCTCTGCCACCGCCTTCTTGTATAGATCGACTGATCTTGCATCTGAGCACGCCGTTAATTTAATGCGCCCTTGGTGCCATCCCGCATCTCTGCAGGATGGAGGGGGTCCTGGATTTTCTCTTAGGACCTTTAGGAAAACAGAGTTCAGCGCATTGTATACCAATCTCCATTTATCCATGGTGATGCTCCCGTCTTCGTGGCTCCTGTCCAAGACGGCTAGCACCAAAACGCGCTCCTTCACAATGTCGCTGAAAGACTTGTGTCCCGGCATAACCTTGTGAGGAGTTCCTTTCTCCGCTTGCAGTTTGGCTCGCTTAGACTCGACTGGCTCAAGCTCATCCTGAGACCGCTGCCTTTTCGACATATGGTCACTCTCCGAGCTATCGCCACTGATCGCATTCTTGGCCCAAATCACGGATTCCTTTAGTTTCTCAGTACGCTGCTCCTCAGGGGTTTCAGCCCACCTTTTCAGAACCCTCATCGCCGTGCGCTTTTTATGGTAGCGCGCCTTAGCATTTTGACGGACGTTAGCCGACCCCCCTACTGCAGCGCTAGAATTCCTCTGGGTTCCGCTAGTCCCAGGCTTTGGTGCCTTGGAGTCGCTTCCCCCTGTTACCATTGAGGGAGCCCCACCTTTTCGGCTACAGCTTTCTCCTGTTTCCTCCGGCCTTTGGTGAGTGCCGGTCTCGGTTTTGTTTTGTTTTTTATTTAGATTTGACATTGTGTTCCCACGAGTTTCGGAGAAAAAAATGGTCCACCTGCGCAGAGATCCGTGTACGCAGGTAAGGCTACTTACAACTGGAGGTCGCCAGGTATCCAGAGGGCTCCGTTTGCGACTGGGCTTTGTTAAATGGGCCCCCAGCCTGGTAGTTTGTTGGCACGGGTCGCGTAACACCTTAAACCGGCCCATCTGTCGTCACTTAGCGTGACCCGCCTCACACCTAGATCACTTTTGCCCACCCGTTCATACAAACGTACGAACGAGGACCCGGAGGCGACGACATTGTGAGGCACAAGGTCTAATTATAATTAAATGTTTTAATTTAAATTAAGGTTTTAAAAATCTATAAGCAATTTTCTTCTGAATTTCAATTAAATTCAAATTAAATTTAAAAATCATTTAATCTTAAATCTAAAATTGAAAACTTTTTAATTTATTCAAAAATTTTAAAATATAATTTCTCGCGGCTTCAGAACTTTTTTTTATAATTTTTTGAACGAAATCTTCCACCCAGAATAACAAGAATTTTAAAATTGATTATTTATTAATTTACAGTTGTACGTTTAAAATGTAGTTGATCAAATATTGCATTCGCCACGGTTATAAAATTTAATTACTAAATTTTTAAAATAGAATTTCGATGTGTCATTTGTTAAAATTTGAAATGAAATTTTACCCACATACAAAACTCAAGATTTACAAATTAAATTTTAAAATGTATTAATTTTAAAATTTTTTTAAATATATTAAAATTTAACTTTTATCATTGGATTTCAATAACTTTCTGGTAGTTTGAAATACCGAATTTAAAGGTTCATGAAATCTGCGGACATTATTGGTACATACATAATAATAAAACAGTATTTAAAGGCCATTTTTGACCCCTTACTGCGTCAACAATCTGGCTCCAACGGTTTCGACCCTGGACTTTGTTTTCAAAGTGTCATACAGACAATTGGAAGAAGCCAAGAAGTTCCGGATCAGCACGCAGAACGTGACCGAGCCAGCGTACTCCGCTGAGATCTTATTTCATGTACAATATAAGGGATCTTCATCAGATCTTTGATCTCGATATTGTACAAAGCTCGGTATGTGATATCTTTTTCACGTTTAATCCGTAAATCACACGCATGACTCTCCTCTCAAATGTAAGGAGACATCTCGCGTACTCATCCGTCAGCGCCCAACTTTCACATCCAAACATAACAACGGGCCTGATCAATGCTTTGTAAAGTTTCAGCTTCAAGGCACTTGGTAGGTGTTTAGATTTTAGCAGTGGCTTAAGAGAACGCATGATGAACACAAAGTAGGTGGGCAAAGTGTCCTGGTACATACAAACGAGTATATAAAATCGTGTTAAGTTCAAATAAAATAACGAATTTTGGATCAGCTTAATTTACCCGTGATCAGTTGATGGATTGACTTGAATAACGAATGAAATAATTGCCTACAGCTAGACTGCATAAAGTGAAAAAATTGTTGATTGCTTGATCCCCCGATGTAAAGTTGATTTTAATATCTACTGTAAAAAAATTACATTCTTACTGCTTTTCAACGACAAACTCCAGAAGATTTATAGAGAATAGAAAATATGTTTTATTAATTCCACAACACTATACCCACATAGATTGGTGGTTTTCCAAATTAAAAATTGTGCATTACACAACTGAACATTTTTAATTTTATTTTCGCCAAATTAAAATTGCATTCCAAATTCTTTTTAAATATTAATTATGATTATTGAATTGATAAACAATTTTGTGAAATAATTTAAAATTAACTATTTATATAAAATATACCATAACCACTTAGTTTTTTAATTTACAAAAAATATTTTGAAAAAAAAAATTATCTCTAAAATATTTTATTTAGATTTTTATTTAGCTGGCCTATTTAAAAAAAAAAAACAAAAAAAACTAAATAATAAAAATTCTGATGATTCACTGATGAAAATTAATGAAAATTCATTACATCAGCAATAATTTATTTTTTATGTGCGTATGTACATACATTTTAAAATATTTTGTAGAGAATTTTTCATCTATTATTAATTATTGGATCAATCCATTAATTTTAATTAATTAATTTTATGATAATTTTCCAGTTTATAAATTTTTATTATGTTTATGGTAAAAATACTTAAGTTGAAATATTGTATAGCTTTTAATGTTATTAATTTGTTTGTCCGCCGCTGTTATATATTACATATATGCGGATGACTGTTAAATGACAGTGGAAAAAAAAATACTGTGTATTGCCCGAACATATAAACCTGAAATATCAATGGGATTTAAAATTGATTGAACATTGCTGGAATACACAGAGAAAAAACAATTAATTGTGAACATTGCGATTAAAATAACAGCAAACAAATTGGTTTTGTATATTAATCCCGAATTGATGTACAATTAAAATAATTAATTGTGCCCGATATCCAATATATGTATGGACATACGATACTCGAATCATTGAATCGAAAAAAATTGTTGAGAACAATAAAAGTATATTCAAATTGTTGAAGCATCAACCTTAAAAGGTATAATAGAAAATTTTTTTTAAACTAATATATTTGAAAGATTTTGTTGATATATTGGAACACTAATGATAAAACTACTTGCAATATATATGCCCGTATAGAAATACGGCAGCAGCAGAAAAATCGATATCCTATCATGTAAGACGAACAAATTCTAAAGGATTTTTGTTTATTCTAAGGAAAAAATATTAAAAATTTTTTTACATTTAGTTTTGTTGCTGCTTACATATTCTTCCATCAATTTTGATTATGACAACATGATGCGCATCCCATACATATCAATATTTAGCCTTAAGGCTACATCACTCGTTCTCAGATTTTACTTGATTTGTTCAATGGTTGTGAACAAATACAAGTATATACATACATATATATAGGCAACAGCAACAACAGCAAAATGATATGTAATCCTTGCGTATTGTTATGTAAGACTATTAAGAAATTGCGGATGATATTAAATATTACAAAAATGGATCGTTATAAAGGGACGCATTTTTGCAGTCGACTGAAAATATGATATTTTTTAATAACATAAACTAGTATAGGCCGGACAAAAAAAATTAAATCGAATCTAAATTTGGGATACACAGACTATTTATACGTACGTGAACCATTTTATATATTGAAATACCCTTTTCACACAGTACAGTATCATATTATATAGAATATACGTTTACAGTTCAGTGAACTATGAAAAAGGCGATATACATGTACGTTTTTCCGTTGTCCCGGTAATATATAAACTTATATATAGGCTTAACATTAATTTTAGGACTTCGATGAGGAACTCCCTAATTTATGTGGTAACTGAGTGGTTTAAGAAAGTGGCTTAGGCCATTTGATAATTTTAGAGAATAGTTTTATACCATGACTGTCTGGCGATTGCAAGATTTAAAATAAAAATAGGAATAGCTTAACGTGTTAACTCAATAACATCCATCCTTCGAACTGCGGTTTCAGTGTAGAATATATTTGGAAAAAAAATGTCTTTCGTCTAAACACTTACAATTTCATGTATAGTCAAGGGCTAATAATCCACTAGCCGAACAGCCTCTAATTAATGTATGTATGTGTTGGTATTTATGCAAAAGCATTTCTTCTTCGCTCAATCATATTCTCACTTGTTATTGGTACTTGTTGGTATTGTTATATTTACGTGTTTGCTTAACACAAAATATAATACATAACAATCTTGTGTTTATGGGTATACGATAGTTCTATTGAGGTGTCTGTATCAATATTGTATAAATGTGTTGTTTTTATACGTAACTATATATATATATTTGTAAATCTTCTATATGTGAGTGTAATAATGTGTTTAATAGTGTTAATATTATATATACATGAGGTATTTTATACGATTATGAATATGAGCCGATGATGTATTTACGGATGATATATATTTGTGTGGAACTGCATATCATGAGGTCATTGAATATGTTGTGTTGCGTATTTACTGTCGTTAAAGTTGGAATATTTGGACTAATCCAAATATTCGGGAGAAATGTAATTGAATGTTAGTTATGAGTCAGTTCTTTATCGACACTTGTAACTAGGGAAGCTTGAGCGCTGAAACACTCTTCCGTCTTCCCCCCTCGCTTTGCCGTACGAGGTTCGTCCGCCAATGTCGTAAAGAATGGTACCGTTTTGTATTAGTAGGATGTTTTTATATATGAACAATACCCGCTTACCACTGGTGGGGGCTTGACAATATTGCTTGTTTTTTTGGTTAAGATTATACTTACTAGTTTGTTAATCAGCTCTTCTTGGGTCTCCTTTGATAATTGAGAACACTTGATTTGAATTTTAGTAGTTTATTTGAAGTCAATTGATTATTTCAAGTTACAACTTACTGGAACTCTTATATTACTTATTGATTTAAATTACCAACTAAAAATTGGACTACAACTGATACAACTTTTACAATGGATTGATATGAACTGAACTATACCTATAACTATAACTATATCTGATTTTAATATATCTTCAACTATATATACTAAATATTCTATGTCAATTTGTTGTTATTGACTTATTTTGTTTTTACAATTTTGACACACATTAATGTTTTAATATTAATTAATAATTTTATTTTAACATTCAGGCGTTTTCTTTACTTTATGGTATTCTTTGGAGTGGTCAGCAGTGGTTTCACAACAGTATACTTTGTCTTTCAGATAGCCCCACAAAAATAAATCTGGCGAAGTAAGATTTGGTGATCTGGCAGGCCAATTTACCAGAGCAGCTCTACCTATCCAGCGACCAATGAAATTACGAACAAGTATTTCACGTGCTACTAACGAATAGTGTGCTGGACAACCATCATGTTGGAACCCCACATGTTCTGTCTTAATTCAAAGCTCAAGTCTTCAAATAATGTTGGCAGTTTATTTACTAAAATGTCTCGGAACATTTGACCATTCAAGTTACCTTCAATAATATGGGGGTCAATGATGAGTTGGTTGCCAATTATCCCACACCACACTTTGACAGTCCAAGGGCGCTGATGTTCAAATTGGCGAAGCCATTGTGGATTTTCAACACTCCAGTAAAGCATGTTGTGTCAATTAATCGTTCCATGGTTTGTAAAAGATGACTCATCGGAGAACAATACAAAGCGGAAAAAATTGGGATTGTGCTGTATTTGTTCACGTGCCCACTGACAAAAAGTTACCCGATTTTGAAAATAACGCCAAGAAGATCTTGGGATAAAGCCACATTATACGGATGACACTAAATGTCGGTTCAAAATTTTCCAAACACTGGTATCGGATAATCCGGATTTGCTAGGTATTTCTCGTGTACTTATATGAGGATTCTATAAGCTACTGCAGCCAATATAGCAGCTTCATTATTTTCCTCAGTGACTGTTGCTCGGCGGGTCCCTTTCTTCGGTCGAACAATTCCATCAGCTGTTAATTGTTTGATATAATCTTGGAACTGAATCGACATATAAAATAAAATAAAAAACATTTATTTAAAAGCAAATTTAATCGCATGCATAATCATCGCAGAATCGTATGCATAATTTTCTCAGTAGGAGAAATAAAAAAAATTTAATATCTTCAATTACAGCGCCATCTATCATGAATCGAAAAAAATGTTTCAAGGAAATTCTACGTACTTTTAGCCATAGAATTCGAATCTGCAATAAAAAATAGCGGTTCCTATTTATTTTCCAAGTTGCCTCCACCTCTCTTACAAAAAAGGGGCGGGGGGTCCTAATTTTAGCACTAACGCATTTCCCTGCCGGAATGATTTCTTACTTACTAAGGATGTGGTTGAAAAACTATTAAGTGCAACAAACGCTTAAACAGGAAGAAGCCCTGTCAAAGCAAATAACCAAGATTTTGCACACTGTAATGAGCACATCTGCGAAATTGACAGAAGTGATCAGATGGAGAATATTACTTTTCGCCCAGAAACACCACATGCATATGGTAGTATTAGAAGATCATAATTCATAATCACAATAACAAGACATCACTCCATAAGTTTAGAAGTGTATCAACCAAATCTACAATTGATGGCAGAACCACCGCAACTACTTCTCTCAAAACAGTTTTTTTATTTTTTATTTAATTTGTAATAGTGCGGGATAGTTTTGTATTGACCGTATCATAACTCCAGTAAAATAGTTAATTTTTAGGGCACCAAATTTCGAGATGCAGGCAGGAATGAAACCATCTCGCGAATCAATACCGAAAACAGCGGCAGCAGGTTCCATCACCAATTTTACACATCTCTCTACCGCTTGAGTGTGACCCGGAATCGAATTCTATGTGGGTGATCAAAGGAGGTTCTGTAATTTCAGCTCAACTAATCATCTCATTCCTTGGCTTCAAAGTTTATTTTATTTAAATCTCGCTTTTAATTTCCTAAAAGTCCTAGTTCTCGGATTGGCTCTCCGATATCGTATAGTATATAACAATAGCATATTTTTCGGATTGGCAAAGTATCCGTTTCGTTGAATTACTAGATCAATAATTGTTCGTAAATCCGCGCTAAGATATCGACTATATTGAATACCTTTCCATAAAAGCTCAGCTCCATCTTTACAAGGGGATTGTGTTTTAATTGAGAACCTCATCGGTGCGTAAACTCTTAAGATGTACGTTAGTAATATTATAAATCCGTTTGACGGTGCTTCACTTCCAATGTTTAGTCGATGTTTAATAGCAAAATCGATTGAACACTTACCAGATTCAATCGCCTAACAAATTTGCTATAAATATTTTTGATCTCTGCTCAAGTCATTCGAATCCACTAAACGTAAATTACAATTTATTGGTTTGTATTGAGATACTGGAATACCTGTGTAGTTTTCTATTTGCTTCCCAATAGGCCCCAAAAGTTTTTAGCTCCTGTAATTGATCCATCGAGATGATGGAAAACATGCTGAAATTGTAGTTCGTTGGCGTGTAACTGACATACAAACCACTGTAGTGGACGGTTCCATTTCAATTCTAGTCTTCTAACGACTCCTCCGTTTTGGCGTGCATTTATTTTATGACTGTTCCATCACAACCAATTGCACTTAAGTAAGAAGAATCGATCGAATGTTCATCAAAAAATTCAAAAATGTTTTTACTACCTGCAGCAGCTGAACCAGACCGAGAAGAAACATAGCTCTTCGATCACATTTCCCTGGTAGTTCTTAATTCCAAATCCTTGTAGAAGTGTTTTGCCTTTCCGGCCGTCAAAATATAATCCGCTGATCTTACTGGATTCATGGTTTCACAAGCCGGATTATAATGTTGTTAAGTTGGATAAGATTGCATAAGAAAGCAGTTATTTTCTGTTGCGATTTCTGTTTGAGAAGTAGTTAATTTGGTAAATTTTCCTCAGCATCTCTATAGATAATAACTTCAGTTGTTCTTCTAATTTCCTCTTCATTCTAATATTGGTTTGTTTCCATTTTTTTATATCCAAAGAACTTGTAACCATTTTCCGCTCTGCTTTCAAGTCTTAAAGAAAGGCACGCTCCTTAACTGGAATTTTGCTTTCGTTTGAGCAAGGAAACATTTTAAAATCTTTGCACTTGCATGCCGAAATATTAAACAGTTTTTCTGCACTTTCTTGAGGCAGCATTTCATAGGCGGCGTTACAAAACCTACAGTAGCACATTGAAAATAAACATTTTAGTTTAAAGCATAAAGATGCCATTGGCGGCGGCTCACAAGTTAAGTTAATTGCAAATTGCGTTTTTAACATTTTCTAGAATCACAATACGCAACTTTTCCGCACTAGAACGGATCATCTAGAACTAACAAAAACGTTCGTTGCACCCTTGATTGTATGTGTTGGTAATTATTAAAAAAAACGATACAGAGTGAACCATCTGTTGGGCCATTTTTCAATCAATTAATTTTAGCATTAAATGTTATTTGTTATAGAAAATTATTTGACATCAAAAATATGCCATTTATCATCATGGGGTCGTTAAAAACACAACAACGCATCTTGATTAGCCAAATTTATTATGAAAATAATAGTTCTAAAACAACATTTTACAAATTGGTAAAATTATTGATCGTTTTGAACAAACTGGTGCAGTAGAAGGTTGACATCGATATGTTCATCCAGATCATACTCCTGATGCAGTGGCAGCTATTAGTGAAAGTGTTCGTAATTAACCAAACACATCAACCAGGCACCGCTCACAATAACTAAAAATTTCAGGAACAACATTACGACGCATTTTGCATGTTGAAAAAATGAAGCCACCAGACTCGTTGTATTGATAATTTGATGCTTGAACGAAATAAAGGTTTTTAATCAAAAACCATCTTTAGCGATGAAGCTCATTTACATCGTAATGGGTACGTCAATAACCAAATTTGTTGAATTTGGGGAGCGGATGTTATTCACAAATCAAAACTTTATCCTCCAAGAGTCACTGTTTGGTGTGGTTTATGGGCTGGTGGCATCATTGGGCCGTTTTTCGTTGTAAAAAAGCAGAAAAAAGCCCTTACAAAGAATGGAGAACGTTATTACAATTGCGTGTCATTGCCAACAAAATTTGCTGATCGCATAATTTCAAGAAATGGTCAAGTTCCAAAAGCCCAGATTTAACACCACTTGATTATTTTTCGTGCGGTTATTTGAAAGGTAAGGTTTATACTAATCATCCACCAACAATTCAACAACCTAAAATGAATATTCGAGCTGACATTGATGTTTCGATGCAGGCCTGTGGACGAAGCCGTGGTGGACATATGAACGATATGGTTTTTCATACATAAACGGCATAAAATAGAACCACTTTCATCATGAATAAAAAAATTTGACATCCCAAAAGGCGTGTTTTGTTTACAAATAAAAAAGAGTCTAACAGATGGCCCACCCTGTACAATTAGCAGAAAGCTTGATGATTTTGTCAGAATTAATTTAGCCTCACTCATAAAAATTTGTTAACGGTATATTTAGTTCCAAATCGATGGTATGCCTTTCAGAATTACAATCATATCAGTTTTAATTACTACAACAGATATTTTTTTTGTTTGATCCTGCTTTGATTCGATATGCTGTTCTCATATGCTAGGGTCAGCCTTATATGTAGGTGCAAACCTAAAATTTTCCAAAATAGTTTGATGGGGAACGATTACACTGAATAGTTTTACCATTGCAGACAACAGGTGCGTAAGTTAATTCACAATCATAATACTATTTGTCAATCAGTAACGGAATTGAAAAAGAGTAGTATTAGGCTCCTCGTCTTTTTTACTGTTATTTCCAGCACTGAATTTGTTTGCTATCTTTAGCTACTTTTTTGGAGTTTACCTTGTGACACCTTTATTCTTTGGCCTTTAAGAAATACCAAAGATATAGGGTCTCCTAATGCCGCCTGTTTCTAGAATCATGGTCATCTGGGCATTGCAGTAATTTACTTTTGCATACCATCATTTGGTCCAAAATAAATCCCTGCAGATAAACCTTATTTACATCCTGTAAGTTTGTAACACCCTGACTGTCTGTTTCTTAGAGAAATAGTGGCTTATGATTTAGTATAAATTTGAAGAAAAATTCTTTAACTCTCTCATTAATCTGGGACACCATAAATTATCGAATGCTACTGGTCATATCAAGCTTTCCATAGGAAGGCTCTAAGAGTATTCGTTTGATCCGACTCATTAATTACTCTCTTACTCATTATCATTATCCACTCCTTCATCTTAAAGTTCAAGATTTCCGATTACAGTTCAATAATTTAAATTTTTGTTAAACTAACATTATTATTTATAAGACATAATTCGTGAACTAAACTACAAAGACAGCTTTAGCTAAACTATTGAATCCAAAACGTCCATAATTCGGACTCAAACTGTACATATAGCTTATCCCTTTGTGCTACGAAACTTTGTACCAATATATTTTGTTATTCTATTTGATTCTTAGAGTGCTGATGCATAGCGGAAAATATAACTACATATTTACACATGTGAAGTATTTGCTAAACTTTTGTTAAAGTGTTATTGATTTTACCTGTATTTTCTAAATACACATACTTCATTAATTTAGTAAACAAACTTAGGTTAATCTAAAAATAAATAGAATGTTAAGTGGAGCAAGCTACAGAAAATCAATACTTGGCCTCTTTTCAAGAGAAGTGATCAGTAATGTAATCTAGTATTATATCGTCAGTTTCAATGATTTTACAAAGATCTTATGTCAGCTACAAAACTTAAGAAACCATGATAGACGTAAAAAAATATTTAGTAGAACCTAAAATATTTCTAAATACCGAAACAAGAGATTTATGTCTAATCTCTGAATCTCACTTTACTAGAATCCCATATTTAAAAATTCGTCGATATATCTGTTACCATGCTCTCCACCCAGCCCAACAAGCAATACGAGGATCAGTTTTATTTGTTAGAAAGAACAATAAGCATCACAAAGATTTAAAAGTAGTAACGTAATTATTGGAGAGGACTTCAATGCCAAAAATACCTTTTGCGGGGTTCACGACTAAACTCTTTTAAGGGTAAACGACTATTAAATGGTGAATTTCACTAATGCACAAACCCTATGTATCTGACAACTTAGGTTATAAGAGGTTATCGGAAAGCTATTTCTACTAAGAAATATATAATTTAGTGTTTACTGTAACTGCAACTGCATACGATGGGAGACTGGCTAGAAATACAAAATAAAAGGCTGACATATTGACAATCTTTTAGCAGATACACAGTTTATGAACATTTTTCAATATAACACCAGAGTAAATTATTTTAATAGAATATAAGGCCTCTAACATTGAAATTACTTAAAACTGATTTCAATAATTGATTTTTAAATCTAGCCCTAGGTTACGATTTGATAACAGAATATATAATAACAGAACAATTAAGGAGTCACTCGATAAAGTTATTCGCAAATTCCTACAAATTATAAATGGAGTTTTCAGGTGATAGAATATCTTACCCACCAATTTCACTGCTTCCAGTGACATTGGAATTGTTTGCAAAGAAATCTCATCCATCACAATATCAGTTTGGATTTAGAAAGAAGATCAGTGTCCTGAATTCCATACATTCAAATTTCACAAATTTAAAAATCTGGTGAAGACCTTTAGTTATTAATGGCCAGCAAATTAATAGCTAAGTACCTTGAGATGACATTGACACAAGAGGAACTCATTATTTAATTAAGGCAAATGTTCTGGCTGTTTAGGAAAAAATTCTGAATTGTCTGAAAAAAAAAACAAATTGGTATGTACCAGCAGGTGCTGAATCCAATATGGACTTACGAATAAGGAATGATCAGCTCCATAGAGATCTATAAAGATATAAATGGTTGATGAAGAAATAAAAAATCACCGGGTGATTCATGGACAATGTATGGCTCAACATGAATGCGGAGACGATTTCAGAGAAAGAAACCAAGTGACCTAATGGATAAAGGTGATTAGCTCGAATTAATATTAACTATAAATATATTATATTGTAATAACCTGTAAATGGGGCTGGCCAATGAGCTTTACTTCAATAAAATAAAATAAATTATCAATTTAGTAAAAACTTCACACAATGTGCTATTCTAGATTTGTAAAGTGGTTGCTAATATTTGCGGATATAAGAAATTATTTTCAAATTTGCCGGAAATATTAATTCACTTTACACTCTGGTAACTTTTAAATTTCAATCGATATTGTATTTTTCATCTCATCTACATATATAACAATTTGTCGTTAACCATAATGTATACATATTTACATGCAATCATGCGGTTCAATGCAATAAAACTATTAAATATAATTAAAATGTACAAAATATATACTCTAAAATTAATTAATTCAAAATATATTATAGCTACATATGTATGTACTCGTATAATAAAAATTGTTTGTAACAATAAAACTATTTACAAAAACCGTTACAATAAATTTTAATTAATTTTCCACGCCTATAAATAATTTTTATTTCATTTTAGTTTTTTGGATAATTAAATTATATTCGTTTTTGGGTTATATTGTTTGCATATACAGTTTTAAAATTTATTACAGTTTAGATAATTAGATAATTAAATAATTTTATTTTATTTTAGGTTTTTTGTCGCTAAACTTGGGTGAATATGTAGTTTTATTGCGTTATTATGAAAATTGTACCCATATGATCCAATTTATTTAATTGCTATGGGCGGAAAATTCGCGCACACAGACAATAACAATTTAATGTTTTATATACGAGTAGCATCTAGTTCTAGGATTTAATTAATTTGTGTCTACATTTTAATTGCGTTTAAATGTTGTGTACAATTTACACTGTTAAAAAAAATACCATTACGCTAAATCTGTCAAATTGTATAAATAAATAAATAATAATAAATAAATATATAAAGTTTTTCCAGGAAAAACTTGTCGTATTGACTTTTTTTTTATGTTTTATGTTTTGTTAATAATTTAGTTATAAATAAAATAATTTATTTTTATTTGGTTGGACAGCCAATATAATAGAGCGTAGCGCAATGCAAATATTTGAGTTTATTAATAAATAAACAATTCAATTGAAATTTTTATTATAGCGAAACTCGTTCGAATCGCTTGAATAAATTAAACTTTTTTGCAAGTTTTAAGTTTGCACATTTATTACTCTCGTACGTCATTTAAACGTATAAAAGCGCAAGCAGAAAATTTAAATGGGAAATACACAAACAAAAACCTCGGTTTTATTGTTAATTTTTTCATGTGGAATTTGTTAAAAAATTATTCAACCATTTAAATTATAATGAATATTATAAAAAAAATAAAAAATTATATATTTTTATAAATAATGGGCTGTTTGTTAATTTAAATTTATATTTGATATTCGATTTATCAATTTTAAATAAATTTTTATATTGCAGTACGATACAAATAAAAACAGCTCATAAGTAAACTCATCTAGCAATAGTGCAAAAGTTCCAAGCCTAATTTCACAAAAGCAAGGTAAACATGAACAAGCGCTTTCGTATTTGAACAAAACAGATATTATCCGTTGGGGATAAACGAGAGTTATCCATTTATACAAGTTCCAGTCTACAATCATTCATGGGTCGCAATAAGTGGATTCATCGCATAGGCTAAAATATCTCGAAGGGGCTTATGCATTTGTAGCAGCTCGAATATTCGACTCACCGATATTCGATTCTGCCACAAACAAAACAATTAGTGAAATTCAAATATAAACCAACTTATTTGAATTAAGCGTTCACTAACCCCATCACATATCCATCTATCCAACCAACACTATCTAATAACCGAACCATTACTATAAAACATTTATAGTAAAACCATCGCCATCTAACAACATCACCACGAACAACAATGTTCGGTGATGCAATAATAATCCACTGCACTTAACATAAGTGCAATGTCGACCGTCGCCGGCGCATCTGTTCCCTCCCCAAAATACGACATGTATTTTGGACACGAAGGCGACGTCACACACAACTCAAACTACAACCAAAAACAATATACAACAAGAAGCAACACGCGATAATTTCTG
Source organism: Tipula unca (assembly GCA_951394425.1). NCBI lineage: Eukaryota > Metazoa > Arthropoda > Insecta > Diptera > Tipulidae > Tipula > Tipula unca. The sequence continues at coordinate 23,252,072 of OX596381.1, read as the reverse complement.
TGACAACAAGTCAGCCATATTTATATATAGTGTATTGTGGTGGTGAAAATAAATATATTGAAATTAAATAAATAAATTATTAAATAAATAAATAATTAAATAAATAAATAATTAAATAAATAAATAAATTAAATAAATGGATAAATAATTAAATATAATAAAAGTTATTATATCAAATAAAATAAATTATTGTGTTGTGTATTAATTGAGTCCGAACCGGACGACACATTTAAAATAGGAGCAACCTCCTAAACATTTTTATTCAACTGTAACGCCATGGACACAATTTCGAATAATCCCAAGAAAATGTTTGTCACAATCAAACACAAAGGTTAGATAAAGGTTGGAACATTATATTTCAGAAATTAGCAAATACCAGTAAGTGAAAAGAAACCTCTGGGACTGGCACAAGATACGTAATTCTAAACTAATCCAAATGGAGGTATATCCCTCACTTAGATGTAGAAAAACCTTCACCACCAGAATAATAAATAACCACAAAGTCCCAAAAGATGCTGTAGGTTCAACTAATAGTAAACAGTTTCTATACAATCGAACCAATCCCAAATTTTAAACACACCATAGATAAACAGATAGTGAAGTTAATACTAAATAAATAACAAAAAATTCACTGTTAAATTTGGCAATTTTTCTAATTGGAATTGTATTTATATCAGAAATTTTAATTAGAGGTATTTTGTAAATTTTATGCTGGCGATTCTAGAGATAATCACATGTTTTCGAGTAGATATTCGGATAAATTCAGATTTTCACAGCATTTAGGAAGTTTCGTGATTTTAAACTGATTTTAATAATATTCGTTTCATACACAGTTTAAAAATTAATAAAAAATCCAATTGGGAAAAATAACCAAAAATTCCATAGAGGAAAATAATAAAAATTATCTCGTAATAAACAGTGTTTCTAAAGGCCATTACTGGCCTCTTACTGAGTCAAGAAACCGACTCCAACCGTTTCGATCCTTTGCCTGGTTTTCATACTGTCTTAGATAACCTGAAGAAGCCAAGTAGTTCTCTACACCGTGGAGCCATCATCGCCTGCAACGACCTCTGAGCCTACCATATGGTGGCTCTCCTTTCAGAAGTCACCATACACACGATTCGTTCCGGATCAGCACGCGGAACGTGACCGAGCCAGCGTACTCGCTGAGATCTTATTTTATGTTCAATGTAAGGTGTTTCGAATTTAGCAGTGATCTTAAACGGTACAAAGCACGGCTGTCAGCTGCCAGGTGCACTTTAATATCCCCACCCACACTGTTTATATCTTTACCTACACTGTTATTTATTGATCAAACAGTTTTAAAATAGTTTAAACTATCTGAAAAGATGGACCAGGGAACAAAATTTTAAAAATCAATCAAAATCAAGTAAATTTTAAGTTCCATAAACACATTGAAAAGTCCATCAGAATTTAGCCTGCCTGACCACAAAAATCGTAGTTTGCCTAAACTATCCGAAAATGTACATGATTGTCCGTGGACATCTCTAGGATAGGGTGTTAAAATTAGTAAAATTTGTTTAAAATTACGAAACTTCCAAATTCTTCCAAATTAATCGCTCAATCTAATATAATTCCCATGGACGCAAAGATGGCCGTTGGTCTAAGCTATCCGAATATGTACTCGAGAGCATGTGATTATCTCTATAATTGTCAGCATAAAATTTATAAAACACCTCAAATTCAAATTTTCGTGAAAATAAAAAATTTCAGAAGCGAAGAATTGCCAAATTTAACAGTGATATTTTTTGTTATTTTTTAATATTAACTTCATTGCCATATGAAACAAAAACGATGTGACTGACCTAATTCAAGAATTGCTAGATGGTGGAATTATACGGAATTTTCCGTATTCGTCCCCAAATTAGGGTTTGCTAAACAGATGGTTCTGGAACCAAAAAAGGGAAAGTCGTTATCGTTTATAGAAAATTGAATAAAACGAGAATAAACTACAAATTTCCGATCCCTTAAATTGAGGATATTTTGAATGGATTCTTGACAGCCTTGGGAAATTTGTATTTTTCCCAACCCTCGATCTAAAATTTGGTGTTCACCAAATCCCAATGGACAAAAAATATCAAGCAGAAACAGCCTTTTCCACAGACAAGGGTCACTTCGAATTTACTCGTATGGGTTAATAACCAGCAAAATGGCTTAGTATGGGAGAAGTTTGCAAATCTGGAAAACCACATTGAAAATCTTTATATGCGCTATATCAACGTTTGGATCAAACTCAGGAGTTTTCAAAACAATTTATGTGTTATCTCAAATAAAAGGTAACGTATCGAACACCCGATTGCATTTGCATGAAGGACTCTAAATTCCATCGAAATCAATTACACGACCAACGAAAAACTTTGTGACTGACCACCAATATCTAACTATTACAAAAACTACATAATTTTAAGATGAGGGTTAGAAATGTTTGACTACGACATCGTTTATAAAGAAGGGAAGACTAACGTTGTCGCGGATGCATGCATATAAGCAGAATACCCTAGGATGAAAAAAAAAATGGAAATAAATTTCAATAAGAACGACGACTCTTCACGTGAATATGACACGAACCTTTCGTGGCGATACTATACAGGATCATGCATCAAGTGATTCCGCTCCAATTGACAATTCAGCCAATACTTCGATTTAATATTTCTCTATTTTACTGAACAGATAATTTTCCGAATTGCAAGAATTTATAAACTATAATCTCGGAGGAAATATTTCCAAACGTTAAGAAAGGTTATAATTGTTAAACACACTTTTAGTAAACAAGATATAACTCATTATCACCTACTCTAATGAGGATAATGAGGATGCTCTAATTATAAAAGAGTATTTTAATTCAGTCAGTCCAAGTTGGCCCACCCTGCATAACGGGCGTATATGTAAAGAAAGACAAATTTAACTAGGCTAACGGTGCATAACTTAGATAAATATAATGACTTTTATATATGTATATGTACATTAAAAACATTGAAATGTAAAATTTGATCATTACTGGGATTCCAATTACGAATAAATTAGCCTTGAATACTAAAGTATAAATGAACCGCCTTGAAGTTATGCCGTAGTCTTTCATACCAGAAAATTTAAAATTATCTCCAACAGCATGAGCGTAAAAAATCCATCTCGTAATTTTCGCCATTTACAAAAGAATACAGTTGGTACAAAAACACTTGCCCCAAACTATTTAGTTCTTTAAAAATAAAATTCTTCTGGCAAAGCCGATGAAAGGACGGCTCTTTTTTCACAGCGATGATGCTTGACGTGTTATTAGCCAACACTTCTTCGAACATTCATTGGCAGTCTATTGCTAACTAAGTTTATAAAATAACTTTTTTTAAAGGCAGTAAATCTCGAATGGGATATCATCACTATGCTAGACACTATATATATATATATATATATATATATATATATATGTGTATCATGACGCCCAATTAATGACTAGTAGGAAACACTATGATTTAACAAGCTATGAAATTGAATGGCAACCAGAGATGGGCATTTTCGCATCATCTAAAAATTTCTACGCGTCGACAATGTCAACCAAGTAGACAACGTCGATAATGTAGATAACCTCAAGAATGGTGATTTATTGAATTAGTTCAAAACTACTGTGATCCAATTTTTGTAGAGTCAATTTTATACTGTGATGGGACTAAAAAACTTATGTAGCAAGATTTCATAAATGTTTCGGATTAATGAGTAATATCTGAAAATATCGAAAAGGCATTTTATATAACAATATATGAATCAATGGACTTTGCTGAGAAATTAAAAATATCTAGAACTTTACCAGTCGATATATCTGAAAATGTCACTTTAACGGATTAGAATTTGATTGACAACGCAAACAATTTTTTGAAAATATTCAAGTATGGTGATGTTCAAAATGTTACTATTTAAACGGGGGTACCGAAATTTTTTTTACCGGAAACTTTATAAATTAGAACTCTATACGATTAGCCATGATCTGTCAATCAAATAGCGCGTTTATTTCAGACGCCGCTGGTTTCCAGTTGTCGATAAATTTGCCTAAATTCTCCAAAAATAGAAACACGCGGTAAAAATTTTGATGTGTGCATCACATGACTTTATCGTACAAACGTGTCGAGATGGAGGTCAATTTTTTGGTGCTCAGCAAATATCTCAGAATTTTCAAGAGATTATTACTCTTTGCCAAATGCAAATTTATTAGAGTCATCGAAACAAGCAATTGAGAATAATTTAAATTTCTGAAAATTCGGCATAATCTAGGAAAAGTTTTATAGTATCTCGTTTAAATCATAATTAAATTTTTAAATATGAAAACGCTATTTAATTGATCAGATAAATGTGTACCACTAGATTATAATTTTGATCCATTTCCACCATCTCTGGTCCTGGTGATGTTTTACAAAAAGTCCACATACCTGTCAAATAAAAATCCAACTTAATATTTTTAATGTATGCTAAATCTGCATAAAACAAATAATAAATTAAAATTTTATTTATACAAATTTTCGTGGAGTTTTGTCAAATGGATTAGAAGTTTCGTCAAAAATCACCTGGACCACAGATGCTGAATGATGGACTAAAAATTTTAATTTGGGTTATGTCATGTGATATATCAAATGAAACATATTTTTGTAAGCAATCTAGGGGTACACATTAATTTGATCAATTACATAGCGTTTTTATATTTAAAAATTAAATTAAGATTAAGATTTCAACAAGATAATATAAGAGTAGCTGTTTCTAAATTATGTCGGATTTTCAGATATTCAAATTATTCCCAATTTCTAGTTTAGACGGCTCAAATAAATTCACAATTGACAGAGAGAATTGTCTCCTGCTAATCCTGACATATTTGGTGAGCAACGAAAAATAATCTTATTGTTTGTGTGAACATCAGAATTTTTTTTATATAGCTTAATTAAAGCCACCCTTTTATTAAACATAAAAACTAAGGCGTTGGATTTGAAACTGCTGAAATTATTCTAGGTTATTGATATTGTCTACATGAAGATACATATGCCCAAGTAATCTACGTAGTATTTTGCGGATCGACAACTGCGTAGATGACTTGATGTAGTCTACCTCGCCCATCCCTGATGGCAACATTTAACTTACATTTAACGTTAAGCGTCCTTATAACCAAATCTTTACATATTGATATGTCAACTCAAAGATGATGCACAAAGCAGAATGACCCAGTATAGCGATTGTATATTTTCCAGTATAGAGCATATTCAAGCACGTACATAGGAAAAGGTCTTTAGTCATCAGTTCTAAAGTTGAGCTATCGAATAGGTTAGTTCACCCGAAAAATTTATTATTACAATTGGAAAGTACTATGCTGACGAAATCTTCGACCGAACTTTTTTAATATTATGTGAACACCGTAATCATGATTATATGTTTTTGACATACATTTTAATACGTAAATGGTACAAGTAAACCACGTGGTTAAAAAAGTGTCAGTCGTACTACAATGCAATATAGTAGATATACGATTATAACTGAAGATGTCCATTGAAGATATTAACGTGAAAGCAATCATGGAGATACCTGGTTATTTTAATGGAGGTTAAAACAATGTTTAACGAGATAAAAAATATGTGAAAAATAGTTTAAAAATGTATTTCTGATGATTCCCAGGTTGATATATTGTTATGAATCGTCTGGTTCGCCTAATAACGATTAATTGTTTTTATTGTATAAATATTTATACCTTAGATTTTTGTGGCCTGGGCATCGAATGCTTATTTAAATGTTTGTTTTATTTTTATTTTGAGCCAAGACAGATTCGCAATTTTATATTCTAATTAATTATATTTAGTTATTCGCTTTGAACTTGTAAATCTATAGTTTATTACATAGGTTTGTGAGCTCCCAATAGAATTCTGAAACTACTATTTTGTTTCGGTTATGCATTAAAATTCTTAGAAATATTTTTAACTTTATTATATTGTTAATTATGGTATTAGCGTCCCCGGTACTAAATATCACAAAAATTATTTTTAAACACTTAAGACTTGAGTAATTAAAAAATATAAAAAAATATGTCGTCAACAACTACGACAATAGAAAACTGAAACAACAAATTATTTATAATTTTATGCAATAATAATTCTCAAAACAATTAAGCCACCTGAAATTCAGAGGAAAATCAAAAAGTAAAATTTCCTGGGAATTAAAAAAAAAACTTTTCTATAAGATTTTCTTCTCATGTTTTGTTTGTTTGTTCGTGGAATTGTTTAAGTACCCCAAAAAGCTCATTAGCGTAAACAAGTGACGCAATAATTTATTTCCTCAAGAACAAAAAATAGCAAAAAAAAATAAAAACTTTTGTGTTTTAAAATGTACGCCATTAAATTTTGATTAAAAGTTCCTCGATTGTTGTTGTTGCCGCAAAGTTTTTTACTCCTTCGTTAGTTTTTTATTTTTTTTTATTTTATCCGATACTTTATGTATGGCATAGGTATAAATGTATGTACATATATGAAATAAAGCTTGCAAAACTTGTGTGATATACGAATTTTTTGTCTTTCTTTGTTATAATATAGCATCGTCAAGTATTATATAAAGTTTTCTTGTTGCAATTTTTTAGTAGTTTTCGGTGCAGACTGAAAACTGAAATTAATTTTTTTTTTCTACTGAAACAGATGTTTGAATGTTATGCGAGCAATTCTGTTTTTTGGCGAGATATTTTTTTAGTACCATGCGAGAATGAATAATAGTCTTGAGCGTTATAATTCTTTACTCAATAATAAAATAAAAAAAAACTTATTTATTATTACGATCAAAACTTTGGAACCAAATACGTCTTGACAACAGATTAATCCCTTTTGCTTGTAATTATTAGCCTACGTTAACAATGATGTTACTAAAACGAATTTGGATAAAAAAAAATTTGTAATAAAAAAAATGTCTAGAACTTGAATCCAAGAAAGTGTTTTGTTCTTTTTACTATATGAGCGCTGTGTCAGGTCGATTTATTATTTAGAAACTACAGTAAAAAACAAGAACAATTTAAAGCAATATTAGATTACCCATTTTTAATTTTAACATTCTAAAAAATTTTATATTAAAAAAATAACAATAATTTATTTTAAGAGTTTAACTATTTTGAAATTGGAAGTTGATGAATATTATTGAATTTTGCAATCAAATTTCCAAAAATTATGTATTAAAAATTAAGAAATTTGTAAAATTTTGGAAATTTATAAAATAATTAAATTAAATTTTGGAAACCAGTTAAGGTTATACGATTTTTGAACTAAAAATGAATGAGCGAATTTTAATTATTTTTATTTCCAAAAATTTTCATATAAATTTATCAAATTTTCAGTATTTTAAATTAGTTAATGTGGTAGAATTTCTTTGCTTCAACATTTAAAAATCCATTTTTATTAAAATATGTATATTATATATACGTACATAGAAGAAGACTTGTAACAATTTTGAGATTGAATTTCAAGTTGTTTTTTGTCAGTTACGTTAACTAAAGATACACAGATTTAAGCTGTTTAAAAATAATATTATTTTAAAATTTTAAACAATTTAGTACCTAATCATAATAAAAATAAATTTAACGATTTTTCAATTATTTATATTTGTTAGAACAGAAACTGTTTTGGGATTTTCAGCGGGATTTTAGAAATTTAGGAGCCAATAATATTTGCAATCCTTCTTGCGGAATTGAATTAAAAATTTTGAATGTTTAAGTTACTTTCAAATTAAGTATTAATAAAGCAGATTGGATAGACAAAATTTTTAATTTTTTAACATTTTAAGGAAAAACGGAAAAGTAAAAAGGAAAAAACGACGAGAACAATAAAAAAAGGAATTAATAAAAATTGTTTACTAAAACCACTTATTCATTAATAACTTTCTTATATTTAATTTATTTTGACAACACGCAACTTAACCATAGTAATGGTATGATACAACCGAACAGGTATTTTGTTTTCATACAATAGCAGCACTACAGTAGGTGGTGACAATTCAATCATCTATAAATTCAGATATCAGTATGCTCCAAATTATTTTCTTTCCCATATGCAACTAGATATAAAATGCTACGTACCGCCGCAACATACGGCCCCCTGTTCAAAGCACGAACCATACTTTCACGCTTAATCATCTTCGTCGTCTAGTGGTAGCGGCGCGAGGCGATGAATGGTTCTCTTGTATAAGCCTTGATGCGTTTTAACTGTTACAAAGGAAAGCACCATCATTCCCAGGATATAATTCCATAATTCCTAGATATAATTCCGCACAATGCCTAGATTTATATTGCAATATGGATATTGTTGTTTCCGCATGCGATATTGTAGTGATGCAATAAATTCCTACGACCATCTTTCCCAAAAGCTTAGTTGCAATACTCGTATAATTTGCAGGCGGTTGAGCCGGCCCACTCTCAATTCGGTCAAATCAAAATCAACTACTGCATTGAGTGGCGCACCGATTAAAAAATTACCCGGTGTCAACGCAGAATAATCTGATGGGTCCGATGACGACCCATGGGGGGTAAGCGGCCGTGAATTCAAAACTGCTTCGATTTGGGCGATTACAGTGCACATTTCTTCTTAAGTCAATGTAGAATTTTCGAGAACTCGTCTAAGATGGTGCTTAACAGATTTTACCGCTGCTTCCCACAACCCAACGAAATGTGGCGATCGAGGTGGTATGTGGCGAAATTATATGGTGTCCTTCAGACAAGCTCCAACAACGTGGTCTCGTACTTCTTAATTGAAGAACAACTGCCAACGAAATTTGTAGCATTATCACAATGAAGTGTATGACAAATGATTCGACGAGCAATAAAACGTTTTAATGCGGCTATGAATGTATGTCAGCCGATAGGTTCCTCACCAACTCCAGGTGCACTGCGTTCGTCGCGAAGCATGTTTAAAACAGATGAGACATCGGTGAACTACCTTGCGAGCGACGTCTCGACCTCTAAGGACCCAAAATCGTTGACGAAGGATTGCCAGGATTGATTGTGGCCCACCGCGTAGATTTCTAAAATAGTGCTTGAAAAGCGAAAAAACAAATGGAGTAAAATTTGGTAAGAACAAAAAGGATGTATTACATCATATGACAAGCTTGCTGCTTGGTCCAATCAACCTCCTACACAAATAATGTCCTCCTTATCACTGAACGGGCTCAGTTTCATCAAGCGATTACGGTTGGCAACTGGTTTGTCCTTTTGGATTTGGCTGTATTCTTCGGAGAAAGCGCCTCGCTATATTTCACTAACAATGAACTTTTGCACCTTCGATAATTCACTTGGAGTGAAACAGTCATCTATCCTCTCCGTTTTTCGATTCAATATATGAAAATCGACGAAACGCAGTATGTTTGCAAAAATTCTAACAGCTCTTTCGTATCGAGTTAACAAATTGACAGGACGAAACGATGTTGATATTCTTCTTTGACGCAACCTGGACAATCTCCATCTTTCTTTTTTCTGTTGAATTACCGAGGTTTAATGATTTGCGCTGCAGGCCAATGATTGAACTCGAGAGAAAGAGAAAAGGTGACCCGTCAAACCACATGGTGTTTTCGCTTAATTTTTCTGGCGTATGTAATGAGACTGTCTTGATTGGTATGACATATCGAACGTAAATGCAGCATCCATACGCCACCGTTGATGCATCAGAAAACCCATGCAACTCTACACTATTAAATGCTGGACGCTTTTCTACAGTGTGAATTGTATGGTTCCGGTAAAGTTGCGTCCCAATCCAATTTCATCCGCCACAAATGCTGCAAAAAAATCTTTGCCGATACGTTCACTGGATAAGCAGCCTTAGAGAGCCAAACAAGGTTGCAATGTCTGCCAATGCTTGACGTTTGCAGATTTCAGGATTGATGGTACTTGACGAATATTCGTATCGAAATCCCTCCATTGTTGGGTGCCACGAGAGGCCCAATATCTTTACGCAATCATTCGAGTTGATGCAAACTCCTTGTCTACGAAATGCATCTGGAGTTTCCTTTAGTATTCGATTATCATTGGATGCCCCCTTCATCAGCTCAAAACCGCCAGTTTTTAATATTTCATCAACTTCGTGTCAAAGTAGGATTGCTTGATCTAAATTGTCTGCTCCGGAAAGCTCATCATCTACATAAAAATCCTCCAATATCACTATAGTTTAACCTGTCGAAACATTTTTGAAATGACAGCGACTAAGGCAAAGCGACGAGATCGAAATCGTAAAATTATCGGGAAAAGATCTTTTTGAAGCGTTGGGCCAATCTTCATAATGGAATTAAGAGATTCTCCGCATGTCGTTTTGCACGAAGCATCGAATACGACACGCAGTTTTGTGGAAGTGCTCTTGGGTTTTAGCACACAGTGATGAGGCACAAAATACATGCATTTATCGCGGTTATCGGCTTCTACTTTATGCATGTGGTTTAATGATTCGTTCTCATTCATAAATTCATGGTATACCGCAACAGAACTTCGGGATTACGCCGAAGTCTGGCTATCCAAAAACTATCACCGAGAGCCGAAATAGCGGCCTTGAATGGTAACTTTACCACGGACCGTCCATCCCCATCACATGTGACGTTTTGTGTAAAATTCTCCTCGCATTCCTGCTCTTCCTTATTAAATACCTTGCCATATGCCTCGAAATCCTCTATATCGTTGATCTACGGCGTTATTAAAAAACATTTTTTCGACCGTTAACAGGAATCTTACCCGGAACGATCCATCCGAGCTTAGTACCGTGAAATGTTGGCAAATAATCCAAAATATTAATGTGCTTTGCATTCATTAGGTCATAAAAAACTTCAGCTCCGATCTGTCAATGATATGTCCGCTGAAATTTAACAATCCGGATGTTATTGTGACAGCTTGGCTGATCTGATGTTATCCGTGGGCACCACCATCATCTCCAAACCCGTTGTAAAATTGGCACTCGAGATTGAATGCTTACAAAAACTTTATGATTAATGCGCGTTTTTGTGTCATTTAGTCTGTTGATTAAGACGTCCGTTTTCATTTTTTGTAAATTTAGCGCCTGGGCTAAACGATCGGCTATAAAATAAAGAGTATGATGCCGTTACTTACATTTAAAGCAACTACCAGCTCGACAAAAGCGTACTCTGTGACCCTTGTGGAGGCAATTTATGCAAAGTTTTAATTTGTTCGCCTCATTGAATCGCTCGATGGTAGTCATCAGGTTGAACTTCTGACCACGCGCACATGGGTATGACAAATCGCGAATCGATTATTTTTTGTAGGTGGAGGTGCTCGTTCTAGTTGATAATGTTCCCGCATTGTATTCCTTGTTCTCCAAGGCATGGCATCGCTATATGAGAATGTGTGCCTGGAAAATAATGCGTTTGTTCTCATATCTTTCACGAAGCAGCTTTAGGGCCTCTACGTAGTTGGCATAGGTCATTTCCAGCGCCTTGATTGTGTTGCAGGTCCTCTCAGACAATTTCGTAGGTGCGTAAATTTCTAGATTGGCGCGAGATCCTCATCCTCATGAACTAGAGTGGTAAAAGATCATGCCATTCAGTATATTTACCTGAAAAATGGGGTAGGTTGTGGTTTCGATGACGATTTGTATCTTGGTACGGCTCAGTGAATGGTGTGGGGTTTTCGAAGCATTAGCAAACCGTTAAGTAAATTTTAATTCATTAACACCAAAGAATATGAATTTGAATCCAAAATTAATTGAATTAAACAAATTGTTGGCGGAAATAATTTGAAGAGGCAGGAAAATTACAACGACTTTGACTACAAATTTTTAATAAGATTTAGTAGTAGAAGTAGAAATGAAGGTGGAAATTAAATTTACAAACACAAAATATGGTGACGATTTACAACAAGAATATAAGCACTGGTGCTTTTTTATATTTATATTTGGATGATTTAAACTGTCGGTCAATAAAAAATTGATACATCTAAGACTTCTATATAATGTTATACGATACCGCTTGGGGTTTACATAATTTAAATATTAAATTTTAACGCCACGAATTCTTTTTTATTTCGTTGCTAAACTGCGCTCTCCCCCTCCAAATCATATTGTTACATTTGACACAATCGATTGATTTTTATATGATATTTTTTGCTTGTTGATTTCATTCAGACGTATCGCGAAAGCACAAAAGACAAAACATAATAACATTGACATTTTCCCGCACCCCGGATGTACGTATATATGTATATGTATGTACGTATTTATCCAAAAACCGAATTGAAATGCAATATTTAAGCGTTTACAAGAAAAATTCAATAATAATTTTACAACCCTTTTGAGCGAAATGTTATAATCATTTTGTGATTGAATATTTCCCCCACAATTCATGTACATATACCAGCCATACAAACGTATTGATACATTACGAGGCGACATTTTCATGTACGTAGGTATAAGGAAAATATATGTTCGCTTCCAAGATAGCAAATTCAAATAAAATTTCATTTTCATTTTCCATATATACTGGGAGCGAATATTGAATCTTATGTGATGTCTTTGTATACGTCATGCATGTGTGTGTGTGTGTGTGCATCAAGAACATAATAATAAAGAAATTGATTTTTATGTCAAAAAAACGGAAAATTTGGTAATATTTTTGTTGTTGTCGTTATGAAAATGTGTAACATTCGTATGTATGTATAAATATATGATACATTGTTTATAAATGTCAATAATCTATCAAAATAACGTTTCTGTAACGAAAATATAAACCATTTTCCAGCATTTATTCATTTTACCTTTTTTGTAAAAGAATTCGTTTCTTGGTATTACGTATACGAAACAGCAGGAACATAAAAAGTGTTAACTGATTGATTTTCGTTCCTTTGATCTGGTTGCAGGAATGAGACTTAGAATTTATTGAATGAATTTTAAAAGCTTTTCTGTGAGATTTTTTAACTGTGTACATAAGGTTCTGGAAAATTAATAAAATTTTTGATTTAATAAAAAATAAATGTATACATAAGTCGTAGTTAAGTTGAAAATGTTTTGGCAACTTCCTCCGCCGCCCTTCCCTCCCTACACACACACTCCAAATATTACAAGAATATAATTGGGACATTTTTCACAGAAGCCCATAACAATACATTGCGAAATAAAAAACTCATAATTCATAAAATAGGTAAAGGGCGATTTTTAATTTACTATAGTGCTTTCTGTGTATACACAGATACACGTGTGTCAGACAATTCCCCATTTTATCATTACAATTGTGTACTCTTATAGCTGCTATATGTGTGTATTTGTAGGTACAGGAAAAATTGGGAAACTCAAGAATTATATAATAAAAGTTAAAATTAAAAAAAAATATTTCCATTTCATTATAAAATTTAAATTACAAAAAAAAAATGTAATCTCTTGAAATCTCCATCCCATCGTACATACTTACATACATACTACACACAAGAGGCACAGCAACAACAAGAGGACAGAAAAAAAAACAATAATCATAATCGTAAAGTACTAAGCAAAATTTTTACATACATAAGGAAAAATGTAAAGCAGAACACACACACACACACACACAAAACGCCAACTAATTAAATATTGCTTTAAAAAAGTTTAAAATTAAAAACAAAAAAATCGAAATTGGAGCAAACAGCAATAAACTTTGTTCTATTAAATAATAATTTAACCATTTTGTTCCGTTTTCTTCCCTCAGCCGCATACGTATGAGTATATAGCTTTGGCAGTACCTTTTTTCTCGGAAGAACCAACAACAATAAAAGTAATTTTTTTTTTTGTTATTGCTACAAACAACAATAATGAGATATTCATGAACCGTAAAGTAAAAATATTAAAATAAAAATAAATTTCATATTCCAATTTTTCGTAAAAAATTTATAGTTCCTTTATATAAAGTTGTTCCTTTTGTTGTAATGCAACAATGATAGGGAAATTTGTATTTAGTGTTGTTGGTGTGGTTTACTCGTTATGAAATATATGTATAATACACAGTACTAGAAATAAATATACACGCAGTTACGCGTGTCAAAACTCTTGTTGCACCCTTTAATAACACTTTGAAGTCTTGTCCTTTTTATTTTCCACTAACTCTATCCCTTATATAACTCAACTATTGCTCTTCGCATTTCATTTCGTATTTATACCAAAAAATTTTGTATGTGGTAGTTTCTCTACCAGAATAGAGATGTCACCACAATCGTAACACTTGCTAATCTTTGTGGTTTATCCCGTTTGATTGTTTTTCAGTCTCTCCGTCTTGGCTAAAACTCGCTGTTCATAGTATATAATTGGAAAAGTCAACATTCATCTAAAAAAAACGGGGCGTTTCTTGAAAATAAAAAAGGCGGTTAGATTTGTAAATAAATTTTAAAAAAATTAGAAAATGTTCCACATAAAAACAATATTTAATTTGAGATCGCCCAAATTTCAAGTGTATGAAGTTATCCCAGAATTCCATCGCAGAAAAATTAAAAATGTTCATCAGGCAATACTATTATCATCCCATCCCAGGATTTTAAAATTCACCTCAAAATTAAATATCATCATTTTTAAAATTTGCAAACGACGTGTTAGCTTATATGTTCTTGTCGTTAGCAGTAATTGGCACAATAGGCTAAGAAATTCATAATATGAATATGGCCCCGTATTAGAAATTAAGAGTTTAACTACTGGTTCTGGAGAACCATGATTGCCGGAAAAAGTTTCCTTTGTTTTAGACTTGACATGATGTCCACTTGATAGTGATAAATCGTTGGACACCAGTCATCACGTCAAGTCGAAAACAAAGAAAATTTGTTCCGGTACTCATGGTTCTCGAGAACCATTAATTAAAATCCGTATTTCTAATCCGTCTTTCAGTAGTTAAACTCTTAATTCTAATACGGGGCCATATTCATATGAATTTCTGAGCCAATTGTGCCAATTAATTCTTACGACAAGAACATATAAGCTAACACGTCGTTTGAAAATCTTTAAAATGATGATATTAAATTTTGAGGTGATTTTTAAAATCCTGGGATGGGATGAGAATAATATTGCCTGATGAACATTTTTAATTTTTCTGGGATGGAATTCCGGGGTAACTTCACGCACTGCAAATTTCAGCTAGGTTTCCGAAGAATCATATATATATATATATATATATATATATATATATATATATATATATATATATATATATATATATATATATATATATGTGAGGTTTGAATCAATGATAATACCCTCTTTATGTTTTTATCAATGAGAATACCACGCAAGTAAAAACAGGCATTCCTGGTATTTTTTGTATACAGAAAAGGACAGTTTAAAAAAATAAAAAAATACTTAAACCTTTACAAACATCTGCCTTGTATTCAGGGATGGGAGTTTACGCGTCATCTATTATTTTCTACCAACCCGTAGACAACGTCAACAACGTCGACAATGTAGACAAGTGATTTTGTGAAGTAGTCCTAAACTAAGTTGACCAGTGGTCTAATTCTGTAAAAACAAGATAATGTGAAAACACGAAACATTGAAAAAGTTTACACAAAAAAAATTTACACAATTTCTATCTTATTTAGGTTAAATGGTATTCTATAAAACAAAGTAGTCAGCGTGCAAATTTTTTCTTGCTGAATAATTTTATCGTGTCTAAAACCACTTTGACGTTTCGTTAGTGTTTCGTTTCATAATATAATATAAAGATTAACAAGGACAAACATGGGTTTTTTTGTTCGGCATTAGCCCGCCTTCTTCGTGAAATTTTAGTTTTAAATTTTAAATGTTTAACCGTGAAAACGAACTACACAAGATAAATTGTTTGTGTAATTTATTGACGTTTAATATCTTAGGCATTTTTTAATTTATCTTGGTGTAAAGTTATAGAATACCATTTTGGTATGAAAACGTGTAAAGTACTCGTTTTCGCGTTTTCACGTTATCTTATTCGTTATAGAATTAGGCTACAGGTTGTTAAATTTCTTAGTTAACCCCTATAAAATTCGGTTAAAGTTAGAAATCTTTTATTAAAAGGTGGAAAATTGGAAAAATAATAATTATTTATTTATATTTCTTCAACGCAAGCCAATTAAAACACACATATTTTTGACATTTATCTGAAGTGAAGACGATCAATCGAACGCCCAATTCTCTTGAGAAGCTTAATTACCTGAATATTAACTCAATTATTGGAAGAATTGCTCAACTATGATCAGTTATTTCATTTCAATCGAAAGTGCCTATAATAATTATATAATTGAGCAATAATTGAGCGATAATTGAGCAATTTAGCAAATATGATATTTTGAGCTTTCCAATTAATAGAACATAAGAAAGGAATTTTGTTAACAAGTTGCACTATAATCAGAAAGCTTTTATTGTATTGACATGAACGGTGTTGCTAAACAACTATGAAAACAACAAACCTAATAGAAGGATTATTGAGCATTTTACTGTACTCACTTGGATATTTTCTTTAGAAAATTATAACTGTTATTATAAATAACGTTCCTTTCAGTAAAATTACTAAAACTTCAGTCAGATTTAATTATTTAAATTAAGCTTTTCAGGTACTACTACAAAATAATAAGAAAAATAATCTGAGAGTTTTCAGTAAAAAATCGAAAAATTAAAAGATTTTATAATATTTTATAAATAGTAAAAAGCTTCTAAAGATACAGAATTATATAATTGGAAACTAGCTGCACAGAAATACTTTAAACATTCAGGAGCGTCAGGTCTAAAAAAATTTCTTTTGAAAAATCATTAAATTTGCCCAACTATATAATAGCGTTATAAAACGGTATAACTAAAGCTCACTGAAATCGAAAATATAGCACTACTGATAAAAATCTTTACAAGAAGGTTAGGTTAGGTAAGGTTAGGTAAGAGTGGCCGCCCTAGAAGACTAGCATATAGACACATAGTTGGTCCGTAGCTATACCACATTTGAGCTGCCTCCTCTTCACTCATTAAACCATCCTGAGCTTACCAAGAAGAGTTTAAAGGACCGGACCCCGATCCTACTAAGATCCGTGAGATCGTTCAATGGGAAATTTCCCATAAATTTTGTTCTGCTGTACGCTAGACTAGGACAGGTGCAGAGTACAAGAAAGTTAACACTTCCGTTAAAAATAATCCAGGGATCTCTGTCTATGACCGCGCCATAAAATTTAATACATCCCGCTCTATGGTAAGAAGAATTCGAGTTCTGTAACCAAAACTTGTTCACTAAAAACATACCAGGCTGCTGTATTCTTTATAGGTGGTTGAATTTTGTCCAGGATCCTAAATTTTTTTACATAAGTTAGTGAGAATATAATGTTTCCTAAATCTAATAATTTGACCGATTTTGTGACTATTTCCTGCTAAACTATTGCTTTTGGCTATAGGTCTACCAAATAAATATTTTTATTAATTTTCTTGGGAGAATGCTGGAATTCCAACACCAATTTTTTGGGGAAAACCCTGGGTATAAACTATCCGGAAAATATTTCATTTTTGGAAGTTGGGATTAGAGAGTTTAGGACAACCAAGTTTGGTATGACCTCATATATATGTCAAATAAAAGATTTTTTTCTGAAACTCCTAGGAAGGTAACACCATAATGTCGTATATACTAAGATCTATAATCCCATTTTTCTTGGGAAAATTCTCAGACAAGATGTCATTGGGTCTAAGCTATCCGATGTATACGTCGTTATTATATGAGGTCATACCAAACATGGTAGTTCTTAACATTCTATTCCCCTATCTTTTCCAATATTGCACGATACGTTACATCAGGACATTCTGGAAATGGTTTTTATTGCTTTTAAGAACAGGTTTAGAACAAATTTCAAATACGTGTCAAATTATTATTTATTATACGGTTCAACTGAATCGGTGATCCCTAACAGCCTCGCATCCACTAACAATCAGATACGCTTAAGCGGAGCTATACGAAAGTTAATAGCAAGTGTTTTGATCAATTACCTGTGATTTGAATGCATCGTCTTAAGTAAACGGAAACCAATTGCCGATAATTTTAGACCACTCTTTTAATCCATTATCAGTAACCACCGTGAAATCGATCAAATCTAGATGTTGAAGCAGCAGGCTTCTATTTGTAATTTCAATATACCAAAATATCTTCGGTTGTTGACGTTGTCTTACTAGTCGACGTTGATAAAAAATATTGCCAAGTAATCAACGTAATATTCTACGTGTCGACAATTGCGTAGATTACATGGCGTAATCTACTTCACCTATCCCTGCTTGTAGAGCCACGAGTAGACCTTGGCACTCAAGATAGGTTGTATGAAGTTACTTAAAATGTTTACGAATTCCAGAAAATGTCAATTTACTTGGGTCTCAACTCGCATCCCTCTCTTGTTTTTATTCCAAGCTCGTAGGCTGCCAACTATTTTCAGGACTATAAAATGGAAATTGCTTCAAATAACAAAATATCTCTGAATACCTATGCTCTCCGAATGTGCAAAAACTTTAATAAAAGTTCAACTAAGTCCAAAAAATTTCCTTTTCTGGGTTTCCAATACGGACATTGCAATTCTAGAAAATTTACTAGGTTTCTCAAAATATCTGGCAGCCAAAATTTTGGACAGGTACTGAGAAAAAAATCTGAAGACTCACGAAACTTACTGAAAGCTTTATCGTTTATCGATTGCAACAAATATTTCATCCATTTATCACTCGACAACAATCTCAGATATTGTGGAGCCGTACTATACAATTCGCCTACTATTTTCGACCGCTATCGTTTTGCAATAGTAAACAAAGGATGTAACTGGTGAACAATAGAAAATTTGTAATAATATTTTCCATTTTCATCCTTTGGTCACTATTATAAAAGGATGGCCTCTGGTTTCTCAAGTTACGTTTTGACGCTCCCCCTTTAAACCCCACTATAAACACGACTGTTCGTTTTCCCTTTTTCAACCATTTTGCTGGTTTGCAGTTTCGAATTGAAATTTAATCATCGCGAGAGATACTGTGTTTTGTTCAATCTCATGAACCACCGATTGCATCCTCCCCACCTCGCCAGCAGTACATACCACTTTATATCTCTTGAATCATTCCCAAATTTGGCCGCTTCCATTATAAGGGTAATCGTTGTTTTAATACATTTTTCTGCCCGGCACTCGACAATCCAATGAGTGTTGTTACTTGTGTGAGTTATTTTACTTTGTTCATGAAACGCTGAAAGGAACCCGTTCGCATGCTCATCAGCTTTATCCATATTATATTGCTAGACTAACGCAAGTATATATATGGTTGTTTGAATATGAACTCGATCGATATTTAATAATTGCTCGCCATATGTAATTATATGGGAGAGCCACTACAGTGTATTTTGTTCTGAGAAAATTACGTGAAAGGTTTTTGAACTGAACGGTAGCAAGAACCACTGAGACATCTCCAACGAAAATTCCTTTATAAATAGGCGACGGGTTTGTTGTTTCCGCTATGGTTGTCATAAGGATTTTGGGTAGAATTAGATTTCCATCGTTTTTTTTTGGACGCGAAACTAACCCGTACACTTCTTGGTCGCTTAGCCAAAACGGAATTGGTAATAACTCAACTTTCATCTGTTAATTGAAGAACGGGTGTATGATTTTGAAGGATGAGTGCGTAACAGATTACGACCTAAATTTCGTGACTTTTTCTAAAATTACAGTTCTCTACATTAATATGAGTGGAATACACAATGTCAACATATTACAAATGTTTTCAAAATCATTGTTTTTAATAAAATTGCTTCTGACCCCTTGCGGGTTAGCGCAATTATTTGAAATAAATTATATATCTTCTAATTCATTTGAAGTAACTACAATTATCAAAGTCAGCAAAGTGAAATCCTAAAAGTTCTTCCAAAAATAAAAAAATGAGAAAATGAGTGCACTTCCATTAGAGTACAGCATTTTATGCAATTTATTAAAGCAACATAAGTTGGCCTTGTTGAAAACTTTAGACGAGGTTGTAAAGGTAACTTATGGTCGAATTGGTTTAAGTCCAATTGCAAGCTTTATTCGATAGAAAATCCATACACATATCAATTATATATACCACCCGATTCTCTATTTAAATGAAAGACTATAAAGATACAAATGCCCATGTTACTTATAACGCATGGACGAACTAAGTCTAAATATCTAAATGTCCCGTGGTGATTAAAGTAGCAAAACAAAAAATTAATATCATTCAAATTTACTGTACGCAATATTTGCACTTTATTTTGCGTCTACGTTAATTGACTGAACCACTTGGTTGGAAAATTTCCACAGGACAAATTCCATTCCATTGGAATTTTATTTGCTATTTTGTATCTCGTTGGACTGGAATTTTATGTTGGAGCTTTTTTTGTAGTATTGTCAGATTGTTCATTTTCTGAGTTGAAAAATTCAAGAATATCATTGATTACTGTCAACTAGAAAAATAAAATATTTTGTAAATTTTATTTGAAAAAACAGGGCTGTTCAGAAATGTTACATAATTATTTTTAGTTCGTCTTAATGTTGTTTTATAATAAATTTATTTATGATAAAAATGTACAATTTATTGTTGGTTCCTTTTCATATTTCCTTCTGCAAGATCATGATTCTTGGACAGCAAATCCAACAATTGTTGTTGTTGATATTTATTTGTTACTTTCAACATAAATTTTTGTTAACAAAATGGCTGTATTACCACCCTACTAAGATTAAAAACGATTAATAAAATTTTAACTAAATCAACCGAATTTAAATTTTGCAAACACAAACTTCTTGTTGAGTTTATTATACCTGAGTCATTTATCCAAAAATAATACTGTTGACCGATCACCTTTCATTTTCAACGAAAAACCCCAACATTTAAAAAAATTATGCGATGAGCCTATCAAAATTTGTAATAAAAGAACTAAAGCCAATACGTCCATTGCTTAATGGCTAATTCATCGAGAAAAATTTGCAAGCTTTCGATTTTAGGAATTTTGTCATCTCTTTTTACTCCGACTAATTTTTATGTTTGAAAAAAATTGAAAGGGATAAAAAGATTGATTAATTTACTATGACCCAATAACCGTCTATTGGCGGCAAATTTTTATTGTACGTTAAAGTTTAAAACAAATTCCTCTGGATTATTTTTAACTGTCTCATGAGCGCTGGTGATCTATTATTATTGTCACTTTGACTTATAATCAAAATTGACTTTAGTAGCCTTCAATTAAGGACTGTTTAAAATGAGTTTTACACGATACAAGCAAACCATATATTTCTCACACAAAATGAATTTTCAAAAAAATTTCACCAAAATTTTCTAACGGGAATTTTTTTTTGTACAAAAACAGTAAAAAATTCCAACAAAATTAATTTCGGAGTTACCTTTCCTTCCGATGGGATTTTTCCAACGAAAGGAAATACAGAATAGCAAATTTCCAACGGAACTTTGTTTCTAGGAAACGAGTTAAAGGATAGGCATTTTTTATATTTACCAATTAAAATTGTTATTTGTTTAACATTATCAGCATTGTCACATATAATGTATTTATCGTTGTTCCCATGACTGTATATACACGAAAGTTGAAAATTTTTCTCAATTTTTTTTTTGTCTTTAGCAATGTGTACGTGTAATTTCGCATACTTGATTCATTGAATGTCCAAAAATACAAAAGTAAATTTGTATTCGGGGAGCAATTAACCTTGACACATCGTTAAAATAAATCATAGAATTTTATTCGTGTTGTACATAACTATGGTTAAAAAAAATTTATGAAAAATATGAAAAATTTTCACGCTTGAACTATACATAAAAAAATGTAACGGAAAAATAAGAAAGCAAGTATAAAAATACAAAAAAACGTGCAATATATTTTATCGTTTTGGGAAATCAGATAATAATAAAATGATACCCTCCACACACAAAAAAAAAAAACAAAGTGTCTATTATTTTTCATACAAAAAAAAAGTATTTCTGGTTTATCATCGTTTCCATTTCTACTTTCACCCACTTTTCCCCTCGTCCCCAATAAATACGAAAACTGTGTACAACATATCTACTCCGCATATAATAATGTATAAAGAATATTTTCATCTACTTCCCCAAAAATGTACATAAGGCAAAGTCGAACATCCACAAAAATATATATTTTGTTTGGTGGAAAAGATTTTTTTTTATTATTTTCCTATTGTTTATCGTCGGTTTATCGTTTAAGATGCGGGGAAAAATAAATTTTAAGTTTATATATTTTATTTTTTTTTTACAATAAAAATGAATTTTATTTGATTTACGTAATTTGGATGATTTATTGGAAAAATTGTATATAATTTAAGCTATTTATTTGGAAATACATAATATAAAAATATTGCGTTTGAATGAAAATCTGATTTCCACATTTTTCCCCGATTATTTATTTGTTTTTTTACTCCCGAAATGCGGATAAATATGTGTGGATTTATTGAATTCGTAATTTGTTGCGCGTTCCTATAATCTGTATATATGCGAAAATGTTATTTCATCTGGTGCGAATATATTTTTCAAGGACAAAACAAATATTTTTGAAAGGCAATATTGAGGTAGAGTATGCAAGTGAAATGTGCCAAAATATTTTGAAATTATTTAAGATATAATATTTTGATTAAAGCATGACAGACTGTGAGGGACATCACCCAAACACTGCCCAAAAACGATTCCAAAGTAAAGAATATTATCATCATTATAAAACGCGTTGTTGTACCTCAAACATTATGTTTATAGTTTAGTTGGAACCTGAACCAACAAAAACAAAACACATACAAACCCGAAATAAAAATAAAAAAATAGTGAAAACATTGTATGCATACTAACACTACGTATTGTAGACGAGGACATTCATCGAGCTCTAGAAACGTTTGGAGATGGATGCGATTCCAATGGCATTATCGCATTATCTATTGAGTGATCTCTTTGTGATCACTATTCGATCAATTATTAAAATGAGCAGAGCTTACTCAAATATGAAAAATATTTAAAGCGACATCAATTTTTAAAACTGGAGCAAAAAAATATTTTTCATGTCATAGAGGTATAACATTAATGTCTTCAATACCTAAGATATTTGAACTGGTATACTAAGCAACTCATTCAAAAAATTATTTCCACGATGTGTTTCAAACTACTAGCTGAACTTTATTGAGTTTACCAGCAACACAGACTTTCCCAAAGCCTTTTATTCTTTCCCGCATTCAATATATTGAATTAGGAAATAAAAGATCGAAATTAATACAAGCCACCGCCAGTGTACTACAAGGTTCTCATGTTGGCGTTTGCATGTTTCTAATTTTTACCAAAGGGACTGTTTTCTCTAATCATAGAAAAGTGAATTCTGTTATACACAATTTCAAATTATCGGCCTACTTTTACAAAAATATTCGAAGTCTTGGAGGACTTAGGGGTCCCACCTTGAATATGCCGTCAGCATCCGGTGCCCTTTCACGATGAACATATCCACAGCATTGAGAATATCAGTAAATTTTACAAAAAAATTAAATAACGTTACCTAATTTTAGTTAATCTTGCCAAGCACACGCATAGTAAAACACACGAAAAATATTCTAGCAGTATTGCAAGACAATTTTTTGTGTGTTTTACTATGCGAGTGCTAGAAAGGTTGATGAAAATTTGGTGCCGAGATTTTTATTTTTATTATTTAAAGATTGTAAATACAATTATTTATAAAAAATATAAAATCGTGATATCAAATGACCTTGCCAAGCACCCACATAATAAAACACACAAATTTTTGTCAAACACTGATTCCGCCTATTTTTCGTGTGTTTTACTATGAGATTGCTTGGAAAGGTTAAAATATGGTGTCGAGAAATTTTATTAGTACTACACTCTGGTTTAAAACTGAAGAGGGGCTATTGAAGAGTCACCTAGCAATGACGAAACATAAACAAACTCGTATCGCCAAATTTTATTGAACTAAACACATCGCGTATAAAAAAGTACTGGTCAGCAAAGTTTTAGAAGTTGCACAAGCTTTTGAAAAGTATATGGCACGTGTAGCACATTTTATACAATTTTATGTTTTATAGAACTCCGATTACCATAATTTAAAAACAATAATAAGTTTAGGCCTATAGGCAATAAGATAAAAAATTTAGAATAATTTTTTTTTTAAAGACGATATCCGCATTCCAACTGGTGATTCTTGCTGTGGAATAATTAAGTTTTGCACGAAGTAACGATAGACGAAATAATTATACCAGCACTTTATATCGACTAAACCAACAAGTGTATAAAATTTTAAAGTTGTGCATATCACATCTGAACACATGCAATAAGAACTCAACAAGATGATATATTGCCAACAGTTGGCGGGCAAGATGGGTCTATCTCATTAAAAAGGAAAGATTGAATAATCTCTTTAACTATGCGTGCATAAATATTCAGAAACATTATATAGAAGATTTTAACTATTTAGTTTGTAATAAGTTTTTAATTTACCGGCAGTTTACCGATTAATCGGGTTTCAAACCAATTGATTACCGTTTACCGGAAAATCAAAATTTCAGGAAATTTGCGGTCCATATATTTTACATTAATGGAATGGTATTCGGTTATGGAGTTTTGCTTGCACTTCCAACATAATTTAACTGCTACGAATGCTGTCAAAGATAGGGCGGAAAAGCGCATTGGCATATGGGCGAATACAAGGGAGGGGTAAAGGTGGTTTTTAATTTTTTCAACCCTGTTGGAAATAACCATATAGGCAATTTGGGTTTAGCACAATTTTTAAAGTAAAATTAATTAACTTCGGCGAAATATAGGATATAACATTTTTCGCCCATAAATATCTCAGTTGTAAAATCTCCAACCACCTCTAAATGAACGGAATTTGTGCTTGAGCAAATACTGACCACGTCCGTGCCTTAGATAGATTTGGAAGGGCCCCGTCACATCCGAACCTATTTTTAAAAATGAGCGAATCAATTTAACTCTCTCTTTAGGCAGGGTGTCCATTATTTTACATTCGGTCGACAACAGACATGTACATTGATTTTGTGATATTTGAGGACTCTAATCCTTTTGATCAGATTTGCGGTAGACAAGATTATTGGATGAAGTGAGTCATAGAGTGCAACTGCCTTTTCAATTGACTTCAAAAGACTTACTTTTGAACAAAAGTGAAATTTTTAATGAAGTATCAGATTTCTGGCGTCGACCAAAGAGCAAAATAATGGCAGTGGAGATATTTTAACATATGGCGAATCAGTTCAAAACCTCATTATTATAAATAAATATACAAATTAAGAGATGATCGACTTACAGTAAATAAACCAAAGAAACATCATATTTCTGAAGCAAATATTACCGTTTAAGGATACCTAAAAATTTGTATAGAACATAACAGCAAACAGCATATATCTTCCTTCCAGCTTAATAGTGGACTTCATTACAATCTTAGAATAATCGGGCCAGGCAGTTCCTGTATTTTACACTGGGTAATTTACACGTGAAATATGCATTGTTTACATCGACACTTTTCCAAAATGTAAAAAATCCAAATTTACTGCGCTATTATTTGTTTTATAACAAACATACAAATTTTGTAGAAGTCAACTTATTTCTTATTTCTGGTGACGTCATCGTGGTATGTTGGCTCAACATAAATCGGGCCAGTGTGGTCGCCAAATCATCTGTTGATTTCAATTCCTTTAAGAAATCTTTAACTGTACGTACCATCTGCTAGGCCTGGCCGTTCGATGATGGGCAGAAAGGCGTGACGTAAAACGCTCTGAACTCGTTCGACATGTGGTGTGCTATTATCCGATACGGTGAGATCTGGAAGCTGTCGAATCGCACACTGTAACAATGTTGTTTTTACGTTGCTAACCTCCAACCATTTGGAACATGAATCAACAACAATAAAGAAAATATGACTTTGGAAAAGGACTAACAAAATCACCAGAAAGTTTTACCTTCCCATAGGCGGATTGATGCATGAGAAACTTCCGATCGCATTTCCTCAAACGGAAGACACGATTTTAGTTTACTCTGTTTGCGATGGGTCCACTTGAATTGTGCGGGACTTTTACGTTGTAATATCGTTGCGCCACCATACGTAACAAATGAGATAGCCTTAAGAATGATATGGCTTGCCCCGCGAACAGAATGATGGTCCTATTTTCCCAAAGTAGATAGTATTGTAAAAATCTAAAGTGTTTGGCCACTTTGGACAAATCGGCATTTTCGACGTCATTCTTGATATTTTGTTCGCATCAACAACTGATAATGAATCATCTTCCAACACTGGAATGTCTTCGGTTTGCTCCCCTACCGGTGTTTTTAGCAGTAGGCGACTAAGGAAATTAACATCAGCCATTTTTGACCCTAAACGGTTAATTATATCCTAGTCACAGGCGTTAAGGAAAATGCATCGTCTCAACATCTGTGTTGACATCAACTATTGGAATTTGTTTATTGTGGTTGAATAAGCCTAATAACGGGCGATGATCCGTGACGATGGTCAAATCTCTTCCGTATACGAACTCATGATTTTTTAATACTCCGGTGGCGCGAGAACTTCATTGAAACGAATGGCAAGTTTCTGCTCATCTGATCCAGTAATCGCGGAAACTCCTCTCAATCAATTTTAGATGATATTCAGAAAATTTCCATATGCGGACGACTCTGTAAAAACTTGGCGAATACTTTACCTCATGCGAGTGACGTTAATAGAGTGCTGATGGTGAGGATTTAAAAACAATGAGGTTTTGAAAGCTTTATTCTGAGTGGACTTGTAGTCAAGTCACCACAGATCCTGATTGAACCGTAACTCCTATGCACGCGGGCATGATTTGAGTAGCTTAGTCGGAATACTCCACTGGCACTAGAATTCCTTGTTCAATGAGTCAAACGTGCTGTGCTTCCACTAGTTCCTTTGTAGCCGGAAAAATGCGGCGTGGAGATCATCTAACTGGATGAACCGTATCGTAAATTTGTAGGAATACGAGTTGACCTCGGAATTGACCCAACTCAAAAGTTGGTTGTCTTATTGATGATGCCTTGATGAGATTTAAACCGTGTAGACAGATTCCGAGCGGTGCAAATTCATTACAGCCAAGTGCATTTGTTCGTTGACGCTTCACAACCACAAGGGAAAGATATTCGATTTCTGCGCTATTAAAGATAACATCGACGTCAACGAATCCTTTGCTCGGTATTTCGTTGCGCGGGAGATCGACCAATTGCAAATTACAGGCGTGAATTTCTGGTGGCGATGATAGATATATTGATTCAAATGTTCGAGTTGAAATAATTGAGTATAATTGGATCCAAAATTGATCACGAATTCACATTGGTTTTGATTAATTTCAATCTTCGTATTTTTTTTTAGGTTCAACTAGAGGAAGAATGAGTAACGATTTCGTACGGTCCGCGAGCCACCGTTGCCTCGTTTTGCTAAAGTTGATGGTTTTGTAGACTTTTTACTCAATTTTAACACGTGAGGTATTATGGCAT
Organism: Tipula unca; assembly: GCA_951394425.1. Lineage (NCBI taxonomy): Eukaryota > Metazoa > Arthropoda > Insecta > Diptera > Tipulidae > Tipula > Tipula unca. Next base: position 23,224,620 of record OX596381.1, on the reverse strand, counting down.
ATGGGCAAAATGATCTTTCGTGACTACGCCGCATCTATTATACTGCAGATGTTGGTGATTTGGAATATTACTGTGCCGCTTTGGTTGTGAAAACTGTTTCAATGATTTTGGCTGGTGTTAGTTGATTCATTCTATTTTAGTTTTTGATACTGCTTCCGCGGAACCTGACTGGTCAATTACTTTCTGCAAGGTCAGTGTGTTATCAGCAAGAAGTGACCTCTGTAATCTTCCGTCACCCAATCGAAAAACTTATCGATCTCTCCACAAGCGGTCCAATAAAATTCGAAAATTACAATCGATGGATTGCTGTTGTTGAACACCAGTTTTTCGCAGATAGAGTTAAAACCCAATTAAAAATTTATTTTTGAGGTAACTGCATTTTCAAGGAAAATGTCCAAAATACGAAAAATATTTTATTTATTTAATTAGACTCTTGAATTAGAAATTATTTAGACATTTTTAACCGCCGCGAGAACGTTCAATTTACAATCAATTATATGAATTTCATCAAAATAAAAGTTTGCTCAAAATTCAGGCGGGCACAACTGTACCAAACCAGTAAATTTAAACGATAGAAATTCCATTGTCAATCTCATCATCCGCGCACAGTAAAAAGAAATCCATTTTATTTTACGCCACACGACCGACCGATGTATAATGAAATAATGAAATCTCAAAAGTCAGATAAATAAGATTAATTTACCACCATCTATATGCTTTCTCGCTCTCTTACTATATACACATACATTATGTAATTCAATGTATTTCATTTAACTCCATTAAAATTGTATCCTCTTGTGACTTATCAATAATCTCCCTTAATAAAACCCTGTAGCGTTTTTAGATGTAATATCGTTAAGAATGTACGGAGCGACAAAAAACAAAAGCAACGAAAAAATATCCAAAAAAAATGTTTTCCCAACCGAACCAACAAACAAACGAACGAAAGAAAAGAAAATGTCATGATAATAATAGCTTCTCATATCTCATTAGCGGATTTTCCGACTAAACAGCAACACACACACACATATACATATATACATAGTATAGCGTACAAAAAATTTCCAAGAATTTTTCTATGATTTTCCTATGCGTATATCAAAGTTAATTCGGTTTTTCCACTCTGATTGTCACACAACGTTGTTAGGCTATTTTAACGCCTTCATCGCACAATATCTGGTATACACGCAAACACACTCTGCTACATGCTATATACATACGCGCATAAACACATAGATTTTATTGAATGCCAGAGAATTTTGTACATGAAAGGTGATTATTGAGTATAGATTGAATGTAATAAATTATGTTCAACCAAGGTTCGCCAGAAAAAGTTTAATTTTTATGCAAATTTTTTTATTTTTTATTTTTTTTGTTCTTGTCATGATGCTGCTGTATTATATAGACACTTTCTTGTGAAAAATGGACAAATTGAAATAAAATAATCTTCGAATATATATAAAATAATCAATTTAATGGAAATTTATTTTATTTTTGGAAGAATCTTTACAAGCTCGCACCTGAGACATAAAATATTATTGAATTTTCTTTCTGCTTGCTTTCGATTCGTTTATTTATATTGGAATTGAATTGAATTGAATGATTCGATAAAAAATCGTTTTTATGTTTGCGGAATGGAAAAAAACTCAAAAAGTTTTCAAGATATTTAGGTCGTTGGTAATTTCGAAACAGTATTTACAAAAAAAAAGTAAGTTTGCTGTTGACACCCAATTATTCCAATTTGTTCAGGCTGCCTGTCAAAAATATGTACTGTAAAATTGATTTTGAACAAACAACGACTATCCGTTCTAAAACTCAATTCAAGTGACTAAGGGCGGCAGTGGCAGACTCATATTTAGTTAAGGCTTCTCAAAAATAGGTTTTGTGAAAATGCCTTTTTCAACGCTGGTAATCGATAATATGCTTATTTCTCGTGTTATAAGTATATATGTCTCTGTAGCTCCTTAGAAATTTCTGTAGATATACATATGTATAAGCGTTTCTACATTTTAAATTTTATACAACGTTTTAGTGTATTATCGTGTAGTCGCTGATTCACCGAAGGCCAATCTAATGCCTCTAAAATTGTTGGTTTCCCCACCCTCTTGAAGTTACCCCAGAATTTCATCCGAGATTTTTTTTTAAAAATACCTCTGAATCGTAATAATCCATCCCAGAATTTTTCATCTACAAAAAATATACAGTTGGTACCAAAATACTCATCCCAGACTTTTTTAATATGTAACATTAATTTGGTGGAAAATAAAATCTTCTGTGCAAATCGTTTGATGTACGACTATTTGCGCTTTGTGATTAGGTTTAGGATCCTATTAGCAACCAATACGCCTGCTTTAATAATTGACCTTGTTGGCCACCACTGTGCTAGCGTTGAACTTTTTTAGACCCTTGGAATTTCCGCAATATAAATAAATGTGGCGCATTTCCCAACTTTTCAAAGTAAAGTAAAATCGAAAATAAAATCGTATGAGTTAGTAATCGCAAAGAGCCGTCCTTTTAACGACTTGCAAAGAAGAATTTATTTTCCACCAAATTAATGTTACATATTAAAATAGTCCCGGATGAGTATTTTGGTACCAACTGTATATTTTTTGGTAGACGAAAAAATCTGGAATGGATTATTTATACGCTTGTGTTGTCAGAGGTATTTCTAAAGAAACCTGTGATGAACTCCTGGGATAACTTCAAGGGGGTATTTTCCCCTACACTTATCATGTTATTGAGAATTATTCGGATTGTGCTGAATTGTGGTGATCTGGTCCTGGTCTATAATACACAAAATAGAGGAACAATAATCAACATGTGTTACTACCAATTCTTTGCACAATGTTTGTTTAGTATCAGATACTGTATCGGTATCTGTGTTAAGTATGTTAAGAACACTTTTGTTTTGACGAGAATACATTCATTTTAAAATTTTCCGCAATTATTTGGACTTATTCTGATTCCCCAATATACTATTTTTAATGCTCAGTGCATTTTCCCTTCTTATTATTTGTTTGCATTTGTTCCGATCTCATCTTTATTTGTTATTACAGCTTTCAAATGGCTTTCGTTTCTCTTAAGCTTTAATTCTTCAGAAAATATCATTTGGGTTGATCTATAAGTTTGATAACTTCTATTTCTGTTTACATGATGTACTCCCATATTTGTTTAAAATTTTTTGGCCATAAACCGTATGAATGTTGTTACATTGTTTTAAGCCCTTGTTGTGCGCAACCGAAGTTTTGATAATACTGTAGTCACTGATTTTTCTACTTTGAAGTACCCGTACACTGATTGATAAATCATTAGTAAGCATTAAATCAATCAAAGATCTACTAATTCGGTTGTATTCCTCAACGATGTGGTTTAATTAAATATTTTCCATCACTTTCATACATTTTGTAGCATAAAATGATGTTTTCTTCAAATTTATGTTAAAATCTCCGCAATATCTATTATACGTCATCCAACCAATACTCCAATTTATCCAAGAAATTTGCTTCCGGTACTTGAAGCAATTTATATACCACGCGATATATCCGAGGGTGAAATCCATTTGTAATCGTTTAACCGCTAAAAACCAGATTCGTTCTATTTCTTCATTTGAGAGTATTGTAAATCCAACATCATACTGAATAGACATTGCCATCCCTCCTGTATGTCTTGAATCAAAATCTCGTTGCACTAAAGAGTTATGGTTATCAATTTCAAGCACCGTATCATACATCGACTCTAAAATTCTGGTTTCTGAAATAAAAAATATGCGTCAGCGATAACAACGAGGAGAACATCTTCTATATGTATATAGAACGAGAAATAACCAAACCAGCGCGCTAGGCTTACCTGTAAAGTTCCGAGTGATGTCTTGAATGAACTTAGTGTGGATGAATACATTAACGCCGTAAGGGACCACCAGTTGAAGCTTCAATTTAGGATGACAGCAAAAAGGAAAAGCATGAACGAGGTCTTAGGATCGGCATTAGAGTACGAAGTAGTTAGAGCCAGCCTAATCTCCGATTCTGTTAAACTGCAAAAGCTCGAGGTAGCGAAACTAATGATAGAAGCAAAGTTAAGAACAACAGGCGTTTAGTAGATTTCGCTCTCAGTCTAGATGTTTTAGATGTTAACAACATGGGCACTATATGAGAGAGTGTATGCTACCAGCTGCTAGGAAAACCGGGCAGATAGACCGTGAGATAAACAACAATGATTTAATCAGCCGCATGAAAAAGGGAGTGGGAATGTACCAAGGGTCACTGTTCGAATTGCCCAACTTTGCAAGGAATGCAACAACTTAGTTGTCAATGGCGCATTAGGAAAACAACCCCATGTATACATTCACTTTGATATGGTGCCAGTAGAGCGTATGGAAAAAATGGTTCGTTATGACTTAAAGACAGCTACTGGAGAGGCTGCAGCAGTGAGAGGAGAGTGTTTATTCCCTATTGGTTACGGTCAGAGGGATGCGGTTTGAACATCGAACCAATGTTACTGGCATTACGAAGTAATGCATCTTAGGTCGACATTTCATGTCGGCAAATGGGCAACATCAAGGATTGCGGGTTGCGAATCATCGCACGGAGCAACGAGTAGAGATACCACCGATGTCTGAAAAAGTTATCTGTGCCAGAATCAACGATGACCTTGGCGGTAGCAAGCTAGGAATAGTACAGCCATCATGAATAGAAAGATGGTCTTTTATGTGGGAGAAACCTGGTAAAACGCATGCCAAAAATACCAGTGAGATTAATCAACGTGAGTGCAACAGTAAGCGTGGTTAAGGAAGGGTATGTGATTAGTAAAGCTGAGGAGGTCAATTTCATCACAAATTGTGTACCATGAAAACAGCGTAACAAGGCAATACAGTCAGCAAGGAATAAACGGAGCATTCGATCATTATGTGAGCATCTCACGGAAACAGAGGCGATAGCGGCAGTAAAAATACTGAGGATTGGTTGACGTCTTCCGAGCTACTGGTGAAGAAAATGTTGCGCTATATGGAATAATCGATAAGCCTAGCAACCCGTGGAGCTCGCCAGTGCTGATTGTTCAAAAGAAGGACCGCTTGATGATATTTTGTGTCGACTTCCGCAAGCTAAACGTTGGAACTAAAAAGGATAGCTACCCATTGCATACGTATCGATGACACCTTGGATACGCTATCAAGAGCCAATATCTTCAGAACGCTAGATCTCAAACGTGAGTATTGGAATTTACTGCATGAAATTGCCTGTGCCTATATTCAGTAGTGCCACTTAGACTAAGCACAATGTGTTAGTTGTATATGGATGTAATCATCATATTAGGGCGCCCTTTAAAAAACCTTTAACAAATTCATCAAAGCTATCGGATTGAAGTTAAACAAGTCAAAACATTGTATGTTCAAGAACGAAGTCAACTATCTGGGCTACATTGATCGAAACAAGGAGTGCGAACTGATCCTTCTGTGGATCTCGCTTACGTAGAAGAATGTTGCACAGCTCCAAGAAATATACACGAGCTAAAGAGTTTTCTAGGACTTTCTTCTAACTATCGCCGATTTTTCGCGTATCCACGTGCAGGAGATCTTTTCATTTTGGATAACGACGGCAGTAATTCGGTAGTAGGAGCAGTGCCATCAGAAACGCAAGATAGTACAGAACGGGTATTAGCATACTACAGTCTATCCAGACCAGAAAAAAAACTATTGTGTAACCCGTACCTCGTTGGCGGAGGTGCGGATAGCGTCAAACATCTCCATAAGTACTTGTAGTTTGTACGGACAGAAATTTCTTCTACGAACAGACCATGCAGCACACCATTTCAGGTGCAGTTTAAAGAGCCTGAAATTCGTAACCATTACTATATAGGATAACCATAGGATAACCATATAGGATAACTTAGTTTTTTAAATCACTGATCTGCTCTGTGTGAAACCCAGTTGCAATTAAAGCTTCTAAAAATATGAATCGATTCCACTACTTTTGATCTGTCATACAATATATTCAGCATACACATTTCAACACTACTTTTGTAACTCACAGCGTCAACTTCGACAATTGCATTAAAATTGCATCATAGAGCAAAGAAACAATGCTAATTGGATGAAATACCGATGTGATGGTGGGATTGGTAATTTTAAGGATAAGTATCACGTTTGTTCATATTTCCAAACACTCGGAAACACACCAGTTGCCATCAAACCAAATGCTGTTCAATTTAGTACTATTCAACGCGTTAGTTAGATTTTAAAATGTTGTTTGAAATTACTAACTTTGGAGAACTTGCCGACAATTCACTACCCACTGCACTCATTTTAATTAACAATATTTGATAACAATCTCAAATGCAGTTAAATTAAACTCATCCATCGACTAAGCCACGTAATGGATATACACTAACACCTCGGTAATTTAAATATAAATTTTATTAGAAATTCTTATATACATATAAGCTAACTGATAAATTCACAATTACAACACTATAGTCAAATGTAAGTCATCATTAGTAAAAGTTCTACTCGATTAAAACAAAATTACTTCAATAGATAAAATAGAAATCAAATAAAATTACTTTATTCCAATTACAACTAATTAAAGAACTAAATTAAATTTAAAAAAAAACTAAGAAGACAACGACGACACGAACAAGCTTAAAGGAATTAAAACAAGAACGAAACGATAAATTTCTCCGCACTCTTGAGAATAACAAGATTATGTCATCCCATTTTTCTTGGTTTTATTAAATGTTAAACACTGTAGTGGCATCTTATATAATAAAGCAATGATTCTTAACCGGTGTTTCGAGGAACTCGTGTATTCCGCTATCATTTAAGGTTTTTCTTATTTAAGTCATTTCTAATTTTTATTGAAGCTGGGATGCGGATTGATCTGTTTTTGTATCAAATCCATATCATGTATATAGTTAACGCACTATCGTACTACTGCGAGAAGTCAAAAAATATACCTAACCTAATGTGCTCGTTAGAACTTCAAGCAAACAATAAATAAATCAGTGAAGGCAAGTACGTATATCTTTACTTTACAATTTTCTATTTATCTGAAGACGCCAGAAATTTCACTCAAATTTGTTAATAAAAAAAGAGCGAATTTGTTTTTACTATTCGACTTCAAACAAACCTAAACTTTTTAAAATTTATTTTGAACGTTTCGTCATTTTCAAACTATTCTCAAATTAGTTTAAATTTAAATACCACTCAAATATGATAAATGTAGTTTAATTGATTTTAAATAACTCAATTATCTATGATAATCGAATAATTCCATTATGCTACCATGCTTGATTTGACAGGTTTGACAGATTAAAGATAACAGATGCGCGATTATATCGATCAATTCCAGTAATATTTGTAAGTCAAATTTTTCTAAATTCTGATATTTATCAAAATAAATTCAGACCCTTTGAATTCAATATGTTCAAGCTTTTTGAATGATTTTGATTGGAATTTGAAATTGACTTTACCATCAATTCGCATCAAAAAAATTTATTGTAAAATGTCGTGATTCTCAAACTTCCGAAAAATTTGATCGCTCCAGGTCAAATTAGGTTTGTTTGTAATTTGTATCGCTTAAAGTTATTTATTTTTGTGTCAAATTGTCATCTATTTCACTAATATGTAATTTCACTCAAACATCTGGTTAACATTTGGTTAAACAATTTTATATTTGATTGGAGTTTGAAATCATTCAAATTCTATTTTAAATTCGCCATCGAATTCACCATTAATTCTTTGTCGGACATAAAGATATCTAAAATAAAATTTGATTATTAAATGTTGCTGTCCTGAAATTTCATTCATATTTTTCGCTGAGAACTTTCCAATTCAACTCCATTTTATAAAAATTTTAAAATTTATTTGTTTATAATACGATTCATATTCAAATAAATATTTTAAATTATAATTTTAATACTATTCAAACTGGTTTTAAACCATTTCAAATTCGACTTAATTTTTTGTCAATAATATACTGCTGGCCTCGCAATACACAGCTGTAGAAAATAGTATTTCGATCATCGCCCGCATAAGAAACACTGTGAAATACTTACATATATGTAGTACCTATTGTGAACCTCACCTTGAAATTGGAAACACTTTTGGACTGAGTAAGACTGAGTTAAAATACAATTTTCCTTTAATATGATTTTTAAAAGTATTAATAGCCGGGATAGAAGTATTATAAGCATGATTAGATTTAAAAAGTGACAAATTAAAAAAATTGGCTAAAAAGCGTCCAAGGTGTCAAATTCTCTTTATTCAGCCACATTGGAAAGTTTGGATTAAAGGAACAATCCATTTTATGATAATATTATGTAATAATTGTATAATAAATATAATAAATTGCTATCGATATAAATATTGTAAACAGAGAACTGAAGACCATTTTACCCGAATATGAATTACTAAAGTGGAACCCAATGCTATTGAACTTTCCACTATTAAAATTTCTTATTCAATGGGTGGGCCAAATTATCACGCTGATACGATTCAATCCAAACTAAATATTATTTACTCAATCCGAATTTATCTATATAGTCTGGCAAAGCGAACGTCAAAGCTTTCGAAAAAAATGTTCAAACAATGTTAGATGTAAGGCTTTAAAGTTTAAAGTTTTATTTTTTTTATCATTACTTATATTTTAAATGGTTTCACTTTTTATTTTATTTTAAAAATAAACCGTTTGTTTCCAAGAGCTAATTTTAAATTGTCCAGAAGCCTTTAATTTAAATATTCAAAAAATGTAAGTCTTAAAAAGAGCCTACTGAAACCAATAATTACCGCTAACGGATTTTTAAAAATTATAAATGAGCTTTGTAAATATTTCATCATATTGCCATATTAGTAGCTTTTAACAATTTAAAAACAATTGATGTTTGAGTTGTAAAATATTAAAAAACAATTAACTGAAAGCTTTCAAATTATTTGTATTATTATTTTGCATTGTATAGCAGCTAAAAAGCTTACCTTATAAAATAAATGAATCAGGAATAGATTTACTTAAAAGAAACTTATTTATAACTGTTATAATTTATAAAAAAGAAAATATCCCTGGAATTCGTCCATCATTGAGTGTAGTAAAAAGCTCAATCATCCTTTTATTAAATATGACGCTTTTGATAATCATTTAACAACAACTCTTATGTCAATAAAAGCTTTCTGATAAAAGACTTTTGATATTCCAATTAATTAATAAAAGCTCACTTATTAATATGATTTTTAAAAGCAATTTAATTTTAAACAAAGCTTGTAAAATGTTTGGAAATATAATGCTTCCAGCGAACATCCCTATTTTTGAAATATTCTGTTTTCAAATTTTATTTTATTAGCATTAAAGCAATATAAAGCGTCCAAAACTTTGGATTTTTTTTTAGATTTAATAACTTAAAGCTTTCAGTCAAACTTATAAATATTTTGTGATTGTCATTAAAAATTAAATTTAATTCTGGTTGAAAGTTTAATAATTTTATAATAATTATAAATAAAGCTCCTTATCAATGAATTTAGTTTATTAAACCACGTTTCTTTTACTTAAAGCCTTCTGGTTAAAGCGCAACAAATAATAAAGCTCAACTAATAAAATAATTTTTGGTAGCTATGAAAATATTATTATTAGGATACTTTTACTGGAAATAAAGTAAAAAGCTTTGTCACTAAAAAGTTTCCAGTTATTATAGAAATAAGATAAAATCTACTTTCCAAACTTTATGATTTGAAGGCAATCTAAAATTAGTTTGGAAAATATAGTCGTTTAAAAGTTTAACGAAAATAAAATTCAGTTTGAAAGCTCTCATATTACCTTGTGTTAGAATCTGGTTAAAGGTTTCTTAAGTTTACTAAACGGATTAAATTTTATTAAGTTTGGTTCGATTCCTGGTGGTTGGTGACCAAAACATCACGGTTGAGTGTTTTTAATGCGTGGTAGTATACGTGTGTTCATCAGGGTATTGCTGAAGTTATCCACCCAACTTTAATTGAAGTAAAATAACTTAAGAACATTAAAATTTTGCAGTTAACATATTATTTAAAAGCTTAATTTAAATAAATAAAACTTCGAAATCATTTCAAAAAATTACTTATCAGAGATATTCAGCAGATTTACCTTGTGGAATTTGTATCTCATTGAGAAATGTATGGTAGTTGCTATTTTTGTGCTACAATGCACATGTTACATGGACTGATTTCAGCTCGGTGAGCCTTAATGAAAAAACATGCAAATTGGAGAATTTGTATTGGAATCCAAGTTCAGTGGATTATGTATATATAGGTATTGCAAATGGAACTGTTGTGTATAGATACACAAAAGGGTCAATAATTAAAGTTTACCTCATAACCAAACTGGCATAGTGGTCTCACGAGCTGACCACCAAACGTTAAACAGTACAAAAACCACGCAAGCTTAAAAAGGCAGAGCCAACAACAAGGAAACGCAAATGACTTATTTAAGTGGCATGTCGTAACGTATATTTCAAACGCATTAATGAAACAAGCCAACACAGCTTGGAAAAATTCATTTGGGACCATGGAAATGTCGAGCACGGAAAAACCTAAAACGAAAGATACTCAGTATATACCCTAGTAAGTGATGGTAAACAAATACAACCACGTACTGAGAAGACACTACAAAATACTTACTAAAAATACTGCTACCTCACGATAGTCAGGTAGATGACACCAATATACAATGAGAAATACAAGAACATAAGTATACTATTCCAGCAATCACCACAAACTTGAATCACTTCAGCAAATGAAGAATGAACGTCCGCAATTATTTCCATAAAAACCAGCTAAGTTGCATTACTATAACTCTGTCTGGATAAAGTGTTAATTATTAGGAAAGGAGGTAACAGAAACCGTACCGGTCCTAAATCCTATATCAATCTATCATGTTGTTGCCAGTCTTAGGTAACCTTCTCGAGAAATTGATTACCGGTCGGTTGATGAGCATGTTCTAGAACCGTGGTTCATATATAGTGAGAAGCAGTTCAACTTCAGAGAAAATAGACCCACCGAGGACGCTGTGGTGAAAATGATCAACATAGTCAAAGAGTTTGAGCAAAAGTAAACCCTGAACTTCGTATAGATGTATCTGGAATATCATGAAAGGACTAAACAATATTATCGTGTAATATGTGTAAATAAAGGTTGCTCCCATGGCTCTATATTGGGTCTGTAATTTTTTTAATTTTTATATCTCTGTAATTTTGTTTTCAATGGCAGCATGTGACGTCCAAAAAGTATCACGCGCAATTAATAAAATATTGTTACTTGCTTTAAATTCACGACCAAATATACAGGAAAAAGAGTGACGCGCCATAGATATGATGGTTAACTGGTGCAGGTAGTACAAACTGGCTATATCTTAATCAGCACCCAAAGGTGTATTCTGCTTGGGATTACAAAGGTCTAAAGAACCGTATCGATTGATGCGGTTACAATATTAGTTGGAGTAATCCCGATTGATATATCATTAAGAGAGAGTTGCAAACTAAGGAGAAGGCAAACAAAGTTAAACAGACAAACACGAAAACCGTCTAGAGCACAATGGGAAGAAATGTGGACTAACTAACTTTACGCCAAGACATTTGTTTTAGTTTCTTGCCAAACATTGAGGAAAGATTGAAGAAAAAGGGGGCCTTACGTTCACCGTTACCACAGACGTTATAGCATTTTATTGTTGGCACATTCAAGGTTCCTTCTATGAAAAGTTTTTAATAATTTTAACACAAAACACAAAACTTTTAAACCTACAGATACAAATATTATTTAATTCATCATATAAGAAGCTTGGGTTTCGCCAACCAAGCTGAATTTATTAACTCCAAGCTATAGGGGACGGTACAGGTTTCATATGACCAAGCATACCGATAACGGAGACATATAAACAGAAATGACCGACGGCGTGGTAAACGGATAAAGTCTCCGCGTACCGATCCCTCGCAAAAGACGTCCGACGACCTATATATACAAAGTCAGCATCAAATCTTTTCAGCGTATTGGACCCATATCCATTTTTAGGAACTCGGTTCTGCGCTGATACTTAGAGTTGTGATCGATTGTGTTTTGTGTTTGTCCGATATTGATTGCACGGATTTGTCATTATAACCGTAGTTTTTTATCGTTCTCGTCTTGCTCAGCCATCAACAATGGGTATACAACATCCTTGTCCATCGGCAAGGATGGCTAAGGAATGGAATGCTCCAACTTTGTCTATAGTTAAAGCACTATCTACTTCGACTTCATAAGTAAACTCGCTTGTGAGATGTGGGGCGTCCGATTTACATTGAGAAGTCATCATTTAGATATAGCACGACTTCCCTGCTTGTTCCAAAAATTGTTTTTGAATATTTTTCCTCTGAAGTGGAAATATACAGGTTTTTGTCCATACATAAAGTCTATATGACTATGTGTGTTGTTGCGACTTGCTGGTATAAATTTATGGTGTTATTTGGAATGTGCTGTCAGTCTGTCACATCCAAAGACTCGATAATTTTTTCCTAACTTACATCTTTGTTTTATCCGCAACTGCATTTTTGGTAAAATTACCCATTTACGGAGCCATTTGCCATCTTACTTAGCGGAATTACTGTGTTGCCATAATTTTGAAATTTAACTCTTGGTATATATGAGCCTTCCGCTATCATTCTAGATAATCTATCATCATACTGATGTTTGTCTAAGATTGCGATCGATTAAATGAAGCTCATGAGGGCCACTGATGGTGCTGGCAAGTCTGTCATTCAGGAGATTCAACTCATTTTCGGAAAATTCAACTTAAAACGGATTTTGAACTAATTTGAAATCATCGACATCAGTTTTGAATTTTTTTTTTTTGTCAGATTCATGTGCTTTACAAGAGGTCTTAAATAACAAATAACCGGAGTATAGCGCAGCAACGAAAAATTATTAACAACATTTACTAAGATCACCCTTCAATGTTTCACATTTATGGAATAACAATCAAAAATCATAAATCACAAACAATAAAATGTCCATTCAAAAATACGCCGAAACAACAAAGAAACTCGGGGCAAAATAAAATCTGATTAGTTGACGTTGGTTGGACATAGTAAGTTGTCTAAAAATAAAAAGAAACGCAACTCCAACGACCATGAAAAAACAAAATTTAATGAATTAAATTCGATTATATTAAGACTGTTGTTGGATAAGTGCGTCATCTTTGTGCGTATACATTTTACAAAAAAAAAATTGTCATCAAATTAACCATCAATCACACTTAAAACACTTTTCAATAACCGTCTCTGCACGCTTTACGATTTTTTTTTAGACATAATTTTATTCGAATTATTTCTCGAACCCCATCTGATGATGTTTATAATAAGCATGTTGATTTTAATATCGTATCGTATATATACGAGTACGCATTTATACGCGAGGTATAATGCTGAGATAAAATATTTTTCTTCCTGCCCTCTCGCCATGCTACGTATATATTCAAAAAAATTAAATTCTCATTATCGCAAAGACAACATTTGTTCAATTTTGATTTTATTTTTCGTTTATTTATATCGCACATGAATGGTATATATCACTCAACCCCGTCTTTCAAAAAAAAAAAAAAAAATACAAACGCTTCTTCATGTTGTTCTTGTTGTGATGTGATGGTGGGGTGTTTGAATTAAATTCAAACGAAAGAATTTAATTCAATTCCAACGAAACAACAATTTTTTCATATATAGAAAATTGTAATTGTCGTTTAACAATACAATGTGTACAATATAATGTATGCAAAGTGGATTTTCCTTTATATGATTTTTGTTAGATTAACATTGAACATTAAAATCATTCCACATTATACATATATGTACATACCATGTTTTGCTATTTTCAACGAAATATGTGTACGCACATATGAATAATTTTCCATTTGACGAATTCATACATTTAATCATTACGCCATACGAAATCCGCTTCAATTTGCGGGATAATCCATATAATCGTAATTGAAGTGATGTGACTTACACGCAGAGGGGGTTGCTTATATTATTGTTGGTTCATTGGGATATACGTTTTAAAAAGAGGGAATCAGATGCAAATTTTGAATGGGTGTTACTACACAATTGATCGAATTGACAGAATTTAGTTGAGAAACGATAATTATTTAAACAAAAAAATTGAAGCATTCGATGTTTTAACAATTTTGCATATAGAAAAGGAAATTTGTCACCGTGCATAGCGATTATATGCTTTGGTTGCATTTACTACTAAATATTGAAAAAATAAATTACCAAAGCAACATTCTTAATTCAGAAAAGTTAATTCAATTTTAATTCGTGCCAGGACAAAATTAGAGCCTAAAAAATTTCAACAATGAATATTTTATGGATAAAGAGGAGCTTGAGAAGGAAGCCACTCCAAAACGCCACCCACAAGGGTATCTGTACCAAAATCTAGTGAAATACCAAAACAACCACAACCTGCTGAACAAAATGAACCCTTACCTCCACCAATCAATGTGAGCAATGTTAGATATTTCAATATATTCAGAGCTCAAGTATTGGCAGTGACAGAGAAATCTGCTCGAGATCAAAGCAGCAATCGAGGACCATGGTCATAAAGTAACCAATCATACATAAATAGTCAACAATTAATAATGAAAAATTTGTTAGACACTTTTCATACGCTTGACGTAGATCTGTTGCAGGGAGAATACAATAAAGATATATATGTTACTAAGAACCTGCTATAAGTAAGTAATAGTAAAAAGAGGCTTGTACTGAAAATTATCTAAAAGGATTCGGTCCTGAAGCTGACAAAAACTATTTTCTTTGGACAGCTACTAAACAGTATAAAAAGCCAATAATCCGAGTGCCACCTGTAAAGAACAATCTGGCATCAGTATTTCAAGTACACGATATACATTCTAGGATTGATCCTAAACCAGTGTATAGATCTCCATTAAACATAAATAGGGTCACCCCACTAGAAGTTGCACAAGAAATAGATAAGAATTTGAAACCCAAACAATCACCTGCAATTTACGAAATTTCGCCATGGCTGTTTAAGGAGTTATCAAAGAGAGCAGTCACTATGTTAACATATACAGTGACACAAACTTCTGTTCGTACATCAAGTTTAGATTAATATGCTCTAATTTCAAATAGTCGATTGTTTGGTTTTAATCCTCCAAACAATCACCATTCCAATGATTCACTTAGTAAAAAACACGAAAAATTGTTTATGACTGATGCACGACTATTTTTCGGTTAACTATGTGATTGCTTAGACAGGTCGACCAAAATTTGGTACCGAGAATTTTATTTTTTATTATTTTTTATAATTTATAGTAAAACGGAATTTTATAAAAAAAAACCAAATGTTCGTATTAAGTTATAGGTGGCCTTGTAAAACAATCACATAGTAAGACGCGCGAAAAATTGTCTAACACTGAAGCTCGTTAATTTTACAATATGCCAACAACTTTCAAATTAATTTTAAATAGTGTGTACGAATAATTATTTGTGCAACAGTATATAATGGTTGCTTCCGACTTACATATGTGCCAGAATGTTTCAAGGCTTTACAAATTGTCATGGTAAAAAAAACATACAAACCCGGTGAGCAAATGACATCATACTGGCCGATTTATTTGTTTCCAACTATCTCAAAGTGGTTTTAGAAGTGGGTTTTGAAACGACTAAAACGTACCAATGATCATTATACCTAATTTCCTCAGGGCAGCGTCCTAGGGCCTCTCCTATATCTTCTTTACACTTCCGATATACCGTCAACGGAAACAACCTTCATTGGCACTTTTGCTAATGATGCTGTAGTATTGGCACCAAGCGAATGGGACCCGGGATTGGAAATTATAGCTGAACGATATATGGTCGCTTGTATATAGTCCAGTTTTATTGGACTGACCATTTAGTTACCCTTCTCAACATACCGCTTCTAAATTCTTCGAGACTGCTTCTACCTAAATACACTTCTACGAAACAACTTTTCTCGTAATTCGTGTCTTTGTTATGTTCCCGTAGCTCAGTTATTTAGAGTTAGCATTGAAGTCGCCAATGACGACAATTGGATTGTTTTTGAGACCATCTATGATCTTATCAATCTTATTTCTATAATCTACAGGATCGTTAGAGTTTTGAAAGTATAGATGCTTACTAATTGATAAAATTTACTTATTTCTGATCTTACTGCAGTAATGTGAGATTTTCAGTTCCTCGAGATCGTTGGCCTTTCTCTTTGCAATACTTGGCAATGAGTAACATTTGAAGCATCTTGACACCCTGTAACGAAATCAGTCAACCTGCATGAAGGCCAACCTAAGTACCATTACTCGACTTCATAATTGAGCTGTTAATGTCCTCAATCTTTCGACTATGATACCGTAGATGATTACTCTGGGCAATCGTTTTTCTGGTAGCGATGCCACCAACCCAGCTTCGGCCGCATTTTTCAAGAATAATTCAAGATCTTCCTGTTTCCTTGATCCTATATCAGAATATCATCAATCATATTGCTATAGGCTTTCTTGCTGTTTCCCGCAGTTTGCTTCTCATGTTCTCGCTATTTGCATAGAAGGGCTCTTGGAAGGGCAATTGGTTTTGCAGTGACAACTTTTGATGGTTGCCACTGAGTGTTTCTGTTTTATTTCTAGCTGAAGCACTTGGAACTTGTATTGCTGCACTTTCCATTGCCTATGCGTAATATTTCTTACCGGATTCTAGTGTTGCCACTATATAGTTCTGAAGCCTATACCTCGATGTTCGTGTCATTGTCAGAATCTGCCAGTCTTGCCACATAGGCGTTTCGTTTTTGCCGTCTCTATACGAACTCTCTTACGTACAGCCACCCCGAGTGCTGGATACCTTGTTAACCCACCCATTTTTTCCGACTGTCTTTTCTACTGATTTTTTCTGCCCTATATTTAGTAGGAGGCTAACAGAGAAGTCGTTCAATAATCTTGTTTCGCGTAAATGTTTAGTAATATAGTTCGTGATAATATGTTTCAATTTCGATTTTGTGGCGTTCGCTGGTGGTCAAATTGACGTATTAAGTGATTGGCTGATAACCGGCTAATGGTAATTATTTGTAATTAACTCCATTTTCCACAAAATTCCCATATTTCATTACTTATGACTCCATCCATTCAACAAATCCCTCCCTTTTTCAACTCACCTCTATGATTAGCAGAATGGTATAAGCAGCGGTAAATTGATTGTGGGAATGGCGGATAGCTTTAATCTGATTCGACGATATACTTATTATGGTTTTATTACTCTTTTCATCTAAACACCTATACATCCAAAATGGAAATGAGACGAAACAATGTGTAATACGCCAGCATCATCCAGGCGTTTTAGATTGTTAATATACTCACAAATGACATCGTTTGAACTAGCATAATGGAGATGGTGCACACATGCAATGTTGCGTAGGTTACCTGAGATCCTAGACTTTTGGTATACGGAATCGAATTTTGAATTGCATCCTTCTGCAGCATTTGACTGTTTAAAATTTTTTCTTAAGAATAACCTCACCTATCTTAAATGACAACTACATAGATTTAATCTCTTAGCATAATTTTCGTAACGTCTGGTTAAGTTGTTTTGCACAGTTTGTTGTGTTTCTCCATCGAAGGATTAGCCTGCGGATGTGAGTAGGCGTTTAACCAATGACGTATCTTAAATCGCTGCAGAATGTCTTTAAATTTATTTGAAGCGATATCAGTCTGATATCAGGACTGAGAATACGCCAAACCCTTGGAATATGCTAGTATTGAATAAGTGAACCCGACTCAGCCCTTCTTATACAAACTTCAACATCACAAATTTGCTAAACACATCGATTATTACCAAAAGATATCGGTTTCCGATCTTAGACCGAGGGTACCGTGTGTGCAGCTAAACCGCTATCGTGGTTGTTGTATAAAGAATCGTTTTCCCCTCCGAAAGTGGAACATCTAACTTCCGCAATACCATATTGAGCGCCAAAATTAATCATGCGGTGGTTGGGTTTGGCAGCTTGGGTAAACGATATCAAATAACAATTTATTTTTGGGCGCCAGCATGTAAGTCCGTCTACCAGCATGTAAGTCCGGCTATGCTCAAATTGGAGCAGGTGTCATATATACCAAATGTCAATTTGTACTCAACAGCGCGAGCGTCAATAGAGCGTCAATTGCATGTGTGCACCAAGAAAAGGTAGGATGCGGAAAAGAACCAGTTTGAGGGGAACTCACCTGTAAGATGAGTTTCCCCACATCTTCGTCCACCCTTGTCATTCCAATCTGGACCCTTGAGGTTTATTACGTTTTGAAATTCTTTTTTTTTACACATGCCTTTCACGAACTATACCAACTACTTTTATTGAAACAATTGTTCCCTTTTTTTTTGTTTTTCTGGAGATTTTGACTTTTATTAACTTTTTTTTACATCAATTAACAATACTTAGTCCCACTAAACTATTATTGTTGCTCACACAAACTTATATATATATATATATATATATATATATATATATATATATATATATATATATATATATATATATATATATATATATATATATATACATATATATATATATATATATATATATATATATATATATATATATATATGCACTATTAGCAAGTTAAATTGTAACCAAACTAATCTAATAATCTAAATACACGTTTACAACTATTCACACATGTTTTATTTTATTAAGAATTTAATTTTGATTTATTCTAGACCACTGCCAAAATGGCTACGACGTTGATCTATTTATACAATTCTATTATACTTTTTTGTTTTTTTGTTTGCTATCTAACGATCTCTCGTCTTTGAGAATCAAAGCTCCAGTATGTTAGTCTTTTATTTTGTTTGTCATTGTTTTAATTGGTTTGAGTTGGCTCCACTGCTCAATTTGCCTAACTCCGTTTGGGCGAGAACTTCGTTTACCAAACGTTCCATTTTGTTTTTTTTTTTTTTTTTTTGGTATGTACTGCCATCTTGATTATGCTAGTTCAAACGATGTCATTTGTGAGTATTAACAAACCAAAACGCCTGGATGATGCTAGCGTATTACTCCAAGTTTTGTTTCATTTGCTTCTTGGATGTATGGGTGTTTAGATGAAAAGAGTAATAAAATCATAATTAGTGTCGCCGAATCAGGTTAAAGTTATCCGTCATTCCCACAATCATTCACGGCTACTTATACCATTCTGCTAATCATAAAGGTGAGTTGAAAATGGGTGCGATTTGTTGAATGGTCTTCATAATGGGCAGTTCATTGTTAGACACATGACGACTTCATGAATTCCTCTAAATTGCTCATTGTTGATTTCTGCACAGGAAAACCTTAAACATTTCAATCATTTCATTTTTGTAAAATTATTTTAGGCTTGATTGGTTTGAATGCGAAAGTTATTGATCGAAAACACGGTGATTCTGTGGTATATTCTCAATGAATTTATATTCATTTCATATTAGTTACAGTAAAATATAATTCGCATGGGTTTGTTCGAAATCATCTATCATCACCATTTATCTTTCTGTTTTGAGTAATTAATCTGATTAGACAATGGGTCCAATAACCTATTTGCAAAATTTATCAGCCTCTGAATTAGAAGTTTAGTTTGTGATAAGGGTTCTGTAAAGTAAAGTGACCGAAGCTTAACAGCTCATTAATAGCCTAATTGCTGAACAATCGGATACAACTATTATACCTAAACTAACACATGCTAAAGTTAATCCAGATGAAGAAATCGGTCTGGTTTGTAAGCAAATATGAAGACATGAAGACTATTGCGACATTAGCACAAGGACCTGCTCCAACAATTAAGTTTACAACTGTTGCGTTTGCAAGGACACTTCATTATCAAGGGAGAACGGAAAGATTATTCAATACTATAGGAGCCATGCCACAAATCTCAGGAGTTCTCAGTAATTGGAGAAGAGCAATAAATTGGTGTTGAAAACTTTGGAACGATCTAGTTATACAACCTAATATTTCTGGAGGAGCAGAGTCTCTTTTACCGGTAGCAGATAAGTCAAGTTCATTTTCTGATAAAATTGACGGCATTGTGAGTAACCAGATTCAACCGTTAAAAGCTAACGTTGTAAGTACAGGTCGTAATGTTTCTCCGAAAGACCAAAAAAACTAAATCAAACCAACCACAGTCGCCGAAATTGAAAAATACAGTCTATGATATTTTTCACTCTATGATATAAATCGAAACTGGTAGATGTTAGAATACTTTGTTCCCCCCAACAACAAACCAAATGATCAATCCAATAGAACAACCAATGCAAGGGCCTAAACAACCGGATAACCCCAGATTTTATCGGGAGCAAAATCCTGTTCCACTCGTTAAATACTCGTCAGCAGTGCAAACATTGCACCTATAGACAACTTGGATAAAACTTATCGTTCGATGGAAGCGAATCTACAAATGTACATGATTTTTTATAATTTATTTCTGTAATCTCACGAAAGTGTTGCATCTGTTTCTTTCGAAAAAATTTGACGACTGGTACTGGGTGTACAAAACAAGTAACCCAGATTCATCATGGTATTCTATGAAAACGGCAATTTTATCGTTTTTTAGTAGTTTTGACTTCGAAGAAGAAACTATAGAGAGCAAATATTGCGAAGATCCCGCAGAGCCGGAAAGAAACGTTTACTGATTTCTCACTAGCAATACAAAAATTGAATACTAGACTGCAACATTGTTTGTCTGAAAGTCTACTCATTTATCGATTATGTCAGAATATGAATCCAGCGTTAAGAAATGTCACCCTACCTTACCAGAACACGGTTACATCAGTAGAGAAACTTCGCACACTATGCCAGCGATATGAGGATGTGGGATAAGACAGGCTATGATATACTCGACGATTTCATGATAACAACATCAGACGCAGACCCATGATGAGTGAAATCCAAACAAATAATAGGAGTAATATAAACCCATATGAATATAAACCAGTTAAACTAAATTCTAATATGGAGTTGCAAAACGAACCGAGATTCTCAGTTAAAGTACTTTATGCCGTAATAGACAATTATGAAATTAATTTATGAAACATATTATACCAAGCATTTCTTGACCCCAATGCGTCGACTGTTAGATTTTCCGGTTCAATTATAGAATTTCTACACTGAGAAAACTAATATTCAAAAAAGATACACTTTATATATGTTGATGACACAAAATATATTTAAAAAGACGACAACTACAATTTATATTCAAAACTGCAATGTTTTATTTATTCTTTTTTGTATCCATTTAAAGAAACATTTTGTTTGGTAGATGAAAATATAAAATAGCTTCCTTTGAAATAAAATTTATATTAGCTAGCTTAAAAATAAAGCTTGAATTGGTTTTACTTTTTCAAAATTGAATAATAAATAAATTTATTACGGAAAACTGATTAATTGAGTTTTAAAATATTTTACACCTAAATCAGAAATAAAAAATTACTATTTACAATACGTTACATGGTAAGAATATTCATATTACATTTTTAGTGTAGGTGATATTTATATTAAACCCAGATATGTGATATTTGGATATGGGAAATTTGTTTAGTCACTGTTTCTAAAAAATTAATGCAAATTAGTTATATTTCAAATGAAATAAAAATATTGTTTATTTTCAACTTATGTAAGGCGCTGATCGGAATTCTAAATAATTTTATTTAAAATGGAAATAGATTTCAAAATTTTGTTGACAAAGTTTAAATCGGTTACAGATATAGATTATATCTATTTTATCTATCATATATATATATATATATATATATATATATATATATATATATATATATATATATATATATATATATATATATATATATATATATATATATATTTATATATATATATATATATATATATATATATATATATATATATATATATATATATATATACATATATATATATATATATATATATATATATATATATATATATATATATATACTTATATATATATATATATATATATATATATGTATATATATAATATATATATATATATATATATATATATATATATATATATATATATAGATATAGATATAGATATATAGATATAATAATATAGATATATATTTTACTAGTTTTTCACAATTTCAAATAAAACATATGTATTTAGTTAATTTTATTGTGAATATTTATTTAACTTAAATATATTAAAAATTACAAAACATAGTTCTCGTTTTTAAACGAACAAAAATTTTTTGGCTTAAAGTCAATTAAATCAATAAATTTAATTAGTTTATGACATGTGCTTTCTTTTACTACGTGGGCACATAAATGTCTGTTATAAAATATGGTTTTAAGTTTAATATATCTTATATATACAATATTTTTTGTAACATATAAATTATTAATACGTCCAAATGTTGGATAATTTTCGTCTCCATCAAAATGTAAAAAAATTGCCATTCCTATTTTATACGAAACAGATTCAAATTTGAAATGCTTAATCATAATTGTTTCTTTTAAATTGGTAATTTCGTATGATGAGAGAAATTGTTTGTCTTCATCCAATAAAAGTGATGATTTTCCAAATATAAATTTTGTTGCTGCTTCATTTTGATAATAACGTTTACTCAAGTTTAATTGGAACCTAGTAGAAATCGTCTGACAAATATTCCTCCTTGAAGTTGTTAATGCTGCTATATTTTTTAACTCTCGATGTTTCCCTTCGAATCTCATGGTCCATTGATTGACAACTGGACCTAGCTTTTTCATTACTTGCGGGTAATGAATTATTATGTGATGCTTGGGTTTTAATGTCGGGCCATTTAATGTAATGTAAAGTTCGTGATGAATTTGAATTAAACTTTCTAATAATTCAATTGTTTGATCATCAATGCTATTTAAAGTTACAATTTCTACGATTTCTTTTAATAACAAATACATTTCCCAATGCTGATTATTTTCTGGAATAAGATCTCCAATTATAAGCCCTAAGTTATGGATTAAGCATATCATTTCTGATGCAGTCATTCGAATTTTTTTAGTTTTTAGAATTTCGATTGTAATTGGTTGTGGTTTATTTATCCCGTCAAATGAACCGTAATTAAAAAAAGTTAGCCTGTGATTAAATGTCGATAAAGAAAATAATTTATCTTCGATGATAAATTTATTTAATACTAAAGCTATTTCATAATTTCCTACTCCTTCAAAAATATCATGCATAATGTCAACAGCATAATTTTCTACACAATGAAAACCTTCAATGGTATTAAAAGCACAATTTTCTACTATCCCTGTCAATTTTCGATCGTTAATTTCTAAGTCCTGTATATAATTTTCTTTATTTCGAGATTTGGATTCATTATTAATCACTAAACGATTCATTTCGTCCTTACTACAACGACAAAATCTGCAATAATGTTTGGCGGTAAAATTTTCAATAAAGCCAAGTAAACAATTCAATCCCAAATTATCACCAATGCAAAATGCTAATACAAAATAAATTTTTACCCTTTCGTTCCTGTAAAATATATCGATACCATTTTTTTGTAGCTCTTTAAGTTCATCAATTACCTTTGAAAATATAACTTTATTTCCATACAGCTTCCTATCTATTGTGTGAAATAATGAAACTAAAAATATGTTTTCTAGCTTAGACATACAATCTGGCGGAAGACAAGAAATTGTTGCATAAACAGCACCAAGCTTTTGTATACCAGATCGACTTCCTAACGGATTATTTGTTTCGAAATCATCATAGTAAATAGTTAATGGTAATACGTGATCATTTGGATTATATTGTTTTATTTTTTCTTTAAAAAATTCTGTCTGAATAACGTTTCTAATAACTGTTTTATCCCGAGATAGTTCGTCTTTAAAGATTAATATTGAGTCTAACATAGTATCGATGTGAAGAAAATTAATAAGGTTTTTTTTAATAGATATATGGCTTTTTGTGACATCTATATTATCGATAACCACTTCATTGTTCAAAAGCTTTGGATCTACCCGACTACCAACTACAATTTCCGTAACACTGGCTAATAGTTTTGATTCATTTAATAGTTTTATTCTTTTATATTCAGAATTTATATTTAAAAACGGATCTTTAAATAGAGAAAAAATGTCTTCCAATTTATCTATCTTATAAAAAGATTCACCTAGGATTTTTATGACCAAATTTTCTACTTTATTTATAAAGTTCTTAAAGAGATATTTTTCAAATAATAATATAATATTTTGTATCTGAGATCGATTAATTTTTAAGTTATATAATGAAGTTATTAATTTTATGTTTTCTTCTCTCCACAAATCTTCAAATTCATTAAATTGCAAATAGTATTTCACCGAGTCAATTGATGATGATAAGTTATCTGTTTGTAAAATACTTGATTGTCTGTTACCATCAATAAATTTTGAAGAATTTTCTATAGGTGAGTGCGATGTCTGAAACGACGAATATTTTAATGATTCTACATTATCTAACGAGTTTAAAAAATGTTTTGCACAATGACTTTTAAAAGAAGCGAACTTTGAAAACTTTCTTTTCGGATTGCATGCAGTACAACTCCAATACATTTCACTATTATGAAACATTTTAATGTGTTTAACAAATATTTTCAAATTGACAAAAAAATTTTCACAAAAACAACAATTCATTTTAGTTCTGACAATTGACCTTAAATTAAAAAATGTTATACTTAATCCAATAACTTATAAAAATTCTAATTTAACTCTCGAATTAAATTATTTACTGAAATGTACGATTTATCGTACACTGTGTTTATTTTGTAAACAGCTTTTTGAATAAACGTCCAAATGGATTCGGCCCCTATTGGATATAGCGTGTTAGTTGAATGAAATGCTTTAAAGCATAAATCAATCGCCTGAAGTGGTGATTCAGTTTCGTAGAGATTGTTATCGATGTCTACAAATCCCTTAATGTTTAATTCTCCAACAAAAATAACAAACGGTTGTACTGTTTCCTTGAGTATCTGAAGCCTATTCCTCAATTCTTCACGTTTTTCTGTTAGTTCTAAAAAATTCTAAAAAATATAAAGAATAAATTAAAATTCAATAAAATAAAGTTGTTGATATTTTTTATTCTAAAAACGAACCGCTTGTGGTTCTCTGCTAAAAATTGTATTCTATTAAACTTAAAATACAATCATTGCATATGACATCGTATCATAATTTTGTATAATCAAAGTTTAAAATTAAACTCTATATAATGACAAAAACTACTGCTTGATATATAAAAACAGCATTTTTACCAATGATAAGAAGTAAATTTATGTATTTATATTTACATAAATTTATAATGAAATTTCAATTGATAATCTTAAAATATTTTGAATCGTAAATGAATACTTACGGAAACTCGCAATATAAAAATGTCAGCAATTTCTGCTTTAGTTAGACGTATGGGTGCTCCACGTGAATCACGTTTTCTTGAAAAGTTATTGTTTAACAGATACGGTAGCAATAGTAATCCAGACAATTCTGTATTTCCGTGTTCAAGAATTTGATTTATTTCTGGCTTTTTCCCTAAAAAAATTAAAAATTATTATTATTTTAAGTACATATTTAATATATTTTATCGATTCACCTTACCAGTTTTGTTTTTAGCAATGTGTATGAGCTTTTTATTGATGGTATGCCACACTTCAAATATATCGTTATATTGATTTTTGAATAACGATTTGAAATCAATTTCCAACAAAAATATTCCTTTGTTGGACTTAAGAGATGGAAATTCTTCAAAATATTGAAAAATATTTTTAGATTTGCTAGATCGAAACCAGTTTTTTCTTGCTTCGTGCGTCAAAAGCCAATATTCGGTAACTTTATCCCATGGTGAAACATTGGTTTTGAGGTACTCTAATTTATTTTCACACGAGAGATCAATTTGTTGCTCCTGGTCTTCATCTGTTTCTTTCAAAACGAATGAACTGCGGATTTTTTGTTTTAACTTATTATAAGCTGTCCATAGTTTGCCTGTAGCAAGACATCTGGTTTTCGAGTTGTATGGAACATAAAAAACATTAGCTTTTTCGCCAGGAAATGTTTTTTCTATTAAACTGGCAAGATACATCAATCGGTCAGATGTTATCTTTATTTTCGCACAGTCCGCGATTTTATCAATTTCCTTCTCAATTATTAAATTAGCTAGCGATGATTGGTGATATCCTAACCGATCATTGTTTCGAAAAAATTGTTTTATGATTCTACCTTTTGTACAGTTTAGATACTCGTCTAAATTGTTTTCAATATCTACATAAAGTAGAATATTTGAATCCTAAAAATAAATTATTTAAGTGATTGATATTAAGATAGAATAAATATTAATTAGACACCAATGTAGAATTGTTATCTAAATTGATTGTAGATAAAATACTAGATGAAATGCTAGCAGTATCTACTTCCGACTGAATGTCGTCTAAGTTAGTAAACTATAGAAAAATAAAAAACCAATAAAAATTATAAAGTAGTTTAAAACAAAAGTAAAAAAAAACTGATAAAGTGGTTACCTCGCTCATAATAAAATAAAATAAAACAGAATCCTAAAATGTATTTCAAATTAAAGTATTTAAATGATTAAAATGTATTTTAAATATAAATATATAAATATATAAATATATATATATATATATATATATATATATATATATATATATATATATATATATATATATATATATATATATATTTATATATACATATATATATATATATATATATATATATATATATATATATATATATATATATTTATATGTATAAATATATATATATATATATATATATATATATATATATATATATATATATATATATATATATATATATATATATATATATATATATATATATTTATATACATACATATATATATATATATATATATATATATATATATATATATATATATATATATATATATATATATATATATATATATATATGTATATATATATATATATATATATATATATATATATATATATATATTTATATATATACATATACATATATACGTATATAGATTCTATCTATATATCGAATAGATTCGATCTATTTTATTTTTAGTTTAGATCTATATTATTTTCGGTTTGGATATATTTTGTTTGCAATTTTAATTTACTTATATCCGTACTGTTTTTATTTTATTTGCTTAAAATAACGGAGCAAACATAACTGTCCTAATAATCTCTATTTTACGTTGTTTTAAAGTAAGAATTTGAAATTTCACAATCTTATAATTAATCAATAATCACATTAGTATAATTTAAACGTAAATTAGGTTGATAAAATTATGAAATTTATGAAATTCTCAAACACGTGGGCGCTCTAATTACTTGTATAACCAAAACTTAAAATTACACAATTTTCACAAATTTTTTCACACAATGTTTAATAATATTTTAACAAAGGAAAACACTTAATACTTACAAAATTTAACAATAATAGTTTAGTTTTACACTACACTACACTATTATTTTCAAAATAAAACTATACAACATGTACACGTACGAGATTTTTTTTTATATTTTCACAACCTCGTTGTTTGAAACTCACTGTCGAAATGATTGTTGTTCGCTGAAACCAACAATGGCTGATTCAACCAGGGACGCAAATAGGCTTATAATCGTAATTTTTTATCCAGAGGCTTGAACCCATTTATTGTCTGTTGTTTGAATTTTAAGTGGTTTAGTCCAGTTTTAGTTGTATCGATGTGAAATTTTTCCGGATTAATTTTTTTTGTCATTTATAGTTTTAATACATATTTTAATAACTATACATTTTTTATTGTTAATTAAAATGATTTGCTAAGATCATATTTTCTACTGAAAGTGATCAGTTTACTCAACATATTAAAACTAATAATTTTAATTTTTAAATAATATCTATAACTGTTTAATTTTATATTTTAATTGCGAATATTTTAAATTTAAGAAATATTTATTTTAAGGGTTTTTTCATTAATAGACATTTTATTAAGATATATTTCACAACCATTTACGATTGGTTTTAAACGATATTCCTATACACATGTATAATACTATAAATTGTCCAACTTAGGATAAATAAATAAAGTTTCATACCAAATATTTTATATTTAAAAACAGAAAAATAAAAATATTTTTTGAGGTATAATTTATTTCTTATAAATATTTTTATTTCTTAAATTCCAAATTTCAAGTATCATATAATTTAAATCGGAATACAAAATAATTTTATTGAAATAAACGCATACTCAACATAACTAAAAAATATTCAAACAATGATAAATTTATATTTAAAACAGAAATAAATTATCTGGTGTACTGGACATAATTCGGTTCAAATAGTTTTCGTCCTATTTGGAGATGTGATTTTTTTTCAGTGTAAGAATAGTTTATTTCGTAAAGACATAAACAATTCCAAAAACCTTATTTCCGTTCTAGTCGCTTCCAAATGTCATCCAAATTCCATTTTCTTTACCCGAAAGCGAACGAAGAAAATGTCGTCTCTTCAAAACGTTTTTTGCAATTAAATTTAGAAATGCTTGTATATAGTACATCTAAAATTAAATGTAATTTGCAACATTATTTAATTATGTCGGTTATGACGGTCCAAAAAACACCGCACAATTAAAACTAAGCTTCCCAATTATAAATATAAAAATGCTCCAACAACAAAAAACCTAATTATTATAAACCTGTATACCCCAAAATTCAAAGTATATCAAAGTATATACCCTTCACAACTTCTTGAGCGAGCGTATGAAATATTAATTTCAATTTGGACTTGGATGTCCACTGCGTGTACCATATTTAGTACAAACCCTCATAATTTTTCACAAACCTATGTATGTACTCGTATATATGTACCTATAACAACAACAAAAAATTAATAACAAATTTTTGTCATACCATAAATAAATAATGAAGAACGAAAGACACAAAAAAAGCAAAAAGAAAACAAAAGAAAACTTAAATTACATAAAAATTGGTGTTAAGGGAACTATTAACCTTGACGTATCATTATCATAAATCATCTACAGTGAAGAATATTAAAACAACAATAACAACAACAAAAAATGTGAGGGCATGTTCAAGAGTTAGAAGAGTGTATTTGTGTGCGTGTTGTATGTGACGATGAACCAAAACAAAATTAGTTTATGTTTGTTAAATTTTCTTATACAACTTGAACTTTAACACTTGAGGCGAGGGGGATAGGCCTCTTATAGTAAATTTATATGTATGTATGTATGCATATACACATATGTATGTGGTAAGAAGGACCAACACGAAAAACTTTTTATTTATTACAGCTATCGCTTTTCTTTATTCGATTTTTTCTTATGCTCTGTTGGTCATATTACTGTATCCGTTAAATTATGTCACTGAACTATTTTTTATTTGGTTTCCACTCGGCTTTTGTTTTTGTTTTTGCACAGTGCTTTTTCATCAAGACGAACAAAAACATTTGTTATGGTTTTTATAGTTATTAGATAGAGAATTTAAGATAAAATAATACTGTCCTTTTATTACTATATACTTATACACATATACATATATATATATATTTATGTATGTACATTTTATTGGATAGATTAAGAGGAAAACCACAATTGTTTGGTTTAAGGTTTTATCTGCTGTTCTGCTGCTTTAGTCTTGGTCTTTTTCAAAAACAAAATTTGTCTTGCTTTGGATCATTTGTTTGAATTTATTGTAACTAATTAGTTGTGCGGGAAACTGATAATTTAGGTAATTATTGTCTGGGGCGAAGATAAATGTTTTGCATCTAATTTAATGCTCCATCGTATTTCACATTTGCTTTTAATATGACAAATTCCTAATAATGATAACAATTGGAAGGCTTGTAAGGTTCATCGAAGATTTTATAAATTACGGATTTGAAACTTCAGATTCTTAAAGGCGATGCATTTTTATTTAATTGATTTGATTGCTATAAGGATATATGAAAAGATATTTTATTAAAAAAAAAAAAATGAAAAAAATTAGGGCGTTGATTTTATTTAACTTTTACATTGAAAGTTGATCCAGTTATATGCATAATAAGCCCGGATGAGACTATAGTTTTTTTGTTACTAAATCAACGTAATTCGTCATTATGTTTTTTTTTAAACAACGTCCTAATTTTTTTCAACATTATTAAATTTTTATATTTTTACTCTGTACTTGAACGTAATTACATTATATCAAATCTGAAATACAATAGACTCATAGTTTTAAATTCTAAATGTTCCAGATTTTAATTATTAAATTCGGCAAGTTGAAATTTAATTTGAATAATTTAATATTAAAATAAAATTCAAAATTAACTTCACATTTTTATAAAATTCAATTTAAAATTTAAAATCGGGCATTTAGAACTGAAACTTATAGATTTTAATTGAATTTTAAAATTTTAAAATATTTTTGAAACTTAAAAATTTTAATAAATTAAATTTGTTTATAAAATAAAATCCAAACTGGGGTAAGTGGTTATGGTTAACAGTTTTATCGGCAAACTTTTTAGTATCAGCCGCACTTATTGTAATTTTTCAGTTGATATTTTATATAAAGTGTATCTGATATCCGGGTTTAACCACATGATTATTATTCACTTTTATATGTACTGCGATATTTTATGGAGGGCAAAGGTTTTTCATAAATTAAATTACATAAAGATACAAATGGAAGAAATACAAGTCCAACGGATGCAGCATTATAATTTTGAAATCATTCGCTTTTCATTTGCAAAATTACAAGTTTCACTTTGGTAAAATTTATTGGTTTTAAGGCTTTGGCCAGAGGTAGTGGAATATAGAGTTCTGAGTTTCTAAAAAACTTTTCAATTGTACTATGTACCGCGACTACCTTCTGCACTTGAGAGTGATCTTGCTTCAAAAACTGCTGCTGTACCTCAATAATATGAGGACGGTTAATGAAATTATTCTGTTCCTATTCAGAGGAACGCACGAGCCAGATAAAAGAATAATTTTATTCATTAATTGTCAGAAAAACAAATTTCAAATTTTTTATTAACGCTGATGCTAAATCATTACTTGCTCTACCGCTCAAAGTCACGCACCATATTGCACGATACGAGAATTTATTAGTACTACAGTGAGCCGGTAAGTTATAAAAAGAAAATTTGCGTTTATTAAAAATAGTTAGATACGTTTGCCGTTAGGTAGGGCAAACACATTCTATAGGTTGTAACACAACAAGGCGGTAAACTCGTCTATACTGTGATAATCCGCATCTATTTCTGTTTTTGCTGGTGCTGGACTATTATTGTGCTCGTGTTTCTGGTGTTTGGCAATTTTATTAGCAGTAAGCAGTACAGCGAGCTTACGTGCACCGATCGCCTTGCTCCTTTTTGGGTTTGTAAAAATCTAAATTGAATTCCTCATTAAATACTTTATAGTAAATAGCTAGTTTAACCGGATCAATTACATTGTCTTTTGCGCCTTCCTATTCGTCCCTGATTTCTCAAATTTTATTTATATTTTTTCTGCACATTAAAAGATTCCGTGGTGTTTTGCGTTTCTGGTAACATCATTTTACTCAAACTTATATGACCTAAAACATGATTTGGGTTAACTGATGAAGTAGTGGCAAATGCTTCACTACATTGCTTCTTACATTTGACTGTACCTCTAATGAATTTTATTTATAATTTTGTTATAAACTTTTAATTGATATAGTTATGTGATTATAGTTTCTCTGTGGTATACTCTTGTGTTTGTCTCGTCATCTGAAGAACGGTTTATTGAGATGGAACATGATCTGATTTATTTGGGACCTTTGAAATCAAAAAAAAAATGATTTTCGTCTCAAACTAAGATAGAACTATGGCGACATATGTATGCTACTATAAACACGCTAGTAAGTCGATGATAAATATTTTTAATCCGCGTAAAATTCAATTGATTTAGGTAGTTTGCCAGTAGTCACCGATGGTGAAACAATTCGGTTCAAGACGAATTGAAAATTATTGTTGTCCAGTGTTCCCAACACTTGGCTTAAATATTTTCCAACTCAACTTTTTATTGAAATTTTTTTTTGCTTATTTTTACCAAGATTTTAAAACACAGACGAGCAGTCAATATCTGAAAACCAATTTACGATCAATTATGGGAAAATCCGAGTAGCAATCATGACTTAGGGTGAAGGTCCAACGATCTGCCTAGATTTCAATAATGCTTACTCTATAATACATCTCTAAATCCCATTTCATATACAGTGATGACTTTATATAGGTAATAGTGTAGCCAGTCGACGAGAAACTTGTTCATTTTCAATTCAAGAAATTGAAAATGAACAAGTTTCTCGTCGACTGGCTACACTAAGTTGTAAGTTGCATGAAGTCGTGAATAATGCGGATTAGCAGCCGCGTTTATTCACGACTTCATGCAACTTACACCGGAAGAAATCGAATGGACACTTCGACAGACTATAGCTGCGCTTTGTCAATAATTTATGCTCGGTGGGAGGTCTTTGACAAATGTTGTAAGAATGAAGACACACTGAATTGGTGATTTTTGAATTTTAACCTGCGTAAAGATCCTTTCAATGACATATATCCAAGAATTTGTCAAGTTACTCAATTATTTCGTCATGAAGAGATCTTACAAATTTATTTGCTACTCTCGGTATCATTTTAGAAAATTCATCGATGTCACATCAAATTGAATTGAATCTATTTGGTCAAAATTCAAGTGACTGCGGTATGTATATATTAACTCCCAATCTCTGTTCCTATTAGAGAATTAACAAACTCATAAGTCAATTCATCAAATATGGCTGATTACATTGATGAGATTGATGCAAACAATGAAAGTTTAGATAAGAACATTAAAAGCTCATCGAAATCTGTAATTCGCCAGTACATAAAAAATGTCGAAATTCTGGTATGGGGTATACAACCAGCTTAAACAAAATAATTAAGATCAGAGAGTGTTAGCCACTGGAAACTTGTCGCTTTAGTTGTAAACATATGTTTTTTTTTTAAACTACAGAGAGAGATTTTCGGGAAAAACCTGGTGTTTAGGAAATTGTGAGCAACGTGTATGCTATTTGGTGGGACTAGTATGAGTACCTATAGCTGATCGCCAGAGGAAAAATACATTGGTCAAGTATACTTCAACCCATAAAATCAGTTACATACTATACAGCGATTCGTGTGTACAAGAAAACAAAAATTCCTATATGGCCACCATGTTTTCAGTTATGATACAAAGTTCTCATCTATAGACGAGATTAATCATAAATTTTTGATTTTGGAGTGTGATTTGGGTTATTCTATGATAGATAAAAAAGACCAACATAAAAATACACCATCCTCGAGAATGATACAACTCTACTAGTGCAGTTGGGAATAAACCTAATTTTTCAGTAATAGAAATGGAAATCAAATTGTTTAATTTTTCAACGGTATCTTCAAAATTCAATTTACGGAAAAATATGAAAAAATTGGAAAGACGATGCATGCGATTTACACGGCAATTCGGCCGTATATACTTCAAGTGTTCACAGATTCCGGTGTGAAACTTTACACAAAATATACAAAATACTGTGAGTGTACATATTATGTTCTTAACAGTGTACATATAAAAAAAATTCACGCTTAAATATATTGTGAAAACTGGAACCTTTCCAAATTCGCATAAGACAAAGTTTGAAAAGTTGACAAAAATCATGCAAGTCGGATGTAAACGTTTGAAAGAAGCACAAAAATCTGAGAGTCTTTGGCATTAATTGGTACAATACGTTACTATAAAAAGGATTTGAGGGCCGCGGATGAAGCTAGTATATGAATTATACAAATGGTATAAGAACACGTTTTAGTCAGTCACAAAAGTCTGAGAGTTTTTGCCATACACATATGCAGTGCGGCTATTCTGAATATTGGATACTTAAACCATTTGAAATTGATGTAATACGTTATCATCAAAAGGTTGGGCTTCCAAAGTTTTTACTATGTAGAGACTAATATTTCTGATTAGTGGACACTTGGACCTTTCCGTATTTGTAGAATAGTTACAATAGAAAAAGATACTATTAAAGTTAGCCGATAAGTTCCAGCCGAAAGTTATAAAAATTGGTAATGCGGATTACATAGTTAATAGGACAGATAAAGAAGATATTAAATTCTTGGATAAAAATGATAAGATTAATTAAATTTTGAAACATTTGTGAAATATTTTTTATTCTTACTGGTATGAAAAGTTCCATGTGGGGATCTTGAAAAATTTAGATTTTCATTTATTTATTTTTGATTCTGGAGAATCTAAACTCCCCAGGATCCCTACATGAAACTTTTCCTATCAGTATTAATAAAAAATATTTCACAAATGTTTCAAAATAGGGCATATGAACCATCAATATGCGATGGTGACGAAATGCGTAATATGGAAAATCCAAATATTGAACTAAATCGTTCGGATCGATTCGGATCGAGGGGACGAAATATCCGAGATCGCAAATGATTCAGAACAAGAAAATTTAGGTGAAACCATTGTCGATGAATCGGGTGAAGAATGGATGGATGACGATAAAGAAATACCGCATTTTTCATTTGATGCGAGCAATAGCGGTGTACAAATTGAAATTCAGCCTGACGCAACACCACTACAAGTTTTTGAGAAAATTTTTAATCCATTAATGTTGGAAACGCTCGACAAATTAACAAACGCTTATGGTGAAAAACTTTGTGAAATTAACCATCCAGCAACAAGGAACTGTTGTATTGCTAAATTTAGACCTAATGGGTGGGAGGTCTTTGACAAATGTTGTAAGAATGAAGACACACTGAATTGGTGATTTTTGAATTTTAACCTGCGTAAAGATCCTTTTAATGACATATATATTAGAATTTGTCAAGATACTCAATTATTCCGTCATGAAGAGATCTGACAAATTTATTTGCTATTCTCGTCAGAGGAAATGTTTTTGGGACTTTGTATGTTGCAATCACAAGTAAGCTCCAACAATACGGTCGCTTTTTTCAAATGATCCCCTTTATTACCATCAATTGTTTCTTGCAACTATGTCCGGGCGCCGCTTCGAGCAATTATTACGCAACTTTAGTTGTAATGTGGATAGCAATGATAATGGAAACCTGAAAAAGATTAGTCCACGGTTAAAACATTCATTCAAAGTTTTCAAAAGGCTTATAAACCAGAAAAACAGCTGTCAATAGACGAATCACTTTTATTGTTTCGAGGTAGACTGAGTTTCAAACAATATATCAAGGGCAAGAAAGCTAAGTTTGGAATCGAGTTTTACGAGCTAACCAGTAGTAGTGGTTACGTTTTAAATATTGAAATTTATCAGGGCATAAATGATGTTTCTACTTGTCCCAAAGTGAGTTCTATAGTAAGTCGACTTATGGACCCATTTTTACAAAAAGGACATCATGTTTTGATGGATAACTACTATAACAGCATAGAAATTTGCAACACACTGTTATCCATGAAAACCCACTGCACAGGAATTCTTCGATCGAACAGAAGGGGAAATCCTGTGGAAGTAGTAAGCGAAAAGCTCACAAGAAGAGGATTTATTTGGAAACGGAAGGGAAACGTATACGTGACCAGATGGTATCATATTACTCATCACCAAAAAAAACCATTCGCTTGTATAAAAAAGTGATGTTTCACTCATTAAATATAGCCACCTGGAACTCCTACTTTTTGTACAAGAAAACCACTGGCTCAAATCAAAGTTTCCTACGAGTAAATGGTTTTTGAATTTTTACAAATCGTTATGTCTTTTGTTGAAGCAGTGAACGGTGCTGTTATTAGAACGGATATACAGTAAAAAGCCCCAGAGACGGAAATCCTTCTACCCGGAATCGCTTTTAAACCGGAATTTCAATGACAGTTTTGTATTATTCATATTCGAAATCGTTTAGTTTTTGTCTTATTGAACGGAAAGCCTAAAGACCCGGACGGAATGCATTGTGTTGATACAAATTTTTTATTCGAACTCCTAAATGACGGAACAAAAATTAAGAAAACTAACACTAACTTCATTCGTATTTTTTTTCTGTCATTGTGTAAAACATTTTTTAACCTCTTAAAATTTATTAAATACACGTTACGCATAAACAAATGGATCTTTTTGAATTCATATATGTACATATGTACATACATATATTATGTACATATATGTAATTATGTATATATGTAGTATGAAGTTTGAATTTAATTTTGACAATTTATATTTGTTTAATGGATATGTACTGTATTAAATAAATCGATGTCTTATTTTTATATACATATGTTGTGTTATTTGTATATGTGTATATATTACATACATATATGTAACATGGTTTTTATTATCTTAAGCTCGTTTTTGTTACAGCAAACAGCCATACATAATGCTAAAATTTAATTGAAAATTTATTGACAAATCCCCAATACCGGAAAAGTCCCGAGAGCCGGAATTTTTCTATGGTCCCATGGGTTTCCGTCTTTGGGGCTTTTTACTGTATAATAGTAGTGTATAAAGTTGTAACTAATTATTAGTTCAAACTCGGCGTATTGAGTAGTGAATTAGATGAACCTGTGTACTTGTCTGATGGTGATGATAGTGTTGTTTCCGAAAACGAAAATAACCTGGAAAATCTGTTTTCCTCAGTGAAGAGAAATCTATTGATAGTGGAGAAAATGTTGCTACTTCGGAAAGGATGGCGGAATGTAACACCGGGACCAACCAGGTATGCATTTTCAATGATATAGGATTTAAAGTCTAGTTTGATGGTATTTTTTGGACGAAATATATTACTCACAATAATAAAAATGTCAAGTAAAGAAGGAAAAGCAGTATATGGTAAAAAAAAAAATTAAAATTGGGCGGATTACTCCAGCACTCAATGCCACAATGAGCCCACGGTGCAATACCCGGACAAACACAAATACTTACACATTAAAAACACCCAACCGTGATTTTTGGTCACCACCGGGAATCGAACTGGAGACCCTCGAATAACAAGGCAAGCATGCTACTTACTGTGCTATCGAGGGCGGCAAAAAATGGTAAATGGTAAGAAATAGAAAATAATCACAGAGGATGAATTTTTGGGCCATATTGGTGTCTTACTGCTCAGGCTGGTGTGTATCGATCCCGCATGTTTATGTTTTGAGAAAGGTTTCAATATATTTCACGGATTGTTCGATTTGACGATATAACATCAAGACCTCAACGCCGTCAAAAAGACAAATTAGCAGCCATTCGTGAAATATAGGACAAGTGGGTAGAAATTTTACCCGTTTTCTATAATCCTACGGAAAACTTGACTGTATAGATGAACAGTTCGTTCTGTTTCGAGGACGTTGTCCTTTTCGTCAATATATTCCTATTAAACCAGCTAAATACGGGATAAAAATATGGGCACTGTGTGACTCAACAAATGCATATGCGTATAATATGCAAATTTATAAAGGCAAAGAGCCAGGAGCAGCACCAGAAAAAAATCAAGGATTGAGAGTGGTACTGGACCCTACGACTGGATTGACAAAAGGTTATAACATCACATGTGATATTTTTTTTACATGATATAAATTAGGACAAATGTTGCTAAAAAGGCAATTGACAATGTTGGGCACGATCCGGAAAAATAAACCGGAATTACCTGTAACTATTATAGACAATAAAAAGGAAGTTTTAGTATCAAAATTTTATTTTACGGACAATGTAACGGTTGTTTCTTATATTCCGAAGAAAAACAAAGCAGTTACATTATTGAGTACAATGCACCGAGACGCTTCGATCAGCACCAGAAATGACAAGAAACCCAATATGATACTCGATTATAATAAAACGAAAGGCGCAGTAGACACATTGGATAAACTTACCC
The DNA here is from genome assembly GCA_951394425.1 of Tipula unca. Lineage (NCBI taxonomy): Eukaryota > Metazoa > Arthropoda > Insecta > Diptera > Tipulidae > Tipula > Tipula unca. The sequence continues at coordinate 23,186,810 of OX596381.1, read as the reverse complement.
TCACCTATGCAGGAGAGAATCCAAAAGGTGGCCAATGACAGTGTTTTACAACATTACTGATGTATCAGCTTAAAACCTCAGCTTTCTAACCTAACCTAACCTGGGTACTTGTAGAACCACATATTCAAAACCGATCAACTATGCCACGCTGTGGAAATGCTGATAAAGTACTTTCTGAAATACAAGGTACAGCGGTTGATGTAACACAACCTAATACTAGTAAGAAGCGAAAACGATGCAACTTTTGCCCGTCATCTGACGACAATAAAACAAATACCACTTGTTGTAAATGCTCAAAATACCTTTGCAAAGCACATATGCGAATTTTTTGTACAACATGCGACGGCCACAAATAAATTGTTGTATATGCATTCTAATTTTTATTTTGTATGTTATCTTATCTCTGAAAGAATTATTTTTAAATGTACATATTAAATGAGTTAAATATTTAAGTTTTGATTATTATATTAATTATTTTGTTTGATTTTATTAACATTAGAACTGTTCGTTCTATATTCAAATATAATTCGGGTCATATAGACCCGGAACACAAAGAGTGTAACATTAATATGAACACAATAGGAAGGCTTAGATGCAAGGAATGCCCGAAAACAAGATGTAAGAATTGCCCTTCATTCCCTGCACTTTGTAGTAGTCACAAAAATTTGATATTTTGCAAAGTATCATTTGCCTGCATTATAGGTTGTTTATAATTATTTTCAATTTTTAATGTTATTAAAATATTAGTTTTTGAAATTAAAAAGTTTTTTTTCTGTAAATTTCCGTGCCTTGTAAACGCCTGTCATATATTTTCGATCTGACAGGACAAGACGGGATTAGCCGACTAGTCGGCATTTGCCGTCTTGTCATTTGAGACCAATTTTTTTCTTCTAAATGGACTAGACGGGAAATACCGTCATTTAAAAACAACGATAAAACTTGTCTAAAAGGACTAAGAATCACATTTCAGGTAATTTGATCTTTATCCGACAATTTTATCTTTCACATCTCGGAAGTTACAGTATGTGTAAACGAAGGCGAAAAAAGTGTCCGCGAATGCGATATTATCGTATCACTTTTATTCAATAATTAAAAATTTTCTTTATCGACTGATATATCGGCCGGAAATTATCGGCTAATTTTAGTAGAAAATATACTTCAATATACTTCTCTATCGATTTTTCTCTGCTGGAAACTATCGAATAACTTTAACAGGTTTAAACCATGGGTTTTACTGATTAGGCTCGAAAATCAAGCGATGGTAAATGAATTATTAAAATGATTGACTATATGGCAAAAACTCTGATATCTAGTTAAACGTCTATATACGATTTACATAATTCTCGTCAAATTCCCAAGATTTATCAGCGGAGCTCAACCTTTTTTATAGTGTTTTTATGCGTTGTACCAATTTAGGAAGATCCGAGTATCCACTATTTAGAAAAGTTACTGTCTATTTGGCAAAAATCTCAGATTTTTGTGCTGGAGTAAAACGTTCAATATTTTCAATATTTATCAGCGGAGCCCTTCCTAATGTCCAATGCGAATTTGGAAAGTCTAGGTTCCATGGCTTTTGTTTTTGTACTTGAATAATTTAAATTTAAGCGTGAATGTATTTTATATGTACACTGTTAAGATAATAGCTACACTCGCAGGACTTGTGTAAAAACTAAGATAGAACCTTTTTCTGTTGACTGAATTTCAATATTACCATCGATAAATGGATAATTTCATTGATTTTATCACAGTCTAGATAGCGATGATGACTGTGTTTAAGTAATGTAAATTCAGATCTTCCGATTCAGAAGATGAGTAAAAATGTATGTTACTATAGAATAAAACAATTTAGATTTTTTTATTTGAGTGGATTTATTATTTAACTTTGGTTTTAATTTCAAACAGCCTTAGTGGTGTAAGTATATCTATTTTAAGCATACTGTTTGTGAGATTTTAACGCCAAAATTGGCACTGACAGTACTGACCTGGCAACCGTCATGGGTAAAGAAGCACTGAACTCTGTACGAAACAATAATGGAGAAAGACTCATCGACTTCTGTGTCACAAACCAGCTATTCATAGGAGGCAGTAAATTTTCACACAAGAATATACACAAGTATACATGGACATCACCGGATGGCAGAACAAGAAACCAAATAGACCATGTAATGATCAACAAGAAATTTCTCACATCATTACAAGACGTCCGAGCAATGAGAGGTGCAGACATTCACAGCAATCATCACTGTATCAAGCCTGTAGCTATCCATCAAGACTGTAGCTATGAGATGCACTAAGACGAACAGACGAAAATTCAACATCGAAAGGTTAAACGATCCCGATACAAGAAAGATTTTCAGTGAAGCGCTCGAATGCAATCTAGCAACCAACAGTGCCACCAGTATAGAAGACCGATGGAAGCAAATCGAAGAAACCTATATCGAAACTGCTGCGAACACACTCGGGTACAAAGAATACAGTCGCAAACTATAGATAAGCGACAGCACATGGGAGAAAATTGAAGAACGTTGACAGTTTAAGCTGCAAATGAACCAGCAAAATACCCCGGAGGTGAGAAGGAAATATGACGACACGGCAAGACAAGTAAAAAAGATGGCAAGAAATGATCGTAGAAAATACACTGAAATATTCTCAAGGATGCCGAAGAGGCAGCAGCAACCAGAAATATGCGCACTCTACACCAATGCGTACGAAAGGTCATAGGAAAATACACCAATATACCACCTATAAGAGATAAGAATGGTCAAATCCTAACAACAGATGAGGGACAGTTAAAGAGATAGAAAGAATATTTCGGTGAGGAAATCGTAATCAGCACAGAAAACTTCGAATTACCCAATAATGCTCTTAACGAAACAATCAACACCCACCCACCAACGGAACGGGAAGTTAGCAGTATTATTGAGAAAATGAAGAATACCAAAGACGCTGGAATAGATAACATACCATCCGAAATATTCAAAGGTGACGCACCTACAACTGTGAAGACTCTAACACGGATCATAACGGAAATATGGAATTCGGGTAAAATACCACATAAATGGAAAGAGGGATTAACCATAATGATTCCAAAGAAAGGAGACCTAAGAGAATGTGAAAATTGGCGAGGCATATCACTACTCAATACACCAATAAAAGTGTTAGCAATGATAATCCTCGACAGAATATCACCTACGATCAATTCGAAATTGAGGAAAGAACAAGCTGGCTTCAGACCGGGACGTAGTTGCACTGACCATATAAATACGATCCGCATCATCATTGAACAGTCCAATGAATGGAACTCCCCACTATACCTCCTCTTCGTGGACTTTGAGCGTGCATTCGATACAATATATAGAAACGCAATATGGAAGACACTTTGTGAAATGGGCATCCCAAATAAGATTATCGAACTCGTACAAGAGATGTACCATGATGCAGGTAACCGAGTTCAATACCAGAGCAAGCCAAATAATGCATATTATAATAGCAATGGACTAAGACAGGGATGTGTACTCTCCTCACTATTGTTTCTAGTTTCTAGACCACAAATCGCCCAATGGCATCCAATGGGGACTAACAGAAAACCGTAACGATTGGGATTACGCTGATGATTTATGCCTGCTAAAACATAAATACACGGACATGCAGCAGCAAATAGAACAGCTATCGGACTTAGCACAAGAAGTTGGTCTAAAAATAAACGTTACGAAAACCAAGACGATGAGGATAAATACTACGATAACCACACCAATAAGCGTCTACCAACAAAATATAGAAGATGTAAAGGAATTCGTATACTTAGGTTGTACACTAGCAGAAACAGGCGGAACCGAGGAAGACATTAACAAGCGCATAAACAAAGCCAGAACGACATACAACATGTTACACAAAATCTAGAATGCATCTGTCCTCTCCCGTAACACCAAGATACGAATGTTCAACTCGTGTGTAAAATCAGTACTCCTATATGGCTGCGAAATGTGGAAGCAAAATCGGCAGATTACGAACAAACTACAAGTATTTGTCAACAAATGTCTAAGAAGAATACTAAAGTGCTTTTCACCCAATACCATATCAATTGCGGAACTCCATAGAGTAACTAATCAGGTAAATATGGAAAATGAAATAAGGAAACGTAAGTGGAGAAGGATCGGACATACACTCAAGAAAACCAGCAAGTGACGTAACACGCCTGGCATTAGAATGGAACCCTCAAGGGAAAAGAAAGGTTGGACGTCCACCTGTAACGTGGAAACGAACGGTGCTAGCAGAAGCGAAACATCTCGGCAAATCATGGAAGGAAATTAAAACAGTAGCAGCCAATAGAGTTAGATGGTCCCACCTAGTAGACGCCCTATGCTCCTAAATTGGAGATAAAGGTTAAAAAAAAAAAATAGTTTTTGTAAAATCGGACATTGGAAATATGCGGTATGGGTTGCTTGCGAGCGATGATCTGTTTATATAAAGAAACGCATTTGGTTATTTTAAAAACCACCTAAATCACTTAAGATACAACTTTTTAAGAAAAATATTTAACATAACTACTTAATTGTAAAATTTATTGATTTTCCAGCAAATCTTGAACTGGAGTTTCTAAATCGGTTAATAATAGTGTTCGTCTGGAAAATATGTCCTCTTTAATTTTATGTAATATTCAGTTAAGTGATTATGCCCACAGATTATATATAGTTTTACAGCAACGCCACACAATATTTACAAACAAAATGTGCAATGAACATCTTTATACCATTTCTTGCAACAAATGCAATGTTTATTTTATTTTCCAAAATAAGATCATTGAATGTAACAGATTGTTATAAATAAGAAACGAAATAGAATTTGTCTGCACAAGACACATAAAAAGGTTTGGGGAATTCTCAATTTCGTGTGATTATATTCAATTTTTATATTCTTCTGTGCTTTTTCCGATTTTGTGAAGAACAGTTCACCTGGTATATAGGAAAATGGTATTTTTTTTTTTTAAATCATGTTAAAATGAAAAAAGAGAACAAGAACCAGGAAATGTTTTTCATACAGTTTGTTACAATTTTTTGCAATCATACTATACCATAGAGCTTTCTTACTTTAATTCCGAAATCACGTGCAACCTAATACTCGTATATATATATATATATATTTTTTTTTCAAATCACAAATAATGGCAAAACCTTGTAGCATTTTTATATATTTTTATTTCATTTCGTTCGTCTGTTGATAAGATTTGATAATGCAAAAAATTACATTTAATGCGATTTTATTTCAAATTTATTTTTATAAATGTAACAGATTTCTTATTAGTTTTTATTATTCGCTTAGATCCTTATTAAAATTGATTGCTCTCTGGAATTATAGTTAGCACTCATACATGTGTATAATAGACAATAAATTTATTTTCCTTGTTAAATCAAAATCCAATACAATGTAGTCGTAATGCGCTATACAATTATATTAAATTTGTCACGATATCTGTATAGGTCAATTGACGCATCCCCATCGTTTTTGAATTAGGTTTACAAAAAAAAAACAACAATAAATCCGAAATGTCACGTATTAATTATAATTAAATTTTCACACACAATAATTATATTAAAAAAACAAAAAAAAATATTATTTACATAACCTAAAATAATACGAAAAGTTCAAATTTAAGATATTCGAAGAGAACAAAAAAAACTGCTAAAATAAAAGTTTAAACATTTTCCATCCCTTGTCTGTTTTATTGTGGCCCCCATTTTTCCCAAAACGTGAGTATTAAAACATTAAATGCTGACAGGGAAAATTCACGTTCTCAAAATATTTTCCCAAATAGGTACATGTACATACATATGTATAGAACAAAAAACATTTTGATTTTGTGTATACATATTTGAGTTGTGCTTTGGTGTAGTTCTGCAAACTTTTATTTGCGCAATAGTTTGGGGTATGGTGGAAAATTCAAAATTGAAAATTTAATTTAGAACAATGGATTGATTATTGAATTTCGTTTATTGTTATACTTGACTTTATTTTACTGATTATGTACACGGAATTTCCATTGTCCTCTAGAAGCTTTCATAACGGAACTTTAAATTAAAATTTTCATATTTTTGAACTTTCAGAATTTGACAGAATTTCGGCATTTGGATAGAGTTCGACAGATTTTGTAAAATTTAGGAAATATTTTAAAAGTTAAGGTCAACGTTCTAGAAATTGGCTGTATATTGCTGCTTTACAATATTTTATTAAATTCTTCTAAAATCAAAAATATTTTGTAAAATTCCAAAGCTGGTTCTAAAATTAGTTGAGTATTTTTTAAAATTTTCATAAAATTATCGAAAAAACATGAAAATTTGGAAATTCAAGTTTAGTCTAAAATTGATTTAATACTAAATTTAAACTTAATACATATTCAAAACTAAAAGTTAAGTGGCTTAGGGGCAAGGGTTGCGTTTTACTACCTAGTATGTTAATATAAAATTAAAATATAAAAAAATGCCATTGCTAAATCAAAGATTGTACCCAAATAGCGGTATTTATAGCGTGTTTATGGATATCGTAAAGCTTCGTCTAACTAAAAAAATTAAAAGCTTTCCTAAATCCAAAAGATAAGAAACTTAACACAAGGATATTTTATTGCCTTGTGTGTTAGTACAAATTTGAAATTTTGTAAAATTTGTTTTACTGATCCATGGGTCGTACTCTACAATTTGTTTTACTACCATGTTTGATTTAAATTTTTTGCTGCATGGCCTTAAAAAATCGTGCCAAAATCGCTACTTTTAATTTTGAGTAGCGTACTAATAAATAGAGATTAATACTAACTCAAATTAATTCTACATCGAATTCGACCTTATCTTCGAGTACACCGTTGAAATCGAATAATCTTCGTAATTGATTTCGATTGTGAATTTGACTTTGACATCGGTTTCACCATTGACATGAACATAACTAGAATATTCAATTTATAGACTCGGTTACGCCATTGACATCGATTTAATTTCGATTTTCACTTTGATTTCGTCTTTAATTTCGACATTAAATTCGACCTTGACTGCGGCTTTGACTTGACATTCGTTTCACCGCTGGCATGATGACATCGACTTAAATGGTTTCGACTTTAAATAAACTTAATGGATTTTTACTTTAACTTCGATTTCGTATTTGATTTCGATTTTGAATTCTACCTTAGAGGTCGGTGTAACCGTTGACATAAATTTTAAATTTCACTTTAAATTCGATCTTGACTTCAACTGTGACTTGACATAAGTTTTGCGGTTACTGGCGATTTAATATCCATTTGGACTTTGACTTTGCATTCGACCTTGACATCGAATTCAAATTTGATATCGATTAAACTTCGATTTTAACTTTAACTTCGATTTCGTACTGTGAATTTGACGTTGTCACCGTTGTCATCGACATAGCAATATTCGATTTAGACTTCGAGTTTGACTTGGTTACGCCGTTGACATCGATATAATTTCGATATTCATATCGTTTTCGTTTTTAATTTCGATTTTAAATTTCACTTTGAATTCGGCTTTTAAAGTTAAATGGTTTCCCCTTTGAATTCGACGATGACATTTAGTTCTAGCTAGTTATATTTAGTTTTAGTTAACTTCGATTTAGTTTACTACCTTGACATCGGTTTCACCGTTGACTTCGACTTAACTTCGAATTTGACTTCGGCTTTATCTTTGATGTCGACTTGAATTCGACCTTGATATCGATTAAAATTCGATTGTGACTTTAACTTCAACTGTGAATTTGACTATGACATGACTTTCACTCGGTTAAACCGTTGACATCGAATTAATTTCGATTTTCACTTTGATTTGGTTTTTAAAATTGTTTATTAATTCGACTTCGAGTTCGGCTTTGACTTGACATTCATTTCATCGTTAACATCGACTTAACTTAAATTTTGATTTCGAAGTTGGTTTCAACTTTGAATTCGACAATGACAGTTAGTTCACTGTTGACATCGAATAAACTTCGATTTTGACTATAGCTTCGATTTAGTATTCTGCCTTAAACTTCGATTTTAAATCAAACTTCGATTTTAGTTTTGAATTCTACCATGACTCAATTCGAACTTAACTTGCCCGTTACCTTCGACTTTACTTCCGTTTTGACTTTAACTTTGAATTCGACCACGACATCAAATTTATAGTTAATATCGATTAACCTTCGATTTTGACTTTAACTTCAATTCCGTGTTTGATTTCGACTGTTGACTTTCATATCGTTTTCCCGTTTAGTAGTGGCCACTGCACGTTTGAAGGAATGAAGAGGTTCAAATAATTGGACTCTCTTATTACTCACGATAACAGTGTGGGTGAGGATATTAAAGTGCGGCTGGAAGCTCGCAGCCGTATTTTGTATCCTCTAAGGCCACTGCTAAAATCTAAACCCCTATCAAGTGCTGTGCTTTACAAAGCGTTGATCAGGCCCGTTGTTATGTTTGGATGTGAATGTTGGGCGCTGACGGATAAATGGCTCCTTACATTTCAGAGAAGAGGCATGATGTGATTTACGTCCCTATACGCGAGATAGATGGTACATACCGAGCTCTGTACAATATCGAAATCAGTGATCTGATGAAGATCCCCGATATTGTACATGAAATAAGATCTCAGCGAGTACGCTGAGTTAGTCACGTTCTGCGTGCTAATCCGGAACGAATTCTGCAGCAATCTCTGAAAGAAGAGCCACCATATGATCGGCGCAGAGGTCGGTGCAGGCGACGATGGATCCACGGTAAAGAGAATGACTTGGCTTCTTTTGGTTGTCTAGGACACTATGAAGACCAAGCTCAGGATCGAGACTGTTGGAGCCAGATTGTTGACGCAGTAAGGGGCCAGTAATTGCCTTTAAACACTGTATTATTAGTTAAATATATAGGCAAGGCAGATAATCATCCAAAAATCATTTTATAATCCCATTTTCATTCAATATGTTGAGTTTTATTATAATCGATCAAGAAATAGCCTAATCCTCATCTATTAGTCCAAATCTCAGAACATTATCGTAATTACCGCTGTTTTTCTATTGTTTACTGTGCTTTGAAATGGTAACAGTAAATTGCTTGCGATGAATTGCTTGCAATAAACGAATCTAGAACCAAAGTTTTGGCATGAATAAGCAAGGTAGTTTACACTACTTTGAAGACACTAGAAATTGGAACGAGATTAATCAAATCAATATTATAGGGAAAATAATGTTTAGCAGCATGGCGGGTGCGATAATATTGCCGAAAATATATGACAATTCACCGAAATCGACAATTCACCGAAAATGACAATTCACCGAAAACAACAATTCATCGAAAACGAAAATTCACCGAAAACGACAAATCACCGAAAAAGATAATACATAAATGGGAACTACTATACCGATTATAATGAATTCAAATTATTTGATGGAAATTAGATTGGAAAATGGTTTTTGGATAAAGTTCTGGAATACGGCCATTTGGAACGGAACTAGGCCTATCCTTGAACAATTATGATGGAACTTGATAAACTGAATGAAAATGAGGTTGGGAAAGGATTTTTGGATAAAATTCTGAATTGTGGCTATCTGGAACGGAACTAGTTCAATCTTTGACAGATTATCATGGAACTTGGCAAGATGAAGGGAAATGAGACTGTAATATAATTTTTGGACAAAACTCTGGATTATGGAAAACTTGAACAGAACTACCACTAGACGTGTGAGATAAAAAGGGGAGTTGTTGTATATGGTCAATTGAAACAGAAATAGGCTATTTTTGGATTATTTGGATGTTAGCTTAAAATAGTACTTGTATGTGGTTTAATATAAATATGAATGTAAATAATAATTTGTACAAAAATTGTTATGATGAAACTCTGTATCATCTACCGAAACATTACATTTTTTCTTTATTCTATATTCGCCGTCTTATTTAACTAATAAGTAACATAGTCTTAGTTTTACTCTCAATTCTAGTTTATGTATAATTCCATTTTCACTCAATTTCTCAAGTTTCATGATAATCGATCAATGATTGGCTAGTTCCCTTCCAGACGGCCGTAACCCAGAATTTTATCTAAAATACATTTTCCAATTCAACTTGTCAAATTCCATGAAAATAGGTCAAGGATTGGCCTAGTTCCGTTCCGTAATTGTTTTTCTGTGAACTGTCGTTGATCCCGAAAATATGAGTTCTAAATGTAACAATTGTTTCTTGACGAAACCGGCGACAATATTAATTTTAATTTAAACGACAAAAATGCAAATTGGTGAAGATTTATTTATTTTTAATTTTGTTGTTTACATTTGGTAATTATTGCGAGACTGATGGATCTATCAGAATAAAGAATCCAACAACAAAAATACTATTGTTAAAGCGACAAACATATACATACAACAATATTTAAGAAACGGTTTTTAAATAAATGAAATATTATAGTATGCATGTATATCTATATACATATATACAAAACATACTGCCCCCTTTGACAGTACTCTGTACTTTCAAATTGCCTTGTTATCCTCTTCCTGTGGTAATGGGGCCAATTTAACAATGGCACGTTTTACAGTACCGGTTGGTGTTTTTACAGATGCTACACGTACTAATCCGTCTGGTCACGGGTGAACCTCGATAATACGCTCCAGAATCCATTTTTGAGGAGGAACCCCATCTTCAGCGATTAAAACTATAGCGTGTTGACCGTGACGTTGCTTGATGTCGTTTTCCATTTTCCCCGTTGCTGCAACTCTAATATATATTCTTTCTGCCAACGTTGCCAGAAATGCTGATACAGCTGGCGAAGTTTTTGATAACGGTCAAGTTTGCTAATATTTAAATTTGTGAGGTCAGGCTCGATGATCGCAGTAAGGGGGCCTCCGATAAGGAAGTGGCCAGGCGTGAGAGCTTCGAAATCAGATGGATCTGATGAAAGCGGCGTCCGTGAATTTAGCGATGACTCTATCTTTGCTGTGATAGTGTTAATCTCGTCATACGTCAACACTGCAGCTTCCCACAGACCGCCAAAATGTGGTGATCGCGGCGGAATGTGAACGAATTGAACATTTGCGTCAGCGCATGCTCGAACTATTTGATGATTACTGTTTTGTTTTACTGTTTTGAAAAATAATGCATGTAGCTCCTTCAGCTCTCGACTACCTCCCACGAAATTAGTTCCATTATCGCAGTAAAGATATCGACAAAGTCCTCTGCGACTAACGAAGCGATCAAGTGCATTAAGAAAAGCCTTGGTTGATATATCGCTGACGATTTCAATATGGACAGCCTTTGTTGCAAAGCATACGAATACCGCAATATGTATGCTTTATCTGAGCACTGGCCACGGCCCTTATAATGGACCCAAACAGGTTCACAAAATTCAACACCAGCATGCAAAAATGGTCTTGCAGGTTCCACTCGATGTCGATGGCAAATTTCCCATTTTTTGGTTGTATAATTTCGGCATTGTTCTAAAGCACCTGTATACCATTTTCTTGATTATATCACGACCACCAATGATCCAGAATTGTTGCCGCACAGCAGCGAGCAATGCTTGAGGGGCAGCGTGACAGTTTTTGATATGAAAATGGCTACAAAGAGTAAAAACAAATACATGATTGTTTGGCAATATTATTGGGTGTTTAGATTCGAACGATAAATTTAAGTTCTGCAATCGGCCTCCCACTCGAAAATTTTTATCATCGTCGAGAAACGGGTTTAAATTGTTGATCGAACTCTTCGATGGAACTTCTTTGTTGGCCAACAACAGTGATACTTCTTCTCGGAAGCGCTGATGCTGTATGATTTTTACGATAAATTTGTCCCGTGATCAAAGATCTTGTATTGTTCACAAATCGAGCAACAAACCCAAATGTTCGGCGAGTGGCGCAAAAGTTGTTGACATATTTGATTTTCTGAACGTTTTCAACATCATCAGGCACTGTGAGAACGACGGCATGATTGTTCTTTCTTTTTTCAGTCACCAAATTTATATCAAATGATTTGTTGAATTTCGGCCAACTTGATGACGAACTCGACAAAAAATCCGGTCCGGAAAACCATAGTTTACTGCCAAGTAATTTTTCAGGTAATATTCCACGCGAGACTAGATCAGCGGTATTATCCGTGGACCCAACATGATTCCAGACTGAAGATGATGTCAGACCTTGTACGATGGCGACACAATTTGCGACAAAGGTGGTTCAGGTTGATGGATGTGCAGCTAACCAATTTAACACGATTTCCGAGTCGGTCCAGCAATAAGTGTTTGTGATTTTGATTTTAAGGTTAGACTTAACACGATACAACAGCTGTGCTAACATAACTGCGGTGCAGAGTTCCAATCGAGGCAATGAAACGGTTTTGATTCGAGCAACACGAGACTTGGCGCACAACAGTTTGATCGAAATTTCTGATTGCACTATTGAAGGAATGTAGATGCAACATCCATATACGCGGTGATGGATGCATCCGAAATTTCATGTATCTCAATTACTTTATAATTCGGCAACAAAACGAAACGAGGAATTTTGACGCTGTTGAACAAGGGTAGTTGACTTCGAAATTTAACCCATTGTGTGACGTATTGCTCTGGTAATGTCCCATCCAACTCGATTTTCAATCTCCACATGTGTTGCAGAAATATTTTTGCCAAGACGATAATCGGATTAATTATTCCCAATGGATCAAACAAACTAGCGATGTCGGATAAGACCTGGCGTTTTGTAATTTTGTATTCATGATGTTTCTGCTTGTAAACAAACTGGAACTCATCTGCGTCGATTTTCCACGAGACGCCTAGAGTCTTAATGGCCTTGTCTTTCTGAATATTTATGAACGTCTCGCGATGCGCGACTGGAACGTCTCTTAGCACACGTTCATCATTTGATGCCCATTTGCGTAATTCTAAACAGCCACCTTTTAAAATCTCAGACACCTCCTTTTGTAGTTTCAAAACTTATTCAATTGTATCACCTCCACTAATCATATCATCGACATAAAAGTCATTTAAAATTGCATGTGAACCAACAGAATGACTCGAGGAATGGTCGTAGCTCATCTGATTTAAACAACGGGTTGCAAGAAACGGTCCGGTGGCCGTACCGTATGTAACGGTTTTCAGACGAGAAACGAGAATTCTCTCATTTGGGCTATCCCGCCATAATATGCATTGCAGATATGAATCGGCATCCTCGACCTGTATTTGGCGATACATTTTTGTGACGTCGGCCGTGATCGCAAACCGATTGAAACGAAAACGGATTAAAATTGAAAACAGATCATTTTATACTGTCGGTCCGACCTTCATGATTTCATTCAGTGATTTACCAGATGACGTCTTACAGGAAGCATCGTTGTCGTGCTTTCTGGCTTAATAACGCAGTGATGCGGCATGAAATATTTGCAACTTGATAAATTCATTGTATGGACAGCTTCCATGTGGTGTAACGAAATATATTCATGAATGAAGTTTCTATATTGACGTTGGAGGTCTGGATATTTCAATAATCTGCATTCTAGCTTCAACAAACGATTTTTAGCGGAATAGTACGAATCACCGAGTAACGAAATATCTTTCTTTAATGGTAGCTTGACGACAAATCTTCCGGACTCAAAACGTCTATAATTGTTAACGAAATAAGCTTCACATTCAGCTTCCTCCATAGTTAGCGTTGATTTATTTTCACCATAACCTTCAACAGTCCAAAAGTAACCTGTTCAAGTAATTCGTGTAACGACGCTGTCTGTTCATTGTGGCTAGGTTCTACCACTAAAGTACAAAAATCATATTTGTTTTTGATTTTAAAACTCTTACCAGACACAATCCATCCGAGTTTTGTTTCTCTCAACAAAGGTACATTTTCAGCTAGCATAAACTGGCCGGTCCCAAGTAATTCAAAGAAAATTTCAGCTCCGATAAGCATATTTGTACGATTTGGTTGGTTAAATGATGGATCGGCCAGTACTATATCAGACGGAATATTCCAATCTTCAATTTCGATTCTTCTGATGGGCTGATTAGTTGTGATCGTAGGCAGCACTAACATATCTAAACGATTCGCATAGTCACTCGAACATGATTTAAACAAAATATTTAAATTTGTACGAAGACAACATTTTTTATTAAAACTTCAAAGTGTCCGGACTGTTACTTAAACAGCTCGCTTATACGTTTTATTTTAAAATTTTCTAAAAATGTCTAAAATGTCTCAAAAAAAAAAAAATTGGTAACAATACTGAGCAGTTTTAATCTGTAATTTAGTCGTATCCCTGAAGCTTGTTAATGCCTTCAGCCCTGTTCAAATATTTTAAAACGCATCACCAACCTTGTGGTTATTTACACACCATTTTAGGTTGCCAATCGAATAAATTTGGAAAATTGTTTCAATTACCAATTTAAATGTAAATTTGTATTTATTTATGTACCTGTATCATGAAAATTGCACACACACACACACATACACACACGATAAACCGTAAAAACAAATTAACATTCATGTAAGTTATTTAAGCATATATAGAGAGAAAAAATAATAAAATTCGGAAAATTTTTGGGAAAATCAATGAAGCCATAAAACCATAAAATTTGGAAAACATTTACATTTTTGTACATCAAATATTTTTTTTTTGGATTCTAATTTATGTTTTATAGAGCTGTACATACATATATACGAGTATATATATTTAAGACCATTTCCATTTTTACAGTAAATTAAGCTTTTTATTGAAAATAGTTAAGTGAAAATGAAACGGAAATTTATAGTGTAAACACACAGAGAGAGAGAGAGAGAGAGAACACAACGAGCCAACCAACCAAAACAAAAAAAAATCAATTTAACTAACTAACAAACACAACACAACAACAACAACAACAAAAGCGATATTAAGTAGCACAAAATTAGTCTAAATATTATTTTATGCTAATAAATTTTCCATTTATGTTTTTCGGAAAGCTCTATTATGTTTTATTATTATTATTATTTAAACTTATGTACATGTACGTATATATATGGATGTATATTCGAAATGGATTTTGTTGTTGTTGTTATAAAAAAGAATAAATAATAGAAAATTGATTGTTAGGAAAAAAAAAATAGAAAATTATAAATTAGAATATTATCGGAATCGGAACAATAGAACAAGAGGATATAACTTTTATAGTGCGGTGGTATAATCCGATTTTTCACCACCTCATTAGCTTTTCGACGTTTACAACATAACAAAAATTCTATGTACAGATACAGGACTATGAAACGGTTACCTCATTAAGTGTCTATTGTTTTGCATATATGTATGTGTGCCAGATTTTCTGGATTTTAAAATTTATCTGGTTGAATCTGTGTCTGTGTGTGTGTGTGTGTATATATAAATATATTATAAATTGAAAAGTTAAAATATTTTATTTTTTTATTTCATAACCGGAAAACGGAAATTTTGAACTTTTCAGTTTTTGTTATTTCAATTATAATGAAAATACTCATTCAGTTTTTCAAAAACCATTGTTTATCCAATTCGTTTTTTGTAAATTTTGATTTATAAAAAAATATGGAAAAACAGAATATTATTCTTTTCATTATAGTAGTATTCTTAATTTACTTATGCAAAATTAAAAATCATATCCGTCTATATATTTGCGGAAGTTGTATAGTGTGTACTTGTGTTTTATTATCAAAATATATGTTTTAATTTTATTTAGTTCTTTAATGGAGGAGAAATGTTTATCAAATTAGTGGAAAATATGAAGGGGGATAGTTATGTTTTGGGTTTAATCGTCGCCTATCGTGGAGGGTTTTTCTAATATCTCCACTGGGCTAAAAATAATAAGCGCGCCTTTGTCGGAAAAACAACAATTTCTCGGATTAGATTTAATTTTTTTAGTTAGCTATAAACTTCTGGAACATTCAACCAGATTCTAACAAAATATTAATAAAATTTATCCCAGAGCCTTTAAACTTAATTTTATTTTCGGCGACTTTATTTTTCGAACTTGTGCATTCATTTCATATATATTTCCTTTAAGTTGACGAAATATGGAAAGAAAGGCCACCTAATAACTATAATAACTGGAAACTATTTATTCACAAGCTATGTATATATGTAAGCTTTTTGCTTTTACTTCCATTTAATAATATTACCAGTACAGCTGAGAAGTTGAGGTTTTTGTGTTTATTGCGCTTAAATCTGAAACCGTTAAGTAATGAGAAGAAGATTTTAAACTATTTAAACGCTTTTAAACTTTCGGCCAGAATACAGTTTAGGGGCTTTTTAATAGCAACCACAATATTTTTATAAGATTTATCTGAAAGCTCAAAGATTTTAAATTCGCGAAATTTTCAAAATAAGTTGAACAAGCTTTATACTTCCTTAATGCTGATAAAATAAAATGTGAAAACGAAAGCTTCTCATTTTCAAATTTTAAAAGGCAAACTTTTACCTTAAATTCTGTAAAAAAAAACACTATAATTAGTTGCCTAATCGCTTTCAATTTTTTTATTATTAATTGGCTTTTATTTGTGTTAATTGGAATAGTTAAAAGCTGTTTGTTATTTGCACTTTATTCTGAAAGCTTTTATTAACACAAAACTTGTTGCTAAATGATTATGAAACATATCATACTTCATTTAGGGCAGATTTAACGCAGATTTTTAATGTGCTTACTGGTTAACAGCTTCATTAGAAAATTATAACATAAGCTTTTAATTTTCAAAACTTTAAATACAAGCTGTTACCTTTAGTTCTGTAAAAAAACTTCTATAATAATTTGCCCAATTGCTTTTAAAAATTATAGTTTTAATAAGCTTTTATTTGTATTAATTATAATAATTTAAATTTTTTTGTCACTTGCACCCTATTCAGAAAGCGTTTGTTATCATAAAAGTTGTTGCTAAACGATTATGAAAAATATTATATTTCGTAGAAGGGAAATTGAGCTTTTCAGTGTGCTCAATGGTTAACAGCTTCTTTAAACAATTATAACATAAGCTTTTTATTTCCAAACCTTAAATACAAGCTTTTACCTTTAATTCTGTAAAAATACTTCTATAATTTGCCTAATTGGTTTCAAAAATTATATTATTAATTGGCTTTTATTTGGATTAATTAGAATAAATGAAAGCTCTATGTTACTTGCACTCTATTAAGAAATCTTTTATTAACATAAAAGTTGTTGCTAAATGAGTATGAAAAATATCATATTAGATAGAGATATAATAGAGCTTTTTAGTATGCTCAATAGAAAACAGCTCCTTTAGAAAATTATAACAAAAGCTTATTATTTTCAAACTCTAAATATAAGCTTTTACCTTTAATTTGCCCAATTGGTTTCAAAAATTATATTATTAATTGGAATAATTAGAATAATTAAAAGCTCTATGTTACTTGCCCTCTATTCAAAAAGCTTTTACTAACATAAAAGTAATTGCAAATTGATTATGAAAAATGTCATATTCATAGAGGGGAAACAGAGCTTTTTAGTGCACTCAATGGTTAACAAGTTTTGTCGAAAATTATATTATAAGCTTTTTATTTCTGAACTTTAAATACAAGCTTTTACCTTTAATTCTTTAAAAACAAATTCTATGGTAATTTGCTCAATTGCTCTCAAAAATTATATTTTTTATTGGCTTTTATTTGGATTAATTAGAATAAATGAAAGCTTTATTTTATTTGCACTCTATTTAGAAAATTTTTAGTAACATAAAAGCTGTTGCTTAATGATTATGAAAAATATCATATTTCATAGAGAGGTAATGAATGGTAAACAGCTTCTTTAGAAAATTTTAACCGTTTTAAATAAGTTACCATTTAGTAAAACTTTTAATATTTTCGCCAGATTCACTTTTTTAGTTGAGAATTTGATAATATAAAATAATAGTTGTAAAAATCTGAGAGCTTTCAGCCAAGAATCGATATATTAAATGGTTTTATAATTGTTATAGCCCAACAAAATATAGCCCATAATGAAGTGCAACAACGTCTCACAATCGCAAGGAAAAACAAGGCAGCTCTTGCAAGAAGGGCAGCTAAGCGGATTTGTAGACGGAAGAAGCGAGAATGGTGGAAGGCCGAGGTTCTGAAAGTACAACAACTCAGCAATGAGCGTAGTTCACGTAATTTCTTTAAAGGAATTACTGGATTGCACCATACTTTCAGGCCTTCGTCAACCGCCATTCGGGACCGGGATGGAAACCTCTGTGTCAACATCGACGCAGTACTTGACGCATGGAGTGGACACTTTACTGAGCTGCTTGATGTTCATCATGCGTCACAGACTGTTGTTGAGCCACCTCTAAAACAGTCTGCGGAGATTTGCACTGAGGAGCCATCCCATGAGGAATTCACTAAGGCCATGCAGAGAATGAAACGAAACCGCTCACCTGGAGTGGACTGCATTAATTCGGAGCTCTTGATATTCGGAGGGGATACTTTGTGGAACTGTCTTTTCGACCTTATTCGATTAGTATGGCGAACCGAAGTTATGCCTGATGAATGGAAAGTGGCCGCGATATGCCCCATCTTCAAGAAGGGAGACCGCTTGAAGTGTGAGAATTATCGCGGTATAGCTCTCCTTTGCACAGCATACAAGTTACTGTCATACATTTTATTGGATAGAATCACTCCTGTGGCGGAGGGCTTGGTTGGTGACTATCAGGGAGGATTTCGTCCGAATCGATCAGTCACTGATCAGGTCTTTTCGCTGCGGATGATTCTATCTAAATATTATGAGACATCCATCTCGGTACATCAGGTTTTCCTGGATTTCCGGCAGGCCTACGACTCGATCAATCGAGAGAGTTTGTGGTCTGCCCTGGAATACCTAGGAATGCCAACAAAATTGGTACGACTGTGTAGGATGACAGTGACGCAGTCTCAATGCTGTGTTAAAGTTGAGAACAGGCTATCGACAATTTTTGCAGTTAACTCGGGTGTTCGGCAGGGAGATGCTCTGTCCCCGATACTCTTTAATCTCATGTTGGAGTACATCTTTCGTAAAACTGAAACACCTCAGCGCAACATCTTATATCGCCAGTCCAATCAAGTGCTTGCATATGCAGATGACATATGCGTGATTGGACTGAATAGCAACGGAGTGAAAGAAATACTTGATCCGCTTGTAGAGTTTTCAGCTTCTGTTGGACTCCAGATCAATGAGTCCAAAACGAAATACCTGATCTCTGGTTTTAGAGACAATGGCACACCAGATTTTAGTAGTGGCCACCACACGTTTGAGGGAGTGAGGAGGTTCAAATATTTGGGCTCTCTTATCACTCACGATAACAGTGTGGGTGAGGATATTAAAGTGCGGCTGGCAGCTGGCAGTCGTTCTTTGTATCCTCTAAGGCCACTGCTAAAATCTAAACACTTATCAAGTGCCGTGAAGCTGAAGCTTTACAAAGCGTTGATCAGGCCCGTTGTTATGTTTGGATGTGAAAGTTGGGCGCTGACGGATGAGTACGAGAGATGGCTCCTTACATTTGAGAGAAGAATCATGCGTGTGATTTACGGCCCTAAACGCGAAATAGATGGTACATACCGAGCTCTGTACAATTTCGAGATCAGAGATCTGATGAAGATCCCCGATATTGTACATGAAGTTAGATCTCAGCGAGTACGCTGGCTCGGTCACGTTCTGCGTGCTGATCCGGAACGAATTGTGCAGCAATCTCTGAAAGGAGAGCCACCATATGGTAGGCGCAGAGGTCGTTGCAGGCGACGATGGCTCCACGATGTAGAGAACGACTTGGCCTCTTCAGATTGTCTAAGACAGTATGAAGACCAAGCTCAGGATCGAAACCGTTGGAGCCAGATTGTTGATTCAGTAAGGGGCCAGTAATGGCCTTTAACACTGTTATTATTATTATTATTATAATTGTTCACTGCTCATAAAGCTTTAATTTATTGAATGTAATTTTTTAATGATACATTTTAAAAGCTTCTAATTTGGTATATTTGTAAAGCTCAATTATGAATTTTATAGAACTTTTATTGGACTTAAATATACGGGGACCATAAACCATTCTAATGAAGATTTAAGTTTGTCGAATATTAAAATGAAAAGTCTTTAGCCCAAACTTTAGTAAAACTTAAAGTAAATTGAACCTTAAATTTTAAAATTGTCGTGAACATATTTAAATTTTTTTAATATAAATCGTTTACGTGTTTTTGACAGCGACTATTTGGTTCCAACATTTATGATTCTATTGGATTATTCAGTTTGCACCGCCCTTAAGAGGAACGAATACCATTTTTAATTCTTTTCAATGCAGGAAAGGATGTTTTAACTGAACAATTAGTACACACCTAACACTGTACATATTTTCAATGCAATGGCTATGTTTGGGAATGTACTTTCAGTATTTGAATTAATTGATGTTTTCAAGCAAAGACTTTTCAACAAAATTCTGTTCTGAATGTTTTCGTTATTTTTTTGGCATAATGTCGCAGGTAGTTTGATGCTAGCTCGGTACCTTCTGTAATTTGTTTTTAAATTGTGTTATTATTTATTTATTTTTTTAACAGGAAATGGCTGTATTCATGAATTTTCGTGGCTATAAAAGTCACAAGGCGTATTCAAATCTTATATCAAAAAAAATTAGTTCTTAATATTTATCAATGCACTATTGTATTTTGTTTGTTTTTTACTCTAAATATAAGTTATCTGGATCCAAAGGGATGGTTATTAATTCGCTGATAGTAGTGCCTTCTTATATTTCCCTGACCATATCTATTTTTGACGTTTTGTATGTAAGTACATATACTAGTGTCATTTACGATTCCTCATATAGTGATTATACACTTGTTGTTTGAAGCAGCTGCAGACACGAAGCGCCAAAATTCAATAACATATATCCGGAAAAAGGATTATATACCACTACCCATATGGTTTTCCGGTTAATCGGAAGTCCATGTTTGTAATGGTATAATGTTTTTTCCATGTTTTTCATGTTTTTTCCACGTCATAACCTCCTATCATGTAAGTTTACTGAGTGTTAATCGAATGCGTATCGATTAAGGCTAATTGGCCTCATAATTCCCTATTAGCTAGACGCACTCGTCTAATTCACTTAAATGTTCTTGCAAAAAATGTTGAATTTTTTGCATAATTTGATAGTTGTGTAGGGCTGCTGTATAAATTAAATAAAATATGGGAACCAGTTCACGGCTTTCGATTTCATATAAATTGGCGTATGCACTGTTATATTTTCGGAAAATTATTTAATTAAGCAAATAATTATTGATTATTATGTATCAAATTTATATGTATAAAGTACCTTAGGCCAAACATTATCAAAACTCTGAGCGATGTCTAAAAATACTGTTGAACGCAGAATATTTTTATTCTAACGAGTTCTTGTCTTAAATCTATATGAGTTCGCTTTGCAGTTCAGCGTTCTTCTCTAAATTCGAACTGATGATTCGACATGATTTTTTTTCTTTGAGACAGAATTGGCTTAAGTTCATGAAGAGGTGTTAGTAGTAAGTTTATTACTCGGTTTATTACATATAAATGAAATTAGAACATTTACTTCATCTTTATTTATTATACGAGTAGCATCCAAATCAGTTTAAAACTGGTTTCTGAAATTTCTTTGAACACGTTTATGTCCGCAAGTGATATTTTGAATTTATGTGTTTAATTAGCTGTATAACATTGCGTCATTAATTTTTAATTAGCTGAATTTCTGTTCCGCAATTGTCTATAGGACCGCTGGGATCAGATTGATGATACAGTAAGGGGTCAGTAAAAGGGGTCAGTAATTTCATATTTTAGTCCGAGCATACATTGTTTCTATATAAGGTTATAAAGCTAACATGGGAATTCTCCCTAATAATATGGAATAGCCTTTTTGCTGCTTTTACTGTCATTATTAAAACCGTTCGATCTATAGTATACATGAATCTATGTATAGGAAAAAATCCATCCCAAACTTTTCAAAAATATATAATTTATACAGTTCGTTCATCCCAAGATTTCACATTGGTGCAGTTAAAAACTTTTCTGGGCCAAGCCAGAGGGGCGTGTATTTTCTCTTTAAGAGAAATAAGGGTTTAAGATCCTATCCAGCGCTGATAATTTGAGTCCATCTTGCCGAACTTTTCAATTTAAATAAAAGGAAGACAAATCGCTTACCCAATATTTAGGAGGGATGGCTATTTCACCATGCTGGAATTAGCAGAAAAATTTCAGCAGAAAAAAAATCTAATTTTAAATTAAATTGTTTTTGTAATACAAGATTAGTTAAGATTACTATTAATAGTTTTTCAACAAATGTTAAAATGTAAACACAAGATAAGTGAAAAATAATCCACCTTTTACTATCCCGAAATAGCCCATATATAAAAAAGCCGAATAGCTGACACTTTTGATTTGTCGTTTCATCGGGCTCTAGTTTATAGATTTCATCCTATAATAGACAACTTTTATGTTTTGAATCAGGTAATATTTTATGTGAGGTCAGGTTGAAATTAATTAAAATCCCCATCTTCTTATGTAATTGCCCATATTCAAAAATTCGGGTAGGTAGCGTTTTTACGAGATAAATTACGTCGTGGAATCTCAGCCGTTGTCGGCACGTATAATATTACGTAGATTACTTGGCATAGTTTTGAGGTAACGTCGACCTATGATATTATATTAGTGTTTTAAACTCGTATGAACCAGTTCAAAGTAGTATTTGGAAAATATCTTATACTAAGAAACTATAAATCGTAAAACTGGTTTACTAGTTTATTAACAAATACAGCATACTTTTTAAAGTTTCACATGCCTGGAAAAGTTTAGGTAAGCAACGTTAAAAATTGGCAAATAATAATTTGATAGTTTCAGTTTGAATTTTATCTTCTCTAGTTATGGAATAGTATCAGTGCTAAAAATAGTATAATATACAGATATGTAACAGATAATAAAACGGATTTTCAGATTGAGTTATTGAAATTCTAAATAGCTTGAGATAAACCCGTATCACATTGACAACCTAAAGAAATCTGGTCATCCTATAGTTTAGAAAGCACTAGTTTACAAATTCACACTATGAATTATCTACATTATCGACGTTGTCTACATTGTCGATATTGTCTATATTATCTATACGGGTTGTATACGCGGCAATACAATACAGCAACCAATTTGTCATCTAAAATTCCACACCAAATATTTGCGCGATCTAAGGGCGTTATTTTTCAACTTGTTATGTCGATTTATGTACCGAAATTTGTTTGCAGTAAATCCTTTACACTTACCTTTAACATAATCTTACAGGTAATACTTACACCATTCCACGTGATAAGATCTGGATACTGTGGCCAATTACCTCAACATCAAATGTGCTCAAGCTTTTCCATCCCGAATGATGAAAGCATTATTACTTACTTTGGTTGGCATGATGGTTGTGTGCAGGTCATCGAAGAGAAGCCACGTTGATAATTTGGGACACGTCTCACGTCAAACCGTTATATTTCCTATTATAAGCAATATTGACGACACTGCCATAGAAATCAAACTATATACTCAAATTCAATTCATTGTCAAGTTCAAACACAATTTATAATTTTTTCAAATTATGCTTAAATAACATAAGATTGCGTAACAAATTTACGTTGAAATACTCTTTAAATAGGTAATCAAAATTTGATGGGCTTGAATATTAGGAATTTGGCTGGAATTTTCTGGAACTCAACATTCAATACAAATACGATTAAACATAATTTAAAACTTTAACTAATTTAATTTAACTTTTGTTCATATTCAGATGAAATATTAATTTATATCACTCGTTTAATTTTACTAAAGAGTTTGTGTCAAATTTACTTAAATTTCGCTCTAAAGTGAAATGAAGACTTGCCTTAAATTTGTATACCTTATTAAATTATAATCCAAGATTTATGCGCAAACTCAAATAAAACAAAATAATTTTTTCAACTCAATGTTTGATTTTTAACTTAATTTAAAATTTAAAATGCTCTCTAATTTCAAAGTGAAATGTTACGTTATGTTCATTCATACAATTCGTCTAAAAAACCATTAAAGACTTTGACTCAGCCTCATACTAGAATTATGTAGAATTTCACTTAACAAAATCCACTCCAAAAATATATATTTTTATTTATTTTAATATGTACTTCGATGTCTATGCTATCTTCATAGTACAAATTGTACCCGCAGAGTTTAACTTAAAAGTTCCACTCAAAATATTTAATTCAAAGTCTATTCAAACACAATTCATAATTAAAATATACTCAAAATTTGTTCAAATCTAGTTAAAAGTGTTACCTTATTGACACTCGTATATAATTAATCTAAACAACTATAGATTTTAGCTTAGATTCATTCTACCTCGAATTCCACTTAAACAAATTCACTCAAACTATATAATTTGAATTCTACGCAAAATCATTCAAATTTTGCTGAAATATGTAAGTTAAAATGTCTGTAAAACGTGTTTAAAATTTAACTCAACTGTATAATACAATTCTACCTTAAACTCCACTTTAAAAAATCCACTCAAAATATATAATTTGAAATTGATTAAAACTTTCAAAAGGGGGTATTTTAACCACCAGAATTGGAATTTAGTAGTGGATTTCTTGTCGAGACGTATAGTTAGTGGGCGATATTTATTGTGAATGCCTACCGTTAAAACAACATCTTAAGTTGTGAAATCAAAAAAATGTATAACAGTTGAACAGACAAAACTAATTTTGTGAATTTCTTAAAGATGGATTATTAAAATATTTTTATTTGCAACTTTTCTAATTTAACCTGTCCCATTCGGATCGCATTAAACCTAAAGAAAAATTCTGATCACTGGAGTTTAGAACTATAATTCTCTCAATCACTCTATCAATTGTCTACATTATCGGCGTTTTCTACGGGTTGTCGATACCTAGAAAGTAATAGATGATGCGTAAGTGCCCATCCCTGGCTTTTGGTTTGCCGTGTAAGCGGACAACTCAAATTTTAATGTCTATAGATATGGATCATGGAGTATCATATATTATATATATAGTATCATATATTTATAACTACACTCAGAAAAAAATATCTTATTAACTAGTTAATAAGACTACTATTGATTTTATAAGACTGATATTAATATTAATATACTATAAAATTAAAAATTTTCTTGTAAACTAAGTTATAAGTTCAACCAGTCCATACATGTTAATGTTATAAAAGTACAAATTATTGTTTTGACTACAAATCCAGTTAAATTAATGCTACTTGTCTTATTAATATTATAACAAATGGTCGATAACTTTAATAATGTGATCTCATTATTTAACAAAAGTTTCGTTCCCATTAACTTCCTATTAGAATAATACGACTTCCTTTTGATTCAAGTAGTTCTTAAAGGATCTTTATTTCATTTTAAAGGTACGTACTATTTATATAATACCATCTCATTTTATGTAATATATTTTATAGTATAATACTTTTATTTTAATGCGGTCAACATATTTTTAGCCAATTTTGTTAATATGTCTATCTATTCTTCCTTCAACAATACCTATTGAAAATATCCCGTTTTATTTTCTATTTCTCTTTAGATTTAGATTAAATGTAAATTTGGAACTCTCTTTTTTTCCTATATATTGAACGTATTTAACTATTGTACATACAAAAATAAAGACAGCAATAGATCTTTTGCAAATATGTATGATCGTTTTATTTTGCATTTTTTTAATTTATACATTTTCATCGTGTGTGCAAGATCAGTTCAGTGAATAAAAAAAAGTGTTGAAAACAATCAAAAGTTCTAAAAATTTAAATGAAATTTATTTATATTTAATTAAGTCAGTTTTATTCTTATATGAGTAAATTAATAATTATTAAATAAGAACTGTTTTAAAATAGTTTAAATTAAAAAGTGTTTGAGTGAAGTATTACCAAGTGAATAACTGAAACGCAGTTGAAGTGCCGTAAGTTAAAATTTACTAAAACTATTTTGGTTTTTTGGTGAAATTGTGTTTAAATTAAATAATATATATATATAATAGAGATTGAGTTTTATATACATAGATTTATTAATTATAACTACAGTTATTCTAATGTACAATAACAAGAATTTAACAACAATTAATTTGTGTCCACCATGTTTTTTAACATGGTGGGTGTATTTTAAGAATGTTGGGTTATTTTAGCATGTGTGCATTAATTTTTGACCACTACTCTTGCACAAAACTGGTGTTGGTTATATAATTGTACTTTGTAAATGAAATAAAGAAACTATCATTTTCATAATGCAATATGCTTTATCCAACTATATGAACAATCAATTAAATTTCTTAATTAACAGTAATAGATTACAATTTTAAACCAACATCTTATTCAAAACGTGTTTTTTTCTAACTAAAAATATTATAAAAATGTTTGGAATTGATTATACCCAGTTCCTGCGCTTTATTTAATATTATTAACAACATTTAAATTTAACTTTATGATTGTGCGATATATGTTTATTTTGTAGTAAAAAGTTTTGATTGTATAGGGTTTATACGATTATTAAAAATATTTTGCATCCATTTTACTGCCATAGCAATTATAATTTTTATTAAACTTCATGTTTCTTAATATTGAACATGATTAATATTTAATAGTAAATGGAGTCCAATGCCACTAACGACATTGATATTAGTACTGTTAACATAGAGGAAGACAATGATAATAGCAACATTCAAATGACAGTACTCAACAGAGAGGAAGATACAAGAAATCATTTATATCAAGATGAACTAAAATTGCTAATTTGTGGAAGTTTTGGATTTGACCAGGCTGTTTTAAACCGAGTAGTTGGTAAATTAAATTTATACATTAAATATATGTATATATATATATATATATATATATATATATATATATATATATATATATATATATATATATATATATATATAAATATATATATATATATATATATATATATATATATATATATATATATATATATATAAATATATATATATATATATATATATATATATATATATATATGTATATATATATATAAATATATATATATATATATATATATATATATATATATATATATATATATATATATATATATATATATATACATATATATATATATATATATATATAAATATGTCTTATTATAAAATACCACAACTATAAATATATGGTTTGATATCATTGTCTAATTTTTAGAGTGTGCATTAGATATAGAAAGTCTCTTGGTAATAACCGATAACGACATAAACGATTTGTTTCCAATTAGCATGTTGGGGATTCGTGCCAAATTCAAATATCATTTAAATATATGGAGACGCAAAGTAAATTAGTTAGCTGCTCTTGCTATTTATTCACATAATTAAATTTATTTGTGTATACTTATAGGCTGATACAATTTCTGTAAGCACTTCATGCAGAGAATGGATCGATGCATGCTCATCATCAAATGGCAATTCTCCTGTACACCAAATTACATTTTTAGAAATAAACAACGACAATATAAATTTAGAAACAATGTTAAAAGAGTCAATAAGAGGTGCAAGCATTTTAAATTTTTACAAAGAATTTCAATATTTAGATGACATCCAAAAAGAAAACCTAATATCAATAATTGTAGACAGCTTTACAAATGCGAATAAAGTTATGAGCATGCCGGATATTATAAGTTGGACAAATGCAATAAAAAACCTATTCCCAAACGAAGATATTGCAAGTGTTATTTGTTTTTGTATTGCATGCAGATTATTTGTAATGAAAATTAATTTCCAATTTTTTAATTAGACTAAATTTAGTTTTTTATATATTCCTGATTACATTAAAATTATCACTTAATAGGAATATTACTATAAAAAACGAGGACGTGGCATAAACCCAATAGGCAAGCTTCATGATAAAGCCGCCAACGCATGAGTTAAACTGAGAAAGCGATCTAAAAGTACTTCGGACATTATTTTACCAAAAGGTACCAACAGCTTAGAAAGATAATATTTCTTATTAATTATATATGATTTTCTTTCAATCATCATTTAAGTAACACCAAATTCAAATCAGGAAGTCGATGCGAATGCAAGCAAACTTATTGAGGAATTAGTTATATGGCTAACACACAATAACGAACCCTGGTCAGAGGTAGAGAAGAAATGGGCAGATTTAGTTATATATCGCCAACAGGACATTAAATCACATAACTCGGAAGTTTTAAAAAAATGGCCTTTACTGAAGCACAGCCTTGGTTATACTTTGGTAAAATAAAATTGCATTACTCTTATAATAATAAATTATTGTTATATACATTTACTTACTTTTTAGATTGAAATAGATTACAAGATATTATATCCCGAAAATGAAACTCAACTATTCGCTAAGTGGCCTGCATTTGTCATCAAAATTTTACCGTATTTAAAGGATCACATAAAGGATCAAACATCAAGTGTTCATTTGCTCCAGATTAATGAAAATATCGAAGAAAGTATGAATAAACTATTCGTATCATTTAAATTTGATTACAGATAATTTACAAGACACTTTTCTTTTTCTTTCAGATTCCCGCGATTGCTTAATTTTCCTACTGCTCCACACAATTTTAAAATCATCTATTATTTCACGTGTAAAACTCAATAAAAAAATCAATTGGAAACCTAGCATTTCGGACGCACAACAGTCTACAGTTTTACATTGTATAACAATCAGCCAACTTAATAGTAAAGTTGAGAACTGAAAAATCGTTATTTAGAAAAAAGTTTAACTTTTCAACCAATCATTATAGTTATTGGTGAAAATCTTCGAACATTAACAAATTTTTACACATTTTATGACGGTATCGTCTATAAATTCCCCACTTTTCTTAAAAGTTTAGACATAACATTTAAATTAATGCATGTTATGAATTTTGAGTACCCGATCGAAGGGAAAAATGTTTACTCGTTTATAGAAAACTTTTTTTATAATTTTAGTTTAAATGCAAATCCAAACTTGACGAAACTACTACAGTATTTGCGCTTAGATAATAACGATAAACTGTAAATCGAATCTCATTAGTAGTACTAATTTATATTTTTATTCATAATGTTCAGGTGTTTTATGTGCCAACAATTACTTCTCTCCTCAAAAATATTCATTGATCATATAAAATCTTACCACGGTACAAAAGATATTTCACAATATCAATGCCTTCATCACAATTGTTATCAAAATTTTCAAAATATACATTCATTTAAAAGACACTTAGATAGAGTTCATATAAATCATCAAAAACTGCAGTCTGAAATTCAAGTTAAAACTTGCGAGCAAACGAATCAACATTCTTCCCTTCAGTTGCCTAGAAAAAACCAAGCTATTTCTGAAATTTTAATAAATAGTCAAATTAATTATAATACTGTAACATCACATAGTTTTCTAAGAGAAAAAATCAATTCTAGCCCTGTTTCTGAAATTTATCCAGGTCTATCTTTTACATTGGCTCTTCATAATAACGATAATTTTAATCGAAAAAACGTTGCATGTCTTATTGACGAAATAAAGCTTAAAATTACTGATCCTATATCAGACGTATTGAAATATAAAATTTTGCCTTTAATTGAGAATCCATTGGCCAGATCCGAAGCAACAAATTTACTACAAAAATTTGTTTATCCATTCGATAACATTACCACTGAGTACAAATTCCTTGAAGAACTTCAAAGGGCCGATTTATTTAAGAAACCGTCATTTTATGTAATCAATAATGAGGTGTGTGAAATAATTATCAATAACGCTCCAACGCTTGATACGAATAAAGTAACCGGCGTTCTAATGCCTATTGATTTTCAGATCAAAAAATACTTCGAGTGTGGTAATATTTTAAAACAAACCTTGGAAAACACTAATCAATTAAAAGAAAAAAATGTTGATGAATATTCCAATCTAATACATGGTAGTGTATGGAAAGATAAAATGACGGGATTTCCAGGAAAAATTGTTCTACCAATGGCTTTTTATTTAGATGATTTTTCTGTCGACAACCCTTTAGGACCCCATGTTAAAGATCATTCAATTTGTGGTGTTTACTACACTTTCCCAACAATTCCCATACATCAGTTATCTAAGCTTAATAACATATTTGTTGCAGGATTCTTTAAAACTAAAGATCGTTCTGAATTCGGTAATATTTTTACATTAAAGCCATTTGTGGAAATAATTAAAAAATTAGAGACGCAAGGTATATTGATAGAAGTTGACGATCAACGTTTTCATATTTTCTTTGTATTATCTTTTATTCTCGGAGACAACTTAGGTTTAAATACATACCTAGGGTTTTCTAGCAGTTTTAATTCAAATTATTTTTGCAGAGGTTGCAAACGAAGCAAAACTGAAACGCAGAAAGATATAAATGAATTCGAAGATTTTTTGCGAACTAAGGAAAACTATGAAAATGATATAACTCTTAATAACGAAAAATTAACTGGGATTAAAGAAAATAGCATTTTTAACGAAATACCATCTTTTCATGTAACAGATAATTTTTATTTTGATATTATGCATGACCTATATGAGGGTATTTGCAAGTATGATATTTCAAAAATTTTACTTCATTATATAGAAAAGTCAAAATATTTTACATTAGATGGATTAAACTACAGAAAACAAATGTTCGACTATGGTGAGACAGAAATAGGTAATATTTCACCACCTTTAACATTAGCTGTATTAAAGTCTAATACATTAAAAATGACTGCGCGCGAGACGATGTGTTTTGTTAATTATTTGCCATTAATGATTGCTGACTTAATACCGGAAAATGACAAACTTTGGGAACTGTACTTGGTGTTAGTAAAAATAATCGATTTGGTTTTATTGTCAGAATTTCATGCATATGAATTAAATACATTGAAACATTTAGTTTCAAAGCATAATTCTCTTTACATCGAATTTTTTAACGAACCATTACAACCAAAGTATCATTTTTTGGTACATTATCCGACAGCAATTCGCAAATGTGGACCATTAAAGCATTTATGGTGTATGCGATTTGAAGCGGTTCACAGAATTTATAAGAACTCAGCCAAAGTAACCAATTCAAGAGTTAACATTTCATATACTCTTGCGGTCAAAGCATGTCTTAAGTTTGCTCATCTTCTTTCATCTAAAAGCTTTTTCGAAAAAGATCTAATCTTTGAAGAGAAAGATATTTTTTTGTGCAATTTTTACGAAAAATACAAAAATATTAAACAAAATATATTAGATTTTAACAATGTTTCATGTGCCAAAAAAATTACGTTTAAAGGCAAAATTTTTAAAAAACAATTTTTTCTAACAAAATCAAATATTCAAACCGGTGTGGCTATTTTTGAAATTGAGGAAATATTTTTACATAATTCATTACCATATTTTATATGTAAGCAGTGGAAGATTTCATATTTTAGCCAGCACTATCAATCGTATATTATCGAGATGCCAATTGAAAATTTTTCATTTCATAGCGTATATGAATTTCACGGGCCTCCAATTCACATACATTTGTTAAGTAATGGTATTAAAGCTTTTCGCCTAAAAAAATATTAATATTAATAGAGAAGAATTAACTAAGTTAATTTTTTTTCATTTGTCGTTTATTTATTGATTTTATATTTGTATTTAAGAAATTATTTCATGAATTACTTTAATAATAAAATTAGGATTAATTAAATTGAAATATTAAAAATTAACTTGAAAAGCAAAATGTAATTTTATAATACTAAATATGTAAACCATTTGCATTATGATTATGTGTATAAAATTGTAATATGGTCTAAGTAATTGTATGTTTAGATTTTTGGAAAAGCAATAAAAATTTGAATTAAATATTACCTTCCTGTTTTATTATAAACTAATACGATTGGTCACATTGATTTAAATCTGGCGACATGTAACTTAAATTAGATTGCGCATGTTAATTTAATAGTACGGATCATTTAGAAAACTTAGAAACATTGGTCCTGTTGAATTAATGGAACATTTATTATTATTTTAAAATGATGTTACTTTCGCTCATATTACTTTTAAAGTATAATCTTATACTTTTTAATAATATTTATCATATTCAATTAATTTGTGATACTAATGGAATTATATAGTGAACTATTAGTTCAAAATGATGCTAGGTTTATCCTGTTATTTTTAATATATACAATCCTATAGTTTTCATATTATTTGTGATATTGAATTAAAATGCGAAAACGTTGGAAACTAACATGTTGAATTATCACTTGAAAATGTGACCAGTATTGATACAATAGTAAACATTACCTTTTAATATAAAATTTTTATATTTATTATTTAAATAGGTCTTATCCCGTTGACCAAAAAGAATAGTATAAAATTATTAAATAAAGATGAATTCCTATTAATTTTATAGTATTTTTTTCTGAGTGTAGGTCTTAACCCAAATTGAATTCACGCTTAAACGACAAATTGAACGTGGGTGGTGTTTAGTTCACTAAACAGGTCATACAACTTTATATATAATAATACTTGTACATATTAAATTACATATTGTGGAGGCATGGTGCATTGACAAGGGTCTGCACGTCAACCCATCTAAGACAGATTTAATTGTGTTTACTAGGCGCAGGAGTGGCCTGGATATATCCACTCCTTCTCTCTTTGGGAGACCGATTACAAGATGTAACCAAGTCAAACACCTTGGTGTTATCTTAGATAGCAAACTTTCCTGGAAACCTCATCTTGACTCCAAAGCACAAAAAGCTACTGCCATATTTTGGCAATGCAGAAGGGCTTTTGGAAAATCATGGGGTCTAACACCCAGGATGTTGTTTTTTATTTATAAATCGCTGGTCTTACCGATACTATCTTACGCGTCGGTTGTGTGGTGGCCAGTTGTTAATCTAAAGGCGTCTACTGCTAAACTTAATAGTCTTCAAAACACGGCTTGTAGAGCTGTTACTGGAGCTATGTCCTCGACTCCACTTCTTGCTTTGGAGTCCATTCTTTCCTTGCCCCAGTTACACACCTTTATTCGTGGCACTGCTTGTTCTGCAGCGTTTCGCTTGAGGTGCATTGGAGCCTGGAATGTTCTCGGTTCTATCGTGGGGCATAGACTAATCTTTAAAAACTACACATTTTTACCAGAAATCGATATGGTTAATGATAGATCACTACCAGAATACAACTTCTCCAACTTATTCAAGGTGGCTTATCGTTCTAGGGATTTGTGGTTTTCGGAGGATTTTCTCCAAAAATTAGACGAGTCCCTAGTCTTTTTTTCAGATGGCTCTCGTTCTAGCCTCAGTGCTGGATTTGGAATCTACTGTCCATGGTCCAATCAGAGATCATTTGGCAGTCTTGGTATTCACTGCACTGTGTTCCAAGCGGAACTCATAGCGCTGACGTATTGTGTTATGGAAGCTTTGAACTTCGCTGTTAAAAACAAAAACATTCAGCTGTGTACTGATAGCAAAGCTGTGCTCAATTCATTGAAAAATCCATTGACTGTCTCCAAACTTGTCAAGGATTGCAAACGATTCATCAATCTTCTGTGCTCCAACAATACCGTTACGGTAATGTGGGTGCCGGCTCATTGTGACATCGAAGGGAATGAGATCGCGGATTGTTTAGCCAAATCCGGTTCTCAGCTAACTATATTTGGACCTGAACCCGCGGCTCCATTATCTTTTAACTACGTCAAGAAGGTTATAAGGAGCTACGCTTTGAAAGATCTAAGAACACAGTGGCTTGCTACTGCTAGTTGTCGTTTGGCGAAGTACTTCATTAGCGAGCCCAATTTGAAGTCTACTAAATTTGCTCTATCTTTGAAAAAGGACCAGCTAAGAATCTTAGTCGCGATCCTTACGGGTCATGGTCGATTTAAGGGGCATCTCCATCGAATGGGTTTATCTCAGGATGTTACTTGTGATGATTGTCTTGAGGAAGATGATGACAGCTTGCACTTTGTGTGCAGTTGTCCAGCTTTCAATATTATTCGGCTTCAGATTTTAAGCTTTAGTTCTATTAATGTAGATCAGTTGTCCTCCATACCTTGGTTCAAACTTGTACAGTTTGCTAGGGCTGCAGAGCGCTTCTGTGATTTAGGATAGAATCCTGGGTTTGCACCATGGGCCGTCCCGGCATTGAGTGCGGAATCCGTTCGGGTTCCAACCAATATAATAAAAAAAAAAAAAAAAAAAAATTACATACATTTCATACATATTTTTATTTTTATATAAAAAAACACAATGTATAGCAAAATGCTGAATGTACACAAAATTAATTTAATTTTGCTATATAAACCGAAAAAATGTATTTAATAAATCAGAATTAAAATGATTTCAAAATGATTGTTTCAATTCTCGCGATTATTAAGACCTCACCCGTAGTAATCTTGATAATCGCTTCAACCAAGTTTTAGCACAGGCTAAAACTTTACAGGTGGATTGTGTAGTTCTAAATATTAATTTGAATAATTAATTTAACTCCAGAAAATCACAAAAATATTTATATTAAAATTAATGTTAGTTTCGAAATTAATTGCAATTTGAAACCAATAAGTGAATTATATCGAAAATGTAAATTTTTTCTGCTGAAATTTTTCTGCTAACTACAGTAGTATGCGATTAAACCAATTGAGTTAGAAATCCACTATGCCAGCACTGATATTATTTTAGTCAGTAGAATTGCCGCTTCATTTATTTATAAATGTGTCGCCTTTGCAAACTTGTGAAAGGAAATTAACATTGAAGAAAAAAGCGTTGAGATCCCGTTGGCCACTAAGTTTTTGATTCCGCCAAATAAAATTACTAACTGATGGTATACAATCCAAAGTATCGAATTAATTGTAATTTTTGTATGCTGTAGCCTAGAAAGGAAAACAGTTTTGACATATCCCGATACTCGGTTAGGACTTGGGACTATCGTCCATCTTATGTTGGGCTTCTTCGTAAAAATAATTTTTTGGACTAACAATATTTAACAGGGGATTGGTTGTATAGTCACCTCAATTCTATATTACACAATACTACAACTAAAATCGAATCAGGCAATAAACCGATTTATAAGCATCTCATAATCTATAATTAATTGACTTAAATGTTAAAAGTAATATTCATGTGTTTACTATATACCAGTTACAGGTGAATCACTATATATGTAACATAAAAATTAATTTCCGATAATTTATCTCCGAATAATCGTGTGTAGATACACAAAAACAACAGAACATTAAAAATATAATTTTTTTTTTATTAATTTCCACTTAATCTTACAAAACATATTATGGAAACACCCACACACAAAAACAAAATATTAAGACGTCGTCTATATGTGTATATGGTTTGGTACGATGATGGAGGATGAACACTCCGTAACCGCACGAAACTGCGAACCAAAAAGCATATATAGCAACAAAAAAGGTAGAAAATGATAATAGAAAATGGTTTTCCGTTTTTCATATTGTATGCGTGTGTGTGTGTGTGTGGTGGTGTATATGCTTATTTGTGTTATACTCTGGTGAATGATTTAATAACATTAAAACCTCATAAGAACGATAAGAGATATATATGTACGTTAAAATCCCGGATATTCGGTTCATATACATATGAGCATATATATGTACATAATTTTTTTTATTTTTTTATGTTGGTTTGTTAAAATGGAAAATGTACACATATAACCGAGTATATAGGAGCTATACACATTTCTATTAACCCTAATAAATTTTCCTGTTAATAATGTAATACATAATTTAAATTGTTTGGGAGTTTATTGTCATATCCATATATATATATAGTTATATGTATGTATATGTGTTATATACGTATACATATTATATGTACATATCTAATTTATTTGTATTTCCGAATCACACAAGTAAACACAATTTTTTGGCTATATTTTATTATTAAATTTATGGTCAAAATGTAATGGCTTATAATAATTTATTTAATTAATATTCCTAGTTTCACTATTTAGTTTTTTGCTATATATACTCGCATGTACATAATATGAATACGTTTTCTATTATTTTGTGATTTTTATTATTTTTAAGGCAGACAATAGTGTCGACCTAATGTCTGTTCTATTTCACTGTAATGAAATTAACTGTGGCATTTTGTTGTTGTATATACCCAAGCGCATATTTTATACTCGAGATAGCGAGGGAGTAATTATATTTATTTAGATGAAAATGTATCCAAGTTGTAACTAAGGCTGGATAGTACTCCGGCCTCAGCGACATAGAAATTGTCCTAGACGTTGATCACCGCGGCATTAACCTGTAGCTCAGGTCGGTAAAGGTATTTTGGTTGTGGCTCTTGGTGTAAACGTTTAAGACCTAGATTTACCGCGTGTGTATGGCCAAAGCATACAAAGGGAGACAGGTTTTTGGGGAAAATTCGGACCCACAAGTTCCTTGTGGCGTCCATGACGTGATCCGACCATTGTCGTTCAATAGCGGCTTAGTGCCAATCCATTACCATGATGGGTAATGGAGGAGAAAAGACCAAAGAGAAAAAAAAAATAGAAAAGAAAACAAGATTATGTGAGTGGTAGACGCTACGTCCGTGGTAACGCGTTGCCAACAGAAGGGAAGACGATGCTTATGCTATGCTTTCTTCCGTCCCGTTAGGAACCACTGGCAGACCCGTCACCAATTGGGCCGTTTTTTGTTAGTAGATGAATGGTTAGTCTTTAAATCCTATACTTACCGAAAATTCTGCTTGTTTCACTCCAAATCAAAAAAAACTTATATCTCGTTTTAATTCACTATTTTTCAAATATTTATTTTTAGTTTCTTTTTATTTAATCACCCGCCTAATTACAGTCCAAAGACAACTCTCTAACTTGACTAACCCCCCTCTGTATCTGTTCCGTATCACGACCAAAACCGGATGGTTCTGACCCGTAGCACGGACAAAATTCCACTCTCTCACAAGTAAGAATATTTTTGGTATTTATACCAATTTGGTGGGTTGATAGAGTGACAGGAAAAACAAAAGAAAACGCATAAAAATGCACTCTATCAAAAACCACTTGACATCATTTACTTGTGTTTAAAAAAAATTAATTTTTACAAACGTTGCAAAAACGTTGTAAAAGAAATATATTGGTCACAACGTAAAGTTATGTCGTAATTGTGGCCGATTTTGCTGGGTGTACATATTTATAATAACACACTATAAATTAGCGTAATTCTATAGGTGAATAACACACTATGAATTTGTTTTATTTACACAATATTTTGTCAACAAAGTAAAGTGGAGGTATTGGCCTCAAAATTGTGTTTGTAGGTTAGATTGAATTGGACAGGGTGGTAACGGTTGTTGACAGGTGACCGTTACAGCGTTTGGAAAACCCAATCCCTGAGATGAAAAGAGATCTCGTGCTCTGTTGGATATGGGAACAGATGACTAATTGGTAACAGGGTAGCCCAACGTGGCGGACGCCCCACGACCTGAGATAGTCTGAAAGCCGGGCCATTCTTACATCTAAACTGTTATAATTAATTAACCTAATACAAGGATTTTTATTTTTTTTTTAAATATAGCAATATTAATTTTCCAATATAATCATGAACGAATATTGAAAATAACTAAGTGTATGAACATTGATGTAAGAAACAAAATATTAATGAACATGAATACCAGAAATAACTATAATGAACATTTTCACCATAAAAATCTTTATAAGAAAATAGATGGGAGGAAGCCAAGAGAAAAGATCGATTCATTCCATTTCATATCTTTATTTGTTATTTTCTCTTTCTCTTGATCTCCTTTACAAAATTCGTGGGCGATTCTAATTCAACGTCTTTTGTTTCTCTTATCGTAATCACATGACGTGGTGATTATCAGAAAAAGGACTTCGTATTTATAATATTCAATTAAAATTTTCTTAATTTTATATAACTTAATATTAACTTTACACTGGGGCTGATTTGTACATGAATGATCTAATAATTGATTAATTTCAAAATATGTGGATGCTGAAGATTTTATGGCACCTGGCTGTAATGCTCGATCACCAGATTTTGTTTGATTTTTGTTTGTTTCATCCTATCTGCTTTGCTGCAATTTTCATTGGGATCTTTTATCACCTGACTGATGAAGCCGAGGATGAAGACGATGATTTTAATAGAGGTTGTTGTTGGTGTTGGGGTTTTGACTTCACATATATAGCTCGACTGGTCATTAGTATTGACCGCCCTCTTAACGAGCACTCTGGAGTGATGGTAAGAATTCCGCTGCCTTGTAACGTTACCGGCTGAATTCGTTGCTCGCAGTCTAGATCGAAAGTTGTTCTCTCATCTAACACGACATTGCCTGGGAAGGGTCTTTGTGTGTCCCAGGAGAGCCATCTCGCAACTCATCTCTTTGCTCCCATGTTGTATGTTGGGCCATTTGGTGTACAGATAAGCTTTACAATTCTTTAGAGCGTACATGGTGAACGGATGGTACCATGATCTTTGATTGTTCACCAAGGCGTATTAGACCAACGCGATGCCCAGAAGCACCACTGCCAACTCCAGGAACTGGCCGCAGGGGTTCCGCAACAACATCAGCTTTAAAAAACAAACACTTTCCATAAAGAGGTTGAAGGAATCCTAATGCACGAGGAGTTCACAACTAACATCAGTCATGTTCCCATTCAAAGATGTGCAAAGTGAGGTAATAAATTGTGCTTGTCTTTTAATTGGACTGGCTGCTTCTGCTTGTATGATAAGTCAACTGCCTGGTTGTCTTGTATCCTTTCAACATCACCATTGGATAAATTTATATTTTTACATATTTTTACATTCTCCTCATTATCACTTTCACCGTTGAATTCATCTTAAAGATGATCATATATCTTCGATCAGTTCACTTCCTTCTTCATTTTTTTTATTCGTAACTAATTATTATGTTTATCGTTGGTAATAAAATAACACATATATTTATTTGGTGTAAATACAACTTAGTATTGTTGATGTGTACAATTGCGCCCCGTAATTTCGAATGTGTAGTCTCGAACATGCTATTCACAATTCCATAAAATATCATAACTGTAGTATATGATCAGTGAAACTGCTGCTTATGTGTTGGTTTGAGTTACAGTGGATGAATACATTACAGTATCGTCATCGTCTTCTGTATATTTAACACCACCGGTCACGTACATTTTCTTCGTTAACAATTTAATATGCGCCTTTTAAAGGTGGCAACAAAAAAGAATATACGCGATATAGTTTCAAATTAAACGCTCATGGATTGTATTCTTAGGATTTAATATATTAGAATTTCTTCTAGTTCAGCATTATCTATAATCGTCTTCTAATTCGGCGACCACTCGATGTCATCATCTTCTTCGTTATCCTCTTCTTCCATATCAACTTCATCTGATGTTCCTCGTCTATCTAATCTTCGTCATCATCCCCTTCATCATCATCACTTATCCGTGTCATCTAAATTATTTATAATCCGTAACGATGAAACAGGTTTTTCATCTTGTTCATGCTTGCGTTGGTGCCTAACCCCTTGAACAAATTACACGCTGCTCCCCATATGATCCGTATATTAGGATTTAACTATACTATATAAACTAACATTTATTAATTCTTGTTCTGATTACTAATATACATATTTTTTTTATTTTTTATTAATCCTTTTTTTAATATTTAATATTCAATTTTACAAAATTGCATTTCTTTAGTATTTATTTTATTAATTTATTAATTTCGGGATATTAATTTACTTTATTTTTAAAATTTTGATTTGAGAACGTATTTTAATTGTTTTATAATTATTGTATGTTTAAGAAAATAATTATTTTATTAAACATTATATTTAATTCACAATTTAATAATTTTGTAATATTTTGTAAAAACTACTTATAATTTACAAAGAGTAAATGAAATTAATTTATGTAGATGAAAGAATTTTTTTTGGTTTTTTTGTTTACTAGGATCTAAACTTATTCTAGATTTCAAACTAAACTTAACTTAAGGCTTAGTTACTGGGGTTTCTATCCCCATATCCGATGGGATAGAGACGACCAGTCCTTCACCTTACCATTACATTACCTGTTCACAATACTCTATAGGCATTGTAATGGTAAGTTGGAAAACGCGGAAAGCAGATAATTGCTTTTTATGACCGTTTGTGTAAATTACTTGAACGACTATGCTCTTTTCACGCCATGGAATAAAAACAAAAGGTGGTTGGGTCAAATGGGGGGAAAGGAAGGGTTTGAAATGGTTTGTTAATTTTGGTGAACTTGTTATTATTCTACCAACCTCGCAATGGTTCTAAGCTATCCTCGAGCGATCTACATTGCTATGGTAAATAACTAGTACAAGTTCATAATTTTACCTAATGATCATGACCTACATGCTTGTCCCCGTAACCACAGTCAGTAATCTACTCCATCATGGAGGTTCTCAACTGTGAGAGTGACAATGACATGCTGTGCCTTAATCATTGGGAATGATAAACCGCCGTTTATCAACTCAGTGTTTTTATTACCAGGCTGTGAATGCTGCGGACGCCTTACTACAATGCCAGGTCATTAATACCCCGCGGGTAATGCTACTGGCATTGGCTCGGTCACGACCCATCACATACGCCCTCACCTGAATTCGAACACTGAGGTGAGGCGGTACCGGGTGAAAACGGTACCACTACAAAACAAATTATGGAGAATCACGGGCTAACACGAGAGAACTCGTGCCTTCCCGTGGAGCGGATAGATACCAGCTTAAGGTGGAAAAAGGTATTTAAAGAAAACTTATTATTCGGATGGTTCTGAACCATCACCAATCCGATGTTTGGCCGCCACTTTGTAACTAAGGCTGGATATTACTCCGGCCTCAGCGACATAGAAATTGTCCTAGACGTTGATCACCGCGGCATTAACCTGTAGCTCAGGTCGGTAAAGGTATTTTGGTTATGGGTCTTGGTGTCAACGTTTAAGTCCTAGATTTACCGCGTGTGTAAGGCCAAAGCATGCAAAGGGAGACAGGTTTTTGGGGAAAATTCGGACCCACAAGTACTTCTAAAGTACTTCAATCTAAACAAATTTAGCAAAGCATCACAATTAAAATTGCCTTACCTAACCCTCGATCCACATCATGTATGTTTCTGGCTCCTCTTGCTGCTACTGAAAGGGGCCCAACTAAAACTTCGTCGAAAAATTTCAATCGAACAAAAGCAGATTTTATAATACCATTTGCGCCGTTTGTAGCACTCGCTGCTGTCACCAGTTCTGGTGTTCTTAATGTGATATTCGAGATGATCAGAACCAAAAGGATGTTCTCGTTGTGTAGATTCGATGCATTGTTTTACAGCGTGCTAAATGTCTTCTTTTCTTAGGGGAAATGCTTTTTTTGTGAAGTGATTATCCATTCCTCTAAAATATCTTCATCTTCCGCCGTTAGCATTGTCAAAGGGCCGGACCTTTATGTATAAACACGTGTCTTTGCTACGCAAAATTCATCAACAGACTAAATTTCTAAACAAGAGAAAATATATTATAGAGAGACAGATTTCTGAATATTTGTAAAAATGTAATATATGGAGAG
This sequence comes from Tipula unca, assembly GCA_951394425.1. Classification (NCBI taxonomy): domain Eukaryota; kingdom Metazoa; phylum Arthropoda; class Insecta; order Diptera; family Tipulidae; genus Tipula; species Tipula unca. Next base: position 23,145,341 of record OX596381.1, on the reverse strand, counting down.
GATTTATAAAATAATTTTGTTACAAACCTTAAACAACACAAGTGTGTCAATAATAGCGTTAACACTTTTAAAACACTTTTATGGTTTTAATATGTCTTTTGATTTAAAATTTAGTTGAATTTGCACATTTTGAATAATTTATTTAATTTTTATTAGTGGAAGCCATTTTGATCAAGGTTGCTATATGCCAAACTCAATCTCTTGCCAATTTTATTTATACAAGTTGTTGTACACCCCTGATAAGTAACAAACATATAAATAACGTAGTAATAGATTAAACATAAAGATAACACCCATTATGAATTTAAGTTAACACCTACTAAAAATATAAAATTACTCCAGATTTAGGCTAAAATAATTATTCAGAACAAAATAATTTCAAAACAAAAACTAACAAATGTCATTTTTGAACAAACGACATGAATAGCTGAAATTACAAAAATATAAACCCAAATAAACTCGCATGCACAAAATACTTACGCTGCAAAATTGAAAATTATTTTCGAAATAGCTATTCAGGCCATTAAATTCAAAATGCACATTTAGTTAAATTTTAAGTTCATTTACCAAGAATATTTTAGTATAAATAATTCAAAATTTTAATCAATAAGTCAGTTGAAGTCAAGAAGGAAAGTTGTTAAAGCAGTAAATAAAGTCGAATAAATAAAATAGTTCAGTTAAAATAAAAATCCAGTTTTCATTCAAACATTCATCTAGAGGAAATCACCAATACCAAGTAAGTATCTCTCAATAAATAACAACAAATAAAACAATACTGTCATAGCCCCCACCAGTGGTAAGCGGGTATTGTTTTAATTCATCAAACTAACACTGAGGCACCGAGTGAGTCTCCTTTTAATTACCTGCCACGGCTAAGGCGGAGTCAGATACGCAGCGTCTGTGGGCGCGCAGACTCCTTTCTGATAGTTAAGGTTACTCATTCTCAATATTCTTACTAACATACTTCATACAGACCAGTAATACGAACATAATCATCCCACATTTATACATAGTCCCTAATATCAACAATATCGACATTATCAAAATCCCCACATACAAAGATAACCATTTATACAATATCAATAACAACCATTTATACAATATTCACCACACTCACAAAACACCCCCGTATAAATAAAACCCATTAATACAATATTGACACGACAAAACACCCCCGTATAAACCATAAAATATTTATACAATATTGGCGCTGCCGAAATTCGCACCTGTGGCGAATTAGTTAAGATAAATTAGGGAACAAAACCCCACATGACAGAAAATTCACCATTCGCTTCCAAATCTAACCTAACATCGCGATCCCCAACCAAACAAATAGACGACACACCAAACACACGCAGCAAGACTGCACGACAAAAAGACAATATACAAGTTCCCCGACCGATAGAAATCGAAGTAACAAACGACCTTTTAACAATCGCAAAAGCCAACGACAGGGCACCGACTACTCCTCCACCCCAAATTCCACAAAGACCACAACCTACAAACATAACCCGCACCAGTAAAACAAAACAACCAGCCATGAATCCACAACAAATATACCAGAGTATAAGTAGCTTAGTACCAGAATTCAGTGGCGACGAGACCGACCCGGCACAAACCGCGACCAGCCTTGCGAAATTTCTTGGAGCCTCAGACAATATTTATAGCAGGCTACAGTCAAAAGAGGAAAAAGAAGAATTTAACGAGATAATTAAATACCGGCTAACGGGAACAGCTTTCACGAAACTGCACAGACGGCAGATCAAAGATTATCCCATACTGAAGACCACACTAAAGAAAATGTATACCCCAGTATACTCACTAACAGAACTAGAAAACAATTACACGGGAATACGACAGCAATACGGAGAATCTATCAAAGCATACGGTTGTAGACTGAGCGAAGCACTAGACCTGTACAAAATTGCTTACAGATCAAACTATGATTTACCAAACCTGGACGATACCTACATAAAACACCTTGACGCAAATAGTGTGGAAGTATTTAAAAGAGGACTTACAAACACAATACTCAAAGAAAAAGTAGCAACGATCGCAGCAACAAATATAGACAAGATAATCGACGAAACAGAGCGAATAGAGAAAATATTAATAGTAATAACCGGTGTACCAACTCAACATGTAGTCCCAACACAACCACAAACTCTACAACCAATACAGAATCAAAACATGGAAACTCATAGGAATCAAATAAGATGCAACTATTGCCAAAAACTCAACCACACATGGAACGTATGCCGCACCAGGATATTTAGGGAAGAAGGACACAGAACGATGCAAAATAACCAACACCGAGGAAACCAACCACACTATCAACATCCACCAAACAACTATCAAAACCAAAGACCACAGAACACCCAATATTTCCCACAAAACAAATTCACACCACCCAGACAATTTTCAAACACCCCAACATACACTCCACCTCAACGAAACATCTTCACAACATACCGACAACCTACAATCCCAAATTACCAAGACAGACCATCTAAATACTGCTCATACTGCAAAACGACGAAGGGACACACATTCAACGAGTGTCGAAGCAAATTCAATACAAACAAAACCTACAACACGGGACAATACCAGAACCAACGACAACCGAATGAAGTGGAGAACCTAGGAAGCAAATTCAACACAATGAAGCTCAACACAGTCATCCAACAGCCAATGGAGAACAATGCCAGAAGTAGGCAATATAGAAACCAGGGAAACGACCAAGGATCCAGCCAGCAGTAGGAGAGCCGCCGCAGTTGGATCCAGCCACAAACAACAATGAACAACAAACGCAAATAACAAACGGACATGAACATTCTCTCCCAATGGGTATAATTCCAGAAGTATACCTGAAACTCACGAAAACAAAAGACACAAGACAAAACACACAAGATTCTCAAGTTAACCGACAGAGTACAATCACTCACGTTAACGAAACGAATCCAAAATTAGTTATTAAGAAACCGCAAACAGTCGCCAGCCCGACACCAAACCAAGATTCTCAAGTTAACCGACAGAGTACAACTACTCACGTTAACGGAACGAATCCAAAATTAGTTATTAAGGAAGCACGAACAGTCGCCAGCCCGACACCAAACCAAGATTCTCAAGTTAACCGACAGAGTACAACTACTCACGTTAACGGAACGAATCCAAAATTAGTTATTAAGAAAACGCAAACAGTCGCCAGCCCGACACCAAACCAAGATTCTCAAGTTAACCGACCGAGTACAACTACTCACGTTAACCGAATGAATCAAAACATAGAAATTAAGCAAATACAAGCAGTCGCCAGTCCGACACACCAAGCCGTTGCCCGACCAACGCAAATATTAGAATTTAAGAAAACGCAAAGAGACATAAATCAAGCAAGCCCAGACGCTGACCAGACAGACAAAACATCATACGACGAATCAAACCAAACAGCAATCGATATTTTAGTAATCTTGTACTTAATTGCAATCAACATTTCCATAGTTTTCTCAAAAACACATAGAGAAATACGAAATATTTACAGAACAGTGAAATTTGGTATAAAACACAAATTAAAAATAACGTTCCTCTCAACTAGAGAAAAATACAGACAACACAAAAATTTCATCAAGACTTACTGTTACGAACTTAAAAAGCTACGAATAAACGAGAGATATGACAGCCAAAACTCATCAGACACAAAGCACACACAAAGAATCGGAAAACTTAAACATACAAACAAACCAGAAAAAAGCAACATCTTAGACGAACAACAAGAAGACATATTAGCAGACTTATTCCAACTAGCAGAACCCAAACAAATAAAACTCATATCAAAATACAAAACAAGTCGCGACACAATTACACCAACAATAGGAGAACACAAGCCGAAACTACTAATAGACTCAGGAGCCGAAGTATCCATACTCAAGATTAAATACGCAACAGAAGAAGAAATTAACACAGATATGAAAACAGCATTAACGGGAATAGGAGAAGGAGAAATAATAACGATAGGAACAATTGACGCAGACATACAACTTACCAACAACCTAACTATTAAGCACAAACTACACATAGTACAGGACAATTTCCCAATAACAGAATACGGAATAATAGGTAGAGACATGTTCGAAAAACATAAAATTGACATTCTATACAGCAGGAACATGCTGAAGATAAATGAACACCTTGTGCATTTTTCGAACGACTCTAAAAATACGATCACACTCCCAGCAAGGAGCGAAACACTGATAGAAATACAAACCCCGACCGACGACCAATACATATCCAATGCATCCGAAATAATACCAGGAATACACACTCCACACATACTCTTACAACCCAAAAATCGAAAAGCCAAAATCCTAATAGCCAACACTCTGCCAGAAGACACAATACTAAATGAATTTTACCCTGAACTAAGCCTCTACTCACACCAACACGATCAACAAGCACAGTACAACTTGAATGATAACCGAACAGAACAAATTATCAAAATGATATCAGAAAATCTAGACCCAACCAACAACGTTGAGGAAAACATGTCAATACTGACACTTTGCACAGAATACGAAGACATATTTTTCCTAGAAGGAGACAGACTGACAAGCATTAAGGGCGTACAACATGATATAAACTTATACACGGATACCAAACCGATCCACGTTCAAAGATACAGACTTCCACAGACACACAAAAACGAGATAAACAAACAAGTCAGCAAAATGTTAGAAGAAGGAAAAATCCAACCAAGCATCAGTCCATACAACAGTCCACTATTAGCAGTACCGAAAAAACCAGGCAAGGACGGAATACCGAAATGGAGAGTAGTAGTTGACTTTAGAAAACTAAACAAAGCAACAATAGGTGATTCATTCCCACTCCCAAACATAAATGACATCCTAGACCAGCTAGGACATGCTCAATATTTTTCAACCCTAGATATGGCAAGTGGTTACCATCAAATCGAAATGAACCCACGAGACTATCACAAAACTGCCTTCAGCATGTTACAGGTGGTCGTTATCATATGAATTAGTTTTGGGTTTGCCAAGGTGCGTATCCCTGGAAAATATTAATATTTGTTGTCGATGATTGTTATTTTTGATGATTAATGATTAGGTCATTGAACTTTAAAAGAATTATTTTTTTTAGATGTATTTTTTTGTACCGGTATATCCCAATTCTTTTTGATTGGTTATGATTGTCGTACGATTACACGTCACAGTTCCGATTTGGATTTACCTCAACAGTACTATATGTTTTTTTTTTTATCATTATGTTGTTTAATGAAATTGTGTGTGTGTGTGACTCAATTTGAAGATAATTTCTAGAATTAGTGTTAAGTATTGGTTTCGGCGCGGATCATAATGTATATTACATAACATCAGCTGATGATTACCATATTATCAAAAAATACGTATGTAAATGTTTTTTTTTAATATTGGCGTAGAGCAAATATTTTCGGAACATTCAGTGTCTGTGAGGCAACCGTGCAGAGTATACCAAATTAAATAAATACTGGTATAGAGAGTTATGTCTCAAATGGTGGCATAGCATCCTTGTTTTTTTTATTAACTTATTAAAACAATTAAGCAACCAGTTCTGACCTTTTTTTAAATTAGTGAAGCTCTAATCAGTGGTAAGCTCATCGTTTTAATACGTTATGGTCAGTGGGAATAATTTGTGCATTTTTCTACTGATACAGGAAATAAACGGTCCAGTTACCGTACAGATGTATTATTCCGTACTTATGTGACCAGACCATCGTGATAGCGAAAAAGCCTAAGGAGCTTAAATTTTGTTAGCGGGGCCTCACAACTATTATATAAATAATAAAACCATAGTTATCGTGATTTTTTTTTATGGCTTTACAATTTTGTCCTGCATATGTATACGTTAATTGTGATTGAATAAAAAAAATAAAAATACGGTTTTGTAGTGCACTGTATGTAAAGTGACAAAAAAGAAAAAAAAAAAGGGATGAAAATATACATATAAATTTAGATTATCAGAACCAATTCCTATATTTTTAAATTTTGAGTATTATAGTAATTAATAGGTTCCAGTGCAAAAAAATAAAAAGATAAAAAAAAAAAAAATTTTAAATAAAATAAAAAAAATAAAATTACATATGATAGGAATTAATAGTATATTATGTTTGTGTGTGTTGTATGCCTACATAAGTAAAAAAAATAGAAATTGTGCATGTTTGGAGCTATCTAGGATATAAAAACGTTATTTTTACAGCTGTCCTACCCATAGCGCGAGCGGAGAGTACTCTTTGGCCTCAACTGTGGATGGTGAGTTTATATTAAAAAAGTATCTTTACAAATTTATAATATTAGTGGATTTTTCCACGTATGCTCCCAGCAATCACGTATTTCTTTTACTATAAGTTAATTTAATTTTTTTTATTTAAGTAATATTATCAAACAAAGTGTTTACTTATTTTTGTGTTCCAATGAATTTTTTTTTTAATTGATTAAATAATATAGAAATGGTATAATTTGATTTTTTTATTGGTGATGATGGGAGGATGAGATTTTTTGGAAGTGCCGAGTATGAGGGCTGTTTCTGATATGTGTGTACCTTTTTTTTGTTATACTATCAACACGAATGATTTGTACGATCCTTAGTTTCCGACGACAATGAACCCACCAGTTTCCACTGAAGCTACCAGAAAAAAAAAATAAACGTGTTGGTCGCCGGAAGGAACAGTAACAAGCACAGATTACGGACATTTCGAGTTCACAAGAATGCCTTTTGGACTCAAAAATTCTCAGGCCACATTCCAAAGAGCCATCAATCATATCCTCCGTGGTTTCCAAGGATTAAAAGGATTTGTATACCTAGACGACGTAATCGTCTACGGGAAAAACTTAAATGATCACAACACCAAGCTGATCGAAATTTTTGAAACTTGTCGAAAAAACAACTTAAAACTCCAATGTGCGAAATGCCAATTTCTCAAAAAAGAGATCACTTTTCTTGGACATCTTATCACGCCCGACGGCATCAAACCTAACCCAAAGACAACACAAGCAGTACAAGACTTCCCGCAACCAAAAAACATACGAGAAACCCAATCATTTTTAAGCCTAGCGAACTACTACCGCAGGTTTATCCCAAAATTCTCAGAGATAGCAGAACCACTGACTAAGCTAACACGTAAAAAAGTACCATTCGAATTCACAGAAGAAAGTGAAAAAGCCTTAAAAACACTCAAAACATGTCTAGTAAACCCACCAATCCTTAAGTATCCCGACCTAAACAGACCATTCATTCTAACAACAGACGCAAGCGATTACAGCTTAGGAGCCGTACTTTCACAGAAACACGTAACAGGCGAATTTCCAATCGCTTACGCCAGCAGAGCACTAGGCAAATCAGAAAGGAATTACAGCACCATAGAAAAGGAAATGTTAGGAATATATTGGGCTGTAAACAATTTCAGACCATACTTATACGGGAAAAAGTTTACTATCGTTACGGACCACAAACCACTCACCGGGAATTTAACAAAGATTCCAAACCGAATACTAAAATGGAATTTAAAGCTGTCGGAGTAATATTTTGAAATAATACATAAATCAGGCAAACTAAATACAAATGCCGACGCACTAAGTAGGATCAGATACAGCGAAGTATTAGCAATCACCAGAGCACAGAACCGGAAGACTCAGGAAACAACAGGTCAGCAGACAGCAGAACTCAAAGAAAATGATGACAAACAAACAACAAAAAACCAAGAATTGAAACAAACGGATATAACAAATAAAACTAACACAGAAATCGTATTAGATCAGAAGAAACGTCAACAAATATTGGACGAATACCATAATTTACCATTAGGTGGACACGCAGGTACATGGCGAACGTACATACGGATAAAAATGTTATACTACTGGCCCAACATGCTGACTGACATAAATCGCTTTATAAGAAAATGCCATCTATGCAAACGGAACAAGAACCATAGGAAAACAAAAGTCCCATTACAAATAACAACCACGTCGGAATACCCATTTCAAAGGGTAGCATTTGATATCGTAGGCCCTTTACCGACAACAGAAAAAGGAAACAGTTACATCCTCACATTCCAAGATGACCTATCCAAATTTTCCGGAGCGATACCAATCCCAAACCAGAATGAAATACGGTAGCAAAAGCACTTTGCGAGTATTACATCACCAAACACGGCATTCCAGAAAAAATCCTCACTGACCAGGGCACCAATTTCAAAAGTAGCACATTTGAAGATGTATGCAAATTACTCAAACTTAAACACTTAACTACCACAGCATACCATCCTGAAACAAACGGAGCACTTGAAAAATCCCATAATACACTCAAGGAATACTTAAGATCCTTCACAGACGCCGATAGAAACAATTGGGACGAAATGTGTCACTACGCCATATTCGTCTATAATACTACACCACATTGCGCTACACATTATACACCACACGAATTAATTTATGGCAGACCAGCGTTAATACCAACAGCGATAATAAAGGACCCAGAACCTACATACAACTACGACGACTACGCTTCAGTATTAAAAGCCAGACTAAGACTTGCGCATGCAATCGCTCGACAAAGACTTATCCAAAAGAAACATATAACCAAGGCACAGCACGACAAAAAAATAAACGATATACACATCAGAGTCAACGATCTTGTATGGTTAAAAAACGACATGAGAAGAAACAAACAAGACCCGCTATGGTTAGGCCCATACAGAGTAACAGAAATAACCTCTCCCACTAACACAACAATCCAAATCAACAAACGACTAGTAAAAGTACACAACAACAGATTAATCCCACACCACAATTAGAAGCCAAAACAAAATAATAACATGACACCTCCCAGATAAACAACAATGGAGACTACCAAAATGAAAGAACAACCCGAGAAGACCACAACAACAGCAAATAAAAAAATATCAATAGAGAAATACAGAGAAAGAAAAAGAAGTCCCCCCAACACACAAAGGAAAAATAGCACTGAGAAAACACATACCGAATCAGGGCCGAACAAGAAAAGGAGCAGAGGCGGAAGAGTGAACAAACTGAAAAAAGAAAGAAAAAAACTGGAAAGAATAAATAAGATATGCACCAGACCAAGAGACATGATAGCCATAAGCAACAAATTAAAAGAAATAAAAAACATGATCAAGAAAAATGTCTCAAACAAACAAATTAATAAATAAAAAATAAAAAAAAATAAAACACGCGTTTCCATTTCCACGAACTGAAAAACAAAACAGTGCGAAACATAACTCCTAGCACACTAAACATAAATAAGACACCAGAGTAAACTCCCAACAGTAAAAAACACAAAAACGAAACAAAGCAAAATTATAGTCGAAACCTGATAACAAAAAAAAAAAAAAAAAAAAAAATGCAGTAAAAACTCCATGTAACGGACACAAGACACTACAAAAAAAAAAAAAAAAAAAAGCAAAACACTGACTCGACAAAACAAAAGAATATATAATGACGCAAAAACCAAATATGAAATCAGAACAAGCCAAAAGCCGCAACCATGGAAAGACGATTGACCATACTAACAAACCGATGGGGGTCGTTCGATCGACTAATAAATAGGATGAGGGACATCCGGCGGAACTGGGAGCACGGAACAATACTCCGGGTCAGCCACGACACACCGGACAGTTTCAGCGAAAGATGCCGGAAGGTCCGAAGCATCCGACGCCGCTGGCAGAGGCCAGCACTACGACGAGCGCGCCCAAGGGCTCGGCGACAAGAAGCCACCAGAGAACCACCACTGCCACAGCCCGTCGAAGATGCTACGCCCAAAGAAGAGAGCAATGGAGAAGAGCAGGATGACGACAGTGATGTCGTCATCATAAAAATAGAAGAAGTTAAGGAAGAATAACCAAAAAAAAAAAAAAAAAAAAAAAATTTTTTTAACAAATGTTTTATAAAAGTGCGGAACAACCAAAAACCCAAAAATCCTCACCAAAGCAACCCAACCCCAGACAACCAAAAACAATAACCAAAATCCAACTCCAACACACACATACTACTCTAAACACAATATTGACAAAGAACAATTAAGAAACACAGATGAACTTCCACCAAGACTCCACACGCATACAGACCACCAACGAACCACACAAGAACCGATCCACGGAAACAAACAGTACACAAACAGACAAATGGGCAACCAGACAAACGAACGGCCCGAACCGAACAGACGAACACTTCCCAAATCAAAAAAAAAAAAGAAAAAAAAAAAAACAGACACGTATAAAACACCGAAAATATTTTCCACAGAAATGAACATACTAGCGATAATCGGGCTAATTTCCTTGGCAACAGGAACTCATTTCGAAAATAGGAAAATCAAGAACATAGGAGCATTTTTCGAAAGTATATCCGAAATGGACACGGTCAGCAAAGATTTAAAAATAATCACCAAAATCGGCATACCCAAGACAAAAGAATTAACAGAGACACTAACAGAGTGAATACACATGCTAAAAACCCTATGCCAAGAGCTAACGGAAAAAAACCCTGACGATTTATGCAAGTCATTCAGACTCGAACTAAAGTGGCACGTAAGCGAGATCCAGCGACAGGAGGGCAAGCTGAATGACATGTACGGAAGACAAAAAAGAGGACTTATCGACATAGGTGGCAAATTGTCAAAATTCGTATTCGGAACAATGGATCAGGAGGACGCTACGGAAATATACAGTAAACTAAAAACCTTAGAAAATAACCAGGTAAAACTACTAGACGTAGAAAAGCAACAAATAGCAATAATCAAGACAAACTTCGAAGCTCTATCAAAACCAGTAGATCAATTACAAAATGAAACGAACGGAATACAGGAAAAACTGAACCAGTTGATCACCAGAACAAATGATCAAGACACATTTATAGAAAGGAAACAAAACCTTACACACCGCACCGCGGAACTAACAGCCCTAATCCTCATACAATGCATGCACATAAATAAACTTCAAGAGGACGCAACAGAAATAATAACCGCACTAAACATGAAAAAACTACACCCACTAATAATAACCCACGACAAAGTAGTCGACATAATACGCACCCACTCAACAGATGCAAACACAAAACTGGAAAGATTCGAAATCCTAAGACAAATCGCAAAAACAGACCACATAGAAATAAAAGGACAAGTCATGATTAAAATCGCAATCCCAATAATCGATAACGAAGAATATACATTATTCAAACCATACATACTACCAGTTGTCAGAAGAAACGAATACAACATATACGAAATAAACACCGAGTACGTAGCAATAAACAGTCAAAAAACGAAGATAATAGAATTACACACAGAAGACGTCAACCGATGTGAAAAAATAAACGACAGCCTAGAAAAGGATTTCCTGATATGCCACAACACGAAACCAATCCTACCAATCCATAATCCACACTGTATAGCGACACTATGGAACAACCCATGGAATACAGAACAAAACTGCAAATCACTACCCACGAACTCTCACAACATGATAGTGAAATTAGAAGCCACAAACACATTACTTTACTCGATGAGCACAGAAACGAACATAACAATACAATGTCAAAACAACACAGAAAAGTTGCAAATTATAAATAACGGACTACTGATCTTCAAAACAACATGTAAAGTAACAACAAAAGAATTCACAATAATAGTAATAGGATACCCAGAAACAATCGAGCTAGAACAACAAGAGATACTGACTGAGTCAAGTGAAGAAGTAATCAGGAACACACAAAAAGACGACCAAGAACCCAAAAACAGCAGAATACAACTCATCGACCACAAGACACACAACAAACAATTTTTAGAACAAACGAACAAAATAATTCAACTAAAAAAAAGCACAGACGAACTAAAATTACAGGAAGACCATAACCAAACAACCAAAATCACAACTGGAATACTATCAGGGACAAGCTTACTGATGTTTATAGCAATAACCGCAATAGTAATAAAATACAGACGGAGAAAAACAAAAACAATAACAATATTAAACTCAACACACAAAGCCAACGAATCACACGGCAACAGAAACAAACAGAACAACGACAAAACAAGAAAAAGAAAAACACATGAAAATGACGACGACGTGGTGTCTGTATAAAAACCATTCCAGACAGAAAAGAATACTTCCACGCCATAAATTAACAAACCGCACATTCCATAACCAAAACTCATGCATCATAAATAAATTTACAGTGTCAATAAAACCAATGATCGAACTAATAAGAGGCGACCCTGAGTCACTAATTAGAATGGATGATCCAATATGGAACATAATCGAAGAAATAGGAAAAACACCACACCAGAAACAACCAATCACAGAAATAGACGAAATGAGAACAATAGGCCTGGAAATACAAAATATGATCCAAGAAATGAGAGAACACGAACAACGGAAACAAAATACCAACAACATTAACTTTAACCGACATAAAACACGCGGGAAATATTTTCAAAAAACAAATTAGCCTTTTCTTCATCGAACAAACACTAACACTCGACGAAGAACAATCTAAAAATTAAGAAATTAAAAACATAAAACTAACACGTAATTAAGACAAACCTAGCATAAGTAAAAAATAAATTATTTTATCAATCATTTGTATAAATAATATAAGTCATGAAGATAAGTTTCATTACCAATGTTTAAATTCTGCGTGCACTCTAAATCGTAGAATATTATCGAAAAATTTGAGGGTGATTTTTGCTTGTTCAACTGTACATAACACTGATGTTTGTTATCTACCAGTTTTAAACAAACAGAACACGTTTTTTCATCACATGAATGTTCTTTAAAATCACGCTTACGCATATCAAAAAGTTTGCAACATTTAATGCAGAATTTAAGAAACTTACATGTCGAAAGCTTATGATTATTGAAACATTCAGCACCATAAAAATATCTATTGCATTCATTGCATTTTTGTTTCTGTTCCTTACGGGTACGATCACACGGTGGTGATATTTCGCAAGAAGCACACTTTTTTGTGCAAATGTGATAATTTACCCGATCAAATAGACCCAAACATAGATCACATTGGTATCGTCTTTCGAAAAATGTACGAACGTTTTTTAATGCCACAAAATGAAATATTTCTTGGAAGTAAAAAATATTTATATCTTTAACCTCCATATCGTTATAGTTGTTACCAACAAAGAGTTTTACCTTAAAGTCTTTTTTACTATTGAAGACAACAATGTTGTAAGAAGATAAAAACTGTTGGTAACCCGTTAACTGGGTTATGGTAGAGCCAAAATGTCTATCGGTTTTAACTTTAGCCTGTTTGTTTAACAGATGCACATCAGCTATTTACTTAGTTGTATCAGCTTTATATTGTCTGATTTTATTAAGATGACCATCGGCAAGACATTTACCTAATAATATTGCTATCGGTAAACAATACACTTGCTCGCTACCGTTAACGGTAATATCAATAAGAGATTTGTATTTAGTTTTAATTATATCTCTTGCAGGGGTACGGTTAATATTACTATTACCCGTACCATGAAAAATATGTAATAAAACTGATTCTATTTCTAAAACATCAGTTAAACGAAAATTTGAATTCGATTGTGCTACCGAATCCAAAAGAGATGCAAGAGATATAACATCCGATTTCAGCTGAGAAACTTCAATAAAATTAATACCGACAGGCTTAGTTTCATTAAAATCAGATAAAGAAATTGTCAACCCTATTCTAAAATGAGGTTGAGCGTTTCGTGTAATATATTGCAAAATTTCATCAAATCCTTTTTGCAAAAAATCGGGTAATTCGGCAATGTTAGTTGGAATATTTTTAAATTTAAATATGGTATTGTTACTCTGTACTTTAAACTTATCATTAAACATGTTTTTATTACTTAAAATTAAAATATATTTGTACCTGTTTTCCTCGTTGTTATCCGAATCCTCCATCACCTCCTCATCATCAATATTCTCCACTATCTCCTCCTCCTCCTCCTCCTCCTCCTCCTCAACCATAACTGTTGGTCTCTTTTGAACTGTTTTCTTGCCAGTCCTTAATTCAACCAGAGAGGAGTTTGCATTATCATCTGAAAAAGACAGATCGGTACAAACAAACAAATAAATAAAATTAATACTTTATAGTTAAAAACAGTTTACTTGTTTCTTTACCTTGGTCGTTAGACGATCTATTTTCTACTCGCGACATCCCCCCGCTTGTAGACGGTGTTGATTGTGCGTATGCTCCACTACCACCCCCACCTTCTGAAATGAAGAAAATGTATTAGCTTGAAAATCATCTTTAATATTTTATTATTAATATTAAATTACATACTTTGATCTCCCATGTGTGAAACTCTATTTTGCTGAATTCTGTTTGCAACCGGTGCGAGTTTGTAAAAACCATCCAAAAATAATTTTAGCTTATCACCGTAAACCTGACTAAGTATTATTTCCAGATCCTGATGCATAGATTCACCCATCGATTGGAAATTCTCTTCCATCAGATTGGTCTGTAGTTTGTCAAACAACACCTGTTTATTATGTTTACTATGTACATATAAGCAAACATACACGTAGAAGCTCATCAATAGTCATATCGTTTAAATCCATCTAAAGAGAAATGGTTAAGTTAATAATTTTAAGACAATAGTAGTGTTACAATTGTTCTTACCTTCAATTATTTTTTTCGAAATCAAATCAATTTTAACACAGTTCACTTTTTGTTAAAACAAATTTACACAGACAATATTATATATATTTTCTAATGTTCGCGCAACACTAGAGAAGTACTTAATATGATTAAATGTTTCTAACTATGAATAATATCTAAATATAATTAAATTTTCTAGCTGAGCTGACGGAAATTTTCAGCTTATCATCTAACATATTTCCCTTTATTTATGACCAGTCGTTTAACTATCCTAGGAACAATTTTACAATTTATTGACCTAAATGTTTTTTTTTATTTCACGGAATTAGAATGAGTGTTACATATCATCTACTAATTTTTATTTTTTAACCTGCTCTATAAGTATGATTAAATTGTATATTTCATGCAAAAATTATATTTAACGCTTTTTCCATGTATAGTTATCATAATATATAAACATTTCTTATGATACCATGAATTATAAAAAGATAACTCGAATTAGTAAATGATATATATATGTATATATATAATTAAATGTTTAACTTATATCATCTAACATATTTCCCTTTATTTATGACAGTCGTTCAACTATCCCAGATACAAGAAAAATCATGTTTACAATTTATTGACCTAAATGGTTTTAATTTTACGGAATTAGTAAATCTCTCCACTGTTTCCAATTCCGTGAAATCAAAAATTAGAATAAATTGCACACAGACTAAATGAATAAAAAATGAAAATTGACTAAGAAAATGACATGTAATATTCTTACCCCAATTTCTTCAAACGTTTTACAAAAACAACAAATCATATTCATCTTAATTATATTCATTTTCGTAGTCAATTTTCATTTTTTTTATTAATTTAGTCTGTGTGCAATTTATTCTAATTTCATTTTTTTGATTTCACAGAATTGGAATCAACGTTAGATATCGTTTGCTATTTTTTTATCTACATAGAAGATTTATCCAAAAATCACAGTATAAATAAAGAATCTTACCCATTATTCAAATCATACATTCTAAAATCGTTTGATCAAGAGTCAAAAATAATTGTTCAATCTATTAAAAAAAAGTTATTCGAAATATAAAAATATGGTAAGATATTTATATTATATAATATATAGACTTAGTTTGTGTATTTAAAATTAATTTTTTTTACTTTCAGGAAAACTTCATAAAATCGTTGAATTCGGCGGCTAAGACCGTCCATGAAAGTATAAAGCCGGATGAATTGCTCATCGGTAAAACCCACAGTGTTGTGGGGTGGCGGATAGTGAAAACAAGATATGGGGAACAACTACAATTTGAAATTAAACATATGGGGGTGCTTTGGATGCCGCAAAGATTACGTAAATTATTTGACACATCGATAATTTCAAACCCACCTCCAAAAGGGTTAAAAATAAAATTTACCGGTCGCGATATACAAGCTATGAAAGCACCCCTGTATGATATATGGGAGGATGAAGAAGACTCAGAAGAAGACTCAGATGTTGAATTTCTACAACATGGGCAGAAATTTTAATAAAAATATTTTTTATTTGTATTTTTTAAGTTTAATTTTTCTATTAATAATTAATTTTAAGATATAACAAAATAATTAATAAAATAAATAAATATTCAATAAATTTTTAATCTTTATTTTAATTTTATTTTTTAAGTTTAATTTTAATGTATACCAAAAAATTTATAAAACAAATAAATAAATAAATAATTTTTTAAAAATAAAAATAATGATTTCTTTTTCATTTTTGAATTTGTGGTTTGTTTTTCATTGATACTTTGTGTCGTTTGGGGTTTTCTATTGTTCGCATTTATTAGTGAAAAAATAAATTGTAAAGAAATAAAATTCAACGATTTAATTTAAGGTATGTATAATAAAAATTTAATAAGATAAATAAATAATTCTTTAAAAATAAAAATAATGTTTTCTGTTTTCTTTTTTCTTTCTGATGGTTTTTGATTTTCTTTGCAACATGGGCAGAAATTTTAATAAAAATATTTTTTAATTTGTATTTTTTAAGTTTAATTTTTCTATTAATAATTAATTTTAAGATATAACAAAATAATTAATAAAATAAATAAATATTCAATAAATTTTTAATCTTTATTTTAATTTTATTTTTTAAGTTTAATTTTAAGGTATACCAAAAAATTTATAAAACAAATAAATAAATAATTCTTTAAAAATAAAAATAATGTTTTCTGTTTTCTTTTTTCTTTTTGATGGTTTTTGATTTTCTTTGTTTATGATTTTTCTTTTTCTCTTTTGTTTAGGTATACTGCGTTTTTTTTTATTTATTTTTATTAACAGAACTGCAAGTCCTAATAGAACATTTTTTTACTTTTTGTCAAATGCTTCATACTTGCGAAATTTATAAATTCTTTCCCCATATCGGTTTGTAAATGTTTAGGAGATCTTTGATTTTTCTCCAAAATCTGACGAAACGATTTAGAAATTTCTTCGGCTGTTTTATTTTTTAGCGCAGCAACCCAGCTGAATTTGGAAAACGTATCAATAACAACTAAAAGAAAACGAAAATCATTATTCTGCTTGCGGTAAGCTCCTAGTTCGACAAGATCGGCTTGCCATAAATCATCTATTCCCTTAGTGATAACTCTTCGTCTTGGATAATTTTTTCTCGCCGATTTATGCAACTCATTTACAACCTGCTTGCGCTCCATATCAATGCCATATTAAATCTATGCTCTATGAATTATTTATTTATAGTTTTTACCCTCCACAAGGGTATATAATGCAAGTACAAACTCACTATTTCTCAGTCCTATAAAATATAATTTCACAGTGAGTTCAATTAACTTAATAAAAACATAAAAATTTAAATGGAAAAAATAAAAAATAAAAAAATTAAGTACAGATACCCTGTACCTGATCTATTATTATCCTATGTTTATTTTCTAAACGGATACAAAACGTCTTCGATCATAATTGGATATGATTCAGAAAATTTTATACCTAAAATTCTTTTAATCAAGGACAAAGAATATCAATCTCTTTCTTGGGATGATTGGTACTATTTTTATAATCGGGTTGGTCATATTCAACAATTTTTTGAGGATGAGGAGGAGTCTGCAGATGAAAAATACAGCAAAGCAGTTAATGAAAAAAACAAACGGTTTAAACTTTCAACACAAAATCAAGAAAAATATTTAATGTTTACTGGGGAAACATCGAAAGTCAAATTGACTAGATGTGAATGGGACAGATTGTGGGAATTAGCACCTCTTTTACATTCAATGTTCAGCTGGTATATGTTAACATGCAAGGAAATAGGAGATTATTACCATCTATATTTGAATAAATGTATTCTTCAAAACTATACAAAACTTGATTACAAGGATTTTTTCTCACCCACATCGCATGGAAGTAACAATTACTGCAATTATTCAAGATTATTTAACGAACTACCAATCTTGTCTAAGAATAAATTGATTAATGATCTATATTATAATCTTTGTAATAAAAATATGATAAATGATGAAAATAAAGCTAAATAATTTGATGATAATTGTTAAAAATTTTTATCTCATGTCCAACTACGGTTGAAAGAAAAGTTTTTCGTCTTTCAATTCTTCATTCATCAGAAATACTTGTAAAATTACTATATTTGAATTTAATTATTTTTCCTTCATAAATTCCGACTGTACCAGGATAAAAAATTCATAAAGTGATAAACATAATTATTACATTTTTTTTGTACATATATAAAATTTAATCTTAAACTTTTCCAAAGGTTTTTTATGTTTTGTCCCTTACTCAAATCTTTTTATCTATATTACCTCAATCGAAATTGATTCAGATTAACGAAAAAAAAAAATGTGATTTACAATAACACAGCGCATCGGATTCCTTCTTCTTATCGCACATATTAATTTATTTTTATTTTTTATTTTTTTGCTTATCTCATTTCTCCGAACCGTGTTAGATAGAAATTACAACAAATATTCATATACCAATTTGTCATACCTAAAATTTTTAAATACACCGAAAATTTCTTAATATTACATATGGAAAATATCTATTATAAATCTACGAATAATTTTCTAATTATTTATTTCATATCCAACCCCCAATATTATTCTCATATTCATACATACCGCTGATCAATTTAATAAAAATCTCTTTCTTATCTATCCAACAACAACGCAACAACAATATTCATTCATTCATTCATTAATTAATTAATTCACACAAAAACTCCGACAACCACATATCATATTCTTCAACATTCTTTCTTTTTTATATTTTTAGCGCCACCGATCAATTTAATTCATTCCAACACACACATTTCATTAAATATCAAATATATTTTTTCTTATCTTTTTTCTCCGAACCGTGTGTTTTATTATTATTATATATCTACTTATACAAATTTCCACAACAACGAAAACACAAACAACAATATTTTATATCGACTGTAATTTAGAATATAGTTGTATAAATTTCTATGACAAAAACAACAAATCTTTTTTACGAAAACACAACTTACTATACGCTACATAGTACGATCTAATTTCAAAAAAAATAAAACATTACATTTTATTTTATTTTATTTTATTTATCATATCTATTTTCCTCGAATCATCTTAGTCGTGCAAAATATATATATATATATATATATCACCTGTTGTAGTATTATAGAGCCTGTGCAAATTTAACAAACAACACTACTTACTATACGCTACATAGTACGATCTAATTTCAAAAAAATAAAACATTACATTTTATTTTATTTTATTTTATTTATCATATCTATTTTCTTCGAATCATCTTAGTCGTGCAAAATATATATATATATATATATATATATATATCATCTGTTGTAGTATTATAGAACCTGTGCAAATTTATCCAAAAAACCACAAATATTTTTTTTTTCCTTTTTTTTTACCTCACTATTTCAAATCTATTCGTTTTCTTCGTTTTTTTTTTCCCCCACTATTAAAATTTTGCACAACTTTCAACTAAAATTTTGCACATCTTTCTCACCGTCTGTAAAGTGGTTACTTACTACTAAAGCACTTTGCGAGTATTACATCACCAAACACGGCATTCCAGAAAAAATCCTCACTGACCAGGGCACCAATTTCAAAAGTAGAACATTTGAAGATGTATGCAAATTACTCAAACTTAAACACTTAACTACCACAGCATACCATCCTGAAACAAACGGAGCACTTGAAAAATCCCATAATACACTCAAGGAATACTTAAGATCCTTCACAGACGCCGATAGAAACAATTGGGACGAAATGTGTCACTACGCCATATTCGTCTATAATACTACACCACATTGCGCTACACATTATACACCACACGAATTAATTTATGGCAAACCAGCGTTAATACCAACAGCGATAAAAAAGGACCCAGAACCTACATACAACTACGACGACTACGCTTCAGAATTAAAAGCCAGACTAAGACTTGCGCATGCAATCGCTCGACAAAGACTTATCCAAAAGAAACATATAACCAAGGCACAGCACGACAAAAAAATAAACGATATACACATCAGAGTCAACGATCTTGTATGGTTAAAAAACGACATGAGAAGAAACAAACAAGACCCGCTATGGTTAGGCCCATACAGAGTAACAGAAATAACCTCTCCCACTAACACAACAATCCAAATCAACAAACGACTAGTAAAAGTACACAACAACAGATTAATCCCACACGACAACTAGAAGCCAAAACAAAATAATAACATGACACCTCCCAGGTAAACAATAATGGAGCCTTCCAAAATGAAAGAACAACCCGAGAAGACCACAACAACAGCAAATAAAAAAATATCAATAGAGGAATACAGAGAAAGAAAAAGAAGTCCCCCCAACACACAAAGGAAAAATAGCACTGAGAAAACACATACCGAATCAGGGCCGAACAAGAAAAGGAGCAGAGGCGGAAGAGTGAACAAACTGAAAAAAGAAAGAAAAGAACTGGAAAGAATAAATAAGATATGCACCAGACCAAGAGACATGATAGCCATAAGCAACAAATTAAAAGAAATAAAAAACATGATCAAGAAAAATGTCTCAAACAAACAAATTAATAAATAAAAAATAAAAAAAAATAAAACACGCGTTTCCATTTCCACGAACTGAAAAACAAAACAGTGCGAAACATAACTCCTAGCACACTAAACATAAATAAGACACCAGAGTAAACTCCCAACAGTAAAAAACACAAAAACGAAACAAAGCAAAATTATAGCCGAGCCGAAACCTGATAATAAAAAAAAAAAAAATAAAAATAAAAATGCAGTAAAAACTCCATGTAACGGACACAAGACACTACAAAAAAAAAAAAAAAAAAAAAAAAAAAGCAAAACACTGACTCGACAAAACAAAAGAATATATAATGACGCAAAAACCAAATATGAAATCAGAACAAGCCAAAAGCCGCAACCATGGAAAGACGATTAACCATACAAACAAACCGATGGGGGTCGTTCGATCGACTAATAAATAGGATGAGGGACATCCGGCGGAACTGGGAGCACGGAACAATACTCCGGGTCAGCCACGAGACACCGGACAGTTTCAGCGAAAGATGCCGGCAGGTCCGAAGCATCCGACGCCGCTGGCAGAGGCCAGCACTACGACGAGCGCGCCCAAGGGCTCGGCGACAAGAAGCCGCGGCTCAACCACCACTGCCACAGCCCGTCGAAGATGCTACGCCCAAAGAAGAGAGCAATGGAGAAGAGCAGGATGACGACAGTGATGTCGTCATCATAAAAATAGAAGAAGTTAAGGAAGAATAACCAAAACAAAAAAAAAAAAAAAAAATCAATAAATATTCTATTCTAAAACATAAAAAACAAAAAAAAAGAATTTTTTTTTAAAACAAATGTTTTTATAAAAGTGCGGAACAACCAAAAACCCAAAAATCCTCACCAAAGCAACCAAACCCCAGACAACCAAAAACAATAACCAAAATCCAACTCCAACACACACATACTACTCTAAACACAATATTGACAAAGAACAATTAAGGAACACAGATGAACTTCCACCAAGACTCCACACGCATACAGACCACCAACGAACCACACAAGAAACAAACAGTACACAAACAGACAAATGGGCAACCAGACAAACGAACGGCCCGAACCGAACAGACGAACACTTCCCAAATCAAAAAAAAAAAAAGAAAAAAAAACAGACACGTATAAAACACCGAAAATATTTTCCACAGAAATGAACATACTAGCGATAATCGGGCTAATCTCCTTGGCAACAGGAACTCATTTCGAAAATAGGAAAATCAAGAACATAGGAGCATTTTTCGAAAGTATATCCGAAATGGACACGGTCAGCAAAGATTTAAAAATAATCACCAAAATCGGCATACCCAAGACAAAGGAATTAACAGAGACACTAACAGAGTGCATACACATGCTAAAAACCCTATGCCAAGAGCTAACGGAAAAAAACCCTGACGATTTATGCAAGTCATTCAGACACGAACTAAAGTGGCACGTAAGCGAGATCCAGCGACAGGAGGGCAAGCTAAATGACATGTACGGAAAACAAAAAAGAGGACTTATCGACATAGGTGGCAAATTGTCAAAATCCGTATTCGGAACAATGGATCAGGAGGACGCTACGGAAATATACAGTAAACTAAAAACCTTAGAAAATAACCAGGTAAAACTACTAGACGTAGAAAAGAAACAAATAGCAATAATCAAGACAAACTTCGAAGCTCTATCAAAACCAGTAGATCAATTACAAAATGAAACGAACGAAATACAGGAAAAACTGAACCAGTTGATCACCAGAACAAATGATCAAGACACATTTATAGAAAGGAAACAAAACCTTACACACCGCACCGCGGAACTAACAGCCCTAATCCTCATACAATGCATGCACATAAATAAACTTCAAGAGGACGCAACAGAAATAATAACCGCACTAAACATGAAAAAACTACACCCACTAATAATAACCCACGACAAAGTAGTCGACATAATACGCACCCACTCAACAGATGCAAACACAAAACTGGAAAGATTCGAAATCCTAAGACAAATCGCAAAAACAGACCACATAGAAATAAAAGGACAAGTCATGATTAAAATCACAATCCCAATAATCGGTAACGAAGAATATACATTATTCAAACCATACATACTACCAGTTGTCAGAAGAAACGAATACAACATATACGAAATAAACACCGAGTACGTAGCAATAAACAGTCAAAAAACGAAGATAATAGAATTACACACAGAAGACGTCAACCGATGTGAAAAGATAAACGACAGCCTAGAAAAGGACTTCCTGATATGCCACAACACAAAACCAATCCTACCAATTCATAATCCCCACTGTATAGCGACAATATGGAACAACCCATGGAATACAGAACAAAACTGCAAATCACTACCCACGAACTCTCACAACATGATAGTGAAATTAGAAGCCACAAACACATTACTTTACTCGATGAGCACAGAAACGAACATAACAATACAATATCAAAACAACACAGAAAAGTTACAAATTATAAATAACGGACTACTGACCTTCAAAACAACATGTAAAGTAACAACAAAAGCATTCACAATAATAGTAATAGGATATCCAGAAACAATCGAGCTAGAACAACAAGAGATACTGACTGAGTAAAGTGAAGAAGTAATCAGGAACACACAAAAAGACGACCAAGAACCCAAAAACAGCAGAATACAACTCATCGACCACAAGACACACAACAAGCAATTTTTAGAGCAAACGAACAAAATAATTCAACTAAAGAAAAGCACAGACGAACTAAAATTACAAGAAGACCATAACCAAACAACCAAAATCACAACTGGAATACTATCAGGGACAAGCTTACTGATGTTCATAGCAATAACAGCGATAGTAATAAAATACAGAAAGAGGAAAACAAAAACAACAATTCTAAACTTAACACAGAAAACTAACAAACCACACAGCAACAGAGACAAACAGAACAACAACGGATCAAGAAAAAGAAAAATACATGAAGATGACGGTCACACCACAGGTGACAACGTATCTGTAGTATAAAACTATATCAAACAAAACCTAAACCTCTACGAACACAAAATATACTACCAATCAACAACCTACATTTCATAACCAAAACTCATACAACATAAATAAATTCACAGTGTCGGCAAAACCAATGATCGAACTAATAAGAGGTGACCCAGAGTCACTAATCGCGATAGATGACCCATTCTGGAAAATAATCGAAGAAATAGGAAAAACACCACACCAAAAACAACCAAACCCAGAAATAGACGAGATGAGAGAAATAGGCATGGAAATCCAATGTATGATACGGGAAATGGAAATACACAAACAAAAGAAACAAAAAATCAACAACATTGGCATTAACAAAATATTTTCAAAAAACAAAAAAAAAAAACTAACTAGCTTTTCCTTCGTCGAACAGACCCTAACACTCGAGGAAGAACAAACTAAAAAATTAAGAAACTAAAAACCTAAAACTAACACATAAATAAGACAAACCTGTAGCATAAGTAAAAAAATAAATTATTTTATCAAAACAAAAAATCAATCATTTAATTTAATTAATTCATAAAAAAAAAAAAAAATTTTAGCTTAGATTACAAAAAATAATTATACAACAATAAATTATATAAGTTAATAACCTAATGAAATAATAATATAATATAATACAAACGACAATAAAATGCAACACGACAGAATTCCAGAGCAAAAATAAAATATAGTTCATGGTCACGATTCAACATAACATTGTAAGCAAAACCACAACAAATACAAAACGATGAGGCACACGACAAGGCAAAACGCAACGACATATGTAAGATGAAGACAAACGACACTGACGAAGCAGCCATAACAACACAGATTTGGCACAGAATCACTATAGTAACAGTACTTACCACCCCGCACAAAAAATCAAAACCACAAAATTAAACATATACGGATAACGATTGGACCGTAGACAGCCAAGAAACGAAGCCAGAACATCAACCACAAGCATATACAATAATACAACATGCAAACAATGAAATACTGAATCCGTGACCAAACTAAATTTTATAATACAGAGAAGACGCAAGAAGACCAGCAGAAGACAACCAATTACCAGACCAACGTGAATAATCCATAACAATAATAAACAAAAATAATAATAATAATAATAATAATAGTAATAAGCCTTAGACAATATGTATCCCAAAACTGCGAAATCTTCCATAAGAAGATTTCACTAATAAAGGGGGAAGGTGTTGTACACCACTGATAGTAATAGATTAAACATAAAGATAACACCCATTATGAATTTAAGTTAACACCTACTAAAAATATAAAATTACTCCAGATTTAGGCTAAAATAATTATTCAGAACAAAATAATTTCAAAACAAAAACTAACAAATGTCATTTTTGAACAAACGACATGAATAGCTGAAATTACAAAAATATAAACCCAAATAAACTCGCATGCACAAAATACTTACGCTGCAAAATTGAAAATAATTTTCGAAATAGCTATTCAGGCCATTAAATTCAAAATGCACATTTAGTTAAATTTTAAGTTCATTTACCTAGAATATTTTAGTATAAATAATTCAAAATTTTAATCAATAAGTCAGTTGAAGTCAAGAAGTAAAGTTGTTAAAGCAGTAAATAAAGTCGAATAAATAAAATAGTTCAGTTAAAATAAAAATCCAGTTTTCATTCAAACATTCATCTAGAGGAAATCACCAATACCAAGTAAGTATCTCTCAATAAATAACAACAAATAAAACAATACTGTCATAGCCCCCACCAGTGGTAAGCGGGTATTGTTTTAATTCATCAAACTAACACTGAGGCACCGAGTGAGTCTCCTTTTAATTACCTGCCACGGCCAAGGCGGAGTCAGATACGCAGCGTCTGTGGGCGCGCAGACTCCTTTCTGGTAGTTAAGGTTACTCATTCTCAATATTCTTACTAACATACTTCATACAGACCAGTAATACGAACATAATCATCCCACATTTATACATAGTCCCTAATATCAACAATATTGACATTATCAAAATCCCCACATACAAAGATAACCATTTATACAATATCAATAACAACCATTTATACAATATTCACCACACTCACAAAATACCCCCGTATAAATAAAACCCATTAATACAATATTGACACGACAAAACACCCCCGTATAAACCATAAAATATTTATACAATAAGTGCAATAAACGTGAATAACAATTTTAATTTAATTAGTGAGATAGGTCACTTAAATAAAGAAAATTTGGTGTAAACCGGGATGGACAGATACATAACTGTTCAGACCAAAAGAAAAAGAAGCCCGAAATCAGCGCAATTAGCAAGTAAAACTAACGCGTCTAGAGTAGAACTCGGCGCTTATCAAATACCTATCGGCAATAGATTTTTTAGTTTGGGAGAGGATGGTGCCGATGACACAACAGCCAAAAATATAGAAAAGCCGCCACCAATTTATTTAAAAAATGCGTCAAATACTGAACTCCTCAATATAATCGACAAATTAACGGATTCAATATTTTATATTGCCCCACTTAAAAGAGGCAATATCAAAGAAACCAAAATCCAACCTTTGGAAATTGATGGTTTCAGAGCGCTTGTAAACCATTTCGATCAAACCGGAAAGCGTTATTACACTTACCAGCTGAAAAGTCAAAAAGGGTTGACTGTTGTTTTAAAGGGAATTGAGAGCAGCGTATACTCTATAGAGGTGACAAACATTCATGCGGCTCTCGCCGCGCAAGGTTTCCATGCGAAATCTATTGCAAACATTTTAAATCGGGAGAAGGTTCCTCAACCGAGAGCCAGATGAGGAAAACAAAGGAAACCACAGTATATATAACTTGAGATATTTATTGCATCGCAAAATCACTGTAGAGGAACCCAAAAACCGAACCGGACCAGTACAATGCATCAAGTGCCAACCAGGAGTTTCCTGTGCCAACATCCTAAAAGGTACCGCCCCAAAAACGAAAGTTCATTTCAACGAAGAAGAATTAAACATTCATGCTACCGTAAACCAACTGACCGAAACGATCCAAAGTTTCATGATGATGATGGAAAGACAAATGAGCATGATGATGCAAAATATGAACACACCAATGCAAATTATCGTCAAAAGCCATAAATGACGCTCCTAAAGATAGCTGTATGGAATGCGAACGGTCTTTCACAGCACAAAGCTGAGGTTCAGACCTTTCTTGTCGATCAAAATATAGACATCATGCTAATATCAGAAACACACTTTCCAAAAAACACATTTTTTAAAATCAACGGATATTCAGTTTATGACACCAAACATTCAGATGGAAGAGCACACGGCGGCACTGCGGTCTTGATCAAACGAAGAATAAAGCATTATGAACTCCACAAATATGATAAAGATCACATCCAAGCAACTAATAGCTGCCTAGAAGAATGGTCTGGAAACTGTGTAATATCGGCTGTTTACTGTCCACCGAAACACACAATCAAAAAACCAGCAATTTATCGATTATTTTAATCAGCTGGGCATTAAATTTCTCGCAGGAAGCGACTCAATCAAACATCTGCAATGGGGCTCGAGATTAACAACACCTAAAGGAAAGCAACTATATCAAGCAATGAATGAAAAAAATTTAGATTATTTATCTTCTGGAGACCCAACTGGCCATCGGATAGAAATAAAATCCTTGATTTAATAGATTTTTGTAAAACAAAAGGAATTGCACGCGCCAATGTTCAGGTAGAAGATTGCTATGACTTATCATCCGATCACTCACCAATAATAATAACTCTGACTACCAGAGCTTTAAAGGCAGAACCACCTCAACGTCTAACAAATAAATTCTAGTTGGGCTCTATATAGAAATATAGTCGAACAAAATTGCCACTTGGATATCCAACTTTGCACCCCGGAAGATATTGATGCGGCGGCGGATGGTTTAACACATATATTAGAAATAGCAGCAGAAAAGGCTGTTGTACACCCCTGATAAGTAATAAATATATAAATAACGTAGTAATAGATTAAGCATAAAGACAACACCCAATATAAATTAAAGCCGAAATTACAAAATATAAAAACTGTTAACCCAAATAAACTCGCACATACAAAATACTTACGCTGCGAAAATGAAAATCGAAAATAATTTTCGAAATAGCTATTCAAGTCACAAAATCCAAAATTCACATTTAGTTCAATTAATTGTAAGACCTAATTTTAAGTTCAATTACCTGGAATATTTTAGTATAATAATTAACAGTGTTAAAGGCCATTACTGGCCCCTTACTGAATCAACAATTTGGCTCCAACGGTTTCGATCCTGAGCTTGGTCTTCATACTGTCTAAGACAATCAGAAGAGGCCAAGTCACTCTCTACATCGTGGAGCCATCGTCGCCTTCAACGACCTCTGCGCCTACCATATGGTGGCTCTCCTTTCAGAGATCGCTGCACAATTCGTTCCGGATCAGCACGCGGAACGTGACCGAGCCAGCGCACTCGCTGGGATCTAACTTCATGTACAATATCGGGGATCTTCATCAGATCTCTGATCTCGAAATTGTACAGAGCTCGGTATGTACCATCTATTTCGCGTTTAGGGCCGTAAATCACACGCATGGTTCTTCTCTCAAATGTAAGGAGCCATCTCTCGTACTCATCCGTCAGCGCCCAACTTTCAACATCCAAACATAACAACGGGCCTGATCAACGCTTTGTAAAGCTTCAGCTTCACGGCACTTGATAAGTGTTTAGATTTTAGCAGTGGCCTTAGAGGATACAAAGAACGACTGCCAGCTGCCAGCCGCACTTTAATATCCTCACCCACACTGTTATCGTGAGTGATAAGAGAGCCCAAATATTTGAACCTCCTCACTCCCTCAAACGTGTGGTGGCCACTACTAAAATCTGGAGTGCCATTGTCTCTAAAACCAGAGATCAGGTATTTCGTTTTGGACTCATTGATATGGAGTCCAACTGAAGCTGAAAACTCTACAAGCGGATCAAGTATTTCTTTCACTCCGTTGCTATTCAGTCCAATCACGCATATGTCATCTGCATATGCAAGCACTTGATTGGACTGGCGATATAAGATGTTGCGCTGAGGTGTTTCAGTTTTACGAAAGATGTACTCCAACATGAGATTAAAGAGTATCGGGGACAGAGCATCTCCCTGCCGAACACCCGAGTTAACTGCAAAAATTTTCGATAGCCTGTTCTCAACCTTAACACAGCATTGAGACTGCGTCACTGTCATCCTACACAGTCGTACCAATTTTGTTGGCATTCCTAGGTATTCCAGGGCAGACCAACTCTCTCGATTGATCGAGTCGTAGGCCTGCCGGAAATCCAGGAACACCTGATGTACGGAGATGGATGTCTCATAATATTTAGATAGAATCATCCGCAGCGAAAAGACCTGATCAGTGACTGATCGATTCGGACGAAATCCTCCTTGATAGCCACCAACCAAGCCCTCCGCCAGAGGAGTGATTCTATCCAATACAATGTATGACAGTAACTTGTATGATGTGCAAAGGAGAGCTATACCGCGATAATTCTCACACTTCAAGCGGTCTCCCTTCTTGAAGATGGGGCATATCGCGGCCACTTTCCGTTCGTCAGGCATAACTTCGGTTCGCCATACTAATCGAATAAGGTCGAAAAGACAGTTCCACAAAGTATCCCCGCCGAATATCAAGAGCTCCGAATTAATGCAGTCCACTCCAGGTGAGCGGTTTCGTTTCAATCGCTGAATGGCCTTAGTGAATTCCTCATGGGATGGATCCTCAGTGCAAATCTCCGCAGTCTTTCTTAGAGGTGGCTCAACAACAGTCTGTGACGCATGATGAACATCAAGCAGCTCTGTAAAGTGTCCACTCCATGCGTCAAGTACTGCGTCGATGTTGACACAGACGTTTCCATCCCGGTCCCGAATGGCGGTTGACGAAGGCCTGAAAGTATGGTGCAATCCAGTAATTCGTTTAAAGAAATTACGTGAACTGCGCTCATTGCTGAGTTGTTGTACTTTCAGAACCTCGGCCTTCCACCATTCTCGCTTCTTCCGTCTACAAATCCGCTTAGCTGCCCTTCTCGCCAGAGCAGCCTTGCTTTTCCTTGCGATTGTGAGACGTTGTTGCACTTCACTATGGGCTATATTTTGTTGCTCAACTGCAAGACGACACTCGTCATCAAACCAATCATTCTTGGGTCTGACTTTCACTATACCTAAAGTCTGTTGAGCAGCACTGACAACCGAAGTTTTCAGTACCTCCCAGACAGAGTTCACGCAGTCAGACTGGTAATTGGCTCCCTCAATGTTGTCGCTGACAAGATCCTGATATCGTTTCTTGTGATCTTCATTTACCAGACTTTCACAGTCGAAACGTACCATGCGGTAGCTTTGCAGCGACCAAATGATGATCGCTGCCTACGTATTTGGTTGCTGACCGATAAGTTCTCACATCCTGCACAACCCGAGCCCGTCCTTTAGAAAATAACACATGGTCAATTTGGCTGCGGGAAGTTCCACGAGGATGTGTCCATGTCTCTAGATGTATGTTTTTGTGAGGGAAGAATGTGCTTGCTACTCTCAGATCATGAGCAATTGCAAAGTACATCATTCTCTCACCATTATCGGTCGCAGTTTCGTGTCGGGAGTACGGACCTATGTTTTCACATAAGTCGGTCTGATTTCTGCCAGCTCTAGCATTAAAGTCCCCAATTACCATTCTAACGTCGTGTTCGGGTATAGATCCCATCAGATCGTCCAAGTCATTGTAAAATGAGTCTTTATCTTGGGGCTGGCTGACTTCTGTGGGCGCATGTACACAAATTATCGACAGGTTGGCTAACTTCATGCGCAAGCGAAGCTTACACGATCGGTTATTGACTGCTTGGAAATCCAAAGCAGCCTTCTTTACCTGCGGCCCAAGAAGAAATCCAGCTCCAAGATTTCCGAGATCATCTCCACTGTAGAGCAACGTATAGCCCTGGGACACATGGTCTCCACTTTTGGGCCAGCGAGTTTCTTGAAGAGCAACGAGTTCCAGCCGATACTCTTTCATGCACGTGATTAGGCCCTCCAACGCTCCTGGTTTTCTAAGTGATTGCACGTTCCACGTGCCGATCCTAAATCTCGTATCCGGGTACTTGAGCGGGGGTCCGGTGTTTTTTTGGCGGTATCCATTTTTCTTTTTGTTGATTTTATAAACATTTTATTTTATTTTTTTATTTTTTTTTTTTCGGATGCGGGTCGTCAGCCCAGCGATCCAACCGTTTAGTCGCCTCCTACGACAAGCAAAGGATACTGTGGTGGTATTCTTGGGAAACATGTTCGTGCAATTTAGGTTTACGAGACATGTGAGTGCCCCCCGACCACAGGGGCCAATATTTTAGTATATATAATTCAAAAATTTATAATCATAAGTTAGTTGCAGTCAAAATCCAGTTGAAGTTAATCAAATAAACAAATCAAATAATTATCATAAGTCAAATTAAATTAAATAAATAAGTAAAAAGAGAAATTATCTAAGGAATACAGCATCAAGCATATCAAGTAAGTATCACTCACCAAACAAAATTCACAATACCGTCATAGCCCCCACCAGTGGTAAGCGGGTATTGTTAATAATCAACTACTAACATAACGGCACCGATTTTGGTAAACATTGGCGGACGAACCTCGTACGGCAAAGCGAGGGGGGAAGACGGAACAGTGTTTCAGCGCTCAAGCTTCCCTAGTTACGGTTGTCTACCAAAATCTTTCTACACACTATCCACAATATCAAAATTGATATTTCTCTCAATACTACAAGTTAGTATCTCACAATACTTAACGCATCTACTAGTTCTTAACTCATAAACGATTTCTAATTCACAAAAAACAATATAATACAATATTGACATTACCAAAACCCCCACATATAAACAATAACCCATTTATACAATATTCACCCCACACTTCCAAACCCCCACGTAAAAAAACATACCATTTAAACAATAATAGCGCTGCCGAAATTCGCACCTGTGGCGAATTAGTTAAGTAAAAAT
This sequence comes from Tipula unca, assembly GCA_951394425.1. NCBI lineage: Eukaryota > Metazoa > Arthropoda > Insecta > Diptera > Tipulidae > Tipula > Tipula unca. The sequence goes on along the minus strand of OX596381.1, from coordinate 23,113,597 downwards.
TAGGCAACAGAGATCCACATGTTCGACGGTTCACCATTCGCATCAAAATCCAGCTTGACATCGCGATCCCCAACTAAACAAGCTAACGACACACCAATAGTACACAATACTCGTAGTAAGGCTGCACGACTAAACGACAATACACAAGTCCCCCGACCAATAAAAATCGAAGTGACAGACGACCTTCCATCAACCAAAACTAACGACAGAACACCGACTACTCCTACAATTGAAATTCCACATACACCACAACCTAAAAACGTAACCAACACCCGTAAAACAAAACAACCAAACAAAATGAATTCACAACAAATACAACAAAGCATAACTAGCTGTGTACCAGAATTCAGTGGTGACGAGACCGACCCGGCACGAACCACAACCAGCCTTGCGAAATTCCTCGGAGCATCAGATAACATCTATAGTAGATTGAAAACCAATGAGGAGAAGGAGGAATTCAACGGAATCATCAAGTACCGGCTGACAGGAACAACTTTCACCAGGATACACAGACGACGAATAAAAGACTACCCAACATTGAAAACCACTCTGAAAAAGATGTTCGATCCAGTATACTCATTGACAGAACTTGAAAACTATTACACGAGAATACGACGGCAATACGGAGAGTCTATCAAAAGTTACGGCTACAGACTGAGCGAAGCACTAGACCTGTACAAAATTGGCTACAGATCAAAGTACGAATTAGCAAACCTGGACGACACCTACACAAACCACCTAGACGGAAGTAGTGTGGAAATATTCAAAAGAGGACTGACAAACACAATATTGAAAGAGAAAGTAGCAACAATCGCAGCAACAAATATAGACAAAATAATCGAAGAAACGGAGCGAATCGAGAAAATATTAACAATAATAACTGGCGAACCAACCCAACACGTAATCCCTCCACAACCACGAACTCTACAACCAACACAAAATCAACACATGGAAACTCCAACGAGAAGAAACCAAATAATATGTAACTATTGTCAAAAACCAAACCACACGTGGGATGTATGCCGCACTAGGATATTTAGAGAACAAGGACCAAGAAACATTCAATACCAAATCAACCAATACCGAACAAACCAACCACACTACCAAAATGCACCAATCAATTATCAAACCCCAAGACAACAAAACAACCAATACTTCCCACAAAACCAATACACACCACCCAGACAATTTCCAAACATCCCCACAAGACAAATCACATACACTCCACCTCAACAAAACAATTTTACAAACTACCGACAACCCACAGTCACAAATTTCCAAGACAGACCTCCTAAATACTGCTCACACTGCAAAACAACAAAGGGACATACATTCGACGAGAACAGAAGCAATTCCAAACAAATAAAAACTACAACACGGGACAATATCGGAACCAACCGCGATCAAAGGAAGTCGAGAACCTAGGAAACCAATTTAATGCAATGAAAATCAACACAGTCATTCAACAGCCGATGGAAAATACTGCCACACACAGACAATAAAGGAACCAGGGAAACGACCAAGGATCCAGCCAGCCGTAGGAGAGCTGCCGCAGTTGGATCCAGCCGCAAATACCAATGAACACCAAACGCAAATAACAAATGGACATGAATATTCTCTCCCAATGGGTATAATTCCAGAAGTATGCCTGAAACGCTACGTTGCCAACCCGATACCAAACCAAGATTCTCAAGTTAACCGACCGAGTACAACTACTCACGTTAACCGAACGAATCCAAACATATATATTAAGGAAACGCAAACAATCGCCAGCCCGACACACAAAACCGTTGCCAGACCAACGCGAAAAATAGATATTAAGCAAATACAAACAGTCGCCAGCCCGACACACAAAGCCGTTGGCCCGACCAACGCAAATACTAGAATTAAAGGAAACACAAAGAAACACAAACCAAACAAGCCCAGACGCTTACCAAATAAACGAAATAAACAATACAAATATCAAACCAAGCACCCACGAATACGAACCAACTCGAAATATCAATTTCAAACCTATCCCAGCTCCCGACTGTCCCTATTAAACAAACAAAACCCACCCCAAGAACCAAAATCCAGAGTATACGAACAAATTCAACTACACGAAAGAAACACAATACACGAAAACTCAGATGAAAAAACTACCTGCAAAGCAACAAGGAATGACACAAATAAACCAGAACAAAGTAATATCTTTGATGAACAAGAAGACGTACTAGCAAACTTATTCCAACTAGAAGAACCTAAACACATAAAATTAATATCAAAATACAAAACAAATCGCGACACAATTACACCGACAATAGGAGACCACAAATCGAAACTACTAATAGACTCAGTAGCAGACGTATCTTTACTTAAGATCAAATACACAACGAAAGAAGAAATTAACACAGACATGAAAACAGCATTAACGGGAATAGGAGAAGGAGAAATAATAGTAGGTTTATTGGCGGTTTAGCGTGCAGAGCGCAGGTACTGTACCCACAGTCATGTGAGGTGTCTCCGAAGGGTACCGCATTTTGCATTATAAATCATAGACGTTTACATCAATTTTTATTAAATCATAGACGTTTACATCAGTTTTTCTTTTTAAAATAAAATAATTTCAAGCGACCAACTTAACAGTACGATCAAATTCCATCGTACGAAATGCACCGTCCAACGTCTGACGTCGGACGTCCGATATCCGACGTCCGAGTCGGACGTCCGACTTGGACGTCCGATGTCGTCGCACGTCAGGCGTCGGACGTCGGACCTCGGACGTCCAATGTCCGACGTCTGAATCCGATCGCTCCCTGAGGTTTTTATTTGAAAGTATTTTTACTTTTTCGTATAAGAATATTTTGTTTTCTAAAATTAATTTTTTAATAATATTTTTCTATTCTCATTTTCCAAATATTTTTTTTTTTTTTTTTTAGTATACATTGTAAAAACAAGGTTGTAGTCTTATACAGACATCATCTTACAATTAAAAACAATTAATTCTTTAAACGTCAATGCTTTATAATGCAAATAAGGTGGATAGCGTACGGTACCAATGATCATGCATTAGATTCAACTATAAATTATAGATTCAACTATAAATTATAGACGATTGATTACATCAATTTTTATCAAACATAATAAAAGACATCAAACACTCTGGTCTATCAAACATTGTGTATGTAGCTTTAACTGAGAGTAATTTTTTTTTATAATAACATCATCCTCCTCAAGTAATAAGCAATATGATTTTGTTTTTAAACTAATTAACAGAGAATAATTTTTCAGAACATTCATCTTTGAACATACCTAAAACTTTTTTATTTACCATTTGTAAACGATATATGTATGTTTTCGATAGAATAATCTCAAATTTTATATTTACATCAGGTTTTTATATTATCTTTGTAGAAACTTGCATATGATCTCTATTGTGTGTTGTTGTTTATACTAAATATCTTATCGAGTTTCTGATTGTACTCATCAGTCATCATCATAGAGGTAATGAGTTGAAAATGTTTATAAATACTGACTTCAAGCCTGATAAAATTTATAGTAAATTGTTAAAACTGATACAATAAACAAGTGAATCATTTAAAATTAGAAGTAGCAAAGATGTCTACTAATCCGTTCGTAGATTCAACAAACTTTCGAAGTAGTACTAACGAAACTGACTTAATACATTTTCCTGATGATCGTAGACGAGAAATAGATCATACGACATTGAAAACCTGTTCAAAAGATTCCAATAAAGTAAACATGAGTTGTTGTGATTTGAAGTATTATGATAATGTTCCGTACATGAGGAAACTAGAAGATCGGTTAAATTCATTCCATCAATCTCCATGGAAGAGGTATTTGATTGATCACGAAGCAGTATCGTCGGCCGGATTTTACTACATAGGTATAGATGATAAAGTGAAATGTTTCAGCTGTGGTGGGGTTCTAGGTGATTGGAATTTCACCGATAACCCTTGGGAAGAACACGCTTTTTGGTTCCCTGAATGCAGCTTTCTCCGACAAGAAAAGGGATTTGGGTTCATCGCTAGTGTCAAGAAGAGATGGGCTCAACACTTAAATATACTGCAATGTAATAGAGATAGAATTGGATGATTTAATAATTTTGTAAAAAAAATAATTTAAAACACGCATTTTATATCATATATGAGATAAAAATAATAAATCATATATATATATATATATATATATATATATATATATATATATATATATATATATATATATATATATATATTTTTTTTTTCGCTTTTATTTTTTATTTTTTTTTATTTTTACATAATACTATATTTTGTTATTATTAATTCTGGTTCTGGTAATATTCCTCTTCTTCTTTTTTGGAGATCCATTTCCCGCTCCTTCCGGCTGGTCTCAGCTCCTTTCCTGTATAGAAATCGAGGACTCTTCCGTCCTTTTTCAGAATATACCTTCTGAACTCTTTTGAAAAATCGAAGTCCATTGTTGTTGTTGTTGTTGTTGTAACAAAATTGAAATATTGTTAAAAGATTTTAAAATAAATTTAACTCAACAGCGTAGATTATACTGTTGTTCTTTAGAATTAGATACTGGTTTATATACACGATTCTCAATGCATCATATTTTAGTATATTTATTAATTAATTTTTTTTTTATGCTGAATCAGATGTAAACGGTGATTATGATATAAAATTTACAAAAAGTCAATTTTCAAGTTTAAATTAACATGAAAAAAAAAATGGTGATAATAAAAACTAAATAATCTGAGGATAATTCCTAGTATTTTATCTGAATTATGTTTATGTTATTGATCTAAGAGCTGGAAGAATTTTTTTTATCATAATCACTTTACTATCAACCCGCGGTTATTGATCTAAGAGCTCGAGTAATATTTTATCATTTTAACACATTTCTATTAAGATTTCTAGAGAAATGATGGTAGAAATGAGACATGTGGAAATGTTCGGTTTATCATATTTCCCTTTTTTTTTTTTTTTTTTTTTATTATAACGATCGTTCAACTATTCCGAGAAAAATCATGTTTTACTTTATTTAGTTATTTTACTGTTTTACAAATTACAACACAACTATTCTATTATAATATAATTAATTACTCGGAATTTAGGAAAAATAATTTTTAAAAATTTTGTTGTTGTGGGTGTAATTTCCACCCTCCCCTTACTAAGATGAATATAAGTATATATAAACATCTTTTTTTTTTTATGAAAATTCATTCGTGTTATAATAATAGTTACAAAATGTGTTATAAAACTTTTGTACTTAAATATGTTAAACACGAAAATATACCTGATATTCAGGAATATGATGATATCGACCCCTTCGAGCTTGGTGACATAAAAGAAGAAGACGAAGAAGAAGAAGAAGATTATATCATAGAGTGGTTGGATTCAGAAGATGAAGTGACGGAGTTGCTGGATTCGGTTGATGATGTGGCTAATCAGATAACCGTGGAAAAATATCTAGAACAACGCGTAATAGCATGGGGTGAGACACACCTTCTACCTAACCTCCAGCTGTATAACATGACCCATGAAGATGCAGTCCATTTTTTGGGGGAGGTTATGGAAAACATACCACGTTTATTTTATGAGGCTATGAACGAGGGACTGTAGTTTTTTAAGTTTGTCATTTTTTTTTTTGTGTTTAAATAAATTTAAATAATTTTAAAAAAATAAAAATAATGTTTTAATTTTCATTTTTGAGTTTGTGGATTTGTTTTTCACTGATCCTATGTGTCGTTTGGACTCCTCTATTGTTCGTATTTATTATTAAAAAAAAAAAAATTATAGATAAATAAAATTCATCGTTTTAATTTAATAAAATAAAATAAATAATTTTTTAAAAATAAAAATAATGTTTTTCTTTTTCTTTTTTGAGGGCTTTTATGATTTTTTTTTGTTTTGTTTATGATTTTTCTTTTTCTCTTTTGTTTAGGTATACTACGTTTTTTTTTTTTTTTTATTAACAGAACTTCTTCATGTCCTAATAGAACATTTTTTTTTACTCTTTGTTTCTTGCGTTAAATCTTATTTTTCTATATACATATGTATGTACATGTATATGTATAACATTGTAAATGAAAAAATGTATTACATTGCAACGGTTATGGAATAGCAAAACCGCTGTCGTTTTGTATGCTTCATTCATACAGCTCATAGAGTTTGTTTTTATCTCTTCTTTCTTGTTATCCATATATTTTTATTTTTATTTTAATTGTTTATTATAATTCAAAAATGAGTGTCAACAATTTAGGTGAAAAATGCTGTTGCATATGCAATGCGGAAGGTGTAATTGACAATTTTTTCATATGTAAGGGGATTATGTGTAACAGTGTGGCACATTATTCCTGTGCTTCCATTAAAGGCAAATCCGTTACAACATTTAAAAATGCCATAGCAAATTGTAAGGGTTTATCATGGTCCTGCCCAGATTGTGACGTGAACTTAAAGGATTTAATAATGAAAATTGCCGCTTTAACTAATAAAATTTCGAGTGCCACTCCAAGTCCCCCCACAGAAAATTAAGTACCTGGTCCATCAATGGAACGACGTGTAACTAGGTTTCAATCTAAAAAGTTACACCTAAATATTGAACCTAATGAAACAACAGATACCTAAATATATCGGATAAAGAGCTGGATACTATTGTTGTGGTAAAACCAAGGCGATGGTTATTTATCGGTAGAATCGATTCAGTCACCGATTTACAGTTCAAACAATTCATCAAAAACAAATTCCATCTAACGGATGTAAATGCTTTTAGAATGATTCCTAAAGCCAGGAATGGAGGCCACTATAACTATGTATCATATCGCCTCAGTGTAGATGATGAACCGTTCTCTACAATGTTGAATTCAAAATCCTGGCCATCGGAAATTTTCATCAAGGAGTTTGATTTTACACAAAAAAAAACTTTTTTTTGGAATACCAGGGTCACCAATCCGGAAACTTAACTAAATTAAACAGAAATACCTTAGCTTCATGTAATAATCGTATGACCTCTAAAACTGTTGATGTAGCCGATAGCGTAAATGGTGGCTTGATGTACTTTTCATGCCCTGAAAATCTCACCAAGATACCGAGAATGATTGAAATTCATAAACTTCAACAGTTCCAAGCTTTGACTGCCGATGATGTTAATTTTATTCCCTCAGAAGTAACAGCTGATTTTGAGTTAATATAAACAATAAGCAAATTCGCGATGCAATCTGTGACACTAATGGTGACCATCTGATTAATCTGAAGAACCGTAAATCTAAAGCCTATGTCAAGATGATTAAAAGTGGTTGAGAATCGGATAGGATTATGTTTCTCCAATCTAATGAAGAATTTGATACATACTTCAAGGAAAAGTACCTCTCATATATTGCAGATGTACAACGAAGCATTACAACCAACCCTCAACAATTCTGGAAATACTTTAGATCCAAACGAGTAATTGATGGTTATCCAACCAATATGTATTTGAATGATATTACAACATCAGATGCTAAAAAAATTGCTGACATGTTTGCGGATTTTTTTCAATATGTATACAAACCTAAAAACAGTAATTGGTTTACCACTCAATTAAATGTAAATAATAATGTACTTATTAGCTTACCGGTTATTAGTGATGAGGATATTTTATATGCACTTAATCAGTTTGGTGACGGATGTGGGCCGGATAATATTCCAACGTCTATATTAAAAAAATATACAACCTCCCGTTAACATCTAGAATATTCTCTAATACATGGAAAATATCTAAAGTTACACTTCGGGTAAAAGAGAAGACATCACTTGTTATAGAGGGATATCAAACACTTCAACCATATAGCAAAATTATTCGAACAGGTTGTATGTAACAGCTTTAAAGGAATCCTAGCTCAACATATATCACTCAATCAGCATGGGTTTATGCCTAGAAGATCTACATCTACTAACCTTGTTGAATTTACCAACAAAGTTATTATGAAATTGAAAACCGCAACCAAGTAGACGTAGTGTTTTCTGATTTTAGTAAAGCGTTTAACTCCATCTGCCATCACAAGGCTCTAGAAAGTCTTTACAACTTTGGCTTTTCATCCAACTTCATTAAATGTTCAACTCATATTTGTCAAGTCGTGTACAATACGTGTCAATTGGAAGCGAAAAATCTCTAAACTAAATCTAAAACAATCAAAGTAACGTCAGGAGTCCCTCAGGGTTCCCATACTGGACCATGGATTTTTCTCGTTTTCATAAATGGAATAACTGAAGTAATAAAACTCAAATCTTCTCATGTTCGCAGATGATATAAAAATCTATCATACAATTAAAGAAATACATGACACAAAAACATTACAAGAAGACATCGAGAGATTCAGTGAATGGTGCCACAAAAATGCTTTGCTGTTGAATATTGACAAATGCAAAATAATGTCTTTTCATTGCAAGAGAAACCCGATTAACTTTGCTTATAGCGTTAGTAATACGGAACTGCAAAGAGTTAAAGAAATAACCGATCTAGGTGTCACATTCGCTGAAAATATGAGTTTTAACAACCATACATTAACAAATGCATTGCTAAAGCTAATTCTATGTTTGGTTTTGTTAAGCGTTGGACTGGTGAATTTACAAATTTGTCAACTTTATTTTCACTTTATTTTGCGTATATAAGATCGCAAGTCGAATACGCATCAGTAATTTGGAGCATTGAAAGCATTCAAAAGAAATTTATGATCTTCATTTTAAAGAAAACTGACTGGGACTATGACCATAGCTTACCGTTTCATGAGAATATAGCCCGCCTTCCACCATACACGACAAGATGTTTAGAGTATAAAATTTGCACTCTGGAAAATAGACGCTTATTTTTAGACGCAGCCTTCATCGGTAACATCCTACTTGGCCTTATTGATTCTCCCTACATATTGGAAAATACAGCTATCCATGTTCCAATCAAATCGCTGCGTAACCATCGGTTTTTGGAGATAGTACGCCACTCAACTAACTATGGTGAAAATTGTACAATCAACAGATTGGCAAAATCATTCAACATCGCTGAAGAAAACTTTGACTTTCATCTCACAAAGGACTGCTTCAAAAGGAACTTGAAGAACTATTTTTTAAATTTTAAAACTTAATTTATCAGAAATTATCTGGTAACATCTTTTCAGTTTATTTTTTGTTAAAAATATACTTTTTCAATCTAATTTTTTTAACAACTTCTAATCTGAAGTACTTAACTTTTAATTTTTAAAATTGTAAATTTATATTTTTTAATCTTGTGTGTAATAATCAATACTGAATTGATTATTTTTTTTGCATATGAAATCATACTTGTAATATACTAAATCGATTTCTTTAATATAAATAAATAAATAAATAAGAAGAACGGATACAACATATACGAAATAGACACCGAGTACGTAGCAATAAACAACAAAAAAACCAAGATAATAGAATTACACACAGAAGACGTCAACCGATGCGAAAAAATGAACGACAACCTAGAAAGAGACTTCCTGATATGCCACAACATAAAACCAATCCTACCAATCCATAATCCCCACTGTATAGCAACACTATGGAACAACCCATGGAATACGGAACAAACTGCAAGTCACTACCCACAAACTCTCAGAACATGATAGTGAAATTAGAAGCCACAAACACATTACTCTACTCGATGAGCACAGAAACGAACATAACAATACAATGTCAAAACAACACAGAAAAGTTGCAAATTATAAATAACGGACTACTGATCTTCAAAACAACATGTAAAGTAACAACAAAAGAATTCACAATAATAGTAATAGGATACCCAGAAACAATCGAGCTAGAACAACAAGAGATACTGACTGAGTCAAGTGAAGAAATAGTCAGGACCACGCAAAATGACGACAAGGAAGCTAGAAACAACAGAATACAACTCATTGACCACAAAACACACAACAAACAATTCTTAGAACAAACGAACAGAATAATCCAATTAAAAAAAAGCACAGATGAACTAAAACTACAAGAAAACCATAACCAAACAACCAAAATCACGACTGGAATACTATCAGGAACAAGCCTACTGATGATTATAGCAATAACCGCAAGAGTAATAAAATACAGACGGAGAAAAACAAAAACAATAACAATATTAAACTCAACACACAAAGCCAACGAATCACACGGCAACAGAAACAAACAGAACAACGACAAAACAAGAAAAAGAAAAACACATGAAAATGACGACGACACCACCACTGTATAAAAACCATTGCAGACAGAAAAGAATACTTCCACGCCATAAATTAACAAACCGCACATTCCATAACCAAAACTCATGCATCATAAATAAATTTACAGTGTCAATAAAACCAATGATCGAACTAATAAGAGGCGACCCTGAGTCACTAATTAGAATGGATGATCCAATATGGAACATAATCGAAGAAATAGGAAAAACACCACACCAGAAACAACCAATCACAGAAATAGACGAAATGAGAACAATAGGCCTGGAAATCCAAAATATGATCCAAGAAATGAGAGAACATGAACAACGGAAACAAAATACCCACAACATTAACATTAACCGACATAAAACAAAAATCTAATTAGCTTTTCCTTCATCGAACAAACACTAACACTCGAGGAAGAACAAGCTAAAAATTAAGAAACTAAAAACATAAAACTAACACATACCTAGCATAACCTCAAAAATTTATAAATTGCTTATTAAAATCAAAATTCAAAAACATTTTTCCATAAGAAACACAAATTATATTTTTTTTATTTCACACTTTTAAACCTCACTTAAAAATTCAAGACATTATAAACTCAAAAATATAAATCTAACACAAATAAAAAAATAAAAACACTTTTTAGCCTAAAAATTTAATAACAGAAACACATTTTTTTTTAAAATAATTTTTTTTCTACTCACAAACACCACACGTTAACTTAAAATGAGCAAAAGATCAAAATGACAAACTAACACAGCAAAACAAAATAAAAATCTTGTGACTAAAATTACATTTAACATACAAAAATCCTAAGATAAGCAATTTTAATAAAACAAAAAAAAAATATATCACATAAATGCTAATTATACAAAGTAGTAAATAAAATTCTCATAAATTTTTTTCAATTATATAAATTTTAGCTCATATTACAAAATGCATACATTTCATATTTTTCTTTTTAAAAAAAATAAACAAAATTAGCTTAGATTACAAAAAATAATTATAAATTATATAAGTTAATAACCTAATAAAAAATAATATAATATTGGTACAAACGACAATAAAATGCAACACGACAGAATTCACGATTCAACAAGACATTGTAAGCAAAACAACAACAAAATAAATACAAAACGATGAGGCACACGACAAGGCAAAACGCAACAACATATGCAAAATGAAGACAAACGATACTCACGAAGCTGCAGCCATAACAACACAGATTTGGCACAGAATCACTATAGTAACAGTACTTACCACCCCGCACAAAAAATCAAAACCACAAAATTAAACATATACGGATAACGATTGGACCGTAGACAGCCAAGAAACGAAGCCAGAACATCAACCACAAGCATATACAATAATACAACATGCAAACTATGAAATACTGAATCCGTGACCAAACTAAATTTTATAATACAAAGAAGACGCAAGAAGACTAACAGAAGACAACCAATTACCAGACCAACATGACTAATCAACAACAATAATAAAAATAAATAAGCAAAAATAATAATAACTATAATAATAATAATAAACCTTAGAATATGTATTCCACAAAATACTTACGCTGCGAAAATGAAAATCGAAAATAATTTTCGAAATAGCTATTCAAGTCACAAAATCCAAAATGCACATTTAGTTCAATTAATTGTAAGACCTAATTTTAAGTTCAATTACCTGGAATATTTTAGTATAATAATTAACAGTGTTAAAGGCCATTACTGGCCCCTTACTGAATCAACAATTTGGCTCCAACGGTTTCGATCCTGAGCTTGGTCTTCATACTGTCTAAGACAATCAGAAGAGGCCAAGTCACTCTCTACATCGTGGAGCCATCGTCGCCTTCAACGACCTCTGCGCCTACCATATGGTGGCTCTCCTTTCAGAGATCGCTGCACAATTCGTTCCGGATCAGCACGCGGAACGTGACCGAGCCAGCGCACTCGCTGGGATCTAACTTCATGTACAATATCGGGGATCTTCATCAGATCTCTGATCTCGAAATTGTACAGAGCTCGGTATGTACCATCTATTTCGCGTTTAGGGCCGTAAATCACACGCATGGTTCTTCTCTCAAATGTAAGGAGCCATCTCTCGTACTCATCCGTCAGCGCCCAACTTTCAACATCCAAACATAACAACGGGCCTGATCAACGCTTTGTAAAGCTTCAGCTTCACGGCACTTGATAAGTGTTTAGATTTTAGCAGTGGCCTTAGAGGATACAAAGAACGACTGCCAGCTGCCAGCCGCACTTTAATATCCTCACCCACACTGTTATCGTGAGTGATAAGAGAGCCCAAATATTTGAACCTCCTCACTCCCTCAAACGTGTGGTGGCCACTACTAAAATCTGGAGTGCCATTGTCTCTAAAACCAGAGATCAGGTATTTCGTTTTGGACTCATTGATATGGAGTCCAACTGAAGCTGAAAACTCTACAAGCGGATCAAGTATTTCTTTCACTCCGTTGCTATTCAGTCCAATCACGCATATGTCATCTGCATATGCAAGCACTTGATTGGACTGGCGATATAAGATGTTGCGCTGAGGTGTTTCAGTTTTACGAAAGATGTACTCCAACATGAGATTAAAGAGTATCGGGGACAGAGCATCTCCCTGCCGAACACCCGAGTTAACTGCAAAAATTTTCGATAGCCTGTTCTCAACCTTAACACAGCATTGAGACTGCGTCACTGTCATCCTACACAGTCGTACCAATTTTGTTGGCATTCCTAGGTATTCCAGGGCAGACCAACTCTCTCGATTGATCGAGTCGTAGGCCTGCCGGAAATCCAGGAACACCTGATGTACGGAGATGGATGTCTCATAATATTTAGATAGAATCATCCGCAGCGAAAAGACCTGATCAGTGACTGATCGATTCGGACGAAATCCTCCTTGATAGCCACCAACCAAGCCCTCCGCCAGAGGAGTGATTCTATCCAATACAATGTATGACAGTAACTTGTATGATGTGCAAAGGAGAGCTATACCGCGATAATTCTCACACTTCAAGCGGTCTCCCTTCTTGAAGATGGGGCATATCGCGGCCACTTTCCGTTCGTCAGGCATAACTTCGGTTCGCCATACTAATCGAATAAGGTCGAAAAGACAGTTCCACAAAGTATCCCCGCCGAATATCAAGAGCTCCGAATTAATGCAGTCCACTCCAGGTGAGCGGTTTCGTTTCAATCGCTGAATGGCCTTAGTGAATTCCTCATGGGATGGATCCTCAGTGCAAATCTCCGCAGTCTTTCTTAGAGGTGGCTCAACAACAGTCTGTGACGCATGATGAACATCAAGCAGCTCTGTAAAGTGTCCACTCCATGCGTCAAGTACTGCGTCGATGTTGACACAGACGTTTCCATCCCGGTCCCGAATGGCGGTTGACGAAGGCCTGAAAGTATGGTGCAATCCAGTAATTCGTTTAAAGAAATTACGTGAACTGCGCTCATTGCTGAGTTGTTGTACTTTCAGAACCTCGGCCTTCCACCATTCTCGCTTCTTCCGTCTACAAATCCGCTTAGCTGCCCTTCTCGCCAGAGCAGCCTTGCTTTTCCTTGCGATTGTGAGACGTTGTTGCACTTCACTATGGGCTATATTTTGTTGCTCAACTGCAAGACGACACTCGTCATCAAACCAATCATTCTTGGGTCTGACTTTCACTATACCTAAAGTCTGTTGAGCAGCACTGACAACCGAAGTTTTCAGTACCTCCCAGACAGAGTTCACGCAGTCAGACTGGTAATTGGCTCCCTCAATGTTGTCGCTGACAAGATCCTGATATCGTTTCTTGTGATCTTCATTTACCAGACTTTCACAGTCGAAACGTACCATGCGGTAGCTTTGCAGCGACCAAATGATGATCGCTGCCTACGTATTTGGTTGCTGACCGATAAGTTCTCACATCCTGCACAACCCGAGCCCGTCCTTTAGAAAATAACACATGGTCAATTTGGCTGCGGGAAGTTCCACGAGGATGTGTCCATGTCTCTAGATGTATGTTTTTGTGAGGGAAGAATGTGCTTGCTACTCTCAGATCATGAGCAATTGCAAAGTACATCATTCTCTCACCATTATCGGTCGCAGTTTCGTGTCGGGAGTACGGACCTATGTTTTCACATAAGTCGGTCTGATTTCTGCCAGCTCTAGCATTAAAGTCCCCAATTACCATTCTAACGTCGTGTTCGGGTATAGATCCCATCAGATCGTCCAAGTCATTGTAAAATGAGTCTTTATCTTGGGGCTGGCTGACTTCTGTGGGCGCATGTACACAAATTATCGACAGGTTGGCTAACTTCATGCGCAAGCGAAGCTTACACGATCGGTTATTGACTGCTTGGAAATCCAAAGCAGCCTTCTTTACCTGCGGCCCAAGAAGAAATCCAGCTCCAAGATTTCCGAGATCATCTCCACTGTAGAGCAACGTATAGCCCTGGGACACATGGTCTCCACTTTTGGGCCAGCGAGTTTCTTGAAGAGCAACGAGTTCCAGCCGATACTCTTTCATGCACGTGATTAGGCCCTCCAACGCTCCTGGTTTTCTAAGTGATTGCACGTTCCACGTGCCGATCCTAAATCTCGTATCCGGGTACTTGAGCGGGGGTCCGGTGTTTTTTTGGCGGTATCCATTTTTCTTTTTGTTGATTTTATAAACATTTTATTTTATTTTTTTATTTTTTTTTTTTCGGATGCGGGTCGTCAGCCCAGCGATCCAACCGTTTAGTCGCCTCCTACGACAAGCAAAGGATACTGTGGTGGTATTCTTGGGAAACATGTTCGTGCAATTTAGGTTTACGAGACATGTGAGTGCCCCCCGACCACAGGGGCCAATATTTTAGTATATATAATTCAAAAATTTATAATCATAAGTTAGTTGCAGTCAAAATCCAGTTGAAGTTAATCAAATAAACAAATCAAATAATTATCATAAGTCAAATTAAATTAAATAAATAAGTAAAAAGAGAAATTATCTAAGGAATACAGCATCAAGCATATCAAGTAAGTATCACTCACCAAACAAAATTCACAATACCGTCATAGCCCCCACCAGTGGTAAGCGGGTATTGTTAATAATCAACTACTAACATAACGGCACCGATTTTGGTAAACATTGGCGGACGAACCTCGTACGGCAAAGCGAGGGGGGAAGACGGAACAGTGTTTCAGCGCTCAAGCTTCCCTAGTTACGGTTGTCTACCAAAATCTTTCTACACACTATCCACAATATCAAAATTGATATTTCTCTCAATACTACAAGTTAGTATCTCACAATACTTAACGCATCTACTAGTTCTTAACTCATAAACGATTTCTAATTCACAAAAAACAATATAATACAATATTGACATTACCAAAACCCCCACATATAAACAATAACCCATTTATACAATATTCACCCCACACTTCCAAACCCCCACGTAAAAAAACATACCATTTAAACAATAATAGCGCTGCCGAAATTCGCACCTGTGGCGAATTAGTTAAGTAAAAATTAGGCAACAGAGAT
The DNA here is from genome assembly GCA_951394425.1 of Tipula unca. Taxonomy (NCBI): domain Eukaryota; kingdom Metazoa; phylum Arthropoda; class Insecta; order Diptera; family Tipulidae; genus Tipula; species Tipula unca. Next base: position 23,097,881 of record OX596381.1, on the reverse strand, counting down.
CCACATGTTCGACGGTTCACCATTCGCATCAAAATCCAGCTTGACATCGCGATCCCCAACTAAACAAGCTAACGACACACCAATAGTACACAATACTCGTAGTAAGGCTGCACGACTAAACGACAATACACAAGTCCCCCGACCAATAAAAATCGAAGTGACAGACGACCTTCCATCAACCAAAACTAACGACAGAACACCGACTACTCCTACAATTGAAATTCCACATACACCACAACCTAAAAACGTAACCAACACCCGTAAAACAAAACAACCAAACAAAATGAATTCACAACAAATACAACAAAGCATAACTAGCTGTGTACCAGAATTCAGTGGTGACGAGACCGACCCGGCACGAACCACAACCAGCCTTGCGAAATTCCTCGGAGCATCAGATAACATCTATAGTAGATTGAAAACCAATGAGGAGAAGGAGGAATTCAACGGAATCATCAAGTACCGGCTGACAGGAACAACTTTCACCAGGATACACAGACGACGAATAAAAGACTACCCAACATTGAAAACCACTCTGAAAAAGATGTTCGATCCAGTATACTCATTGACAGAACTTGAAAACTATTACACGAGAATACGACGGCAATACGGAGAGTCTATCAAAAGTTACGGCTACAGACTGAGCGAAGCACTAGACCTGTACAAAATTGGCTACAGATCAAAGTACGAATTAGCAAACCTGGACGACACCTACACAAACCACCTAGACGGAAGTAGTGTGGAAATATTCAAAAGAGGACTGACAAACACAATATTGAAAGAGAAAGTAGCAACAATCGCAGCAACAAATATAGACAAAATAATCGAAGAAACGGAGCGAATCGAGAAAATATTAACAATAATAACTGGCGAACCAACCCAACACGTAATCCCTCCACAACCACGAACTCTACAACCAACACAAAATCAACACATGGAAACTCCAACGAGAAGAAACCAAATAATATGTAACTATTGTCAAAAACCAAACCACACGTGGGATGTATGCCGCACTAGGATATTTAGAGAACAAGGACCAAGAAACATTCAATACCAAATCAACCAATACCGAACAAACCAACCACACTACCAAAATGCACCAATCAATTATCAAACCCCAAGACAACAAAACAACCAATACTTCCCACAAAACCAATACACACCACCCAGACAATTTCCAAACATCCCCACAAGACAAATCACATACACTCCACCTCAACAAAACAATTTTACAAACTACCGACAACCCACAGTCACAAATTTCCAAGACAGACCTCCTAAATACTGCTCACACTGCAAAACAACAAAGGGACATACATTCGACGAGAACAGAAGCAATTCCAAACAAATAAAAACTACAACACGGGACAATATCGGAACCAACCGCGATCAAAGGAAGTCGAGAACCTAGGAAACCAATTTAATGCAATGAAAATCAACACAGTCATTCAACAGCCGATGGAAAATACTGCCACACACAGACAATAAAGGAACCAGGGAAACGACCAAGGATCCAGCCAGCCGTAGGAGAGCTGCCGCAGTTGGATCCAGCCGCAAATACCAATGAACACCAAACGCAAATAACAAATGGACATGAATATTCTCTCCCAATGGGTATAATTCCAGAAGTATGCCTGAAACGCTACGTTGCCAACCCGATACCAAACCAAGATTCTCAAGTTAACCGACCGAGTACAACTACTCACGTTAACCGAACGAATCCAAACATATATATTAAGGAAACGCAAACAATCGCCAGCCCGACACACAAAACCGTTGCCAGACCAACGCGAAAAATAGATATTAAGCAAATACAAACAGTCGCCAGCCCGACACACAAAGCCGTTGGCCCGACCAACGCAAATACTAGAATTAAAGGAAACACAAAGAAACACAAACCAAACAAGCCCAGACGCTTACCAAATAAACGAAATAAACAATACAAATATCAAACCAAGCACCCACGAATACGAACCAACTCGAAATATCAATTTCAAACCTATCCCAGCTCCCGACTGTCCCTATTAAACAAACAAAACCCACCCCAAGAACCAAAATCCAGAGTATACGAACAAATTCAACTACACGAAAGAAACACAATACACGAAAACTCAGATGAAAAAACTACCTGCAAAGCAACAAGGAATGACACAAATAAACCAGAACAAAGTAATATCTTTGATGAACAAGAAGACGTACTAGCAAACTTATTCCAACTAGAAGAACCTAAACACATAAAATTAATATCAAAATACAAAACAAATCGCGACACAATTACACCGACAATAGGAGACCACAAATCGAAACTACTAATAGACTCAGTAGCAGACGTATCTTTACTTAAGATCAAATACACAACGAAAGAAGAAATTAACACAGACATGAAAACAGCATTAACGGGAATAGGAGAAGGAGAAATAATAGTAGGTTTATTGGCGGTTTAGCGTGCAGAGCGCAGGTACTGTACCCACAGTCATGTGAGGTGTCTCCGAAGGGTACCGCATTTTGCATTATAAATCATAGACGTTTACATCAATTTTTATTAAATCATAGACGTTTACATCAGTTTTTCTTTTTAAAATAAAATAATTTCAAGCGACCAACTTAACAGTACGATCAAATTCCATCGTACGAAATGCACCGTCCAACGTCTGACGTCGGACGTCCGATATCCGACGTCCGAGTCGGACGTCCGACTTGGACGTCCGATGTCGTCGCACGTCAGGCGTCGGACGTCGGACCTCGGACGTCCAATGTCCGACGTCTGAATCCGATCGCTCCCTGAGGTTTTTATTTGAAAGTATTTTTACTTTTTCGTATAAGAATATTTTGTTTTCTAAAATTAATTTTTTAATAATATTTTTCTATTCTCATTTTCCAAATATTTTTTTTTTTTTTTTTTAGTATACATTGTAAAAACAAGGTTGTAGTCTTATACAGACATCATCTTACAATTAAAAACAATTAATTCTTTAAACGTCAATGCTTTATAATGCAAATAAGGTGGATAGCGTACGGTACCAATGATCATGCATTAGATTCAACTATAAATTATAGATTCAACTATAAATTATAGACGATTGATTACATCAATTTTTATCAAACATAATAAAAGACATCAAACACTCTGGTCTATCAAACATTGTGTATGTAGCTTTAACTGAGAGTAATTTTTTTTTATAATAACATCATCCTCCTCAAGTAATAAGCAATATGATTTTGTTTTTAAACTAATTAACAGAGAATAATTTTTCAGAACATTCATCTTTGAACATACCTAAAACTTTTTTATTTACCATTTGTAAACGATATATGTATGTTTTCGATAGAATAATCTCAAATTTTATATTTACATCAGGTTTTTATATTATCTTTGTAGAAACTTGCATATGATCTCTATTGTGTGTTGTTGTTTATACTAAATATCTTATCGAGTTTCTGATTGTACTCATCAGTCATCATCATAGAGGTAATGAGTTGAAAATGTTTATAAATACTGACTTCAAGCCTGATAAAATTTATAGTAAATTGTTAAAACTGATACAATAAACAAGTGAATCATTTAAAATTAGAAGTAGCAAAGATGTCTACTAATCCGTTCGTAGATTCAACAAACTTTCGAAGTAGTACTAACGAAACTGACTTAATACATTTTCCTGATGATCGTAGACGAGAAATAGATCATACGACATTGAAAACCTGTTCAAAAGATTCCAATAAAGTAAACATGAGTTGTTGTGATTTGAAGTATTATGATAATGTTCCGTACATGAGGAAACTAGAAGATCGGTTAAATTCATTCCATCAATCTCCATGGAAGAGGTATTTGATTGATCACGAAGCAGTATCGTCGGCCGGATTTTACTACATAGGTATAGATGATAAAGTGAAATGTTTCAGCTGTGGTGGGGTTCTAGGTGATTGGAATTTCACCGATAACCCTTGGGAAGAACACGCTTTTTGGTTCCCTGAATGCAGCTTTCTCCGACAAGAAAAGGGATTTGGGTTCATCGCTAGTGTCAAGAAGAGATGGGCTCAACACTTAAATATACTGCAATGTAATAGAGATAGAATTGGATGATTTAATAATTTTGTAAAAAAAATAATTTAAAACACGCATTTTATATCATATATGAGATAAAAATAATAAATCATATATATATATATATATATATATATATATATATATATATATATATATATATATATATATATATATATATTTTTTTTTTCGCTTTTATTTTTTATTTTTTTTTATTTTTACATAATACTATATTTTGTTATTATTAATTCTGGTTCTGGTAATATTCCTCTTCTTCTTTTTTGGAGATCCATTTCCCGCTCCTTCCGGCTGGTCTCAGCTCCTTTCCTGTATAGAAATCGAGGACTCTTCCGTCCTTTTTCAGAATATACCTTCTGAACTCTTTTGAAAAATCGAAGTCCATTGTTGTTGTTGTTGTTGTTGTAACAAAATTGAAATATTGTTAAAAGATTTTAAAATAAATTTAACTCAACAGCGTAGATTATACTGTTGTTCTTTAGAATTAGATACTGGTTTATATACACGATTCTCAATGCATCATATTTTAGTATATTTATTAATTAATTTTTTTTTTATGCTGAATCAGATGTAAACGGTGATTATGATATAAAATTTACAAAAAGTCAATTTTCAAGTTTAAATTAACATGAAAAAAAAAATGGTGATAATAAAAACTAAATAATCTGAGGATAATTCCTAGTATTTTATCTGAATTATGTTTATGTTATTGATCTAAGAGCTGGAAGAATTTTTTTTATCATAATCACTTTACTATCAACCCGCGGTTATTGATCTAAGAGCTCGAGTAATATTTTATCATTTTAACACATTTCTATTAAGATTTCTAGAGAAATGATGGTAGAAATGAGACATGTGGAAATGTTCGGTTTATCATATTTCCCTTTTTTTTTTTTTTTTTTTTTATTATAACGATCGTTCAACTATTCCGAGAAAAATCATGTTTTACTTTATTTAGTTATTTTACTGTTTTACAAATTACAACACAACTATTCTATTATAATATAATTAATTACTCGGAATTTAGGAAAAATAATTTTTAAAAATTTTGTTGTTGTGGGTGTAATTTCCACCCTCCCCTTACTAAGATGAATATAAGTATATATAAACATCTTTTTTTTTTTATGAAAATTCATTCGTGTTATAATAATAGTTACAAAATGTGTTATAAAACTTTTGTACTTAAATATGTTAAACACGAAAATATACCTGATATTCAGGAATATGATGATATCGACCCCTTCGAGCTTGGTGACATAAAAGAAGAAGACGAAGAAGAAGAAGAAGATTATATCATAGAGTGGTTGGATTCAGAAGATGAAGTGACGGAGTTGCTGGATTCGGTTGATGATGTGGCTAATCAGATAACCGTGGAAAAATATCTAGAACAACGCGTAATAGCATGGGGTGAGACACACCTTCTACCTAACCTCCAGCTGTATAACATGACCCATGAAGATGCAGTCCATTTTTTGGGGGAGGTTATGGAAAACATACCACGTTTATTTTATGAGGCTATGAACGAGGGACTGTAGTTTTTTAAGTTTGTCATTTTTTTTTTTGTGTTTAAATAAATTTAAATAATTTTAAAAAAATAAAAATAATGTTTTAATTTTCATTTTTGAGTTTGTGGATTTGTTTTTCACTGATCCTATGTGTCGTTTGGACTCCTCTATTGTTCGTATTTATTATTAAAAAAAAAAAAATTATAGATAAATAAAATTCATCGTTTTAATTTAATAAAATAAAATAAATAATTTTTTAAAAATAAAAATAATGTTTTTCTTTTTCTTTTTTGAGGGCTTTTATGATTTTTTTTTGTTTTGTTTATGATTTTTCTTTTTCTCTTTTGTTTAGGTATACTACGTTTTTTTTTTTTTTTTATTAACAGAACTTCTTCATGTCCTAATAGAACATTTTTTTTTACTCTTTGTTTCTTGCGTTAAATCTTATTTTTCTATATACATATGTATGTACATGTATATGTATAACATTGTAAATGAAAAAATGTATTACATTGCAACGGTTATGGAATAGCAAAACCGCTGTCGTTTTGTATGCTTCATTCATACAGCTCATAGAGTTTGTTTTTATCTCTTCTTTCTTGTTATCCATATATTTTTATTTTTATTTTAATTGTTTATTATAATTCAAAAATGAGTGTCAACAATTTAGGTGAAAAATGCTGTTGCATATGCAATGCGGAAGGTGTAATTGACAATTTTTTCATATGTAAGGGGATTATGTGTAACAGTGTGGCACATTATTCCTGTGCTTCCATTAAAGGCAAATCCGTTACAACATTTAAAAATGCCATAGCAAATTGTAAGGGTTTATCATGGTCCTGCCCAGATTGTGACGTGAACTTAAAGGATTTAATAATGAAAATTGCCGCTTTAACTAATAAAATTTCGAGTGCCACTCCAAGTCCCCCCACAGAAAATTAAGTACCTGGTCCATCAATGGAACGACGTGTAACTAGGTTTCAATCTAAAAAGTTACACCTAAATATTGAACCTAATGAAACAACAGATACCTAAATATATCGGATAAAGAGCTGGATACTATTGTTGTGGTAAAACCAAGGCGATGGTTATTTATCGGTAGAATCGATTCAGTCACCGATTTACAGTTCAAACAATTCATCAAAAACAAATTCCATCTAACGGATGTAAATGCTTTTAGAATGATTCCTAAAGCCAGGAATGGAGGCCACTATAACTATGTATCATATCGCCTCAGTGTAGATGATGAACCGTTCTCTACAATGTTGAATTCAAAATCCTGGCCATCGGAAATTTTCATCAAGGAGTTTGATTTTACACAAAAAAAAACTTTTTTTTGGAATACCAGGGTCACCAATCCGGAAACTTAACTAAATTAAACAGAAATACCTTAGCTTCATGTAATAATCGTATGACCTCTAAAACTGTTGATGTAGCCGATAGCGTAAATGGTGGCTTGATGTACTTTTCATGCCCTGAAAATCTCACCAAGATACCGAGAATGATTGAAATTCATAAACTTCAACAGTTCCAAGCTTTGACTGCCGATGATGTTAATTTTATTCCCTCAGAAGTAACAGCTGATTTTGGAGTTAATATAAACAATAAGCAAATTCGCGATGCAATCTGTGACACTAATGGTGACCATCTGATTAATCTGAAGAACCGTAAATCTAAAGCCTATGTCAAGATGATTAAAAGTGGTTGAGAATCGGATAGGATTATGTTTCTCCAATCTAATGAAGAATTTGATACATACTTCAAGGAAAAGTACCTCTCATATATTGCAGATGTACAACGAAGCATTACAACCAACCCTCAACAATTCTGGAAATACTTTAGATCCAAACGAGTAATTGATGGTTATCCAACCAATATGTATTTGAATGATATTACAACATCAGATGCTAAAAAAATTGCTGACATGTTTGCGGATTTTTTTCAATATGTATACAAACCTAAAAACAGTAATTGGTTTACCACTCAATTAAATGTAAATAATAATGTACTTATTAGCTTACCGGTTATTAGTGATGAGGATATTTTATATGCACTTAATCAGTTTGGTGACGGATGTGGGCCGGATAATATTCCAACGTCTATATTAAAAAAATATACAACCTCCCGTTAACATCTAGAATATTCTCTAATACATGGAAAATATCTAAAGTTACACTTCGGGTAAAAGAGAAGACATCACTTGTTATAGAGGGATATCAAACACTTCAACCATATAGCAAAATTATTCGAACAGGTTGTATGTAACAGCTTTAAAGGAATCCTAGCTCAACATATATCACTCAATCAGCATGGGTTTATGCCTAGAAGATCTACATCTACTAACCTTGTTGAATTTACCAACAAAGTTATTATGAAATTGAAAACCGCAACCAAGTAGACGTAGTGTTTTCTGATTTTAGTAAAGCGTTTAACTCCATCTGCCATCACAAGGCTCTAGAAAGTCTTTACAACTTTGGCTTTTCATCCAACTTCATTAAATGTTCAACTCATATTTGTCAAGTCGTGTACAATACGTGTCAATTGGAAGCGAAAAATCTCTAAACTAAATCTAAAACAATCAAAGTAACGTCAGGAGTCCCTCAGGGTTCCCATACTGGACCATGGATTTTTCTCGTTTTCATAAATGGAATAACTGAAGTAATAAAACTCAAATCTTCTCATGTTCGCAGATGATATAAAAATCTATCATACAATTAAAGAAATACATGACACAAAAACATTACAAGAAGACATCGAGAGATTCAGTGAATGGTGCCACAAAAATGCTTTGCTGTTGAATATTGACAAATGCAAAATAATGTCTTTTCATTGCAAGAGAAACCCGATTAACTTTGCTTATAGCGTTAGTAATACGGAACTGCAAAGAGTTAAAGAAATAACCGATCTAGGTGTCACATTCGCTGAAAATATGAGTTTTAACAACCATACATTAACAAATGCATTGCTAAAGCTAATTCTATGTTTGGTTTTGTTAAGCGTTGGACTGGTGAATTTACAAATTTGTCAACTTTATTTTCACTTTATTTTGCGTATATAAGATCGCAAGTCGAATACGCATCAGTAATTTGGAGCATTGAAAGCATTCAAAAGAAATTTATGATCTTCATTTTAAAGAAAACTGACTGGGACTATGACCATAGCTTACCGTTTCATGAGAATATAGCCCGCCTTCCACCATACACGACAAGATGTTTAGAGTATAAAATTTGCACTCTGGAAAATAGACGCTTATTTTTAGACGCAGCCTTCATCGGTAACATCCTACTTGGCCTTATTGATTCTCCCTACATATTGGAAAATACAGCTATCCATGTTCCAATCAAATCGCTGCGTAACCATCGGTTTTTGGAGATAGTACGCCACTCAACTAACTATGGTGAAAATTGTACAATCAACAGATTGGCAAAATCATTCAACATCGCTGAAGAAAACTTTGACTTTCATCTCACAAAGGACTGCTTCAAAAGGAACTTGAAGAACTATTTTTTAAATTTTAAAACTTAATTTATCAGAAATTATCTGGTAACATCTTTTCAGTTTATTTTTTGTTAAAAATATACTTTTTCAATCTAATTTTTTTAACAACTTCTAATCTGAAGTACTTAACTTTTAATTTTTAAAATTGTAAATTTATATTTTTTAATCTTGTGTGTAATAATCAATACTGAATTGATTATTTTTTTTGCATATGAAATCATACTTGTAATATACTAAATCGATTTCTTTAATATAAATAAATAAATAAATAAGAAGAACGGATACAACATATACGAAATAGACACCGAGTACGTAGCAATAAACAACAAAAAAACCAAGATAATAGAATTACACACAGAAGACGTCAACCGATGCGAAAAAATGAACGACAACCTAGAAAGAGACTTCCTGATATGCCACAACATAAAACCAATCCTACCAATCCATAATCCCCACTGTATAGCAACACTATGGAACAACCCATGGAATACGGAACAAACTGCAAGTCACTACCCACAAACTCTCAGAACATGATAGTGAAATTAGAAGCCACAAACACATTACTCTACTCGATGAGCACAGAAACGAACATAACAATACAATGTCAAAACAACACAGAAAAGTTGCAAATTATAAATAACGGACTACTGATCTTCAAAACAACATGTAAAGTAACAACAAAAGAATTCACAATAATAGTAATAGGATACCCAGAAACAATCGAGCTAGAACAACAAGAGATACTGACTGAGTCAAGTGAAGAAATAGTCAGGACCACGCAAAATGACGACAAGGAAGCTAGAAACAACAGAATACAACTCATTGACCACAAAACACACAACAAACAATTCTTAGAACAAACGAACAGAATAATCCAATTAAAAAAAAGCACAGATGAACTAAAACTACAAGAAAACCATAACCAAACAACCAAAATCACGACTGGAATACTATCAGGAACAAGCCTACTGATGATTATAGCAATAACCGCAAGAGTAATAAAATACAGACGGAGAAAAACAAAAACAATAACAATATTAAACTCAACACACAAAGCCAACGAATCACACGGCAACAGAAACAAACAGAACAACGACAAAACAAGAAAAAGAAAAACACATGAAAATGACGACGACACCACCACTGTATAAAAACCATTGCAGACAGAAAAGAATACTTCCACGCCATAAATTAACAAACCGCACATTCCATAACCAAAACTCATGCATCATAAATAAATTTACAGTGTCAATAAAACCAATGATCGAACTAATAAGAGGCGACCCTGAGTCACTAATTAGAATGGATGATCCAATATGGAACATAATCGAAGAAATAGGAAAAACACCACACCAGAAACAACCAATCACAGAAATAGACGAAATGAGAACAATAGGCCTGGAAATCCAAAATATGATCCAAGAAATGAGAGAACATGAACAACGGAAACAAAATACCCACAACATTAACATTAACCGACATAAAACAAAAATCTAATTAGCTTTTCCTTCATCGAACAAACACTAACACTCGAGGAAGAACAAGCTAAAAATTAAGAAACTAAAAACATAAAACTAACACATACCTAGCATAACCTCAAAAATTTATAAATTGCTTATTAAAATCAAAATTCAAAAACATTTTTCCATAAGAAACACAAATTATATTTTTTTTATTTCACACTTTTAAACCTCACTTAAAAATTCAAGACATTATAAACTCAAAAATATAAATCTAACACAAATAAAAAAATAAAAACACTTTTTAGCCTAAAAATTTAATAACAGAAACACATTTTTTTTTAAAATAATTTTTTTTCTACTCACAAACACCACACGTTAACTTAAAATGAGCAAAAGATCAAAATGACAAACTAACACAGCAAAACAAAATAAAAATCTTGTGACTAAAATTACATTTAACATACAAAAATCCTAAGATAAGCAATTTTAATAAAACAAAAAAAAAATATATCACATAAATGCTAATTATACAAAGTAGTAAATAAAATTCTCATAAATTTTTTTCAATTATATAAATTTTAGCTCATATTACAAAATGCATACATTTCATATTTTTCTTTTTAAAAAAAATAAACAAAATTAGCTTAGATTACAAAAAATAATTATAAATTATATAAGTTAATAACCTAATAAAAAATAATATAATATTGGTACAAACGACAATAAAATGCAACACGACAGAATTCACGATTCAACAAGACATTGTAAGCAAAACAACAACAAAATAAATACAAAACGATGAGGCACACGACAAGGCAAAACGCAACAACATATGCAAAATGAAGACAAACGATACTCACGAAGCTGCAGCCATAACAACACAGATTTGGCACAGAATCACTATAGTAACAGTACTTACCACCCCGCACAAAAAATCAAAACCACAAAATTAAACATATACGGATAACGATTGGACCGTAGACAGCCAAGAAACGAAGCCAGAACATCAACCACAAGCATATACAATAATACAACATGCAAACTATGAAATACTGAATCCGTGACCAAACTAAATTTTATAATACAAAGAAGACGCAAGAAGACTAACAGAAGACAACCAATTACCAGACCAACATGACTAATCAACAACAATAATAAGCAAAATTAATAATAACTATAATAATAATAATAAACCTTAGAATATGTATTCCATAACTGCGAAATCTTCCATAAAAAGATTTCACTAATAAAGGGGGAAGGTGTTGTACACCCCTGATAAGAAAATAAAATCACTGCCTACAAAAAATCCACATTTAGGTTAAAATAATTATTTAGAACAAATTTTAGATTACCTAAATGCCATTTTTGAACAAGTACCATGAATAGCCGAAATTACAAAATATAAAAATTGTTAACCCAAATAAACTCGCACACACAAAATACTTACGCTGCGAAAATGAAAATCGAAAATAATTTTCGAAATAGCTATTCAGGTCACAAAATCCAAAATGCACATTTAGTTAAATTAATTGTAAGACCTAATTTTAAGTTCAATTACCTGGAATATTTTAGTATATATAATTCAAAAATTTATAACCATAAGTTAGGTGCAGTCAAAATCCAGTTGAAGTTAATCAAATAAACAAATCAAATAATTATCATAAGTCAAATTAAATTAAATAAATAAGTAAAAAGAGAAAATATCTAAGGAATACAGCATCAAGCATATCAAGTAAGTATCACTCACCGGGTATTGTTAATAATCAACTACTAACATAACGGCACCGGTTTTGGTAAACATTGGCGGACGAACCTCTTACGGCAAAGCGAGGGGGGAAGACGGAACAGTGTTTCAGCGCTCAAGCTTCCCTAGTTACGGTTGTCTACCAAAATCTTTCTACACACTAACCACAATATCAAAATTGAAATTTCTCTCAATACTACAAGTTAGTATCTCACAATACTTAACGCATCTACTAGTTCTTAACTCATAAACGGTTTCTTATTCACAAAAAACAGTATAATACAATATTGACATTACCAAAACCCCCATATATAAACAATAACCCATTTATACAATAATCACCCCACACTTCCAAACCCCCCACGTATAAAAACACACCATTTATACAATAAGGCCTGATATTAACAACTCTGAAAAAGTTAACAAGCTATCACCTAATATACTGCAGTTAATCCAAGAAAAAAAGACAATACGCCGGCTATGGCAGCAGCAAAAATCTCAATTACTAAAAGGGAAATTGACTCAGGAATCCAGAGTTACAGAAAAAGACTCACACTATAGAAAACGACAAAACAACTAAAGAGGCCAACATTATCGAATCCACCAATTAGGCAACCAGATGGACATTGGGCCAGAAGTGACGTAGAAAAGGATACTTTCTCTAACCACTTGAAAAAAGTATTCAAACCAAACGATAAAACTAGCAACAGTGAACTACCAAAGTTCACGGAGGACCCTTCGAAAACAATTTCTTTAAAATTTAAGTGGAACAAAGTTCAAAATATCATTAAAAATTGCATAAATCCAAAGAAAGGTCCAGGACACGATTTTATTACCAGAAAAATGATCAGAGAATTACCTGATAAATGCATAAAACTCATAACTTATATCTTTAATGCGATTATGAGATGTGGGTATTGATTCCAAAGCCTGGAAAAGACATAACACAAGTCGCATCGTACAGTATTATCCGAAGGACAGATTATACCAGACCACCAATTTGGGGTTCGAGACCAAGATGTCACTGTAGAACAGGTGCGAAGGTCCTTGAAGGCTTCTTGTTTCAAAAAAAAGATCAGGTTGAACACAATTCAGCCATTACTAAACTAAATGATATAAACTCAGGAGTTCCACAAGGCAGCGTACTGGGGCCAGTATTGTATTTGATGTATACTGCCGATCTACCAACAACTGATAAAGTTGTAACATCAACATTTGCAGATGACACTGGGAGACCTTGGGATTAAAACGGTCAAAGATATCATCCAATCACACAGTTTGAAGTACATTTCGAAATTGGAAACTCACCCCACCGAATTTGCAAGACAACTATTTAGGCAAGCGAAATATAGACGGCTTCGCAGAGTAGATCCACTAGGTTAATGACTTAGATAATAAATTTTTGTTTAGATTGTAAGCTTTGCACACTTATTGTTAGTTTCGTATAAAGAAAGATTCAAGAATAAAGCCATTGGCAGTATAAAAAAAAAAAAAAAAATTCTACTGAGCTGAGGTACAAGGAACCGAGTTCAACCGAAGACATTAAAATGTTGAAACTGAATTTCACAAAACGATTCTAACGATTAAAACTAAAATTTGAATTGTTAAATGTTGGAACCACCTGTAACTAATGATAGAGCTTTTCTCCAATTTTTTCTAATATTCGAAATTGACAAATTTCAGAATATTATGTTAGAGGATTTAATCAAAATTAAAATGATTTATATAATTTCGGCATAACACTCATTTCAGAATTTCAGAATAATACTGAGCAAACAGCGAATTTCAGAATAATACATGAGCGCGGTAGTTCATGACTTTTGGGCGAAATTTGAATCTTATCACAATTGTTAAAGGTCTTATGAATATCTTGAAAATATACTAGTTATGAAATTATAACCACACAGGGTCATTCGAGAGTCTCGGGTTCGATTCCCGGTGGTGACCAAAAACAGCAGCTCTTATATATGAAAATATGTGACCACCAAGGGTCCCATTACAGGCCTGAACCCGAACATCAAAATGTTCGATGGCTTTTTCCTATAAAAGCAGTTCAATGATTGTTTGTAGATCATTGCTCTTCACTTTAAAAAACATTTAAAATAAAAATCCAGTTAACATGACACGACAGCGCTGACTAATCACTGCCACTGCATCTTCACGTTCATTTTCGAAAAAATAAGGTCCAATGATGCCACCAACCCACAATCCACACCAAACGCGACAGTATTAATTGTGGCAAAAACGTGCTTCATCTGAAGAGATGATTACTGATGAAAAACCCTCATTTTGTTCGAGCATCCGCAATCAACAACCGAATCGCGTCTTGACTAAAAATTCTTCATAGTTTTGACTTTCAATTTGTTAAAAAAAATTCGGGTTGACGGAACACCCTTATTTATACATACCCACTTGAAGTTATTACAGGATTCCATCCCAGGATTTTTTTAAAATACCTCTGAAAACACAAGAGTAAATAATCCATGCCACACTTTTTAAAAATAAATATATATTTTATACAGTTGGTTCATTCCAGGATTTTTTTACATTTATACTATCTCAGACTTTTTTCGTCAACAAAAAAATATACATTTGGCACCAAAATACTCATCTCAGACTTTTTAATATGTAAAATTAATTTGGTGGAAAATGAATTCTTCTGGGCAAGTTTTTGAAAGAACAGCTTTTCTCTTTGCCAACATTTCAAAGATAACTAAAACCGAAAAAATTCGTTTGGACAATTGCATTTTTAGGGACGGCTATTTTCTTATAGCGATTGAGTTTGGGAACTTGTTGGCTACAAGTATGCCAGCGTTGATATTTTTTGACCATTGGAATATCCGCAAAATAAGTTGGCGGCACATTTTATTTATATTAAGAATACAATTAAAAATTGTCTAAGCTACTAACGAAATTGAAACCAGTTTTAGAAGGACGGCATATTATTCCAGACCATTAGTTTGGATTTCGAAACCACAGAATTGTAACTGCAATCAAAAACCACTTCAAGAAAATAAATAATGTTCTGCTGCCTTCTGGAATACTGCACAAGCCTTTAATTTGTCATGATGGACTAATATATACAAAATTAAAGGACTTCTACCGAAGAAATTTCACTCAGTTCTGAAACTATCTCCTTTAAACAAAATAATGAAACTATACTTGTTTAAATAACATTAACGCAGGTGTCCCACAACGCAGCGTACTAGGACCAATATTATACCTGTTGTAAATAGCTGATTTACCTGTAACATACAAGGTAGTCATAAAAACATTTGCCAGTGATGCGGCCGTCTTGGTGTCTCACAATAATCTCGAGAACTGGCTAAAGACATGGCGCATAAAAGTGAACGAAAACAAATCAACTCACGTCACATTCACGCTAAACCAACGCACTTGCCCACCTGTCGAATTAAACGATATAAATATTCCTCAATAAACCAAGGTCAAATACTATTAACGTGGGAGAATGATATTGAAGCAAAGCGCAATCAAAAAAAAAAAAATTCTTCAAAATGTATTGGCTGATGGGAAGAAAATCTCAGCTGTCATTAGCATTAGTGATAATCAAACCCATATGGACATATGGTGGTATTCAGTTATGGGGATCCATCAGCACGTCTAACTTAGAACTAGTGCAACGAACCCAAACAACATACTTCATAGTATTACCAATGCTCTGTGATCCTATTAAAGAAATCATTAGGGAATTCGGTTCGAAATATTACTCAAAACTAGAGACACATCCCAATGAATTGACTGGGATATATTAAAATAACCGCGATTTAGGCGACTGAGAAGATCAGATCCACTTGGATTGATGAACCTGTAAATGTATAAAATGTTTAGGTTTTACTTATAAATGTAATCTAAATTAATTAAATAGTGAACACTAATAACAAGGATTAACATTGGTTAAGAATTAAAATTGGAATAATTTTAGTTTAAGATTTGAATATGCTAACTTTTTGAAAAACTATTGCTTAATCGAATACAGCCTATAATAGAAAGTTGTAATATTATTCCGAACCATCAATTTGGGTTCCGTGCAAAACATTCTACCATAGAACAGGTTCACCGAATTACTAATGTTATAGAAAAAACACTCGAAGAGAAGAAAATCTGCTCCACAGTTTTTCTCGATGTGGCGCAAGCCTTCGACAAAGTTTGGCATCCAGGTCTCATTCATAAACTTAATTGATTTTTGCCTAAAGGTTATGTAGAAATCCTAGAGTCATATTTATCTGAAAGATCGTTTAGAGTGAAACAAGGAAATGAATACTCTCCATTAAAAGAAATTAATGCAAGAGTACTCCAAGGCAGTATATTGGGCCCAGTTCTATACTTGATTTACACAAGTGATATCCCACAAACAGATAATGTAATGCTTGCAACATTTGCAGATGACACTTCAGTAATGGCGTTTGGCTCAAACATCAATGAAGCTACGGATAAACTATAATGGAAAATTAAACTAAATGAAGTGAAATCTACCCACGTAAACTTCACAAATAGGAAAATCGAAACCCTTCCTGTTAAAATAAACGACGTTGTAATTCCACATGATAACAAAGCAAAATATCTATAGGAATGACACTAGATGCAAAACTTAGATGGAAAGAACGCATCAAGATAAAAAGGAAAGAGCTCGATTGCAGATACAGAAATATGTATTGGCTAATTGGACGGCGCTCAAAATTATCGATATACAACAAAGTTTTGATTTACAACCAAATTTTAAAACCGGTGTGGACATACGGTATTCAACTATGGGGCTGTGCTAAGCGGTCTAATCTTCAAAGTATCCAAACTTTTCAAAACAAAGTACTACGTAATATACTGAATGCACCTTGGTATGTTCGCAATACTGATATTCATAGAGACATCAAAATCCCATCAGTGGTGGAGGAAATAAAGAAATTTGCTGCAAAGCATATAGTTCGGCTAAACCAACACGTTAATGTGGAAGCCTCAAGTTTGCTTCACAATCAAAATGTTGTGAGGCGACTTAAACGGACCAACCCGTTAGAGTTGGGTTAAATTTAAAAAATTTTAGTAGCGCTGGAAAACTAATTAGTTTTCCAACTTTTTAAAATTATTTAGTACTTAATAAGAACTGACACGAAAATTAATAGTTTCTATCAAGACTAGTTTTAATACTAACAAGGGAGGAGGTTTTTAGTGGGTGTGAGTCCCACAGTACCCACATTGGGTCTCTTTCAAGATTTTCCCCCTTCCCCAAAAAAAAAAAAAAAAAAAAAAAGGTTTGAATATTTCTTGTTCAAGAATAAACCGTTTTAGTTTGAAATAAATTTTTATTTGTATTTTGGCATATAAATTCATACACAGTTAGTTGAAATATTAAAAATTAAATTGTTAGTGGCAAGCTTCATTTTCCAAAATTAGTTCTAACGTCATCTCCGATTTGTTACTGATGTACAATAATGGTTCAACAGGAAAAGGGCGACCCAATGTACATGCAATTTTTCGTCTACTGCTTTTGGTTACATTATGCAATAAACTGTTAACATATACTGACAGACCGACCACATTATCGTTCCAAATTGGATTTTGGCACATACTAATTTGATGAAAATTTGATGTTGTAGTGTTTCCCAGGTTAAACGACGTTAATTGATTATCGTTCAAATTAAGCTCAGTTATAAGCTTAACCACTCGGCGATCGATATTTACCATTACAAAAGATTTGAGCAAATTATTACTCAAATCAATTGCAATTGATGTGATATTCTTAAACTGCGCGGGATACCGGATAGTTGGTACACTTGTTAAATTTTTACCATGACAATTAATCCAGACTTTATCCAGAAATGGATTATATTGACATGTACACTCGTCGGGGCAATTTGCTTTAAATTAATACGTGTAATGATTTTCCATATGCTGACAGTCCAACGAAATTGCGAATTCAACTTTTGAATTGGTCAAGTGTACAGTAAACCTCTCGTTGCTCCGTAGATATGCCTTAAAGGCGTCCTTTATAAAACGGCAGTCATTACATAAAGGTGAATCTTTCATCACATCTGCGACAATAAATGCTCTTGAATTATTAGTTTCCGGGTTTAATTTTGTATACGGAATTGTATCATATTCAATTCCATTTTCGCGAAGGTCTGCTACGTAAAAATCGCTCAAAATCGCTAAGCTTGATATTGCTTAAATTAGAATAGCTCAAATTTATGTACGTAATGTTGGGATGCCCAAAAATTGGTTCAAGCGAGTTTAAAGCTTCTATATACGATCTTTGAAAGCCTATATACTAGTCCTTTGGTTGAGAAATATTAAGTCCAGTGGAATGCTAAAAATGTATGACAGTTTTTATAGAGATCACTTTATGTGTTTAAATCTTACCCAGATTGTAAAAATTGATTTTCTCCCAAAACCGTATAAGATAATTTTGGATTTGTGCTAAATGTATTCGGATGTAAACTTTTCAACTTATTATTCGATAAATTTATCGTTCGCAATTTGAACAGATGGCTGAATAGTTTTTCCAGAATTGTCTCGAGATTTAATCCCGACAGCGTAACCCTTACTAAATTCTCTAATCCACCGAATAGTTCTTCGTGCACAATAAGTTCTTCCGGGCCCTGATACTTAATAAATTGTATATGTCCTAAATTTTTGTGATATGAAAATAAATGTGGATGATTAAAAGTGTTGACGTCATCAATCGTAAAATCTGTTATCTCGAAACGGGTTAGATTTGTAAATCGATCAATACTGCTTGGTTTTAGGCCCACAATTCGAACACAATATTTG
This sequence comes from Tipula unca, assembly GCA_951394425.1. Taxonomy (NCBI): domain Eukaryota; kingdom Metazoa; phylum Arthropoda; class Insecta; order Diptera; family Tipulidae; genus Tipula; species Tipula unca. The sequence continues at coordinate 23,078,828 of OX596381.1, read as the reverse complement.
TCTAAATATGTCACTGCATTATGCCGGTGTTCCAAAGTTAGGAAATTTATTTCCTTCAATTTTGTGGAACAACCAGCGGTTGCACTTATAACAAAAACACATAGTAAAATTATCACACGATTTAATTTCATGTTTTGCGACTTGCGCGATTATGCTTATCTGTAGGACTGGACTATTTATTGTACAAGTTAACACACGCAACAAACCAATTCCCACAGTTGAAAAGAGGTGTCACATGGCACACAAGCAATATGAGCGATAACATGATTAACATATGCATTCCTCATAATGCAGTGTAATCATAACACACGTAACAAACCAATTCCCACAGGTGACAAGCGGTGCCATATGGCACGCGAGCAATTACCTGATTAACACATGCATTCCTCATAATGCAGTGTAATCATATTTTCATCGTAAGATAATTTTATGTAAAGTAATTTTAAGTTAGTCGTAATTTTGTAATCAAACTAATAAAACAAATCTCGTTAATAAAAATAAATAAATAAAAAAAATTAAAATAAAAAAAATATTTTTTTTATAAAAAGTAAAATAAGATTTTATTAACTGGCGCCCGAGCAGGGACCCTTGTAAAAATTCCAAAAATTTAAAAAGTGCTTAACTAAAATTAAATTTACCAAAATTTAAAAAAGTGTTTAACTAAATTTAAATTTACCAAAATATAAAAAGTGTTTAACTAAATCTAAATTAACCAAAATTTAAAAAGTGCTTAACTAAATTTAAATTTACCAAAATTTAAAAGTGTTTAACCGAAAATTTAAATTAACCAAAATTTATAAAAAGGTTAATGCGTCTAGTTCAAGTGTAACAGCATAAAAACGAACTAAGATTAATTGGTGTAAACCAAACAATTAAAAGTGCCAACAATAAGTGAATTGGGAAAAGAAGCTCCCTAGTAGACGTTACCAAACGACAAAAAGGTGTTGAATCCACGAATCGACGATAACCAAACCCGATTTCTGATCAACTGCGGCCCAATCGATTGTGAAGGACGGCAAGAGTACTTGGGTTCATAAAATACAAATTGCGACTCCAGATGTACCGACATCTGCTAATTTTAATGTAAGTCAATCTAAAGTTATATTAAGTGAAAAGAATATTGAAAAGAAAATTATAAGAAAATAAAAGTAAAATCGAAATTAAAATTATAGTATAGATCAGATTATAGTATAAAATTCATTGATAAAAAAATAATTAAGCTAGATCAAATATAAAGTAAATTACAAGAAAATTCATACTCTATGAATATACATAAAATAAAAATCTAAAATATTATTAATAATATTATTAAAATATCTATATCCAAACACTACTGAAAAAAAAAAAAAACCTAGATAAATTCGCGTGCGTAACTGATTACGACAGTTTATTTTAACAGAGAAAAATTTTTTTGGTTGTCTGTTCGTTTTACAAAATTTCGGAACTAATCCAAATTCTTACATTTCTACCTATCGATTAAAAGTATAAAATGGTCAATCCAAACGAAGTAATCAAACCAGCAACGTTAAAACCAGACAGTCAACACACAAACGTAATCGACCTTAGCCAATTAAAAGCCGTGATAACCGAAATAGTTAATCAGCAGAATAAAGAATTAGTCGATAAATTGACACAAGGGCCATTGAAAGAAAAATATGATTTCGATCAGCCCATAGACAGTAGGCACGTAAACAACCTAAACGACATGGACAAAATTCCTGATGTCGTCAAAAGTTTACGGGAATTTTCCGGGCAACCGAGTGAGTTCGGCTCCTGGAGAAAAAGTGTGGAACGTATACTGAAAGTTTACGACAATTTAAAGGGCACTCCAAAATATTATGGAATGCTTAGTATTATAAGAAATAAAATTACGGGCCAAGCAGACATCGCTTTGGAATCTTATAATACACCATTAAACTGGGAAAAAATATCGAGATGTCTGACGTTACACTACACTCAAAAAAATAAATCTGTGTTTTTTACAAATATTGACGCGTAAAAAAAAAATTGTTAATTTAACAAAAAAATTGTTAAGTTAACACCTGCTTTGTAAGGTTTTTCATTGTAAATTTAACAAATCATATGTAAATCGAACAAATTTCAATTTGTAATTTCGATTTCAATACAAATTGAAATTTACTATGTAATTTTGTTACATTTACGAGGTATTTTGTAAAAATCATAATAGTTTATTTTTATATTTTTACAAATTTAGTTGTAACAATTACATTGATTGTTTGTAAAATTTATAAAAATGTTATTTCAAAAAAATTACGTTTAATATTTACAAATTAAATTGTAAAATTGACCGCAGCAAATATTTATTTATTTATTTTTATTTTTTTATTATAATACTTTACTATTTAGTTAATTATAGTTTTTATACAAATCCAACTGTAAAGCTCCTCATACATTTTGTAAACCCAACACACATATATATCTTAATCAAAATTAACATTTTTCAAGTGGTTTATAATTTGGAATTTTTTCGAGAATTATGCGGATGAAATGGTTTATAATAAAATATATGAGGAATGGTACTCGTAATATCGACCAAGGTTAGACTGCTGTGATTGATCGTTTTTTGTTTGTTTCTTTTCGATGGTTTTCTACTTTCGATGGTTCATCGGCACCAACTTTCAAGTAATTATCACATCATCATATGGACAGCTGAAATTAACATGTATTTCGTATACCGCATATATAAAAAGGTGAGAACGGAAACCTTTCTCTTAAGACATGAATAGAAAAGCCAACACACTAACTATACATATAAATATTACTCGTGTTAAATTCTACCATTAAAATACTCCATATCTGTAAGTTAGGGGCAAACATTGAATACTTGACATTAAATTATAAATTATAAAGTTCAAATAAATATTTTTGCAGTAACGACACCAATATTTACAAATTTATTCGTGAAAACACTGTAACAGATTTGATAACTTTACAAATATAATTGTAAAATTGTTGAATATAAATACGAAGTACAATTGCAACAGTAACGTCACTGCTACGTAAAATTTACAAAAATACTTTGTAACATTTTATAACTTTACAAATTTTGTAATTTCTACAAATATATTCGTAACTAAAACAATAAATTTTATATATGTTACAAAATTGTTTTCGTAAACGAATCTCTCTTCGTAATATGGGATCCATGAAGATGGGCAAAATTGATACTTTTCGATCGATCAAGTATCAACTGATACTTTCACTTTCAAGCCATTATCCTGATCCGTTGAACCTAATACTTTGAGCCGATTCGATACTCTAACTCATATGTAATTTATAATTTTTTTTTTTTAAATATAAAATAAATTTAAAAAGCAGAATATTATCCGTACGTTTCCATTCCATACAGATATTGATTCGTATTATTTCGCTGTGTCGATCGTATAAATTCTTAACTACGTACAGTCACCGCTCAACTACGTACAGTACAAACAAAAAACAAGAATATAAAAATAAAAAATTAATAAAATTAAATGTTTAGTATGAGATATTTAATCAAATGATAATATCAGTATTATTAGAGTAATATTGATAGTAAAAATTAATACACATGTTGATAATCAAGAAACTTTAATAATTATAGCTGAAAATAATTTAAACGGATATCTAAAATAAAAATATCTGAAAGTAACGTACATACATATCTATACAAACACATATTCAGTTGCATGATCACAACAAATAAAATGTATGTACAAAATACATATGGATGGATAATGAAATGAATAATCAGAATAAATGATACTATGTGTTCGAGTTATTCCGTTTTGTTCGTATTTTTTGAGTAATTTTAAAAAACTGAAGAAGGAGACATCCGAAATCGATATTTAAAATTAAAATATAAAAACAAAAAATATTATCACAAAAAGGAAGAAAAATAAAAATAAAATAAAATAAGAAATAAAAAATAGTTTTATTAATTTACATTAATTAAACAGTGATAAAAGTACACAAAAAAATAATAAAAAATAGATATCCATAACCCAAAAAATAAAATGAATTTAAGTTATGAAATATTTCATAACATCTATTAAAAAGTTATTAATTTATAAATTTATTATGTTTTTTGAAATAAAATATGAAAGATGTCATTTTCCTTTATACATTTTCATTGTTGTTCTTAATTTATCACATAATTTGAATTGTACATTCATCTGTTCAAACTTAATTATCATATTGCAACACAATTTATGCTTAGTTTCATTCCTGCTTAAACCATAATTCTCAATTTCCTTATTTTCCATAATTTTTCGAAATAATTAAAATATAAATTACATAATATATTTAAATTCAGTTTATCGGCATCACATTCATAATCGCTTCAAAAATATATGGGTTAAAAAAAAAAAACCAATCTAGTTACTCAGAATTCAGATCAAAATTTTAAATAACAAAAAAACATAAATAGAGAGAATAGAGCAAACAGACAACAAGAAACACAAAATCACGGTCAAGGATACTTCTTTATGTTATTTTCTTACCGATCAGTATAAACTTAACGGTGATAAAAATGGCCAGACCAATGCAGATTTATATACATATTTTTGTATAAGTTTCGATTCATGACCAAGATTTTGTTCGAATATTTTTACCGAGAAACGCAAGTTTGCATATATGTAATTAGTTTCGTATGTAAACCGTTTATAAAAATTCAAAAATATATAAAAACAGAATAGGCCTATACTAATGAAAAATAAAAATAATAAAATGATGCACAAAATTATGCTTATTTTGTACGTTCTAAAATCATCATTGATTCCTACGATATTTCAATAATCTAGCTATCTAAAACTGTTCCAATTAACTTTATTCGGTATAGGGTTTGTTGCTAGTTTACATTTCTTAATATTAAACATCATCAAAATCAATCCAGTAAAATATTTTTTTCTGTTTAATAAAGCGAATGTTATTACAATTCTGAGAGAATGATAAAATCGAACAAACGGTAAATTGATGTAGTGTTTAGTTTGTATAGGCTATGCCTTCGGGTCGAGTGGAATTGAATTTCATTTTATCATCTTAGGTATATCGATTTTGGTGGTATATACTATACAGCGTTCTTATAAAATCGAGTTAAAAGGGATTGAAATCGAGTTGAAATTTATCTTTAATAAATATCAAAATAAGAAATTAAAACGCCTGACAATTATTTTTAAAATATGTATAACTCAAATATATTAGTAAGCTTTAACAACCTAATCATAAAAAAATCTTCTAATTAATGCAAAAAAAAAATATTTAACTATACATATAAGTAATTTTTTTTAGAGTTGAAGTAACTCAACAAAATTTTTATGTCCAGTCGAGTTAACTACAAGATAACTCAACTCTGTATAAAGGGAGAAGAAATCCATATTGAACGTAAGTTAAACTCAATTCGATTCACAGCATGTACAATGTAAATGCATTTTATTGTTTATAATATCTCCGCTCCGCTCTGATAATACGCATTACGCAATTAAATAATTAGTTCGTTACGGAATTTCAAGCAAATTAGGTTGAAAAAAATCAGTGTGTTGAAAAAAGTGAAAAATTAATATTTAAAATTATAAAATATATTCCAAAGGATAATAATAAGTAGTGTTGAAAAAAGTGAAAAATTAATATTTAAAATTATAAAATATATTCCAAAGGATAATAATAATTTAAATTAATAATTGATAACAGGTATCTTCTTGATAATATTTATTTCATTAAAAATTTATGCCATGTTAATGATGCAATAAATGTTCTCAAATATGTAGCTATACATATATTACAAATTATGTGAAAAAACGTGTGTTGAAAAAAACCGCGTAACTGTTTTATATATATATATATATATATATATATATATATATATATATTATATATATATATATATATATATATATATATAATAAAACAGTTACGCGGTTTTTTTCAAAACACGTTTTTTCACTTAATTTGTAATATAGCTACATATATATATATATATATATATATATATATATATATATATATATATATATATATATATATATATATATATATATATATATATATATATATATATATATATATATATATATATATATATTGAATATATATATATATATATATATATATATATATATATATATATATATATATTTATATATGTATATATATATATATATATATATATATATATATATATATATATATATATATATATTTATATATGTATATATATATATATATATATATATATATATATATATATATATATATATATATATATATATATATATATATTGAACGCTGAAAATGCTCATTTGATTGTGGCAAATTAATCTTAATCGTGAATCGATACACACACCACCTTTAGTTTTATGAGAATTTTTCTGAATACGACAAAAAAGTCTCATAAAATGGTCATTTGCAATTTTAAAAATTATGACACCACTTATTGGTTACTACGTTTGTTTTCTCGTGCAATTTATAAAATTCGATAATGCTAATACCGCAATCATTTTTTTTTAAAATAGACGCGATTGACTATAAAATAAATAAACAAATTTTCTTAGAAACAAAATTAATGGTATTTTTATAAATGATTTACTACATGAGTCTTTGTAGCAGTTTCCGAGGAGCATTCTGGTGGGGTATTGTGTTCAACTGATGTTAAAGTATAATTCACAGATGGCACAGCTGGTGCAATGGACTGCACTCCTTTTTGCCATGTGGTAATATGGTACCGAAACATTTCCAACTTCTGATGGTGCAAATATTTCATCTATATATTCATACTGCATGTGTTGCAGTTCTCGTATGCCTATACCAACATCTAAAAAAAAATTATTTTAAGAAAAATCATTGACATATACGAGTATATTGAATTAGGTATACTTGTAAGACGATTATAACATTCTACTTCACCCCATGATTTTAATAAATTGTTTAACTCATCGTCTTCGTCAGTGCGTATATCATCTTCCACTTCATCCGAGATTGCCGCACTTTGAGGATTCATTATGGTTTCATAGCCTGTCGCAACTATTTCATCTATTTGTATAGATTCGTTTATGAAATTATTTTCCTCAAGCTCTGACAAGTTTATGACGATGATGTTGTCTTCTTCCATGATATAACGTTTGTTTTTAAAAACAATTACTTCTATACATTTCATTTTTTAAATTATATATTTGATATTTATACATGCATAATTATAGACAGCTTTACTTAAAAATTAAAATATGATATAGCTGTATGTAGTTGTGATTTAAAAAAATTTTTTGTTACGAATAACGCTACCTTGCGTAGTTTTGTAGCTAAGTATTGGAGGACTGGTAAAATTTGTTAATGGGTAAATAAAATAATTTTGACACTCAGATACAATTTTATGCGAAACATAATGTTTGATATAGATAGAAGTATATTTCGTCGCTATTAAATAAGGTTCGTTTTCTTTTTCAGGAATAAAGATGCCATTAATTTTGTAAATCTCAATACTTTGATAAATGGTTTTGGTAATATAATTATTTATCTTATAGTTAGTACCTTTGTAGATGATAGAGGAATAAAATTTTACATTAGTCATATTGAACTCATAATTTTCGAAAATATGTAGTGGAAAATTATTTTCAACAATACTCTTATCATTAATTTGTAAGAAAGGTGTAATTGGAGAAATTATTAAACTAGCAAATTTTAATTGGCATTTAATTGCGATACTTAAAGTAATATTTTTTCGGCTAGAACTATTTTTAGCATATGATTTTAATTCGGAATGTTTACCTTCAAATCTAAAGCAATATATATTTTTCAGAGGACCAACATATTTTATTAACCGCGGGTAGTGAATTAGAAAATGATACTTTGGTTTAAGGTTGTCTTTAAACAACCTCACATAATCTTTATTATGTTTACTGATTCGAATTCCCAAATCAAGTATATGATCATCATTAAAATTGCTTGACACCAAAATATCGACCAATTCTAAAAAATCACCAAAAAAACACCATACTTCATCATTAATTGGAACTAGATCTCCAATTATAAGTGGTAAAAAATGCGTGAAAGCCCACATTTCTCTAGCTGAAAAAGTAAACCGTTTGTTTTTAATGTGATTATCTTTTATATCTTTTGATATATTTCCTATTTCTTTATCCCCATATGGAAACGTACTTTTGAGTTTATTAAGAAATTCCAAGGTAAAATATTTTTTTGTATATATAAAATGGAATAAGATATGCGACAAATTATAATGACATATTCCTTCAAATATATCATGCATAATATCGGCGGCAAAATTATTTATAACATGAAATGAGGGAATACTGTTGAAAATAGACTCACTATGAATACCAGTTTCTTTAACGTTGTTTCTTACTACATCTAGAGCGTAATTTTCTAAAGTGCGGATAACATGGGAATCTTCTTTAGTTTGAGTTGTCGCAATTGTTTTATTGACTTTGCAAAATCGACAGTAATAATGACTTGAAAATGATTTTGAAAACCCAAGCAAAGTATTGAGGCCTAAATTATCGCCTAACACTAAACATAAAACAAAATGGACTTGAATTAAACCATTTTTTGAGTGTATTGCAATCCCATTAATTTCCAATGATTTAATTTCTTCTACAAGAGTGAACAATGAAATATCATTGCCATAATCTTTAATGAATTTTGATCGTATTAAAGCAGCAACTTGAATATCTTTTAGTTTTGAAATTGAAGAAAAAATGGGAAATGTATAATAAATACCAGTAATACTATGAGTGCCTGAATGAGATCCTAATGGATTGTTTATTTCAAAATCATCAGCATATAAAAAAAATGGAATTAAAATTTTATAAACTGGATATAAACTTCGTTTTTGTTTCCAAATATTTCCCTGAATAAAATGAAACAAATTTCTGTGGGTACCGTGAGTATTTTCCAAGGTTGTAATGGTCTTAATGGCCTGATCTAGTAGATTATCTTTTTCAAATATTTTTTTAAATTGATATTGCAGTGGAAACATTACTCCTTTACAAT